>JAZKJV010000540.1:305432-988924 GCA_037367405.1 Ottelia alismoides | reverse complement strand
TACTCATCTTTGATGTCAAAAGAACTGTTTAGACACGATATTCAATGATGCGCTAGTTATGCAGTGCACATAAATGTGTAGAGTAAACTCACACAATACAAACGCAATGCAAACTCCCAAATTCACCAACTCAACACGCGATGGTCGTAAAGGTTAGGCTGAATTATCTAGTCAATTTTAATTAGTGATAATTGCAATCTTTGAAAGAATAACGAGATGTCAGGGGCATGTATTTCCCTACAGACTATCCCAATTCCTATGACTAGTTGCACCCATTTTCAGCTAGTATAGGAGTAAGTGTAGACCATATAAATACGGCTATACGTTTCTTAATGACAAAACCTTAAATGGCATCCTCTAAACCTCCCACTCTACTAAAGAAATCCAGACCGTTTATTAGCTACCCATAGATTCTCACTGAAAAGCGGCTAATCATTTTTTATAGAACCAATAGTCTATATGTAAATTTTGGTTTGGCTCTATCATAGTGTCATCTCTCTCACTTGCAAGGAAATCAAACAATGAGGGCTTTATGCACCTGTGAATAAGGTTCTTTTTATTTCAACTTTTTTAATCGACCTTCTCAATTTACTTCATATTTTAGAGTTAGGTTGTCACGAGAAGTTAATCTGAGCATAACAAGGCACGTCTACCGTTTAGTCTCAATTTCTTTTTTGCTCTTAAGTTGTAAAATAAGAGAGGAATCAGAAATCAGAATGCAAATGTGAAAAAATGATGCGTGCTTAGAAGAAGGTATACTTACAGTGGCTCCTAGCACTCTCCATGCGTTATGCAAAACTGAATTTTTAAATTTACACTAAATGCATGCAGATCGAGAAAACCTTACCTAAACAATATACTGTTAGCGGGGAAGAATTGAGTTAATTTGAGCTAAGTAGTGCATGCCTATGTGCATCTCATTACGAATCATATCAGATGTGTGAATCTTCTAAGATATGTATGGCCTAAATTACTAAGGGAACAAACAAATTTGATGCTACACTATCGTATGCCTAACCTTAATTTCGCCTCTCAAGTCGAGTCCCACCCCCACCGGAGAGTGAAACAGGTCTCGACACACCACAAAATAATGTCCAAGTCTTTTTTTACACGTGCGAGCTCTCAAACAAGAGCTGTTGTAAATGAAAAATTACCTTAATTATTGCAGTACAATAACTACAAAATCTAAAAAATTTGCTTTCAAAAATATATTAAATTTCTTGCACTTCAGCAGGTGGCACGCTTCACAACTATCGACCTCTGATGCACTCCAAGTCCACCAGTCCCTCGCATGAAAAAAGAAATTTATATTAGAAAGATAAACAACAAAATATATACAAAAATGAGCATAAAATAATTAAATAAAAATGGAATGATTGCAAGATGGCTCTGGGGTCAGACTACCGGAGTGAGAGAAAACATAAATCTAATTTTCTAAATTAATACCTAAGTCGTTTGTCTCCCCGACAATGGCGTCATCGGACGAGTCGCTAAATATGTGATATAATTTGTACTCATTGTAATATGGGTACTTAGCGAATCATGTAGAACTGAATCAAATGTCTAGGTGAAGAGGATTCGGCTTAAATCTATATCCCAAGAAAGTCCATGGTGGAACACATGGAGACAAAGGAATAACTTTGTGTCAATTTGAAATAATTAGTTCTACGTTCCTAAATGGTATTTTTTTGTTTTTTTATGGCAAAAGAAATGCGAATGCAAAATACGGTTCATTCAAGTTAATAAGAAAACATACAACTTACCCAATTAATTTTTGGGATATTTACACCCATAACCTTGAGTAATTTCATAGTTACCCCAAGAACCATCGATAATCATGAATTACACTCAAAACCATGAATAATACTTAACTCTT
Organism: Ottelia alismoides; assembly: GCA_037367405.1. Taxonomy (NCBI): domain Eukaryota; kingdom Viridiplantae; phylum Streptophyta; class Magnoliopsida; order Alismatales; family Hydrocharitaceae; genus Ottelia; species Ottelia alismoides. The sequence goes on along the minus strand of JAZKJV010000540.1, from coordinate 987,048 downwards.
ACACAACTTCCATCCAATTTCCCGTTAACAATAATGGTATCCGTCAATCATTTTAAAATGTATACCCTTTAAGTTCCTATTATTTACGAAGGACCCATTCTCCTTCCCCCTCCACCCGGCCACCACATACCCTCTCCCCTGCCGAGCCCCCCTCCCCCCCTCCACCGGCACTCAACTTCCTCCTATTGCTGCCGACCACCACCTCCTCCCGTTCCTCCCCCGCCAAAGCCCCCTCGGCAAAGAACTAACCCCGTCGCCTTCTTCCATTTCCCCCCTGCGGAAAGCCCCACTGTTGCTGCTTGATTGAAGCATCCATCGGGACCTAGCCCCGCCACCGCCACCCTCCCACTCGTCAGAGGCCCCAGCTACTCCGTGGAAGCCACATCGCATCCCCCCACCCCCTCCTACGCGGAAGCACCCCCGCTCCCCATGACCTCTGGAAGCCCCATCGCTACTTGTTCAAAGACCAGTACCCACCCCTCACCCCAAACACACGGAAGCCCTGCCTCACCCACCCCCACCTGCGCGGAAGCCCCACCGCCTCCCCCCACCCCCATCCTTCGTGGAAGCCTCGCCTCCTCCCATCCCCTCCTCCACAGAATCTCCACTGCCTCCCCCAAACCTGCGGAAGCCCCACCGCCTCCCCCCAAACCCACGGAAGCCCCATTGGTGCTGCTCATTCAAAGCCCTGTACCACGGAACCCCATCGCAGCTGCTCGTTCAAAGCCATGTACCCACCCCTTCCTCCCCCCAAGCCGCGAAAGCCCCCACCTTCGTTGAAAGCCCTGTACTCACCCCCATCCTCTGCGGAAGCCAAACCCCCCCCCCCCCCCCCCCCCCCCCCCGCGGAATGCCCATCGCTGCCCCCCAACGACACACTGAGCCTCCCTTAGCAAGAACCGCCGTCGCCAGCTAGCATGCTTCCAATGCAAGATTTTTTCCCATTTCTTTTTTTTAAAATTTTTGGGGTCAATCATAGCCGTTACATATTAGACTGGTTATATTAACTCACCCCTATGGTTGAGTTAATGAACTAAACTAACAAAAGCTTATGGCTGTAAAACAGAGCTCGTTTTCAGGGTTTTGGGTGATTCATGATTATAGAGGATTTTTGGGGTAATTATGAAATTATTCAGGGTTATGGGTGTAAATATCTCGTAATTTTAATATGAAATAAATCTGATTTATCCAAATAATAATTTCCCAAAAACCTAATCCAATGATGAATGCATAAAATATTTCATGGAATTTTAGGGGATAAAATGCAACAATGAAAAATGCTCACTTTCTATAAGTTTTTATGCATATTATAACACAAACAGAATGCAAAAAATATGAAAATTTTATTGAAGCTTAAACATGATGAAATGAGTTAACAATATTTTTTGGAATTTTTTGACAATATATGATTTGTTATGGATGTATTATGCAAACAGAGTGAGAGTGTGTATTTAATGCATAATAAATTCACATTATCAAATCAATTAGAGGGCTAAATATATCAATAAAATGTTAATATGCAATACAAGACAATTGAAATTTTGCAAAAATATTGTGTGTGTGTGTATTTAATAAGAAATCAATTATTAAAATCACTCAATATTTTATTTAAAGCACATGACAATTCCAATTAAGATGAAATTTGGATAGTAATTGAGACATATTTTAAGACATCATTTGTGATTTTTGAGTAATTTTTGAATCAACTGTGAGCCAAGTATGAATTTAAGAGCTCAGATTGGGTAAAATATATAATTTCTCACTTAAACAATTATAGTAAATTATCTAAAGATCACAAAAATAAAAATAATATCACAATGGTATAGAATTAGTTTATTACATCATGAAATTTTTCATTAAATAAAATGATGTAAAATGAATGTCCAAATTAATATGTAGGCATAGGGGTATCCATGTAATACAGAATTTAAAAATTATAATTTAATCTTGTTCACAGAGTTACTTTTGGAATCAGAGAAACTTAATGGGAAAACATGCAAATTGAACAAAAAATAAAATAAAATAAAGGAAATTGAAGACCTTCTCCTTCGCTCTTGCAGGTAGGGCATGATGGAGGGAGGGGCGAAGGGTCACCGGGCGATCGCGGGCGAGGCCGGCATGGGGCGGCGGGGACTGGAGGGATGACAATGCTTACACGATGGTTGTATGAGCTACTTCTTACATGGAGGGGACTAGGGCGACAGATGAGGGCCATAACGGTGGTTGGACAAGCGACTACTTGCACGGCGGCGCGGACCGCCGGTGGCAGCTAGAGGGACACCACCTTTGGTTGCAGTGGCTGGAAGGAGGGGGTTGCAGCCTGTTGCTCCCCTTATTTATTTATTTTTTATTTTTTAAATTTTTCCTATGATGGTTTTTTTAATTTATTTTTTAGTTTTTTTTTCAAATAGGGAATAACAAATGCAAACAATGGTGGAGTGTTGATGTTATGAAGATGATGATGTAGGGGGAACAAATGAAGGTGTAGTGGTGGTTATAAAAAATGTAAAAATAAACACGATGACAAAAAATGAAAAGGATAATTACCTACAATGGAAGTGGTCGCATGTGGTGTACTCACGAGAAGCATGATGCTCACTCGAATCACCGACGAGCGATGAGATCGAGCAGCATGCGGAGGCGGCTGCGATGTTGACCGAAGTGCCAACAGATCTCACCGGAGAGGAAGTATCCATCGCTCTATTTCTTCCTTCGTTGTCACCGAGATGAGTGATCGGAGCTCTCAATTCTCTCTTGCATAAAGGTGGATCAAAAACAAATATGAGGAGAATGAGATGTTTAAAAAGAGATGGAAAATAGAGGTTAGAAAGGATGGTGGAATGATGGAGTTGAATGGGAAATTTGATGAAATGGTGAAGTTGAATGATAGGTTAGAAGAAGACTTGATGGTTAATGTAAGAACGTGGTAGTTGCTGCAGAGAATAGAAATTAAATAAAGAAAAAGAAAAAAAATAGGCTAAAATACAATAAAATAATGATAACAAAAAGAGTGGAGAATTTACAACGTAAAATAAATAATATGTACACATTTTTTTTCTTCTGATTTTAACATTTTTGCTATTTTTTATAAAAGGTATTTACAAAATAAAAATAAAATAAAATACTAGAAATAAAATACAATACAACAGTGATTTTTTTTGGATTTTTTTGTAATTAAGGAAAGTAAATAAAATGTGAGAAGAAAATACATGTACATTATATACAAAGTCATTTTTCCTTATTTCCAACGACAAAACATTTTTAAGATTTTTTAATTTATGTAATTTATTATAATATACAATAAATAATTAATAGAAAAATAAATAACAAACGGTTAGTTTTGTACAAGAGAAATCAAAGTCGCATTATTACATTATGTACAATATACAACAAGATTTAAAAATATAAAATTTGCAAATAAGCTCTAATTTTAACGAAACCCACTTTCATTTGATAGATAATTTTCTAAATTAAACTCAAAAAAGTGAGTTTGGTGAATTTGGAATTTATACGGAGAGGGATTTTGGTAGAGAAGTTGGACTTTACAATTTTTCTCTTTGGGATCTAGGAGTATTTATTTATGGTGAAATTTATTTTATATTTTTGTATTTTTATATACATTTTTAAAAAAAGTAAGAAAAAGAATTATCCAAAAAGGAGTTGAAATGAAATTATTAAAAATACATGTATTTTTGGGCTATTTATAGGTGAAAAATTCCTCTATTTTCTGGATTTTATTATTGATTTATTTTATACAATATAATATATAATAATTAGTGTATTTTATTTACAAGAGTTATTTTATTAATTTATTGATTTTATGGACATTTATTTGGGATTTTACTAGGGATGAGCATGGGTCGGGCCTGGGTTGGGCCCTACAGGGCCCAGGCCCAGGCCCATTTATATTTGTGGGCTTTGGGCCAGGCCTAGGCCCACTAAAATTTTTTCTGAAGGCCCAAGCCCAAGCCCAGCCCAAATATTATGGGTCGGGCTTGGGTCGGGCCGGCCCATAATGTCTCAAAAATCAATCGGGCTTGAACTGACCCAAAACTTATGTCTAGTCTTCGCGGGCCCATAAATTTGGCGCACCCTCATTTGGTTATTTTGATTGTATTCTTCGTTATGAAGTATTTATTAGTTATTTAGGTCTTTATTATTTAGTTATTCTAGTATTTTGCATGGACTTGGTCATATCTAATGGAAAGAGTTTCATAGAGATATTGTAGAAACATGTGCAAATAATAAGGTAGAACCTGTCAACAAGGCTGTAGGCATGCAATAATAGTAAACAAACAGATTGAAAAATATACCTCAAGTGGATTAATCGGGGCATGGGGTGTGGGACTGAGGTGTGCCCTAGCAACTAGTGCTAGATCCCCCTGGATAAGGCCTGTTAGGGGTTAATCAAGCCTTTATTTGGGCTTCTATATGGGCCAGGATATCGGGCCTAACAGGCCTAATTTTGGGATTTTATGCGGTCCAGTCTATCGGGCCTAAGGGGCAGGGTCGGGCTAAGCCCGAGCTCGGCCCAATTATTAAATGGGCCTACATTTTTGGCCCAAGCCCGGCCCATAAATAATTCGGGTTCGGGCTGGCCGGGCTATGCGGGCCGGGCTTCGGGCCGGGCTGGGCCGTCCCAGCCCAATGCTCATCCCTAGATTTTACTCGAAGATTTTCCTAAGATCAATATATTGAGATGATGAATCGTGGATTCATCAACCCTGCTCTAGCTGCGGAGGATGTCGATGTTCCTTCCCTATTCTTGTGGGAGCCATCTCTATATTTGTCTCTGAATCTGATTCTGATAAAATCTCTAGATTTTGATCGGGCTCAATATCTGCACATGGATTGATGCCTCGATTAGTCTGTATTGAACCACCAGATGTACATAATCATTCTATGTTAAGGTCAACACAAAATTTCATTACGATGGTGATGTGTAAGGAGTGAAATCAGTTGCCATAAAAAATGGGTAGAATTTGGGACAAGAGTGATCTCGGTTATTAAAGAATGTGGGGAGTGTGGAGATTAGTATGCAGAGTCCGAACTAGGTTCTCGGGAATTGCCCCAAATTATTGGAGAAGGCGAGTGCTTGGATCTGATGTTGGTGTTGGCAGAGTCCTGACTAAGCCATCCAACGGTCGCCATCATGAAGATGAAGAGGTAAATTGGGAATGTATGAAAGATATTGTGATAAATAAGGAATAAAAGGAGTGTAAAATAGTAGAAGGCTCAAAGCAAGCAGGGGACAAGTAATAAAATAGAGTATAGAAAAATGGCACAAAGCATGTGGTACTGGTCTTTAAACATAACTAAAATACAACAAACACCAAACAAGTTTGAGTTCATCAAGTCAACACAGGTGAAGCCATAAGAGTTTGGCTATTTCTATATATATTTTTATTTTATTTTCGTTATTCAAGAAAGATCTTATAATAAGTCCTTATGAGTTTATCCCTATAGGAGAGTGTGTTCTATCGTAAAAGTACCTTGTACTTCTTCCACCTCCTTTATAACATGTGATCTGCGTACTTTGAGGTCCTTAAACTCGTGCTTGGACGATACTTATCTAAAGAAATAGAGGTGCACACCAATAGGAGAAACCAATATTTCTCCAACAAGTGAGGTACTTGGACGCAAACCGACGAGACAGACACAACCGTGAGTGTGTGGCCGAATCTCATTACTTCATATAAGTCGGATTCTCCACAAAGGAGGGAACGCAGTCATCGACAAGGCCATTCTCAGTTACATATGATAAAAGAGCCAATTCTTTGCCAACCAAGGTGATAATCAAGGTAGCCACAAATCGGATTTTGGGCTCTAATGCTTAGGGGGGACGCCTCACTCGGTCTGCAGAGTACCTAAAAACAATGAGGCCTTTTATGAATCCAAAACAATGTTGTCCATTATGATTTTTTATTAAGGTCAAAGTTTTATTAGTCATCCCCTTGATTTAATTTTAGGTTTTAAATTTTTTAGGTATTTTCCAAAGCAAGCTGCCTAACGATTTTTTTGTATTTTCATTTAATCCTAATATGTGCAAAAGTAGAGGTAGAAGTCAGAAAAGCAATGCAAGTGGATATGAGGGCTGAAATGTCACTCTTGTATCAAATGATGCATTCAAAATAAGGAGACCTACCGTGCTTCCCATCTCTCTCCCTACGAGATGCAAAACAAAATATATAAACCAACACTATATGCACGTATGCAAGGCGAGAAAATACCCTAAATTATATTTATTATTATCAGGGAAGAACCGATGCTAATCACTCAAAAATGGCTCCAAGTGTCCGATCTTGGAGACTTCTCCGTGCTCGCCACAACAGGTCCTATAAGTGCTATACGGAGTCTCTCACGGTGCGTAGTTCCAAATTCGAACAATTAGCAATTAATTATTTGACTAAGTCCAAGCAAGGTAAACTATAGACACATGCTTATATTAGGGCTTTGTACCTAGTTTACTGATTCAAACAATCTTAGATATAGGGGTTCAATCACAAAAAATAAAGAAAAATAAAGGCGGAAAGCTCAAAACACGTGAAACAAAATAAAATAAAAGCGATAACACATGAAAAATTGGGATGAAGCCTTACGTGAACAGACACCGAGGCATTGGACATCACTAAATGTGTCAGGATCAAAATTATCACAATTTAATTTACAAAAATAAAATAAAACTCTCCTAACAAAATAAAATAAAAATTAAGAAAGGGTTGCTCTTCTCCTCTTTTCTCTTCTCCTCTATCATGCTCTCTCATGGTTGCCTCACAAGTAGAATACCAACCTCCGCTCGACGTGGGTGCATCCACCTCTTAAGAGATAGCCATCGTCAAATGATCCCTCGTAAGAAAGATCAATATAGAATAATGGATTAGAACATTCAAATAATTATTAAAATAAATGACAGAATAAAAAGAAGAAAAGATATAGTGTAATGTAAAACATGCTGCACTCTGTTGCTCCCTGACAATGGCGCCATTTGAAAACTAAGACTTTTACTAGAGTCAGATATTCTTGCAAGGCTAGAATGTTGTCGCTGAGGTGACCACACACCAAAGTCAAAGAACGTCAACAATCAACACACAATATAAAAATGAAGCAATAAATGCAGATGAAATGTGGACAAGTATTCTGGGTGTCGAACATAGGGTGACGGGTCGGTGTAACAGGTATATTATTTATAAAAAAATAAAGAATGAATAATATAGGTGTATCTGTACAATACTTGCTTACTTAATTAGTTAATGTTTTTTATTTGTAACTAAATAAAATAATTGTCTTTTTTAATTAATGTAAATATTATTATTTTTTAAATTTTCAAATCTTATTTTTTAAATATAATATATGTATATATATAACTACATATAAGTAATATGTATTAGGGAATAAGGGGGTTGCACCCGTTGGTGCAGCCAATTAGCCGCACCTGGGTTGTGCACCGTCGGATCAAAAGAGCATTTCACGGTTGGATTGATTCTCTGAATGATGCCAAAACACTCCCACCTTCCCTCCCAAATCTGTCCCTTCTTCGTTGGCTCTCTTCCCAAACAACCCCCCTCCTTTGTGTTGCCTCCCACGTATCGTCGCTTTCACCACCTCGTCCTGTCGGGGCTCACCCACCGCCCCACTCACACCACAGCCGGCGTGCTCCCCATCACTGCCCCCATCTCAATCTCTGCTCGCGTGTGCGAAGCCCTCGCTCCCCCCGTGAAGCAGCTCGGCACGGACACCCAACTCCCTCTCCACCGCTCGAGCGTGAAGTTGCTCGTCACTGCCTCTGTAGCGGCACGAGCATGGTCTCACGTACCGCCTCCTTCACCATCTCATCGCCCCGTAGGTGCTCCCCCACCAGTCCGCTCCCATCGCAACCGGCGTGCTCCCCACCACCGCACCCATCTCCATATATACTCGCGCAAGCGAAGTACCTCTTCTCCTTTGAAACGGCTTGTCACGGACGCACCAACTTCCTCTCCTCTGTGTTGCTCGTCACCACCTCTGTAGCAGCACAAGTTAGGTGAGGAGGTACCTTATCATGGCTTTCATTATTATTATATAACAGATATTTCATTCCTATCTCCACTGTTTTTGGAGGAGAATGTGTTGTTTCAATAATCTGGACTTGAATTATAACACATATTTCAATTCTATCTCCACTGTTTGTGAAGTAGAATGTTTTGTTCCAATAATCTGAACTTGAATTATAACAAATATTTCAATTCTATTTCCACTGTCGAACCATTCCTTAATTTTTCATATCAAGTTCTATATCAACTTCTATCAAGTAGCAAGTAGAGTTTATTTTATATCCTTTCAAAGAATGAAACTTTAGTGTATATTAATTGGATTTGTTGGATATTTTTATGTATAAATATTTTTAATAAAAAATTTAATATTGGATCTTTAGGTGAAATGGTTGACGAGGACTTGCAAGAAATGACTCAAGATATCATCAAGGAACAATGTGTGGCTTTGGATTGTGGTTACAATGACAAGACACATGTGCAAAAGCAACAACAGAAGAGGTGGATGCAAATGTTGTGCAACCATCTATTGGTTGAAGTTTTGTTTGGATGGAGATTTTTGTGGATATATAAACAGGAACCAGCTCTATGATGTTCACTAAGATCGCCAAGCCTGTATATGTGGATATCCAAGTAATTTTTGTGGGATAATTAAGCAGGGGGAGCTATGTTTAATCCGGATTTGCATTCTATTTTCATGATTATTTTAAAGTATGTTTATGTGCATGTCATATATTGTGAACTGAACAATAGACTAATGGAGGAAGTGGCTCTTACTCCAACTGATAGCATCAGCAGTTAGTGCGATTTGCATGAGAAGGATGTTGTATTTCTACGAATGTAGAATATGCTATTGTCCTTGTAAATGAATTGTAAGCTGAATGTTATAATTATCTCTTTTGTCATCGATCTGGGATTGAATCAGATCGTGCTGAATTATAGAATGTTATAGTTGAATTTGAAGTATTATATTTGAATACTATGTGCATGTGTGTACTCCATTTCTAAGTTTACAATTAAAACATCACAAGTTCCGCTTGTCATTTGAACCCTCCTTCATGTGCATAATGGAGACAACCTGCTATGATTTTGTTCTCACATATATTCATGTGCATGTGGCAAGTGTTGGATCGATATTAGAAGCATCAGTTGTCACTTTAAACCACTATTACATTCAAGCAATCTATTAATTTTGCTACTACCTCTTATATAACTTGACCATTAATACATGGTTAGATAAAAGAAATAATTATCTATTCCCGCAAGCTGCTTCACCCTTTTTTTCATTTGATGATTTGTGACATCCCATCCTCTTCTCGGCATTAACTTTGAGCGCACCGATCCATTACTTTAACTTATCTCAACGGTGTTATGACTGAAATCGTCTGACAAAACGAAGAAATTGTAAGAATCACGATCCTATAGTAAAAAAATTTCAAATTAACCACCGTCTTTATTACAAAAAATATATGGAAACATACATAAGTACACACATTTCGTCTTAAATAAATCAGACCGAGGTAAGAACTCGATGATGGCCAAGCCAATTATGGTAATTGTCAAGCTGCTAATCTTATAACTTCTAGCCATTAAACCGAAGAAAAAAGTTTGCAACTACACATGCAGACTACTGTGCTGCCAATATAATAACAGAGCTTCAAGTTGTGTTGGTTTTTAACTGCATTAGTTACTACATTCAAAAAATGCATAAATAAGATGTTATGGTTCTATTTACTTGGACAATTTATTCAAAGTTGAGAAAGGGTAGGAGATTTTCATAAGTGGAATGATAAAATATGGAAAAACAAAATCCAAACTTGATATGTCCAATCGTATTAAGGACAAGAAGCACTTTGGTTCAAACATGAGAAATGTAGAAAACATCTTTAGCGATATTGTCAGATGCGAAATCGCGGTTATACATATTAGACAAAGATTATCAAAAAAACAAGATAAAGTTGTAAATATCTCTCGAAGTTGATCTCCTCCTGGGCAGAGTCGAGTCGCATCACTGTCGGAGTCGAGCACACAAGGGAGAGAGGCCGCTACAAAGGCGGTGATGAGCAGATCCATGCTCACACAGAGGAGAGGAAGCTGACTTTGTGGAAACTGAGACATTCTTTATTAATAATTCAAGTCATGTGTTATATATTAATAATGATAATCGTGGTACCTCCTCATTGGACTTGTGCTGCTACAGAGGCAGTGACCAGCAGCTCCACGCTCGCATGGAGGAGAGGAAGATGGTGCGTCTGTGACAAGCCGCTTCAAAGAAGAAGCGGGACTTCGCTCGTGTGAGTATAGATGGAGATGGGGGCGGTGGTGGGGAGAACGTGGGTTGCGATGGGAGCGGACTGGTGGGGGACCACCGACGGGACGACGAGATGATGAAGGCGACGGTATGTGAGACCAGGCTCGTTTCGCTACAGAGGCGGTGACAAGCAGCTTCACGCTCGAGCGATGGAGAGGGAGTTGGGTGTCCATGTCGAGCCGCTTCACAGGGGGAGCGAGGGCTTCACGCACGCGAGTAGAGATTGGGATGGGGGCGGTGATGGGGAGCGTAGCGGTTGTGGTGGGAGTGGGGCGGTGGGTGAGCCCCGACAGGACGAGATGGTGAAGGCGGCAGAACGTGGGAGGCAATACAAAGGATGGGGTTTGTTTGGGAAGAGAGCCAACGAAGAAGGGACAGATTTGGGAGGGAAGGTGGGAGTGTTTCGGCATCATCCAGAGAATCAATCTAACCATGAAATGCTCTTTCGATCCAACGGTGCACAACCCAGATGTGGCTAATTGGCTGCACCAACTGGTGCAGCCCCCTTATTCTCTATGTATTATATAAAGTATATATTTATAATATTGGTAGGATATAATATAATGTGTATATTAAATGTATAAAAATCAGAACCTAAGACACTAATCCTTTATATTTTTTAGAGGATTTAAAATATATAAGGGTATTTCTAATAATAATGAATATTATCAATTATATAAAACTATATTATAGGTGTATTATGTTTCTTAAATTTTTTTAATGTTTTTGTAATTTTATGATAATTTTTGCTAATTTTTAAAGTCTGGAATTTACAAATTTAGGGACTTTTATAATAGATCGAATTGATTTAAACTTAAAAATAGAAAATGAGTTCAAAATTTCTCATGGATAGTAACATATATATATAATAGAAACTAATATTTTTTCATTTATCAGAAATATTTTACAATTTTTTATCATTATCAAATGTTTGCTAGTTTTTGGGATTCTTTTCAATATTTTTTGTGATATTTGGTCCGTAGCTATAAAATACTATAATAAAAAGTAGGTAATTTTCTAAAATTTTTAATTAAGGTTTTTATATTTTTTGTATTCATCAAGTCTATTAGGTAATAAAAGGCTCCTAAACTAAATATAATAAATGAACAAATTAGACAAATGCCATATCCCAAGATATAATATGAATAAGCATTATTTAAGGCACTTAAAATAAATTTCCCAAAATGAAATGAGCACATGAGCAATTTTTGATAAATATAATAATATTAATAAAAACTCCATGTAGTACATGGACCTAAATATAATAAAAAATAAAAATTAATTTAATGCATAACAAATCCAAGGAGTTTAGGGCATACAAGTAATTTTACAAACAAAAACCTGCCATATCATGTGCCTCGTAGGGACTAAAGTGTAAACAAAAGAAGTTACATGGGGTCCATTGTAATTTGTCTGAATAAAATTATGCTACATAACTAATTTTTAATTTAAAATTAATTTACAAAATGCAGAAGTGGACCTATGAAAATTATACAGATTGGACACGAGAGAACGGTGGTGGTTGCACCACGTGGGTCACTTAAGCACTAATCGAATAGAGGGGAGCACGTAGTGCTTCGATTTTATTCAACGACCCAGATTAGATCTAGGATGGCCTTCTTGATCTTATGGCTAGGAGGTTGGTTGGATGAACATGGATAAACTCTATGCTGGTTGAGCTTCGAACGTTGATTCCTCCTCGCTTCGGCCACGATTCGACATGCCCCGATGGGTGCAACACCTTCTTGACATTGTTTTGCATCTATAGGTGGCTCCAGAAGTTCCAGATCTCATCGACAAATACATGGTGAGTCGAGTAACCTTCGACAACTTGGAATGTGAAATGAGCCTTCAATTGCTGATCTAGGTGCTCTTCATAACTTGTTTCCTGCACAAAATGTTTGGCGGCTCGAGTCGAAGTTATTGAGCGGATGAGCTCGGATGATCGGCAATAGATGGAGCTTGCGGAGCTCGAATCCATGCAAGATTCAAGGGGGAATAAAATGGTTTCATGGATAAATGGTCGAGGATCAAAATGAGGTGGTCAACAAGGTCAGAGATTGGTCAAATAACTGGGGAATAGACTTGGAGCTCAAGCTCCAAGCGAACGAAGAACTTGTGGTTCAAGCTAAACTACTGGACTAAATTAGAAAATAACTGCAAAGTTGAAATCTAAGGTAAGTGTATTACCTAAGAATGACGATAGAAGGCCCCGATTTTGCCTGAGCGTCGAAGAGGTAGGACCATCGACAGAGCTCCAGCTATGCTTGGATTCTCCTCCTCCAAAATTCCTCCTTGTTGCAAGTCAGTTTTGTCGGCTTCCTATCACCAAGCATGAGTCTTAGGCATGAATTGAGGGGTTAAGAAATAAGGAAGGTGGGTCAAAATCAGAAAGTAAACTAGGGAGCTTTATTTATACACAGAGTAAGGGTCAATTTTGATGACAGGTTTGGTGACGTTTCAATCAAAGTTTGGATGATCATATGGTAGGGTGTGATAGAGGGATGGAAGGTGATGAATTTCGATGAAAGGATGTGTGCATTTCGAGTAGTGGATTTAGTCCCAAAAATTGGAGAAGATGAGCAGGAACGCATTCTGACAGGGGACGGAGGAGGAAGAGGAACAATTGACCCTAGGTCAACTATCGAAAGGGTCTGGCTGGTCCACATGGACCAACAAGAATGAGCGACTCATAAAATTCATTACTAATTCAAGAATATATATTAAATGAATTAATTATTTTATTATTATAAAATAAATTTTTTTTTAATTTTATGTAATATTTTATACATATTTATATTTATTTTTTCAAGGTGTTTTATTACAAGTTAATATTTACAAGTATATTAATAGGTAAGTATACCTAACATTTTGAGTATTTAATTTTTATTGTATATATGCAAGTACTTTATATAACTAGATTTATTTATTTACATACTTAGGTATTTTTTTGTATTTTTATGAGCTTATTTTTATACTTAAATAAATATGTTTAGATTCTTTATAGGTATATATAAGTATATTTGATATATGTTTTGAACTATATGATTTATTTTAATTTAATTTTTATGGTTTTAATTTATTTTTATTATGAATATCTGTTTTAAATAATATTTACAATTTTATAAAAATAAAAGAATTTGAAAAATATAAAGAATAAATATATTGAATAAAATATACACGTATATTGCATAATATGTGCCCAAAACCTAAATTTACATCTTAGCTCAAAATTAAATGAAACCACCTTCATTAAATTGCTTGTTACAAGTTATATACAATTAAAGTGACTTTTATAACTTTTGATACACCATGGAGGAGATACAAGTATGTAAAGTTTCTATTTTGGCTATTTATTTTGTGTGTCTTGGGAAATTGTGCATTATTTTTGTATGAAATAAATTTTATAATTTTGTTTGCATTTTTTCTGCATTATTCATATAGAGGATTTTGTATTTGAGGCCTAAAAATAATAAAATAAAATAGGTGTCAAAAATCAATTATAGTTGAAATAAAATCAGGGTTTTATGTGCGGTTATATATATATATATATATATATCTTTTAACAATTCTTCTGCCCTATCTCCCCCTACTTTATTCCTTGTCGTCCAAGTCATCATGATGAAATGGGCTCATAGTCTAGGGTCATTCAACACTTATAGTGTTTCATTTCTTTTTCTTTTCTTTCTATATTCTTTAATTTTTGAAAAATACAATAAAAGTATAATATTTTATACATTGTTTTGTACAAACTATAGAGTATTTATATCGACAAACTAATGATGTATACATTCATTTAGCTTGGGATTTAAGGTCAAAATAAAAGAATAAAGGTGATGAAATGTAGATTCATCAATTAATATCTTCAAGTTTTATGTTGAACATCTATTATTTAAGGTGTGTAATGTGACAAATAAAATAGAGCAATAATGATTATTTTCTGATTGTAAAATTAGGGTTTTATGTACACTGTTTGATCCTTATCTCCCCCTACTTTATTCATGGTTGACCTAGTCAATATTGACTTGATCTCAGGGTTAAGATCATTCAGTATCTTTGATACTTCATTTATTTTTCTTTCCTTTTATTTATCCATCAATTTTGGATTTAAATACCGGTATTTGTGCATTATTTACATATGAATATTGAGTGTTAATTTTACAAGTTAGTTGTATTTACAAGTGTTTTGCTAGAGAATTAAATATAAAATGGAAGAATAAAGGTAAATGAATGGATATTCATTGACCAACCACCATCATATTGTGGCTAAGGCAATACCGAGTCGTGTCCCAACAACTAGTATTAGATCTTGACTTGGCGACATTAAGGGATCTCACAAGCAGTACAATATAATTGGCATTAGAGACATGTATAGAATTTTTTGAGAGACAAGGTGCGGCAGATCATAGTGAGATTCAATATCGATGAGTAGACACGATCTACTAGATGCATAGTCCTCAAAAGTCGTGATAAATGACAGACATACACACAATCTCTCTCATGCATATTCACACTCATTCAACCCACGTACATATACATTCACACCCATCCGGCCCATACACACATGCACACTATTTCACATGTTTACATATGCACGTGTATACTCACACATTAGTGCACACACATAGATGCATACCCACATGCATTTACACATATTAATACACATACATGTACTTTCTCTCATTCACACACATACACACACATACACAAGTTCATGCACCTTGACATATGAACAAATATTCACACGAACATGCATGCCCGCATACATAAAAACACATTTACATATATCCCACAAACATAAATCATTCACTAAAAAAATATAATTTCAGTCCAGCATGTATGTTCACATTCTCAGACAAGTATATTAACATTCTTACATAAAAACACATATTTTAACATCTAAAAAGAGCGATCATATACAAAAAAATATGAAAATAATGTAAAAAGTTATCTTTTTTACTAGCATCATTACAAGTAATGTGGTGAACAAGTGGAGGAGGATGAGTAGTGAAGAAGAAGGTGACAGAGAAATAGGATGAGGAAGAGATGATGGATAAGTGGAGGAGGACTAGTGGAGGAGGAGGTGGTAGAGAAGCTGGAGGAGATGATGGATCAGAGGAGGAGGCAGAGAAGTGGTGGGGGTGATGGAGGCGGAGGCTAAAGAGGTGGTGGAAGAGGATGGGTGTAGCAGGATGGAGAGGTGGGGGAGAAATAGGGTGATGAATTGTTTTTTAAATTTTGGGAAGATGAAAATCACGTGAAAATTGGAGGTTTTCGTCTCCCGAATGGGGGAAATAGGAGTGCACATCTAAAATTTTAGCACACATTTTGACTACAAGTTGCTACCTCTTGTTGTGGCAATTTAATGCCTAGAAGTTGTCACCACAATACGACCACTATGTGATCGTATATCGCAACACATAGGGACCACAATGTGACCGCAAGTAGTCCAAATGTGGTCGTCGTTGGCAATGTGACTACAATGCCACCACTGTAATCGCAATGTTGTGGTAAATAGACCATTCCTTGTAGTAATATAGATCTTACTTATAATGTTTCTTCTTTATGCTTTCTTGGGGCCTTGCAATACCACTTGTATTGGCCTTTTTTATTATAATTCTACCGGAACATATTTTCCATATCCTTATAATTTAATCTCCCTTTTTGTGACTTTCCTTTAAAGTTGTTCCATGTAGTTCCTCTTATATCTTCCTTTACTGTTTAGGGTGGATCCTGTTGAGTTTTCTCTTGACATCTTCGGTCGTGCATCTTCTATCATAAGAAGGCTAACAACACCCTCCAACTTCAACTTCTATAGAATTGAGCAGTTTATATTAACTACAATCAATATATATTAAATATCCCATGAATTAAAGTGAAATAACACGGGTTCTACCTCATCGTTGAATACGATATTCACCAAGTACAACTAATTAATGATGTTATTCAAGTCACGAAGTTTTCTATCATCTTCAGATTGGAAAGTTAGTTATTTAAATACACTTTATTTTATGTGGATGGTTTCTCATACATCTTTTCAGAGAATTTGAAAAGTTTGATTATCATAATCTCATTTATAACGTTAGAGGCCACCAATGGAGCATGTTTAAGTTGTATCATTTCCAGGAACTTTTGATCTAGGGCCTCCCACTCCTCCTTCATGTCTTTGGGTTTACTTCCTTTGATTGGTTGATCGAGATCTTTCTTAAACACAATGTCTTTGATTTGCATCTCCATACTGTAAAGTCCGGTCTTTTGAACTTCTCAATCTTCATCTCTAGTTCTTCTAACATCTACGTAAATATTAATTTTCGAACCACGACTCTGATACTTATTGTTGAGAGAATTTCAACCATCTTTCTTTATACGAGATTGATTTATGCTCCCAAATAGAGAATCTCTAGCTACTAACGACATTGAAATTTAACGAGGTTGATTAATCGGATATTTCAAAATAAGCCTTCATGTTAGAGAATATACAACTATCTTTCTTTATACATTTAAAATGGCTTGGATTGTGAGAAGGGGTTTTTTAAACAACACAAATTTATTTCTCCACGTGGACGAAAACGTTGCCACTGTATACTTCGGTATTGTTAAAAAGAAAGATGCAAATATCCCCAGTTATCTAATGCAATCCTCAATCCTAAATGACAAAGCCTATTATTTCAATGAAATGCAAAATGACTCGAAATTGAAAAAACAATAAATCGGTGTACATAACAATAACAAAGTCTTTTCCAACAATTACGTAGGGCCGGCTACATGGATTGTTTGTGTCCATTCATATCTATCTTAAGTCAGTCTCGAGCTTATATCAAAAAAACTAAGATCCCTTCATAAGTAGTGCACATGATTAAAAAAATACATAACGACACACGAGTAGGATACTTAGATATCAAAATTGCTACATGAGAAGATCAGAGGTAAAATGGATCGAATCCATCAAGCTGATGCAGCTCGGTCTCCATTCTCATTAGCTCCAACCTTGAAGAAATCGAGGCAGCACTTCTGGAGGCTCGAGTACTTCTTCATGTACTCGCCATAGAGGAAAGTTTGGTAGACTGGTGTCTCATTGATGAGGATTTCCTTGGGCGCGGCGATAACAGACGTGTTGAAAGGGCATAGAAAGCTCACCACAGACACCCTCTCTCGATGTGCGTTCACGATCACGCGGTGCCACATGCTCTTGTACTTCGCATTGCTGAGAGCCTACAATCACCAAAAGGATAATTAAGGAACATTAGTATTCCTATCAATTGTAGATAGACGAAACTATAAATTTTGATCTTATTTTTGTAGAATTTTGTGTTAACCCATTGCCTATAATTATCAATTTGTAATATCAACATTCATTAGATTTCCAAAACCATTTCACCTTTTTAAGATTTTATTGCGAACAAGACTTGTTAGCACCATATAATGCAATGGTTGAAAGAAGTGTGGCGAATACCGATTTAATTGCAATAAATTTTTGTATATGTTGTATTAAGCTAAAAATCGTCAATATTTTTAAAAAGTATTGCATACACTAACAAGATTTACAATGTTCAATTCAACCCGTATGTTGCATTGAATCAGCAACATGTAATAAATTCATTGAAATAAGATACAAATACGAATACCTATAGTATATGTGTTACAATATTATTCTTTTCCTTGTGAACATCTGAAAATGGATATGGAAATAAGTACTTTGCATATATTGATATCACAAATTATGTCCTTGATTAAATATAAAAACTGCGGTTATGGAAATGGATAACCATGATTTGGTTGTGCTTATTTAACCGACAAATATTGATATTCTTATGGATTATATAGGACTTTAGCAATTAAAAAAAGAACATTCGCTTTGAATCCAACTTCTATAAAGATTGTATTGGGAAAAAAAGGGTCGAGTTCTGAGGAGAGTCTGGAGGGAAGCTCGAAGCTCTCCTCTTTGCATTCGGCAGCGATAGGCCAAGCAATGCACGATGTTAGCGTTGATAACCTTCCAATGGTAGTGGTGCCTTCTAGCGATGATTATGTCAGACATTGAGTGATATGATGCCATGAGATTTTCCCGAATGTACTGCAAGATCGACAACGTATATAGAGAAGTGCATATGGGAGTAATTTCCCTTACAGAGCCTTTCCATCACCTAAATGCTCTGTCATGACATTAATTTCAATATTTCCCTGTTAGGCGGTTCGCCGATCGACGAACTGTTTGTTGATGAAAACATAAAAATAATATATAATATTATTCCAAAAACTTTTGAATTTTATATTATTATTGAGAATCGGCAAATGGTTTGTTGATTCTCATTTTCAAATATTTTTATGTATATTTTTAATAATATAGAACTCAAAAGTTCTCTGGAATAACATTGATCGGTGA
Organism: Ottelia alismoides; assembly: GCA_037367405.1. Taxonomy (NCBI): domain Eukaryota; kingdom Viridiplantae; phylum Streptophyta; class Magnoliopsida; order Alismatales; family Hydrocharitaceae; genus Ottelia; species Ottelia alismoides. Next base: position 968,327 of record JAZKJV010000540.1, on the reverse strand, counting down.
ACGGTTTGCCGATTGGTGAACCTTTCACCGATCGATGCCCTGATAGGAAAATATTAAAGTTAGATGTCTTGATAGGTATTTGGATGATGGAGATGTCATGTTAGGGAAATTACTGTGCATGTAGAACTAGAAGATGCGATGGAGGTAGTGCATGTCCTGCAATCCATCATCATTAGGAACATAGTTGACGGGACTAATTAAGGATGTCAATCCGGCATTACCCGTTGGGTACCTGATCCAACCACGATCATTTAAGAACTTGAACTCATCTTATTTATATTTGAATGGGTTTGTGTTTTAAATGTACTACCCATTTGCACCACAAACACTAGAAACTTTTCATATTACCTTCTCAACTATATAAACATCATAATTATCACCTAAACTCTGCAAACTTGCTAACTCTTACACTACGTACCTTGTGGTTAATTCTCGTCCATTTTGACATTTAAATTAATAGGATTTCATTAAAAAATTCTGCATACTATTCTTTCTTTTATCAAATTTAGAAAGGATACCTCCTTCCCTCCTCCCCCCTCCTCCTCACCTCACCTTCCCTACCAAGCACAAAACTCTGCCCCTCCCCATGTTGCACCGACCTTCGCCCCACCTCCCTTCCCCTTCCCATCATCGCTCAATCTGATCCATCCTCCCCAATGCCACCCATATCCCTCCTTATGCATGCCCAACCTTCCCCCCCCCCCCCAACCTCAACACCACCCAATCTCTGTCCCATCTCCCACGTGTTGCTCCCACCTCTCCCAATTTCCGACCAAACTCTGTCCCCATGTCAAAGAGGATTGACAGAGGATACTAACGCCTAATCTTGGAGGGCCTACGCTGTTCGACAAGTCAGATCTGACAATCTCTGTATAGGTCGCTCTCGCAGTACTCAGATCTCAATCAACTAATTCAGACAATCAATCAACCCACAATCTATGATAAATCAATGAAAACTGTACGGAGTGAAATTTATTATACCCTCAAATAAATGTGTATAGCAAGTAAATGTAGGGATTGAACCATTGAGAGCAATTACATTGATAGGGTCTTTATTGCCAATTAATGAAAATTAAACAATAAATATTATTTTTTCTGCTTTTATTTTAAATTATATTTAATTTTTGTAGATTTTTAATGTTTACATTTTTATAATATTAAATTTTATAATTTTTATTTCTCCTTGGATTTTCAGATTTTTTATTTCTTTTTATTTTTAAGATATATTAAGTATGTATCTATATATAATACTATGTATAAAATAAATACTATATATGATGTATAGTAAATATATAAAAATATAGAAATTACAAATAAGAACAATCCTTTTTTGTGTCTATAAAGTTTTAAATATATTTATAGCTATTTATAAATATTGATACTAATAATAAGAATATATAGTATAAATAGTTTATATAGGATTTTATATTTACAAATATAACTATGTATACTAAAAATACAAAATAAATTACTTTTGTATTTTTATTATTTCGTTTATTTTATGATTTTTATAATTTTTACTAATTTTTATGTATTTTAATTATTAATGACATAATAATAGGATAGATGTTCTGGCTTTTAAAAATAGATAACAACTCAAAAAATCCCAAAGCTATTTTTAATATATAGCATATAATATAAATAAAAATACAGAGTAGATAATTATTTTTAATATTTTATAGAAATTTTTGCCAAAATTAATATTGTAAGAAGGGTTTTTCAAATTATAAGATTTTCTTTTTATATATTTTGTGATTTTTAAGCCCATGTTGAAAAATTGGCGTGTTGCATCGCCCGAATGCAATGAAAAATTGACAAGGGCCGCTACATCGCAGCCTGGAAGTAGTTCAAAATTTGCAAGGGTTCTCGCATGAGGAATGCATGTGGGTAATTAAGCTAGTTCTGCTGCATCACCGTCCGGATGCAGTCTAAAATTTACAAGGGTTCTCGCATAATGGACACATGCGAGTAAAGAAGTTAGTCCAAAACAGATTGCAACGGAAGTTGCGGATTGGTAGTTGGAATATTGGCACTTTAACTGGAAAGTTGATGGAGATAGTGGATACGATGGAAAGAAGGAAGATTCATATACTGTGTCTTCAAGAGAGTAATTGGGTTGGAGAGAAAACAATGGAAATTGAGAAGACATGCTTTAAACTATGGTATTCAGGTAAACATAAGGGTAGAAACAGTGTTGGAGTGGTTGTTCGTAAGGATTTGAAGGATTGTGTGGTTGAGGTGAAAAGATTCGGAGATCAAATTATTTTACTAAAATTGGTTCTTGAAGAAGAAATTTTGAATATCATCTCAATTTATGCACCGCAATTGGTTTACATGAAAGAACTAAACAAGCTTTTTGGGAGGATTTGGATAAGAGTCTACAAGGAGTCCCCCAAAGAGAGATGATTTGCATCGGTGGAGATCTTAATGGACATGTGGAAAAAGATACTTCAGGGTATGCTAGTCTTCATGGAGGACATGGTTTTGGGGATAGAAACGAAGATGGAAAAGTCATCCTGGATTTTGCAATGGCATATGATCTTTTCATAGCAAACACTCTCTTCAAAAAGAGGGAGGAACAGTTAATTACTTATAAGAGTGGGCCAAGAAGAACACAGATAGATTACTTTACGTTGAGGAGAAGAGATCAGTTGTGTTGTAAAGAATGCAAAGTAATCACAGGATAGAGTTTGACAACCCAACATAGTTTGTTAGTCTTGGGTGTACAAATAAAAGGGATGGTAAAGAAAAGGAGGGTTTCTAAGATAACTAGAACTAGATGGTGCAATCTTCCACTGAAGCAAGCAAGCTTCAGAGAGAAGGTTTTAGAAAACTTATCTTGAGATTGTAGCGATAGTGCAAACGAGATGTGGGAGGCAATAGAATCTTGTATCCGAAAGGTAGCCAAAGAGATGCTAGATGAGTCAAAGGGAGGAGCTCCAGGTCAAAAATAGGTTTGGTGGTGGAGTGAAGGGGTGCAAGAGAAGCTAAAAATAAAAAGAGTAAATGAGAAGCTTGAGGTCTGGAGATATGAGTTGGGCTAAGATGGAATATATGGAGTGCACCTTTAATGAAAGCAATGATGAAGGAATCGAGGTGAAGATTGGTGACGATAACATTCAGAAGAGATATTCCTTTAGACATATGGGATCTATTCTGCAACATGATGGGGAAATTGATGGAGATGTTACTAATAGAATAAATGTAGGCTGGTTAAAGTGAAGAGAATCCTCTATTGTTCTCTGTGATAAAAATTCCTTTAAAAACTAATGAAAGTTTTACAAAGCAGCCGTGAGACCTGCTATGCTTCATGGATCTGAATCTTGGCCTGTGAATCATAGACATATGTAGAGAATGAATGTAGCAGAAATGAAAATGCTAAGGTGGATGTGTAGACACACACACAAAGATCAGATTTGGAATGATGCAATCAAAAAGAAAATTGTGTAGCTCCGATCGAGGATAAGAAGCGAGAAAACAACTTAAGATGATTTGAATATTTGCAAAGAAGATCAGTTGTGCACCAGTTAGAACATGCGAGTGTTGGTATGTTGAGCCGGCTAAGAGAGGGCGAGGACGACCCAAGAAGTGTTGGAAAGAAACCATATGATGGGATCTTAGTTTTGTGGATATAATCCCGGGATTGACCCAAGATAGATATGAATGGGGGCGAAGAATCCATGTAGTCGACCCTACTTACTTGTGGGAAAAAGGCTTTGTTGTTGTTGTTCTGTATATTTTGTGATTTTTGTCTAGAGTTATAACATATAGTAATATAATATATATATATGGAATTTTTAATAAGTTTTATAATTTTTTATTATTAAAGTTAGATAGGTAATAAGCAAATCTTATAAGATTTTTAATTAATTAGAAATGCAATGAAATGATAAATAAAATAAGGGTGTGCATCTGCATCATTTTAAGCATATCCCACAACTTTTCCAAAATTTATAGAGCACATGAACTATTTAAAGAAAATAATAATACAAAAAATAAAAAAGGCCCCATAGGGTATATTTGCAATAAACATAAAGTCATAGGGTTCACATGTAAATAATTCAAAAGTATAACACCTATTTACGAATTTCTAGGACTAAATATAAATGAACCTAATAGGGTATCCTTGCAATTTGCCCACCTCACATGCGTCGCCATGTAAGGTGAGGTGTCATGGACTTAAATATAATATACAATAAAGTATGGGGGTCTGCTGTAATTTTTACACAAGTTGTTAAAGTAAATTTAATATATATATATGACTATTAATAAATACAAAAATACATGAGGGGGCTCTTGAAATTTACCCCATAAGTGGCGTGAATCGGGCACATGAGCTTGCTCCATGTGGAGTCTTTAAGTCAATACAACAACTGGGGGCTCGCTACCTCTTCACCTCGTATACGATGCTCCAGATTAGATATGATCTGATAGTGATGGAGGGAAGAGGAAGAACAAGGAAGAACATTTTATTCCATGAACTTCAATCGACTGGTGTGATTAACTCTTGTGATCCCCTACTCCTCTTAACAGTCCAACCTCCTAGAACCTTCCTGAAGGTGCAGAGGGTCTTTAATGGGTCCAGGTCTCATTGTGAGAAGACATGGAGGTCTTTTATCTTTTATTGCTTGGGTAACCTTGTTTGCGGTGGATTCAAAGTTCAAAGAGGTTCCAGGGACCTATTCCTTGCATCAAACAATTAAGGGGTGTGAGTTTTATCTCCTCTACCTACTACGGAAGATGTAATGCAACGGAAGTAGAGGAATTGGGAAGCTCCGGCGAAGGTAGAAGAAGGTGCTTCCATTCAAACTTGATTCGTGCATGATAAAGATGGATAGTGGACCAAAATGTGGAGAATGCGAAGGGGACGGAAATGAGGATGATTTGGCAAGTCATGAACAAGTGGTTCACAAGAAATCAGAGCTGGAGCTAAGAAGCTTTAGCCTACTAAAACCTCTAAATTACACTAAGTTAAAGATTAATTGCTGAATTTAAAAACTATAGTTAGATGTCAGAAGGAAATGCAATAAGAAAAAATAAGGCTAGCAGCTCGAACATGGGAGATACTTGGAGTAGAGAAGCTCGTTGGAGAAGCTCCGATGAACTTGGACCACCACCTCCACTGCTTTATCCACTCCGACAATGATGAGAAAAGCGTGTATCACTAAGATCTATCGATCCTAAGATCATATTGGGGTTACAAAAGCAAGAGGGAGATCAAATCACAAAAAAGGGGTGGAGCTCACATTTTATAGACATGGCAATAGGGCAAAAATATGAAGAGGTTGTGTGCGAGGAGGAAGTGGTTGGTGGGAGGTATAGGTAGGGTGATGGAGAGGGTTATGTTGGTTGTAGAGTCGTAGAGGTCTCGAGGGAGAAGGGTAGAGGTGATGTGGAGAAATGGGAGAATTCGGTAGATCGCGGGTCTGACGTGAGGGGTGCGAGGCTCAAGAACAGTTGACCCACCAGTCAACAATCGTTGCACTCTCGTTGGTCCACGTGGACCAACCAGAAAAACCTTGGGGAAAACCCTTATTAATTAGATAAAAATAGTAAGTGATTTTACTAATTTTTGTCAAAACATGATTAATGTTTGTAATTTTGTATAGTATTGTATTAGTATTTCTATTTATTTTTACAAGTGAATTTGTTATGTATTAATATTTACATGTATACACATTGGTATATATACATATATCTAACATATTTTATTTTTTATTTTGTATTGTATATTTTATTATTTTATATACATAATTTCTATTTTCCTAACTTTTTTAGTTACATATTTTCATATTTTATTTTTATGAATTTATTTATTTACTTAGATAATTATATAAACTCAACCATGGTCTGTTCCAAGCCCGGGTAAATGAGGAGGGTTGTGTTAGGTAGCCGACATCCAGTGTAAAACAGTTGGAGACAACGTCCTAAATAATATTTTTTTAAAAAATATTATTTAGGAAGTTGCCTCATGACAGTCGGATCTTTTCAACATGGATTTAAGCAAACATACAGATTTCGTTGGGATGTCCCTACTTGCGACGCGTTGCATCACCCGAATGCAATGGAAAATTGGCAAGGGGCGTTCCATCGTAGCCCAGATGTAGTTCAAAATGTGCAAGGGTTCTCGCATGAGGAATTCTTGCGGGTAATTAAGCTAGTTCCGCTACATCACCGTCCGGATGCAATCCAAAATTTGCAATGCATAATGGATGCGTGCGAGTAAAGAAGTTAGTCCTAAAGAGATTGAAACGAAAGTTTCGGATTGGTAGTTGCAATATTGACACTTTAACTAGAAAATTGATGGAGATTGTGGATACGATGGAAAGAAGGAAGATTCATATACTATGTCTTCAAGAGACTGAATGGGTTGGAGAAAAGCATGGGAGATCGAGAAGACTCGCTTTAAACTTTGGTATTCATGTAGAAATAAGGGTAGAAACGGTGTTGGGGTGGTTGTTCATAAGGAGTTGAAGAATTGTCTGGTTGAGGTGCAAAGATTCGGAGATCGGATTATTCTGCTAAAATTGGTGCTTGAAGAAGAAATTCTGAATATCATCTTAGTTTATACACCGCAAATTGGTTTAGATGAAAGGACTTAACAAGCTTTTTGGGAGGATCTGGATAAGATTTTGCAAGGAATCCCACAAAGAGAGATGACTCGCATAAGTGGAGATCTTAGTGGACATGTGGGAAAAGATGCTTCTGGGTATGCTAGTATTCATGGAGGACATGGTTTTGGGAATAGAAATGAAGAGGGAAAATTCATTCTAGATTTTATAACAGCATATGATCTTTTCATTGCAAACACTCTCTTCAAGAAGAGGGAGGAGCATTTAATTACTTATAAGAGTGCGCCAACTAGAACACGGATAGATTACTTTGCGTTGAGGAGAAGAGATCAGTTGTGTTGTAAAGACTGCAAAGTAATCCTAGGAGAGATTTTGACAACCCAACGTCGCTTGTTAATCTTGGATGTACAATAAAAAGGGATGGTAAAGAAAAGGAGGGTTCCTAAGATCACTAAACTAGATGGTGTAATCTTCCACTGAAGCAATCGAGCTTCTGGGAGAAAGTTTTGGAAGACTTATCTTGGGGTTGTAGCGGAAGTGCAGATGAGATGTGGGAGACAATAACATCTTGTATCCGAAAGGTAGCCGAAGAGATGCTAGGTGAGTCAAAGGGTGGAGCTCCAAGTCAAAAGGAGGCTTGGTGGTGGAGTGAAGTGGTGCAATAAAAGCTAAAAATTAAAAGAGCATGCTTTAAATCTATGTCTAAGGATAGAACAGAGGAAATTGTCACAAATTACAAATTAGAGAAGAAGGAAGCAAAGAAGGTTGTAAACGAAGCTAAGCCAAAAGCTTATTAAGTTTTGTATAAAAATCTCGACTCTAAGGATGGGCATAAGGATATATTCAAGTTGACCAAGAAAGAGAAAGAAATACCAAAGACCTTTCTCAAATGAGATGCATTAAAGACGAGTATATTCACGTTCTTGTTACTCAGAAGGATACAGAGACTAGCTGGGAGCAGTACTTCCATAAAATTTTCATTGAGGAAGGAAATAGAGAGATCACTTTGGGTGATCTAGCTATTAGTGAAAGTTACTTGTATTGTGCAAGCTATAGACAGATACAAAGAAAGGAAGTAGAGGAGGCTTTGAAGGTTATAAGACCTGGGAAAGGTGTAGGACCGGATGACATCCTTGTAAAAGTAGGGAGGATTTTAGTTGAGCATGGTTTGACTTGGCTTACGAATCTATTCAATGTTAGGAGTATCATGGTGCCTCTTTATAAGAATAAAGGAGATATTCAAAATTGTTCAAATTACAAAGGTATGAAGCTAATGAGTCATACTATGAAAAATTGGGAACGGTGATCTAAAGAAGGTTGAGGCAAGTTTCCAATGTAAAAGAAAACGAATTCAGATCCATTCCAGGTCGTGCAACTATTGAAACCGTCCATTTGCTGAGGAGAACAATGGAGATTTATAGAGCTAAAAGGAAGAACCTCCTTATGATCTTTATTGATTTGGAGAAGGCTTATGATTATGTCCCACGAGAAATATTGTGGAGAGTTTTAGAGAAGAGAAAAGTACATGTCCTATACATTAACCTCATAAAGGACATGTATGATAGGGCTTTATCTTGTGTAAGGACCCTGTCTGGGAAGAATGGTTATTTTGACATCAACATTGGTTAACATGAAGGTTCAACTTTGAGTCCATTTCTTTTTATTTTTATTATGGACGAGTTGACAAGTCACATTCAGGATGAGTTACCATGATGCATATTATTTGTTGATGATATTGTGTTGATTGACGAGACTAAAGATGAAGTAAATGAGAAGCTTGAGGTCTAGAGACATGAGTTGGAGACTAGAGGATTTCGTAAAAGTAGGCTAAGACGGAATATATAGAGTGCACTTTTGATGGAAGCAATGGCGAAGGAATCGATGTGAAGATAGGTGACGATAACATTCAGAAGAGAGATTCTTTCATATATCTGGGATCTATTTTGCAACATTATGGGGAAATTGATGAAGATGTTACTAATAGAATAAATACAGGCTGGCTCAAGTGGAGAGGAGCCTCTGTTGTTCTCTATGATAAGAAAAATCCTATAAAAGTTAAAAGAAAGTTTTACAAAGCAGCCGTGAGACCTGCTTTGCTCTATGGATCTGAATGTTGGCATGTGAACAATAGATATGTGTAGAGAATGGTTGTAGCATAAATGAAAATGCTAAGGTGGATGTGTGGACACACACGTAAAGATCAGATTCGGAATGATGCAATCAGAAAAAAGTTGGTGTATCTCTGATCGACGATAAGATGTGAAAAAACCGTTTAAGATGGTTTGGTCATTTGCAAAGAAGATCAGCTGATGCAACAGTTAGGAGATGCAAGTTTTTGGATGTCGAGCAGGCCAAGAGAGGGCGAGGACGGCCCAAGAAGTGTTGGAAAGAGACTATACAAAGGGATCTTAGTTTTTTGGATATAATTCCGTGATTAACCCAATATAGATCTGAATAGAGACGAAGAAACCATGTAGCTGACCCTACTTAATTGAAGGAAAAGGCTTTGTTGTTGTTGTTGTACTTAGATAATTATGTACATATATTATATATGTATATTACAGGTATAGTTTACATATATATTAAGGTACATTTTATTTTAATGTATTTTTAATGATTTATTTTTATTAATTGCAAATATTTTGAAGTATATTTACAAATTATAAAAATATAAGAAAGTAAAAAAAATATATAAGAAATATAGTGAGTATTTTATACAAGAATACTACACAATGAGGGACCAATAGCCTTCTTTTGAATCTTAACTTCAAATTAAATGAAACCACCTTCATTAAATAGATAATTTAATTTCATGAACAATAAAGGTGAGTTTGGTCAATTTTTGGTACTTATGGTGAAGATTCATGTCTATAAAAGTTTCTTTGCGACTTTTTATTCTGTGTGATCTGGACGTACTTTGCATTATTTTTCATTGAATCAATTTTTTATTTTTCTTTGTATTTTTATGTACAATATTTTTGTTGAGATTTTATTGATTTGAGGTGTAAAAATAATAAAATAAAATAGGTTTCAAAATACAATTATTGGGTTATAGAATTAGGATTTTTGAGTTGTGTTTTCTATATAATTGGTTATCCTATCTCCCCCTACTTTATGCATTTTCAACCAAGTCATCATGATGATGGGTATTGAGATCTAGGGTCACTAGGTGTCTTTGACACTTCATTCTTTTTATTTTCTTTCGATTATTCTTTTATTTTAAAATTAAATGAGTATTTTATATAGAATATATTGGCCAATTATTGAGTGTTATTTTACACAAAATAATGTTGTATACATGCATTTAGATAGGGATTTAATGACAAAATGAAAGAACAAAAGTGACAAAATGGAGATTCATCACCCCCCATACTTGCCTTTGCTATCCCTTAGCATACACTTATGATAATAAGTGCAGAAAAAGATGATAAAGAAAAGAAAAAGAAAGAACTTGGAATATTTTTTGACTATTGATCTTGTCTTATTAAAATCAAAATTTCGAGCTCATTTAAACCTTTGAATTTCGTGGTCTATTTGGAACCATATTAAGGTTAGGAAGTGCGACACAATAACCCTTAGGTTCCATAATCCTATCATTCAATTCATAGTCTAGTCAGAACCATCCTTTCGGTTGCATACTTTTGCAACCTTGAAGTGGCATGAACCATGCAGGTAAATTTTCTAGATCTTCCCAAACAAATCACTAAACTATCAATGAGTTTTCTCCTCTAGCAACTCGTCCTCAGGGAGATAGATATTTCCTTTTAAAGTCAGGTGCTTGTTAGTTCACAATCTAGAAGGGGGAGATGGGAAAAGATATGAGAATGGACCAATATATCTCATTGTCTCGTGAAGCTTGATCAGTGTAATAAAGTATTCACCAAGAATCAGGCATTTTCTGGAAGCTCAATATTTTTGTGGAATTTTTTGTATTGGCTTCTATTTAGATTTTTCTTCGCTTGCATTGCTTTACATTCTTATTTTACCCCAACAGATATAGAATCTTTTGGTCTATCTATTTGTTGGGGTCTTGAAAAAAGTTGTTCATCTGAAGCATTATTTCAATCCAGTCTCCCATTGTTAGATTTCCTTGCTACTAGAAGAAGTGGGTTGAAGTATTGGTTTTGGCACCAAGAATTATTTCTGAGCTACCCTTGACGAAGTGGTCTAGTATTGTCATGACTTGGACTCCAAGATCTTTCAATAATCCATCTAAATTAAGCTAAGTGTTAAGTGAGATCTCTAATTAAGGCGTTGTCTCAAGAGTTGTGCAAATGACATGAAGGATTCTAGTTAGATACAATGAATCGATTCATGAACATAGTCTCATGGAACATAAAGAATTAAGTCAAGGTGACCTGAAGCATCTCAATTCCATTATTGAATGGTGTTCCTATGAAATTAAGTTGATTAAGGTCTATACCAAGCTTTAATTTTCAGACTTTATTTCAAACGTGTTCAACTGTCTTGATCTTTCCAAAAATACAAATGCTATGTACAATGGAAGAAAATCTTTTGTGAATATATTTTCTGATTTTGAACTATTTATAGATTTTTAATTTTTTTGCAAATTTATATGCAACATTTTGAAAACATTTTATGAATTTTTACGGGTTTTGAAATTTTGAAAATTTTAGGGATTTTTGAAGAAAGATTAATGAGAGAAGTATTTATAGATATTTAGACGAGTGTGTCTATTTACATGAATGAGTTAAAGAATATACATTAGGAGTTTATAGTTTAAGTTAATTGTTATTTATAGATGTTATAGACAAGGGTTTTATAAAGAATTTTATTTTCTACAAGTATGTATAAGGTTCTCAAACTAGTTTGAAAATATTTTAACAAATATTTTTGAAAACTTTATTTTGCAAATAAATTTTGCAATTAATTTTTTCAAAGTTTTAATATATTAAAAATCATTTTTTAAATATTTTTCAAATAGTATAGATGTATTTTTCCAATTTTTTTACAACCATTTTTCAAACCATTCGCAAATCAATTTTCAAAATTTTATTCAAACAGATGAAAAGATTTTTACAAATATTTACAAAAGATTTTTACAAAGGTATGAATATATTTTATAAAAGTTTTCCAAACAATCTTCAAAATATTTTTCAGGTCATTTGACAATTATTTTTCAAATCATTTTACAAAAATATTTTAAATCAATTTATTAATCATATTTACAAGAATTTTTGAAAAACATTTGTACCTTTTTATATGGTATTCTTCATAATTAATTTATTTTATATTTTTACCCATATAATATATTAGTCATATTATTTAAAAATACAAAAGTAGGAATTTTGGCTAAAGTATATAAAACGTATATACAACCCCCTATACTTAGCTTGGTCTATGTCCTCATATCGATTAAAGAGAGAGAGAGAGGAAGACATAACTCGTGTTGAGTATTAGAAAGTATATATTAGAATGACTAGATAAATGAGAAGTCGGTCATCCCCCTATACTTAGGATAAATTATCCTGAGTACAACATACTGTATACAAAATAGAGATAATCGACGATCCATAAATAAGGAAATTATTTAATGAAAAATATCCATTATTTTATGTAATATTTTATGGTGAGTTTTATTTATTTTTTGAGTTAATTTATGATGTGTTACTTTTTGTATGTACAAATATAGGTATATTTACCTATATGATGAGTATTTTATTTTTATTATATATTTTAGATTATATTATTTTATAAAATTATTTTATATATTTATAAATTATTTAAATACAAATAAATATATTTATTATATTTTTTAAGTTATTTGGTAGCTTAAATAGGTAAATATATTTATCGTATATGTATATACATGTATAATCCATCTATTTATTATAGTATACTTAATTATTTCAATATAATTTTTTATTGGCTTAGTTTATTTTACCTATGAACATGTATTTTAAATAATATTTAAAAATTTAAAAAATATAAGGAAGTGAAAACATAAAGAATAAATATATTGGTTATTTTATACAGGTATATTGCACAACAAGGGCCCAAAACCTAACTTCTGGATTTTAACTCCAAATTAAACGAAATAACCATTGTTATATAGATAATTTAATTTTACGGATCATAAATGTGAGTTAGATGAATTTTGAGTTCATACGTGGAAGATACAGGTCTGTGAAGTTTTCTTTATGCCTTTTTTAGAGTTTAGGTCACATTGTGCATTTTTTTAAGTGAAATAAATTCTGGTTTTTTCCTTGTGTTTTTATCTAGAAGTTTCATGTTTAAATTTTATTAATTAGGGTTTTGCTTCCTTTATTAGCTCTTATCTCCCCCAAGTATATTTCTAGTCGATCCAATCATCATGATGCCTAGGTCTCAGGGATCAGGATCATTCAATAACTTTAGTATTCTATTTTTTCCTTTCTTTAATCTTTAATTTTGACATTAAGTAAGAAATAATATATATTATTTACAATATGCTTGTTATTTTGTGTAAATTAATGATATATACATGCATTTAACTAGAAACTTAAGGCTAAAATGAAAAAATAATGGTGATGAAATGGAGATTCATCAGTGTCCTCACACATTATCATACTATGGAAGCAGGAGAACACCGCTTGCAAACGTGAACTGCTCACAAGGTACTCTAATGTGGATTTTATTGGTCGACCTTGTTTCAGGATGCATATGATTTTATCAGGTCATGTTCGATTTATTGATGGATGGGAGGGATAGTTGGATCTAAAGATAACATGCGCATGCAATCGGTGAGTTTCTGTGATGTTTTTTATCCATGTGGTGTTGATTTTATGGTTCCTTTCCCAATAGTAATGGACATGAGCACATTTTTTTAGTAGTTGATTACTTATCTAGATGAGTAGAGGTTAACCCAACCCAAACCGTAGACAGAAGACTGTATGTAAGCTTGGGAAAGATCACATTATTTATAGGTTTATGGTTCCAAAGATAATCGTTGCAGATGGGGTTACCCACTTTATTAATCATGGGATGAAAATTTTGACTAAGGACTATGAGATTGATCACTAGGTTACTAGTCCTTGCTACCCACAATCATACAATGTAGCAGAGATTTTCAACAGGGAAGCTAAGAGCATACTTCGAAATCTAGTTCATCATAGTAGGAAAAAATGGTCTTACCTTTTAGACCAAGTTCCATGGGCCTACAGGATGGCCTACAAGACTCTTCTCAGTATTTCTCCAAATGATTTATAGCAAGCCATGCCTTTTTTCCACTGGGTTAATTCACAAATATGAACTTGTAATTAAAAAAGACAAAGTGAAGCTGTCACCTCAAAAAACTGTGTAGGGACTTAAACCTGAATGAACTTGTGGAAATGTGCAACAGAGCATATGACAACAGTGTGATCTACAAGGACGAAGTCAAGAAATGGCATGATCAACACATCAAGTGTAAGAGGTTTGTCCTGTGCGAAAGGTCAGGTTGTTCAACTCTAAGGTAAAGATCATTCATGGTAAATTTAAGTCTAAATGAACGTGATCTTATCTAGTGAGATAAGTGCACGGTAATGGATATGTAGACATCTCAGATCTCCTAGATGGTGTACGTTCTTTTGTGATGAATGGACATATCTTGAAGCACTTCATCGAATTCAATGAACATTTAATCCATATTGAACATATTTACTTTATGTAGAGTGGTGATTTTGATGCCATTCACACAAACTCTGTGTGACGATTGCAACAAAGATTCGATTAAGAACATATTCAATAGCTTTGAAGATTGACCCTTTCTTTTCCTTCTAACATTAACACTTCACTTGACTTTTATGTTCTTCTTGTGTTTCTCATTCCCTCTTCTTCAAATTTTACTCTCTAATTATGCTACTTAAAGCCTAAGTATGGGGGGAGCTATTGTTCTATTCATTCTCTTTGTTCCTTCTGAGTCCACATCTCGGTCCCTTTGTTTTACTTTATTTCTTCATACTTAAGCTATTTTCAAGTCTAAGTATGGGGGTGGGGGGCAAGACCATGTTTGTATATCCTTCATGTTTTCTATTCATTTGGCACCATGTTCCTTTGTACTCTCTTCCTATACTTAGGCTATTTAAAGCCTTAAGTATGTGGGAGGGGGAGTATCCTATTTCGATTCTCGTAAAAGCTTTTGTTGTCTACGAGCTATATTCTTCATTTCACTTTGTGCCATGAGGATATAACACAAACTAAGTATAAGGTGGTGTGCGTATATATTTCATATATATTTTAGTCATAACTCGTACTTTCACATGATCTCATATTATATTCTAGGCTAAGGGTACGAGAATTCAAAGTAATTTACAAAATGATTTGTAAAATATTTGAAAATCTTTATACAAATGTGGCATGATCTTGTAAAAATATTTTACACATTGTTTGCAAAATGGTGCAAAATTTTTTTGATACAATGCTTTGTATATACTTACATATTATTTGATAAAATAATAACAAATAGGAATTATAACTAATAAATGATTTTATCCCTTGACATTTTCACGTCACACAAGACTTGTATAGTTTATGATACTTGATTTATAGTGACACTTTACTCATAATTTAACCATTCCTCTTCATTAGGGTCTTAGGACTTAATAACTTAAACTCCCTAGTTTGACATATATACATGTTATATTGCATGTAGAATCTATATTATCAAAACAATATCACCAGCACTACACTTGCATGATGAGTCGATGTTTCCCCTAAGGAACTAGGATGAGAGGTTAGACGTTCGACCTAATTTGATGATGCTAGAGAATGTGATAATATTAAGGATTACTGCATGAACTTGAGTATCAACAAGTTAGCCAGTATGAGAAGAAGGTTACGATACTATCTTGGTTCAAACCTAAGTGTCAGTGTGTGTAAAACCTTAAAAAATGTTGATTAGTATATGCCAGCTAGGTAAAAGAAATAGAGATAGACAAAAGAAAAGGGAAAAGAAAAATATTCAAAAGAAAAACTCATTCATTCCAAGAAATATCAAAGATGGTTATGTTATTGGCGAGCTCTCCCAATCTTTTCAAATGTTCACTTGGACCAAATCATTTAGGCTATATGAGTCAGGTAGGCGCAATAATAGGGCTCTACATCGTAAATTCTACAAGTCTGAGTGTCAAAGGAATATTAGATACACAAAAGAGACACACCCAGGTGTAACCCAGAAATATACATGTTGAAAACTTGAAGTTCTTGATGGATATATTGATCAATACAAAAAATATATGTGTGTATTAATAAGGCACTCGAGCAATCCCCTTTGGGATGGAGGTTGAAGAAAGTGGCAGAATGGCAGAAATACTGGAGTATCTGTTGGGCGAGTTGCTGATTTCATACTTGGGTCTTCCCTTGAGGTGGGCAAACTCAAAAAATCACACTGGGATGTGGTTCTGCATAGATTGGAAAAAAGATTGGATGGGAAGGCACACACTATTTCTAGTGGGGGAAAGTTGATCCTTCTTAAGCATGTGTTGTCGGCAATCCCTATTTTCTTTTTCTCCACCAGACTGATGCCAGTTGGGGTACGCAAGAATATTGATGTCTTGATGAGGAGATTTTTCTGGGCTGATGGCATGCAACAAAGACCGGGGGTGCACTTAGTTGGATGGGAGGAGCTAACTCATCTAAGAGGCGAAGGGGGCCTGGGGATTCCAGATGTTAAGTGTATGAACAAGGCCTTGTTAGCCAGATGGGTTATTCAGATTTGGGGCAAGTCGGAGACTCTAGTGACTAGACTCTTGCGAGAACTCTACGGTGTTTTGGGATCACTTGAGGTAGGAAGAGCGCGATTTGAGTCTCCTCTATGGGGCAGAGTGCAGGAAGTTCTACCTTTGTTAACGCCAAAGTGGCGATTGAAGGTCGGTGATGGAGAGGGCTTTAGATTCTGGAAGCATGATTGGACATGTGACAGTCCGCTAAACTGCAGGTTCTTGAGGTTATTCGCGCTTGCGATGAAGAAGGAGTGCTCTTTGGTGCAGGTTGGAGCATCTGGGGTTTGGCCTCTAGAGTTTGTATCAGTGCTTTCTAATCAGCGTTCGGAGGTGCTATACAGATTGCAGTCGAAACTACCATCGCCTGATTGCATCTCACATGGCAGGGACCATTTCAAGTGGGTGGGAGGCAAGTTCTCCATGAAGAAGGCATATAAGGAATTGATGACGACCGCAACGGTTATCAATCCAGACCTATGCCAAGATATGAAGATCATTTGGAATAGCAGGGTCCCATGCAGGGTAAAAGTCTTCCTTTAGTTTTTGAGAAGGGGACAATTGTGTGATAAAGCGAGGAGGGGTAGATTATTTGGCATCCCTGACACTCAGTGTGACTGATGCGAAGAGCAAGTGGAAGATACAGATCACTTATTCTTTAAGTGCCCAACGTCTGAGGCGGTATGGAGGGAGGTTGGGGTGTCGTGGTTGTCGCCGGAAGGTGCTATGGATTTTTTGAGGGTAGTAAGATCGGTGGGGCGCAACTCCATGGATGATTGTGCTTTGCCATTCACGATTCTTTGGGCCATCTGGGGGGGAGGAATGATCTCATTTTCAAAAATCAGATATTTTACCTGGAAAATGTAATTGCCCTCTCCAATTCATTTTATCGTTTATGGACCTCCGGGTAATGTACTCCTCTTCTTTGTTTTTATAATATATTATTAAAGCGGTGAATCCCAGCTCGGGATGTCACCCTCATGTTGTTCAGAAGTTAAAAAAAGGCACTCGAGCGATCCTTGTTCCTATGAGAGGAGAGAAGAAGTTGCACAAATATAAATCCTCCATACATGGCCATTCCATCTCACATTTTTTTCATATTGAAACTAAAGAAACGATGGAATAAAATGTTTATTCCCTATAGATGTGGGTTATGTCTCAAGGATGATTTTGAAGACAGGAACCTTGGGTAAAGCTTTGACTCTATACTTGTATATGTAGACCACATTAAATGTCATAATATATATATATGTATGTAAACAGAGAGTCTGATAATTAGGGAACTTGAGTTTCTTTTGGATGAGATTTTTTTAACTTGGAGTATAAGAGTCACATGCAACTCGAATCCTTAAGGTCAAGTCTTGTATATCACATGCACAATCGGGGATTCAACTTACTTATTCATTCTTTATTTTCTCTAGGATGAGCAAAGTTTAAGTATTGGAGGATGATAAACCTCAAATTCATCAACATTAGCTATATTATTTAACCCTCTATCTTGGACTAATCAACTAACCTATTAATTAATTGAAATTAACTTATAATATTGTATGAATAATTAAAGCTAATTACTGTTCATAAATAAATTGTCTCATTATCTGATATATATGTATTAATTTATTTTATACTACTAATAATTCAATAAAAATTAGTGTAATATTGTAAATAATTCATTATATATTATTCATTATAAAAAATACCAAAAATAACAAACAAACAAAAGATGTATTTTCTTCTTTAAAAAATCTTAAAAAAATATTAAGTATGTTTATATGATGTATTTTATTTTTTATATTCCACATGAAATTGTAGATCTTAAAAAATACACAACTTTCATGCATAGAACTTTTTATTTTGACTTCATTTACCATTTTTTTTTCATATTTTAGAATATTTTTTTCATTCATTTTTTTATTGGGACACATGTCCCAATATCCAGTAACCACCTGATGCATTTTCATCAGCCTCTACTCTTGTTCTCAATTGTTTGATCTCAAGATCAGAAGGTGCATGTTAACCCGAGGTCGTCTCAGCCAGAACTGCTTAATATTATGATCAAGCGGATCTCAGCGCTTCACATGCACCTTAATCTTGTTCGTTGGATCACCAGATCCAACGATCACCATACTTTCTCCTCATTGTTCCCCGTCAACCCATGTTCTTATGGTTACGTAACCAGCCATCGTCTTCGATTTATGTTTGTCTCTACACATGGCTTCAAGCCAGGAGACTGGTACCTTCGTGTTCACCTCACATCTCTCTCTCTCTCCCTTTCTCTCACATCATATCCTTCATTCCCTCCATCTCCTTCATGTGAGGTTGCAGTTGATAGATGAAACCTCCCACTCCAATTGCCTAAGCTTCTAACAAAACCTCCTCTCCTCCATCCTTCATCGATTATCCATCCTTCATGAGTGGTCCCTCTGAGCCGTATCTCCTTCCTGGTAATTATGTGTGAGTGAGATTCAGAGCAAAGAAGGAGTAATTCCTATGGTGTGATCCACAACATGCACAACCGTGTTGCAACCCTAACTGATTGCTGCTCGAGCTTCAAGCTAAGCTAGGCTTGTTAAGCGAAGATCCTAAAGCTCTATGGATCTTCAATTTCCTAGCAATCCTTCACGTCCATTCTTCTTTGATTTCTAGGTGGGCCCTTGTTCCTCCCTTTATACTTTCTTCCATTTATTTGCACTTACATACACCAACTCCTTTGATTGGATACGCCATTACCTTTGCTATTCACTACTCATCTCTGTACACCCATCTGACACTACACTTCCCTTCTATATCATCTCCTTCGCCTCGACTCAAGTCATTACCTTGCATAGGTGAAGACTCATCTAGGACTACATTGCAACCACCCTTGAATGTCTCCCTTACGACCACAATCCATTGGCCAATCGTGTTCCTCGTTTCGAGTATGTTCTCTAATGTTGAAGCTACTTGATTGGTCGGAACCGTGAGCCCATCTCTAGTCTTGGAATGGTGCTCTGGTGAAGCTCCATCGATGAGCAGCTCCAAACATCACTACATCTTCCTCAACCTTCCCTCATCATTGTGAGGATATTAGGAAGGTGCCTAGCCTTTCAACGAGGGTAAAGGAGCGCAGAGGAGCAACAACCACGTTATTGGAGCTTCATCGGGAGCCACCATTTGAGGACATGAATTTACGTACATGCATCATTGGATCAGATCAATTTGATCTGATCCTATGGTCCAGAACAAATCCCAGATGCCTCCCCGAGCATCTTCGCTTCACTCCTTCCATACTTGGCGCAAAGCACCAAATATCTTCACGTGTGTCGAACCTAATTTGGCCATTGAGCATGAGTTGCATGCCCATCTCATATTCCTGTCTATGGGAATTTACATCTCAACCTATCCATTTTTATATTCTAAATAATATCGATGAGCATTTCATTTATTTTGGACCTATTTGTGATAGTTTTTGTGCTTTGTAAAAAGACCCTTAAATTGCTTAATGAATATATTGCACACCTTATGTCTGATTGAAGTGATTTTCATTGGAAAGCTCTCTTCATGATATTTAGCTTGGCCTCTCATGCAATACGTATATTTTAAATAAGTGAAGGAGAAATTCATGATCTAGGTCAATAACATGTATATTTAAATATGTAAAGCTCTTTTCATGATCTTTAAATAACATGTATCTTTAGTTTGGCCTCTCATGCAACATATACATTACAACCACCCTTGAATGTCTCCCTTGGTGGCCATCTCAGATGAGGGGTAGGAACCGAGCTATATGCACTCGTTGTTGATTGGAAGGTGGATCTCTGATACCCATCTCCCACACTTATTTCTTTTCCTTCATCACCACTCGAACCCATCAGAACACCTTATGTCCAGTTGAAGTGATTTTCATTGGAAAGCTCTCTTCATGATCTTTAGCTTGGCCTCTCATGCAACACGTATATTTTAAATAAGTGAAGGAGACATTCATGATCTAGGTAAATAACATGTATATTTAAATAGGTAAAGCTCTCTTCATGATCTTTAGTTTGGCCTCTCATGCAACATGTACATTACAACCACCCTTGAATGTCTCCCTTGGTGGCCACCTCAGATGAGGGGTAGGAGCCGAGCTATATGCACTCGTTGTTGATTGGAAGGTGGATCTCTGATACCCATCTCCTATACTTATTTCTTTTCCTTCATCACCACTCGAATCCATCAGAACAACTTCCTCCAGCAATAATTCCAAAACTCTAGTGATCAGAGTGGATCCGAGTTGGATTGATGGTAAGGTTGTGATGAAGGGAGAGGACATGGAGGGAGCAAAGGGTAGAGGAGGCAAGATTGCTGGAGAGGCCGATAACAAGAAGGTGGAGGAGGTGCACATAGAGGGGAAAAAAGGAAGGAACACCATCGGGTTTTCCAAAGGTTAGATTAACTCAAGATTAATCCAAGTAATTGACTCAAATAACGTTAAAACTGACAACATAATTTGTAGTGTAAGAGAGCATGTTTATAGGGTTTAGGTGATAATTACAATGTATGTAGGGTCAAGAAGGCTAACCTCAATCCCATGAAAGTATCCTATGTGATCAAGGTACATGGTGACAAACACCTTTTATAAGAAGGTTGCGATCAAAAAAATATGTTCATTGTCATCGCCAATATTTACCATATCATCAACATATGCAGAAAGAATTACAGTAGTTGAAGCAAATCCTCAAATAAACACAATGTAATAATATATAATATAGTAAAAACTATGGGTGCTAATCTTTGAGGTGATTCTGTCAAATCATGCTCTTAGGGCATGTTTGGTTAGTGGGATGGGGTGGGTTGAGGCATCCACTTGTGAATAGTAGGTGTTTGGATAGTTATTAGAGTTGGGAGAGGGTTGGAATGAGAAATGTGATGTGATATGACCTTGATTTGTGATAGATTTCCAACCCAGGGTTGGAGGGGGATACACCGGGGTACACCAGGATGCCCCAGGTGGGCATGCCATATAGATTTCCTCCTCAAGATTATTGTAGAGGAAGGTATTCTTGACTATTAATTGAAAATCGACCAACTCTAGTTGGCAGCGATAGATATAATCGTGCGGATTTATTCTGTCCTAATCATTGGAGAGGAAGTCTCAAAGCAAATTTATGCCAGAAATTTATGCGAAGCCCTTGGCTACTAAATAGATTTTCAATCAATCTATTAACCAATTGGAGCATATTCAGTCTCAATGACCCATTTGCAAGCTACAAGAGCAAAACTTGTGGGACTATGGCACAAGATCCCTAGTGTCCCTTGAAATATTAGGAGTTTTGTCTGGAGAGAGGCCACTACATAATTAAATCCTGAAATATAATTAAAAATTATTGATCATAGAACTTTCTTTAACTGTCAGCGAATAACTTGAAAGACTTAAGCCATAGCAAATAATTTTCTGCAGTCTTAATTTTAATTGAAGCTCCATATACCGCAATAGAAGAGATGGATATCAGGAGATTTGTCTCGAGAGAGGCCACTACAGTTTGATGAAAGAAAAGACGATCAAATGAAACATGCAAAGAATTACTCATGCTTTAGAAGATATCAAAGAAAAGGGTACCACAACACCGTGTGGAGTGTCTAATTAAATTAAAGAAACTTGGCACAGATTAGGCAATGAAATCATGATCTGCTGGGTGTTGGAATCACGATCTGCCAGTTTGAATTATGTGATAACGGGCATAGATCAGGAGGTCAGGAGAAGATACCCGATTAGGATGCCTTGTATTGCCAGTAGCATACGGTGCATAACTAATCGAAATGCTTGCATGCAATCATCGACTAGACGCTTGGCCTAGCGACGGAGATGTCGACTATCGCTACTAGCTTTCACACACGAGGTGCACATGCGATGGTGTTGATTCCGATGCGTATCTCTTATTGATGCAGCAACTGCACAACTGGGCAAAGCACAAGTTTTTTTTTGAGTGGTAAATAATATTCTATTGATGAGATAAAGTGATTACATTAGAAGCTTTCGCCCTCACAAAAACCTAAGAAAGGAAGGGGAGGTTACAGAAAGAAAACAAAAAATATGTGCAAATTTAGCTTCTCAGAAGCAAAGCAACCATCACTACGAACAAGCCGTGAGTTAGATGATTTCAAGAGGATCTTCAAATCTTCCAAAATGCAGTTCGGAGTGACTTTAGCAGGCACGCAAGAGGTATTAGTCTAGCATAGGTTACGCTCTCTCCAGATCCACCACGAAGCCACAACAAAAACAGTCTTGATCTTTAAAGCAAGGCTTGCATCCAGCCCGTGGATCATCCTTACCCAATCGGAGCATCCATTGTTGATACCCCAGGATTGAAAGAGGGAAGTTTAAGGCAACCCACGTTTCTTCCCAAACATCCCCCGAGTAGGGACATCCCAAAACAAATGGTCCCTACAAAGCCCTAGTTACTTGAGGCATACTAGATCTCAAATGGGGGGAGATCTTTAAGATGTGAGCAGCTTTAACGGACAGAAGGGGTCGTGTTGATAGAGATAGACTAGGGCAAGAGAGGCTTGGAGATTCAGTTTAGGACTGTCGCTCTCATACCACACGAGAGAACTAGAATAGATCTCTCGTAAAAAATGCAAGTAAACCTAGAAGATACATCACGACAATGAGTGAAATATAAGGAAAAATATCAGTGGATGTCAAGAACAGAAAAATGGATATTTTTTTCTTCACATGGATATATGGGACATGGGTAGTATTGTCATTAAATGCCTTCACTAGTATGAGTCTTGGTAAACTCAAATATGATATCATTTGTTGAGAGATCTCAATACTCGTATTTAACTTAAAGTTTTGATGTGGACTACATATGTCGTAGACGGTGGTAGAGGCTTGATACAAATTAGATCTGTGATGTTTGTCGTTGTTTATTATTACATTGTTCTAACTCCAAAGAAAATCTTTCTTTGCAGACCAGAAATTAAGTCCACATTTAATAGACTGAATCATTACACTGTTAATTAATGATTTCCATCATTTGGAGGAAAGTTATAAATATAAGCTATTTTGTTATAATTTTCTTTCTGCTGTAGACGTTGCCTTCTTGTAATAGTATTTTCAGTGCTACATTATGAATAGACATTAATCATTAAGTTTCTTTTTTGATGCTCTCTGTGCCTTAATAGGCATGTAGGACAAAATGCAAATATTCAAATTTACTATACAGAGGTCGGATTTCTTATTTAAAATTCGCAAAAAAAAGCAGTCTGTTAGGCATCCCCTAGCCCATCCCTCTACGTCGAAGGAAGATCATATTAATCAAACCCTCAAAATCTCTTTAATTTGTTAGTGCTAATTTAATTACCTGCAGCATGTCCCCGATGACGACGAGGAAGGCACCGGGTAGAGGATGGACTTGGAGCCACTTGCCATCATGGAGGATCTGGAGCCCTCCGACGTGATCTTGCAGGAGGATGGTGCAGATACTGGTATCAGTGTGAGGCTGCAGTCCGTAGGCGAGCTCAGGCTGTGGGCACGGTGGGTAGTAATTAATGGCCATGTGCTGGTCTTGGCCGGATCCTCCCAGCACTTTGGCAATGTAGTCTTTCTCCAGCCCCAGGCTCTCGGATAGCAGCTCCAAGAGCTTGAACCCGAGGTTCCTCGTACCCATACAGTATTTTTTCGCCACATCCCTGTTCCATGAAGTCCATCATGAATGGTGATGTATAATTAGTATTTTGGAGTCGAGGTGATATTTCTTTCCATATTTAAAATCGAATTTCTCTGGCAAAAAAATTCCTGCAAAAACATAACTAATTCTCGCGTTCGAACTCCAGTAAAGTTCAGAAATATAAAAAAGACAATAAAAGAAGCATGATTGATCGGACATGGACGTCTGTAACATCGATACAAAAGCTTGATCATGCCAAAGTAGACGTTCCCAATAACTCGATGCCTCCGAGTGTCGTAAGTAATGTTTCCATACCTATCTATATAAATGTCGATTTGGAAATTGCAGATAGAAGTGCGTATTTCATTTCCTGAAATTAATCGTTTTCCGTATGCATTGTTTACTAAACAAAAGGAAAAAATACCATAAAGAATGTGGCAAGTCCTGAGACAGGGAGATGCCTTGGAACACTTCCCATGCTAAAACGACAGTTCATGGTAAGGTGTACACACAAACCCACACGTAGGCAAAAGAGGTCGAGAATAGAGAAACACATCGTGCACGACTAAGGCAACCTCTTATGGAAGCAGATCCTCTGCTCCGGCATGGGCTGCAGTAGACAGGTTCGGGAGCCGCTCGATCTTGATCAAGTAGTTCCCACGAATTCGCATGATTGAGGTTCACAAAAAGAGTGATTCGTGGGAACCGCTCGATCAAGATCGAAAGGCTCCGAACGTACAGCAGAGTTTGCTGCAGCCCATGCAACAGCAGAGGATCCAGTTCCACCTCTTATACCATTCAAAACAAACTACCATAGAAGGATTAATTGCGTGTTATGGCAGATGAGAGATTGTCGAGAAGTCCTGCATCCATACTCGCCATGAAATAATTATTTTATAAATTTGATACCTTTCTATTTATTCGAACAAGCTCGAGTCACAAACTCAAATGTAATCCTTCAATTTTGTTCATCGATCTGTTAAGAGGCTAAAGTCATTCTCAAAAACGTAGTTGTAAATGTACATAGTTTGCAATTCCTAGTAAGACATGGAGTGTCTGAATAGTTGCACCTTAACCCGATCACACTCGAGAGACCTTTCTTGCAAACCATGAATGCTCTCTTCGACTATGACACTGGGAAGAAATCTAACTGTGGATGTAGATGGCAAAGGATGCCACGAACAACAATGCCACATCAAAAGATAGACGTGAAACCATCTCTTTGGATGATTGTGGCTATATGGGTGAGGTTCATTTGGATGACCTCAAGAGATTTCAGATTGACATGCATGTCATTCATTTAAGGGATGAGTTGAAAAGCACAATCATTAATTCCTCTGAAGACGGTAGTTCTTCTGCCTGAATGCAGAGGATATGGAATCAGGAACCGAATATATTATTCAAGATTTTTCAAAGTTAGCTCAGATGATTCATAATCGAACTTATACCAATCAGATATTTTTCATTCTATTCAGTCTCAGGTTGATCGCAAATCAGAGTCGTATAATGTCACGAATGTCTTTCTAGCATCTTCCTTAAGACGACTCCTAATACTATTGCAATGGTGGAAAATAGAGAAACATATTTCTCTTTTTTTGAGCTAGTGGTATTGTCTCCAACAATGAAGTATAACTTCCTTACATGTCAACCTCCAAAGTTTGTGATCATCATTGGTTCAAAATTGACTGAATGATTAAGTATTTTGTTTGATGAAGATTCTCAAAAGAAATAACAATGCTATAATAGATTGAATTATTGATGAATTCCCATTTCATGAGCTTTATTCTTTCATATTGGCTTAACATCTCTAGTAAAGTACATGTAAATATCACTAACTTCTATGAATTAATATCATAACATCGATATGTAAACAATGTATAAATACTTGTATTTGAACTCAAAACAAAATAATAAAGGAAAGAAAAGAAAATTGAAGGAAGTATCTATGATACTAACTAACCCTAAACCCTGAAACCAAGTCAAGTATTAACTAGGTAGACCATGGATGAAGTAGGGGGAGATAGGGTGAACTAATATATAAAAATATCAAGAAAACCATAAAAATCCAAGTACAATGTATTGTGCACATAGCTCAAACTTGTAGTATTTTATTTGTCATCCTACACACTTCAAATAAAGATGTGTTCAACACCCAACTTGTGCACAATAGTATAGAAAAAAAGCAAATTATTTGTAAAAATAAATCATGCACATGCCACTCGGTACACTCAATTGAAAAGGTCGGAAAGAAAACATCATTGATCATTATCTTCTTCAAATGAACTCAAAATAAACCAAACTCATCTTAATTGTATTTCAAATTCAATTATCTTTTCAATGAAAGTTTTTCTTTTAAAATGGAGTTAAGACGCAAAAGCATGCTAATTAGGGTAGTATGGAACTTGTACATATGTACAAAAAGCCAGTATATTTTATTTTGCATATTCTTAGTCCCCTTATATTTTTGATGTATTACACATATTATATAACATTTATAAAAATAAAAAATAAAAATCAAAACCACACAAAATCACCGAGGAGAAATAGAAAACCTTAATATATAGGTATAAAAAAATTATGCATAAATATATTTATTTATACATCAAAATAGAATAATAAAAATACCAAATAAATGTGTAAATATGTATTAAATAATGTTGTAAATAAATAAATTCTTTAATTAGGGTATTGTGTATAAAAATGTGAATACATAAATAGAGGTATAAAATACTTATAAATAATAGTATATAAATAACATTACATGATCATAAGTTAATATAAATAAATAAAATCATAAAAATATAATTCAGAAAATAAGTACAATTTATATGTTTTGAGTTTCTAAAAACAAAATTATTTCCTATATTATTTTATCTTATCTGTATTTTATATTCGTAATTTTATCTTGTAGCAGTTGACATGGATCAATCAGAGGCGACAGACTATTGATCCCAGTCAATAGTGCCCCCCACGCAAGTCTCTTTCAAAACATGTCAGAAGCCAAACTTCACCAATTTTTACCACCCAATTTCGAACTGACCTCGGACCCACCTGACTACCTCACGAGAAATGATCGTTGGAGTTCCAACATTCATGTGGATTCTTTACCTCAGATTGATCCCTCTCGATCCGAATGAACCCCTAATTTGAAAATCCCCTCATGTACTATGTTATAAAGCATCTCCCGTTGCCTCCATTGAATCCTAATCCATTCTTGCACCACCATAATCCCAGAGACCCTACCTAGAGTGATACCCTTTTGATAGGAGGTGTGTCCTCGTATTTCACTGTGAGGTGAAGGTGGTCGAGATGAGGTTCCTTATCAGTAAGGCTTCACTTCGACAACATGAGCTTCCAGGTCATCCAACTCGTTGAGGCATAGATATTTTTAATCTTTTTTCAGTATTTTTGTTCTTATTTTAGTTTCACATTTTAGTTTAGTTTTTTTAGTTAGTTTAGCATAAAATCCGAAAATATTAAGTATGTCGAAGCTCTAGGCTCCAGCATCTATCTACCGTGTATTTACCATTATTTTGTCCCCTTGATCACTTCTTATTGTTCCCCTTCATCTTCCTCATATGTCTGACATTCTAGATCCCATTGAGCTTGCACACCTCAATCCCTCAGATCTCCCTCCACCACCATCTTTGGAGATCCTCTGTGCCCCCTCCATTTTTTGATGTTTCTGTTGGACATGCGAGCCCATGGCGAGCCATTATGCAATAAATATTATTGTGAATATCATTCCCTAATTTGAAAATGAAGAATGATTAATGTTCATAATAGGTCCTTTAGTACAATTAGAGTTATGTACCATAGCCATCTTAATGATCATACAACTTTTGATTCAATTATTGAATCATAGAGGCTGGTGCTTGGATAAATATCTAAAGAGTTAGATTGAGGACTCATCAGGCACTGTCAAATGATTGTTAAGAGAGGATCTTCAGTCTGAGAAGGAGATGGCAATCCTTTTTCTAAAGGTTGATATCTAACCGACCTCTTGATGCAGGTCCTCTGCATAGGAATAGAGACTCGGAGGTGTTAGATAAGTTAGGTCAAAGAGTTGACTTAACGAGATCGAGATAACCAAAGTCCTATGCCGTATGCTGTTACGATATAGGCACGCATCCTCTAATCGGAGACAGGTGTATTACTATATGTCTGAGTATGTACATTTGGAAGACCAATAGGTTGATGACCTAACCAAGGTCTATACACCGACACGCTAATGTGCATGAAAGGGCATATGAGTAATACAATCTCTCAAAGGGATCATACAGGTTCATTATGAAATCGAAATATGTGAGCTCCCTCATGAGATATTGAGAAGAATCAAATTTTGTGCACGGTCGTCTCTCTTTAGAAGCTTGACTGAATTTGTAGGTTTGATATATACTTTTGGAAAGTATATGATCAACACCTGGGTATGATATATACTTTTGGAAAGTATATGATCGATACCAAATCCCAATGATCGAATGAGAAAACTTATTGATAAAACCCTGAAGGAGATAATCTGAAAGAGATCTAAAACTTCGAGTTTAATCTGGATCTTCCAGTATGCAGGATGTACAGGTATTGCGAATACCTGAGGGTGATGTGATCATAAATGATTGTATAACCATGACGCTTCCATTCCTAGGGAGTGATGAAACGGGTCTGGATTTTAGTGACTCTTCTCATAGAGAAGTGATCTAATATTAGTCAAAATGTTGGGCATTGATCTGAATGTGATTCAGATGTAATGAGAAGATTAGATCTACGGCTTTGATTTAATCAAACATCTATAGGAGGTCCGCAAGATCTGGATTTGAGATTTGATCTCAATATCTAAGTCACTATACGTGGAACAGTACAATTGTCATGTCCTTATCTCCAAGTATCCACGGAGAAAGCACATTATCCTTGAAAGAGTTCATGGATAATTTCATTATCGATATGTGTGTCCGAGCATTGAGAAAATTGATAATTATATGTGATTTAATTATCATGAATAATATGAATTTGATTCATATTATAAAGAGAGATATCTAAAATAATTAAATGTGATTTAATTATCAAAGATGTGAATAATGTGAATGCGATTCATGTTATTTGGGCACATGAGAAAAGAGATCCAAGAGGATTAAATGTGATTTAATTATCATGGATATGAATAATGTGCATAGCACTATCCATATTAATCATATATATTATAAATTTGATTTATAATACATTAGAGAGAGCATATTGTGATTTAGATTGTTAATTAATTACTGATGTGAATTGGATTCACATTGGATGATTAATTAAAATATAATTTACATTTTATTTTGGGATGTGAGCGTGATTCGCATTTTTCCAATGACATGATTGCAATATTTCACAAGATAATATGAATTATTTTTGTGAAATAATTTACAACTATTGTTGTTGTAAATCCTGGAGATATCATGAGATAATGGTATCTTATGAGATAATGATATCTTATGAGACAATGAGATCTCATTAGATGTTGATAGCCATCCCCCCTTTTTAGGAGATATGGTTTATCTCCTCATTATCTCCAAGGATAATTAGTGATTTGATTTGAATTTAAATATATTGATTTATCAATATATATTAATTTAATTTAAATTAATTGTTGTTTTGTTTTCACAATAAAATCATGGCCATTGAAAGAAACACAAATCAATCTCACCCGCTGATTGTGTGATGTCCATGGATTGGGATCCATAGACTCCCAAAATCCTATATAAGAAGAGGCACCCATTGCTCTTCAATACACGATTAATGAATGCTCTCTCTCTATTTCTCCACACGCCAAGTCTCTTTCTCTCTCTCTCTCTCTCTCTCTCTCTCTCTCTCTTTCATGAGGGTCATCCACCATGGAGCCATTGAGAGAGTCTCCATCGCTGCATCATTGTCGTTATGTTGTCGGAGTATTTGCTTGTGGATCTCCGTCTCATTCGGTGCGCCTCGTTCATGAAGAAGACGTCAGATCTTGTGTGACGATATCAGGAGATTTGCCGCTTGGATCATTGATGAATACCCATTCATCACTCTTTATTCTTTTATTTTAGCTACAAAACCTTTGCCAAACATATGTATATTCATGTAAATATAAATAATTATCAAAAAGCATGCATTGTGTAAAAATAAATAATAAGCATATTTTTGTGCATAAATAAAAGAATAAAGAGATAAAAGAAAAAGAGGGAGATATTTAGAATAAATATCGAGCAACCTAATCCCAAGGGAGGGCTCAGCATGGCCTGACCGCATAAAAACAAAAGTAGAGAGAGATAAGGAAGCTCACAGATTGTGTAAATATACCTATAAATAAATAAAAATATTTTCCTCTAAAAATAAAATTAAAAATGGGTTTGTATATATTTATATATATTTATATTAAATTAAAATAAAAATGAGAAAATTAAAAAGAAAATAAAAATACCTTCACCTTGTACATAAGCCATGTGTATAGAATCCTCTTATATATTTATTTTCTCCTTATAAATAAATAATAAAATCCAATAAAATAGTGTACATATTCCATATTCCATTAAGTAAATAAATAAAATAAAATTTACACAAATAAAAATAAAATAAAAAGAAATGAATTAAAATCAAGTTCCTACATTGTACATATACCATCTATGTATATAAATAAAAGTAATTATTTTACCCTTGTAATTAAATAATAAAAATAAAATAAAAATATACTTTTATTCCAAATTTTATCTTATAATAAATAAAATATAAAATTGGGATAATTTGTATAAAAATAAATAATTAAAAATCAAAAAAATTAAAAATACATATGTATATACATGTATATAATAA
This sequence comes from Ottelia alismoides, assembly GCA_037367405.1. Taxonomy (NCBI): domain Eukaryota; kingdom Viridiplantae; phylum Streptophyta; class Magnoliopsida; order Alismatales; family Hydrocharitaceae; genus Ottelia; species Ottelia alismoides. The sequence goes on along the minus strand of JAZKJV010000540.1, from coordinate 937,598 downwards.
TAATATTTTGTAAATACCTAAATTAGAATTCAGAAAAATAATTACAAATCACAAAAAAATAGTTTATAAATAAATAAATATTTTTCATGTTTTAACTTTTTCTTAATTAGGCCATTTGCTATTTTTAATTTAATTTCCAAATCTTTTACACGTGGCCGCTTTCCATTGGTCCACGGGCGATGTTGACTCCCCGGTCAACTCCCCCCCCGGACCACTGTCCCCCGGATCTGCATGCCCGACCCGATTTCTCCCATTTCTCGCGTCACGATCCGATCACTAAACCCCTTAACCCCGGGTCCTACTTCTTCCTGGTTCATCCCTGATCCACGCCCGGGGTGGATTTAAGGGGTCCGAGCTCCGATAAGCTCGCCCGACCCTCTCTTAGACGGACCCCTAACCCTATTTAATCCAAGCTCCGCCTGCACTTTCACTCATCTTTGGACCTCCCCCTCGTCGCCTGTGACCTCCTCTACCTCGCCTGAGTGACGGGAGCGAGAGGGAGTAGCAGCGAGGCTCGGGATGCTAGGAAGCCACTGATCCGGCGTTTCCACCGCCGTGCGCCGCCGCGAGCGCGCTCAGCCTCGGGACTCAACTATCCCTCAAGGCCATGACCCCAGAGCTCCCCGAGCTCCAGCATAGTCGGATTCCTCCACAAGGTAGGAAATTTAGCCATTATTTTAGGGTAATTTTAGCATTTTCGATTTTCGCCCCTTTTGCTTCGCCGACCAAATTTGTCATCTCCATCCAACCATCAGCCACCCCGACCCGATCTCCGCCTTCACCAGACTCCTCCGCACATTCTTCATTCGGCCACCCAACCCTGACTCGCCCCAAAGCAGGGACTTCAGTCCTCCTCCTCCGCCGCTCGCCGGAGGACCATGCCCCGACGCACCCACTAGCCCATTTTGCCCCTAACTTGGTCGAGGAAATTTGCCCTCGACCAAGGAGCTGCTCTATGTGCTTTGCAGGTCGAGAGGGACCCATCTGAGGGTCCGAGCTTTCAGGCACAACAGTTCCAGGCCACCGCTGTCGCGGGGCCATTCTGGTGGTCGTCAGCCTCATCGGAGACCATCATCCACTGCAGGATTTCACGGCGGAGCTCTTCCGCATCTTAGCAGCAGCTGAGGAGGCACACAACATGAGCTTTGGGCCGACGAACATCACCGGCAACCTGTTCTTGGTGCATCCTCCATAGCCGTCCATCCAGCCCTCCAGCTCCAGACGTGATCGTAGCCATTCATTTGAGGAGCCACGCCACCTTCCGATCCCTTGGAGGACTGATCTGGACCGTCCATCCAGCGAGGGTTAGCCACATCGATTCTCGATCGTTGATCCCCCCACATGGCGTACCCTCCACCGTTGGATCAGAGCTAGGGCTTCTTCGTTGAGGCGCAGCGCACCCCTGATGACACGAAAAACCGAGCGACTAAGGTAAAGGTACAGAAATGGTCGTTGCAACCTCGGTCACTCAGACGATGTATCAATCAAGAAAAATGAACCACTCGATACAAATAAAATCAATCAAAGCGAAGAAGCGGTCCTGCTATGTGATTAACCTGGTATAGCACCCAGGGTCGAACTCAAGGAGCACGGATTGGCCGAGAGGCCTACGAAGTAGTCAAAAAAATAAAATAAAAGAGGAAAATATTTTTAGTGGTTTTTAATTTTTTTATATTTTTTTGGTTTTTAATATAAAAAGAGAATAAGAAAAGCAAGGAAGAACACAATTCAACAAATTATTTCAAGCTCCAAAAATCAACCAAAAATCAAAACAAAAATATTTTTATGTGTTTTATATTTTTTTATGTTTTTGATGAATTTTTGATAATTTTCTGATGTGTATTTTATTTGCTAAAAATCAAACAGTGGTAAAAATAAAGGGTACTATCCAGCCGAGCCAAAAAGCCCTAGATAAAATATCTAAGGGCCTCAAAATGGCCTGGAGGTAATTTTCCTGTAAAATAGAGGAAACAAGAAAAATTTAGGTACCAAGTTTATTGTTTTTGAGTTTTTAATTAATTTATTGGAATTTTTATGGTCTTTTTAGTGGTTTTAAGTTTTTAAGGTTTTCCCGTGGTGAAAAATAGCCAAAATTGGCTAGAAAATCAAGGAACACAAACTAAACAGTAGCTAATTTTTAGGGAATTTTTGAGGGAGTTTTTATATTTTTTGTGATTTTTCAATCTAGACAGTAACAAAAATTAAGGTTTTTGAATTTTTAAAAATAGCAAATAAAATCAGAAATGTCCTCAAAAATCCGTGAAAATCCTACACCATGGCAGGAGCCATGTGTCATTCTCATTGGATTCAGAGGTGATTTGATATTTTATTCAAAAATAGAGATAGGGCACTGTGCACAGGGACTGGAATGCAAATACCCAAAGTTCTGGGGGTCCCGGTGCAATTAACCTAGCAACACACGTGCCAAGCGCGTGCCTGGGGCACTCAGGGACCTATATGTAAGGAAAATAAGCCCTGAGGACCAATTGGTAACACGTACCAAAAGTCCAGGGGGGTTAGTTGCAAATAACCCAAAATAAAACGCACATGCGAGAATAAAGCATTCACAGGGGTATAAATGCAATTAACTAAAAAGCTTCATTCATTCATCAACATCCAGAACTACAAGGGCATCTACTGCAAATACACCAACAAAACACGTGACGAAGCACGTGGCTCACCATAGGCAGGGGTATAAATGCAATTACACTAAAACGCAGGGTCCTCTATGCAAATAAACCTAAAACTAAACAACGTACTTAAATATTTACAGGACTAATGCGAAATAAAGCAAAGATAAGGGCCTAAGGGTAAATTACCCTTTATTAACCGGAGCGGCTGGATGGCTGCCACGTGTAGATCGGACGGTCCAAATGGGGCGGCTCTCAACGCTGGTACTACTCTGGTCGATCCAACGGTCTAGGCCAGGACACGTGTGGATCTAACGGTCCGGATCAGTCACCTCAGATCTGACGTCGAGGGGCGCTCCAGGAACCAACGGTCAGGATGGCGTCTGGAGCTGAGGGCTAATCCGACGACTCTGGAGGATGCTGGAAGAACTGGTCCCCGGCGAGCTTCGCCGGGCTCGTGCGGGCGCTGGCTTCCTCCTCGGAGCGCTCTGATGATCGGAGAAGAATGCTGGTGCGCTCCTGCGTCTGCTGCGATGCTCGTATGATCGACCCAAGCTCGGAGGAGCTCAGGCACGGTCGGCGGAGCTGGGTCTCCCGGCCTGAATGACCAAGCCCTCAGTTGGGCTCGGAATGACCTGCAAAGGGGCTCAGAAGACTCGCGGGTCGAGGCCAAACTGCCTCGACCCAGTTAGGCGGAGCGAAAGTGGCTGGTGCGTCGGGGTGGCGGGCTCCGGTGAAGGTGGTGGACGGAGGAGCCCGGTTCCCAGCTCCTGTGCGAGCTGGGTTGATTGAGTGGGTGCAGAACGTGCGGCGGAGGAAGGCGAACGTGAAGGTCGGGTCCGATGGTCGGATGGTGGTCGGAACCAGGGTGAATCGAAGAAATACGATGACGAAGCGATTTGGGGGAAAGCTGAAATCGAACGAAATAGCTAAGCTAAGGGGCTACCTCGATAATCGATGAGACTGGGGAAGAGCAGGAGGTGCTCCTGGTCGTCGCCTCGAGGGTCGTCTCGGCCCGAGGCTCGAAGCTCGCTCAGGTGGCGGAGCTACGGCGGCTGCGTCGTCGGATCGATGGATTCGCCGGCTCTCCTCGCTGCAACAGGTCGGGGATGCGAGCTGTCACCTCACTCTCTCTGGAGCTCACTGGAGAACGAAGCAAATGGCCAAAGATGGGAGGAGGAAGAAGATGGAGTCTTATTTATAAGATGAGAAATGTCGAAATTCAAATGAAAATTCGGCACGCGAATCGAGGCGGGAATTTTGAAATTTAATATAGGCGAAAATAAGAGTTGTGAAATCTTTATTTTGGTGAAGAAATCAAGCCGATTCGATTAAAGACTCGCTCTAGAAAATTCGGAGAAAACGCCTCGACGAGCAGTTTATTTGGGCTGAAGGAGGAAAAAGACGAAATAGGGAAAAAGACGAAACTGCAGATTAAATAAGAGATAAACAAAATAGATAGATAAATAAATGGTTTTAAATTACAAAATAATGAAAATAAATAATGTTAATAATTTAATAAATAATTTTATGGTGATTTTTAATAAATAAAATAAATTAATTAAATAAGGTAAAATAAATAAGTACCTTTATTAATAGGTATAGAATACATATATGATAAATACTTTATTTTATTTTAGATTATTTTCAGATTTTATAATTTTTTTATTTTATATAATTAAAATAAATATATACAAAATATTTAAAAATACAATATGTGCACAAATAAATAAGAAAATAAATAAATAAAAGTATATACAATGTATACATATATACAAGTATACTCATAAGGTCCCAAAACCTACTTTTTGCATATTAACTCTAATTTCAGTGAAACCACTTTTATTTGATAGATATCTTTTATAAAATGAACTTTAAAAGTGAGTACACTCAAATCAGAGTTCATATGGCTTAGTTATGAGGTTCGGAAGTTAGGCTTTACGGCTTTTAGATTTTGAGATTTATTGGTATATATTCACAATTATTTTTAAATTATATTTTTATATTTTTTTATTATTTTTATGAACATTTCAGAAAAAGAATTAAGTTATTTGGAGTTACAAATAAATAGATAGAAAATAAAGAAGTTTTATACACATAATGTACATATATACAAAGGGGTCCAAATGCCAAAACTCACACATTTTATTCCACGATTTTTTTGATATTTTTAATAAATAGTATTAATTATAAAATGAAGTTTAAAAGTGAGTTTGGTCAATTTGGAGTTTTCTATAAATAGTTATGAACCTGGGAAGTTGGACTTTTAGGCTTTTTAGGTTCATTGTATTTATTTATTTATTAGTTAAATAATTTTTCTGATATTTTTATAAATTAGTATACATTATTACACACAATTTTCAAGAAGGAAATATTTTTATTTGAAGTTGTTTTATTGATAAATAAAATATGTGGAAATATGTACAAGGTGGAAAATAATGAATATATACAAGTGAGAATTGGTTTTCTTGATTTTTATAAGTTATGGACCCTATCTCCCCCTACTTTATTCCTGGTCGATCAGGTCAATTCTTGACCTTCTCTCGGGGTTCGGGTCAGTCTGCATTTATTCCATAAATACATCCTTCTTTCTTTCTTTTCTTTTTCTTTTCTTCTTTATTCTTTTATTTTGGTTAAAAAGAATGATAAATATACATTATTAACAAATAGATGGTGAATGATAAATAATGAGAATTAATGAATATGTACATGTGTTTTACTAAAGATTTTACCTAAAATAAAAGAATAAAGATGATGAATCATGGATTCATCAACCCCCACCGTCAGATTCGCCACGCGGCGCCATCCCAGCCCTTGGATTATAATAAGGGGTAATTTCACTTAGGCCCCTCTTCTATTTTATTTTAGCATTTAGTCTTGTAAATACTTTTCATAGTTTATTTTAGTTTGGAACAATTGCATTTAGGACCTTGTCGTTTCTTTTAATTGCACTTCTACCCCTTTGTGTTGTGGATACGTGCTTCGTCACGTGTATTTTGTGGTAAATTGCATGTAAGGGCCTGTACTTTCTGGTTGTTATGAACTGAAAAGATATTTTTAGATATTTGCAAATATGCCCCTGTGAGTGTTTTAATTGTGCATATGTCGAATATAGTGGGCTTTTTATACTTCTACCCCTGGACTTTTAGTACGTGTTACTAATAGGTCCAGGGACTTAAGTTTCTTTGCAGATAGGTCCCTGAGTGCCCCAGACACGTGCCTTACGCGTGCAAATTTGGGATTTTCGCACCTGGACCCTCTGGAGTTCTCTTGTTGTTACTTTTAGGCCCCCAAAAGTTATTTTTATTGCAAACAGGTCATTGTAACTGTGGGCTTGTGTTTGCTTTAAATAAAATATCAAATCATCTCCAAATTAAGTGAAAATTTGACATGTGGTTCCTGCCACTGTGTAGAATTTTCACTAATTTTTGGGAAATTTTTAAAGCCCTTTTATTATTTTTAAAAAATCAAAATCCTCTTTTTTGTCCTTGTCCAGTTATAAAAAACACAAAAAATATTAAAATCCTCTCAAAAATTCTGAAAAATTCATATTTTGAGTGTTTTGTTGTGCTTGATTTTCTAACCAATTTTGGTCGTTTTGGATTAATAGAAAATATAAAAATTGAAAAACTTTGAAAAACTCATAAAAATTCTAATAAATCATAGAAAAATCAAAAATTAATAAACTCAGTCTCTGAGTTTTCCTTTTTGTCTATATTTTACATTAAAAATACTTTCAGGCTTTGTTAAGACCATTTTAGATTTTATTTTGGTCTTAAGAGCTCGGCTGGATAGTGTTCTTGCATTTAAGCCTTCTTTCATTTTTCTAAAATTCCCTAAAAATCAGAAAAATATCAAAAATTCACCAAAAACAGTAAAAAATACAAAAATTCTAAAAATATTTTTGCTTGATTTTTTGGAGCTTCTTAGAGTAGTTAAATAATTGTTGTAAGTTGCTTGCTGTATTGTTTTTCTTAATTTCTTTATAATTAAAAATTTCAAAAAATATATATATTAAAATTCCACCAAAAATAATTTATTTTTAATTTCCTTGATTTGAGACTACTTCGTTGGCCGCAAGGCCATCACGTGCTCCCTGAGTCCGACCCTGATCGCTATATCAGGCTAATCCAATAGCCAAGGCCACTAGTTATTTTTATCTGATTTTATCTCCGTTTGGTTGTCTATTTTCTAACTTTTTCTTGTTGAGCCGAGAGTTCTATCGATCTGGGTCGCAATGACCTGAGAGATTATTTTTATCTGATCCGGATTGATCGCATTTTTGGCCTCATCAGAATGGCGTCATTGCTGGGGAGTACGGCTTAGTAGTCGTATTTTTCTACGGTTTTTCTTTTTCGCAGCTTTTTGTATGGATTTTTTGTATATATTTTTCGTATATATATTTTTATGACTTATTTACAATAACTTGGTCTGATCATATTCTTCTGTTTTCTTGCGAGGGCCTGAGGACCGAGGCGGTGACTTTTGAGGAGCCGACGCAACCGCGCCGATCGGAGGCGACTCCCTTCTGCACAGAGCCGCAGGAGAGCGCGAGGAGATAGTAGAGTGCGGGTGTCGCAGCTTAGTCGCGAAGTAGAGTAGTTTTTATTTCAGCAGTTGAATAAGTGTAATAGTACAGGGACAACATGACTTAGACTTTGAGACTCTCGGGGTCTGTTTCCTCGAGCACTGGTGTGCTCGGGGGATCCCTCAATTTTACACGGTTTTTCTTCGCGGCTTTTGATTTCTTTACTGCTTATTCGGTTTCTCGCGGTTTTTCGAGCACCTAGCCTTAGGATTTTATACTTGACTATGACGTAATAAATAGGATCCAAACACCCTAATATATCTGCTTGTACCTATAGAGCGGTAATTGGACCAATAATAAAAGATTAATAAAATAGTCGATCTATTACCTTCGAGCCTACGCGTCACGAGCCCACCCCGTTAAGCGCTACTCCTGAACTTGATTTGTCGAGAAGAGGAGGGGTGGGTCTAGACCGGACTCTTGGATTGGAGGCTGGTGGTCGACTAGTCGTTCTTACGAGTAGAAATTGTTGTTTAGGGCTCGATTTTCCGCCTGCACCATTTAGGTAGTTTATTTTCAGTCTTCAAAATTCTGCGCGGATCATTTTGCATGTAGACTGCTGGAGTTAGGTACACATCTCTTACTCTGCATGCATCATTGATTTTCTCGTGCATCGGCTTTTTCGTCTTCTCCCCCTATTTTGGATTAAAATAACCAGGAGAACCGAAAAATTCGTTAGGAGTTTATTTTTATTGAAAAACATCTAAAAAGAAAAACAATAAAATCAAGACTACTAATCACACTTAACCTAAATGACATCTCATTGAAAATCTGTCTTGGGGAGAGTAACCCCCTCCTTGTTTGGTTTGGATGAGCGAGAGAGTGACACGCACCTTAGGTTAGAGCCATATCCGATATTTTCTCAACTGATTACCGGCTTTCGGTACGGGACAGATGGTTGAGAAATATTTGGAGTCCCATTCAACTCATGTAATCGCTCTGATAGACTGAATGATCACCTAAAATAAAATCAACAAGATTATTGACCGATCCCTTCGGTCTTCAGCTTTCGTGCGTAGGTGAACTGGGGGTTTGCTTTTTCATCTTGTGTGATTTCTAGATCCCTTCTATTTTCCCTCCTTCTTCTCTTCTTCTGTCTTCCACCCACCCTCCTTTCAGTCTTCTTCTATTCTTCTCCTTTACCCCTGGATGATGGATCCCTCTCACTTCAGGCCGACTCTTACGGATTCTTCTCCATTCTCTGACCATCAGTCCAGTCCACCTTATAGGGAGGTCGGATCTCCGACCAACCTCCCGCTCCCTCCCTCTCATCCCGTTCACTACTCTGGGCATGCTGTGCTTGACGTCCGAGGATACCAGATCGAGCAGATGCGAGACCCAGATGAAGCTATTGTTGAGTTGAGAGTGCACTCCGTTCGTGATCAGAGAGAGCAGTGGAGATCAGCAGATAGGTCCTATCCTAAATGGATGGAGGAGCAGCGATCACAGGGAGCTCAGTCAGCTTCTACACTAGGTCCATTCGTCTTGGATTTGGACCTCCTTTAGAGACTGCCGACATTTTTAGGAGAGGCGCATGAGGAGCCTTATCTTCACCTGTCCGTATTCGAGGAGTTTTGCAGAGCATGGCTATATTTAGATATCACTGCAGAGGAGCTGATGAGTAGGACCTTCCCATTCACACTACAGGACAGAGCCATGAGATGGCACCGACGATTGGGGAGGAGATTCGATACGTGGGGAGATCTACGTTGAGAGTTCTTACAAAGATACTTTCCCCCACGTAGAGCAGCGTTTATGTGATCTTTGATTACCGAGTTTTCAGTTGACCCCCAGGAGCCACTGCATGAGGCATGGCCGAGTTTTCTTGACCTCTTGAGGAGATTTCCCGACCACAGACTCCCACTGACAGACTTGATTGAGATCTCCATGCGGGGGATGACCGCAGAGCAGATAGCACTGGTGATTACCACATGTGGCGGTTCACACTGCAGTTCCGACATTTACTTACTGGATACCATCTCGCGGCTACTTTCACGGCGATCTTCTTCTTCACGAGATACCTTAGTCGGGACAACACATGCAGACGATGCAGTACCAGTGCAGTGTATCGTTTTACATGATGAATCAGTTTCTACACACCATCCAGAGGACTTGGAGCATACAACACCACAAAGTACAGAGGAGATGACTGTTATAGCAGAGGTTCGAACCCATAGTCTACTCGAGTTCCCATTGGTTTTCTAGCTGGAGTTCGAGTCAGCCCCAGAGTTTCCAGTCGACGAGTCTTGGATATCAGATCTTCTGATACTCCAAGAATCGGAGGAGCCCCCGCCACTACAGCCATTGATTCAACCACTTCAGTTTCCAGTCCCGGAGGAGTCAACTTCTTTCCTGCAGAGATACTTCTCGGAGTCCGACAGACATCAGGACTCAGCCCAGCAGCTACAGCTCGATACGGGACACCACTTTGAGATGTCAGACACGGAGAGTCCCGTATTCGAGCCTTTTGTCCTTCACTTTGCTGAGACAAATACACTTGTTGAGGACCAGTTGGCATCCAGCATTGCCGCAGAGTGAGGATCAGCCGCAGACACTTTGCCAGCGTCTGCGGTGTTGACCAGTACCTTATCAAGCTTCTAGATTATCGAGAGCCACACTTCAGATGATGATGCAGCCTGGTGCACCGAGTGGATACTTCACAGCAGCGCAGGTGCCCTTCTAGATCCTGATCCTCTACTTTTCACCTCTGATCTTGCATTTCTCCCCGAGGGTTATCTGCGGGAGAATGCCGCACATGATGCGTACTCGGTTTCACCTTCTGAGAGTGTTCCCGATCTGGCAGAACACGAAACCGAGTCTTTAGATCATTCTGATTCTGAGTCTTCTCACCTCGACGACCCTCACGAGGATGAGGCCATCCTGGAGATATTCGATGATCTGCCCGATATGCTTCTATTTCATTCATCGGATATCAGTCTTCCTAGAGAGTCTCCTGATCTTGATTGCCCACACCTGTTTGAGACACCGATTAACATGGAGGATACTATGACTAATCCATCCTTCTCCATGTTTGATTTCTTCGGCTCTATACTTCTACTCCAGTCTGATCCAGAGCCGACGATTTCCTTTGTGCTATCGGATCTCGATCACCTATTTCCATATCTTTGGCCGGTAGCAGACACCCACTTGATTGTATACCTGGGTGTCTTTGTTTACACTGTTGTTTTCGTCGCTGTTCTCATACCGAGACTATGATGACAGTACGGCATTCGCCTTACAGATGTCGTCCTGAACCTGGATACCGCTTTATCCTAGCCTTTGCGCCCAGCTAGGGGCGTAAAACCTAACGCTTGTTGAGAGGCACCTCAACGTTGTACTCTTTTGTATATACGTGTTTTGTCTTAGTTTGATCTTTCTGTCTTCCATGTTAGTTTTCACCCCAGGTCTCACTTAGGATTATCTTTGCTATACTTAGGATATACCTCATCCTAAGTATAGGGGGGTGGAAACACCGGGTTGTTCATATCGTTCTGTTTCATCACTTCTGTTGTTGCCTGTACTTAAGGATTCTTCACCTTAAGTATAGGGGGAGTGATGTCCTCTCCTTCACCCTGTATATATTTGTTTGATTTTCTTCGTGTCTTTCTACCCCTGTTTTTGCTGCCTATACTTAGGGATATTTTATCCTAAGTATAGGGGGGTAGACCCTGTACATCCTCCACTCGGTTTTCCCTTTGTGTACAGCCTGCTATACTTAGGATTATTTGATCCTATATATAGGGGAAAAAGCCGAGGTTCTTTTGATATTCTATTCTTTCATTTATCTCTGTATCTAGCCATTCCTTTTCACTTCCCTATACTAAGCATGAGTTATGTCTTCTTCATCGCTCTTGATCACTCTGAGGACATCGTTCGAGCTAAGTATAGGGGGGTGTGTATATATTTCATATATACTTTAGCCATAACTCGTACTTTGTGTGAGTGTGTAAATAAATAAAAAGGGCTAACAATCCATAAAATTTAAAAATTTTCCCTTGTATATAAAATTCACCTTGCACATACCTATTTATTTATACAAATTATTTTTGTACAAATGATTGTAAAATGATTTGTGTAAAGGATTTTTAAATATTTCTATATCAAAATCTATGTATATAGTACAAAATTTTTGTAAAATGTTTTGAAAACAAAAAGTTTGCAAAAACCTTGTGTAAATGTTTGTAAATATTTTGCAAAACTTCGCATTCATGCATACATCCATGTTTTCAAACATTCAAAAATTTTACACATTTTGTAAATATTTGTAAATAGCATCCTTGTAAATATTTGTATAGTTTTTTCTGGATCATAGTTGACATTTAAACTAGCCTGAAAGTAAATTGGAAAATGGAGCTTGATTAAGATCTTAATCCACCTAATCATAAGAGGAACCTCATAGGGCTTAGGGTTAAGGCTTTTCAGGTCCATAGTGACTTAATTCTTTGAGTCCACTAGGCTATGAGCATGTATCATCTTGATGAGCCTAAGTAGAGCACTTAACAACACACGCATGACTCTCAGAGACAATGGCTTGACTTGCACCAGCACTTTACACATAGGTCTCCACATATGATGTGGTGAGGAGGTAGTTTCCTTTGGCTTGGGGTAGCATATGATGGTAGTACTTCTAGGCGGAACCTCTTTTCTTCTTCTAGTGAAGGAAGTGCGTCTCAACTTGGTCTATTTGTGATGAAGGCTAAAGACAGAAGTTGTGGGTTGCAATAAAGCTTCAAAAGAGGGATAGTCTACTGGCTTAAGAGGAAAAACTCCTTGTATATATGTTGCACCATGTAGATATATTGTACAGTTGCACATGAAAAAAAGTGCAAAAATAAAAAAACTCCAAAAAAGTGATGGGTCAGATTGAAAATTTAATAATCCCACCGGAGTGTATATAGTCAAATAAAGCAAAAGCTTATGGTATACATGTTACATCTCATGAAGCTTGCAGCGGGAGACTCAGCTACACTGGTTAGAGCTCCCAAGGATACATGGCTACACTGGCCATGGTCCATTCTCTTCTTCCCCCCCTTCTTGAGCCGGTTGCACTTGAACTTAGAAGGGAATACCCCGCTTCTCGAGGAAAGAGTTGCTAGACCGAGGCATTAGAGTTACCAGGTTGGGGGAGGTTGTTTCTTTGTTACTTCTGATGGGGGGAGATACATATCACTTACACCGCAAGGAAAGATTCATGGTCATTAGAGTTTGTGTATGTAGACTTGTTCTGGTCTGGTTTGTTGAGGAGTCGTGCCCATAGATTGGTGGAACTTGGAGGTTGTTAGGTTTTAAGCTTATGTCCAAATAAGGTTCCGACACATTAATAATCCAAAGATCTAATCGAGCTCCATATTGCAATTTAATGAAGGCAAGTTTAATAATTAGCCTTAATCCATGTATATTCTCCTCTTTTTCTTTTTCTTTTTCTTTCTCATTTTCACTTCTTTTTCAAATAAGTGTTTCCTAAGGGACTAGTAAAGTTAAGTATAGGGGGTGATGAATACCCATTCATCACTCTTTATTCTTTTATTTTAGCTACAAAACCTTTGCCAAACACATGTATATTCATGTAAATACAAATAATTATCAAAAAGCATGCATTGTGTACAAATAAATAATAAGCATGTTTTTGTGCATAAATAAAAGAATAAAGAGATAAAAGAAAAAGAGGGAGATATTTAGAATAAATATTGAGCGACCTAATCCCAAGTGAGGGCTCAGCATGGCCCGACTGCATAAAAACCAAAGTAGAGAGATAAGGAAGCTCACACATTGTGTAAATATACCTATAAATAAATAAAAATATTTTCATCTAAAACTAAAAATAAAAATGTATTTATATATATATATATATATATATATTCAATTAAAATAAAAATGAGAAAATTAAAAAGAAAATAAAAATACCTTCACCTTGTACATAAGCCATGTGTATGGAATCCTCTTATATATATATTTATTTTCTCCTTATAAATAAATAAATAAAATTAAATAAAAATGTGTACATATTCCATATTCCATTAAGTAAATAAAGAAATTAAAATTTACACAAATAAAAATAAAATAAAAAGAAATGAAATAAAATCAAGTTCCTACATTGTACATATACCATCTATGTATATAAATAAAAGTAATTATTTTACCCTTGTAATTAAATAAGAAAAATAAAATAAAAATATACTTTTATTCTAAATTTTATATTATAAATAAATAAAATATAAAATTGGGATAATTTGTATGAAAATAATTAATTAAAAATCAAAAAATTAAAAATACATATGTATATACATGTATATAATAATAATATTTTGTAAATACCTAAATTAGATTTAAGAAAAATAATTAAAAATAATTAAAAATAGCAAAAAATAGTTTATAAATAAATAAACATTTTTCATGTTTTAACTTTTTCATAATTCGGTCATTTTCTATTTTTAATTTAATTTTCAAATATTTTACACGTGGCCGCTTTCCATTGGTCCACTGGGGATGTTGACCCCCCCGGTCAACTCCCCCCCTGGACCACTGTCCCCTGGATCTGCACGCCCGACCCGATTTCTCCCATTTCTCGCGTCACGATCCGATCACTAAACCCCTTAACCCCGGGTCCTACTTCTTCCTGGTTCATCCCTGATCCACGCACGGGGTGGATTTAAGGGGTCCGAGCTCCGATAAGCTCGCCCGACCCTCTCTTAGCCGGACCCCTAACCCTGTTTAATCCGAGCTCCGCCCGCACTTTCACTCATCTTTGGACCTCCCCCTCATCGCCTGTGACCTCCTCCACCTCGCCTGAGTGACTGCGGAGAGAGAGGGAGTAGTAGCGAGGCTCGGGATGCTGGGAAGCCTCTGATCCGGCGTTTCCACCGCCACGAGCGCGCTCAGCCTCGGGACTCGACGATCCCTTGAGGCCATGACCCCAGAACTCCCAGAGCTCCAGCACAGTCGGATTCCTCCACCAGGTAGGTAGTTTAGCCATTATTTCAGGGTAATTTTAGCATTTTCGATTTTCGCCCCTTTTGCTTCGCCGACCAAATTCGTCGTCTCCGTCCAACCATCAGCGCCCCGACCCGACCTCTGCCTTCACCAGACTCCTCTACACATTCTTCATTCAGCCACCCAACCCTGACTCGCCCCGGAGCAGGAACTTCGGTCCTACTCCTCCGCCGCTCGTCGGAGGACCATGCCCCGACGCACCCACTCGCCCATTTCGCCCCTAACTTGGTCGAGGCAATTTGCCCTCAACCAAGGAGCTGCTCGGTGTGCTTTGCAGGACGAGAGGGACCCATCTGAGGTTCCGAGCATTCAGGCGCAACAGCTCCAGGCCACCACCGTCGTTGGGCCATTCTGGTGGTCGTCAGCCTCATCGGAGACCATCATCCAATACGGGATTTCACGACGGAGCTCTTCCGCATCTTAGCAGCAGCTGAGGAGGCACACTGCACGAGCTTTGGGTCGGCGAACATCGTCGGCGACCTGTTCTTGGTGCATCCTCTAGAGCCGTCCATCTAGCCCTCCAGCTCCAAACGTGATCGTAGCCATTCATTTGAGGAGCCACGCCACCGACCGATCCCTTGGAGGACTGATCCGGACCGTCCATCCAATGAGGGTTAGCCACATCGATTCTCGGTCGTTGATTCCCCCACGTGGCGTACCCTCCACCGTTGGATCAGAGCCAGGGCTTCTTCGTTGAGGCGCAGCGCACCACCACCGTCAGATTCGCCACGCGGCGCCATCCCAGCCCTTGGATTATAATAAGGGATAATTTCACTTAGGCCCCTCTTCTATTTAGTTTTAGTATTTAGTCCTGTAAATACTTTTCGTAGTTTATTTTAATTTGGAACAATTGTATTTAGGGCCTTGTCGTTTCTTTTAATTGCACTTCTACCCCTGTGTGTTGTGGACATGTGCTTCGTCACATGTATTTTGTGGTAAATTGCATGTAAGGGCCTGTACTTTCTGGTTCTTATGAAATGAAAAGATATTTTTAGATATTTGCAAATATTCCCCTGTGAGTGTTCTAATTGTGCATGTGTCGAATATAGTGGGCTTTTTATACTTTTACCCCTGGACTTTTAGTACGTGTTACTAATAGGTTCAAGGACTTAAGTTTCTTTGCAGATAGGTCTCTGAGTGCCCCAGACACATGCCTTGTACGTGCAAATTTGGGATTTTTGCTCCTGGACCCCATGGAGTTCTATTGTTGTTACTTTTAGGCCCACAGAAATTAATTTTATTGCAGACAGGTCTTGTAACTGTGGGCTGGTATTTGCTTTAAATAAAATATCAAATCATCTCCAAATTAAGTGAAAATTTGACATGTGGTTCCTGTCACTGTGTATAATTTTAACTACTTTTTGGGAAATTTTTAGAGCCCTTTTATTATTTTTAGAAAATCAAAAAACCTCTCTTTTTGTCCCTGTCCAGTTATAAAAATCACAAAAAATATTAAAACCCTCTCAAAAATTCTGAAAAATTCATATTTTGTGTGTTTTGTTGTGCTTGATTTTCTGACCAATTTTGGTTATTTTAGATTAATAGAAAATATAAAAATTGACAAACTTTGAAAACTCATAAAAATTCTAATAAATCATAGAAAAATCAAAAATTAATAAACTCGGTCTCTGATTATTCCTTTTTGTCTATATTTTACATTAAAAATACCTCCAGGCTTTGTTGAGACCATTTTAGGTTTTATTTTGGTCTTAAGAGCTCGGCTGGACAGTGTTCTTGCATTTCAGCCTTCTTTCATTTTTCTAAAATTTCCTAAAAATCATAAAAATATCAAAAATTCCAAAAAATAGTAAAAAATACAAAAATTCTAAAAATATTTTTGCTTGATTTTTTGGAGCTTCTTAGAGTAGTTAAATAATTGTTGCAAGTTGCTTGTTGTATTGTTTTTCTTAATTTCTTTATAATTAAAAATTCCGAATATATATATATATATTAAAAATCCATCAAAAAAAATTTGTTTTTATTTTATTTGATTTGAGACTACTTCGTTGGCTGCAAGGCCATCACGTGCTCCCTGAGTCCGACCCTGGTCGCTATACCAGGCTAATCCAATAGCTAGGGCCACTAGTTATTTTTCTCTGATTTTATCTCCGTTTGGTGGTCTATTCTCTATCTTTTTCTTGTTGAGCCGAGAGTTCTATCTATCCGGGTCGCAACGACCCGAGAGTGATTATTTTTATCTGATCCGGATTGATCGGATTTTTGGCCCCGTCAATCATCAACATGGATTGCGAGAGGGAAGTGTCTCATCAACGCGCTCGCAAGCATCTCCTCTGTTGGATCGGACTTGAGACAGGAGGTCTCTTGGTTTAAAGACTCGATCGCAACCACGCTTCAAGAGGTAACCCTGGTTTCTATTTGTGGTTTAGATGAAATGATGCAAGAAGTGTTCATGGATCATGTGATTCCATCATTTTAATTTTTTTAAAAATTACGCTACTCAGAGCAACTAGTGCGACTAGTCGGTCTCGATCGCATTCAATACGATCCTCACGCTTATGTGATGCGCTTGAGGCTTTTCCCATATCCTTCAAGTGGTATCAGAGCCAGGTTGGAGGTTTTGGATTAGATCCATAAACCGAAGAAGATTTAGGCTCGTTAGGGTTCGTGAAGATTTTAGCATTTCAATTTTTACAGCCCTGTTTCATGATAAATTTCGTCCCTGTTCAAAATGTTTAAACACAAAAATATCACTTGGATAATGTTTCCCATTAAATAAGGAAACCGTGGGATTTGCGTTTAAGTGATTTGGAATACGATAACTCAAGATATGATCTTTTTAATAACTATATATGTCCACTATTTCGGGGATGATGAATAATGACGTAATTAAGGAGTTAATGACGGCTTTAAAAACCTGGAAATGAGTGATAGTCACATAGTTTCCATTTTAAATCAAATTATTAAACTCTGGAATTTTTTTTGGTTAATTTGGATTTAAAATGAATGAAATATGTTAATTTTAGTGAGTAGGGGTCACTACTGAAAATTTACATACTCAACCATGAACCATGTGATTGTCATTTAAGAATCTTGTGAAATTAATGTTTAATTTTCTGAAATAATTATGGATAATATTTAGGAAATATTATAATGATAATTGTTACCTTAAATTACGTTGTCTCAACTAATAAATGATTAGATTAGATCTAGATCACCAATTAGTTACTTGATACACTTTCATCAAACTTGTTACTTGAATAGGTTTTGAGAATTTGTATAGCAAATTTACTTATAATTAAAATAGGTTTTATTATTACTATGTGGTATAATTTTGGTTGAAAAAGCGATGATCATCTCAAGTACAAAGTGATTGACTCGGCTTTATTTTTTCCCGAGACATATATGGTGCCTGGTCGGGGAGCGTTGGGTAGCAGGTCGCACCGTGTACGATCTTATCCACTCCTGTCGGTACTGATCATGACAGCGGGTAGGGAACAGATGATGCTTGAGATATCGTGATGTATTTTCTAATTATTAAAATTCTAATATTATGTACTTTGAGATAATATCATTATTTCAAGTAATAATTAAGTTTGATGATTGAATTGGATTGATAACTGATTTAATGAGATTAAATGAATTATATCCAATTAATGCACTCTATTATAATAGATGTGTATTTTCCTTGGAAGAATTAATTACATGAATATGATTCATGTTAATTAATTAAAATTTGATATGAGGTGGAGGATCACATAAGTGACACCCATGGTCTCCCATTAAGGCGAAGAGTTCCGTCGCCAGATATTGTGTGTCGGAGACGCCTGTTCGAAGTGATAGCTCCTGCATACAATCCATTTGGATCGGGCTCTTCGCTTCTCGAAAGAGTAGGGTCGTATACGTAGTGACCTCAATATCGGATCCTCATATTATTGGGGAGATATTGGATTGTGTATAGTGAGTATTAAAGCATGTTGATGGTTGGTTCAATTAACAACTGGTCAACATCGCCTTAGGGGTGGTGGGCCTAGGTGTTAAAGATCGAATTGTGAAATGCAAGTTGAACTTTCAAGGAGGAATGTGTTCCCACTTCTTTTTATTGGAGTCATAGGTTATCATGTTATTGGGATGTGACAAAGATAAGGAAGGAGATCCCATATCTTGCTTGATAAATAATGGTAAGTATATCTCTTATATTGAAAGTGATTAAGGGAATGAACTTTCATTGTTGACAAGGCAAGACAACTTTGATATAAAAACTCTTGAATCAAAGTAAAATATGTATATATAAAATATATACACTTATGCAAATTTCTTATTTTAGATAATTCTTCATTAAACCCACTCAATAATATACTCAATAATAATCAGTATAATATCTCGGATTGGATCCATGATCAAGATATTACACTTGCAGTTGGACACATAATGTATGTGGTTGCAATGTGCAAGTTTCCTCATAATAACGAGGAATGGCAATTAAATAGACAATAGCACTACAACCCTAGGGTTTGTATGTCTCTATAGTCTTGACCTCATCGAATGTACTTTGGAAGTGATATGTCAATGATGATCGCAATAGTCAAATAATCATTATAAAACCTTAGAAGATATTCTGGCATAATATGTGCTCTGGATATTTAATCATGAATGACATGGTTCACTACATTATGTAGAATGGTGACTCTATAGGAGATAATGTATTAAAAAATGTTTGAGTACCCACCTGAACCAAAGTCCTTAAGAGTTAAGATGTATGTAGATATGATGAATGTCATCATTCTACTATCTATACTCAAGTCATTCATAAAGCTTTATAATATTCATATGAATTAAATAAAGCATGTATAAATGAAGAAATACTCTTATATTGAAATCTTTCGAATTCAACATAAGATATCCTTTGCCTTAAGAAATTGTTGTTTATAGATGAAAGGAGTGCAATGAAAGCATGGGTTGGACCCAAGATTAGAAGGAAAGTCAAAGAGTTGACTGTACTTCTATGGTTTCCATACATGACATCCAAAGAGTTGGATGAATGCCAATACTACAATAAGTCGATGTACTTATAGTATGACTATCTAGACTATCTTGGATCCTTAGAGAAGGACCCAGACAGTGCATCGAAATACTATACATCTACATGTAATCATTGAAATTGACTTTCTTATTTGATAAGTTAAAAGTCTAATAATTATATCTTAATTTTCAAATAACACTTGCAACAGATCAGAGCAAAGGTTGATGTCGATGAGATGACGTTACGCAGCAGATGCACAATCCTCAAAAGCCATGAGATGGTGGTCTTTGGAGAAATCAACCAGAGGAGTCGAAGAATTATGCTAGCGGTGGTTGGTAGGAGATCGTGCAAGGTGGCACGATGAGGATACCCAGTGACAGGTGTGTTACCCAAAGAGTGTGAGTTCTTGCTAACGAGACTTGCATATGACAAGGATGGTCCAGTGCAGACCCAAGACAATGAAGAACTTGTGTTGGAATTCAACTCAAGGGGGAGATTGTTATGAACAGAGCCATTTAAGTATTTGAATCCTAATGGGATTAGACTCCTAATCCTAATAGTAGTTGAGTTGTATTCTATTTATAGCCTATAGGGAATAGGACTATGGGATTGTATTTGGACCATACAAAGAGGGGGTGGAGACATTATCTTAACACCACCACAAGAGTAATGTAACCCCTAGAGAAATGGGGGAGAGATAGACAAGAAAGAGATGAGAAAGTGAGTGAAGAGAGTTGTACTCATTCTAATTTATAATGATCTTTCTTCTCCAGTGGTCACGAGAGTCAGTGTTCCCAACACGATCTACATACCATCGTGTGTTCTCTATAAGTACTTGAAGCATGCCACCTAGAGATTCATCTGCTCTTCTTTCACACCATCAAATTTCTAGAGAGATGTTCGACGATATCGCCTTAATGGGGATAATCTGAAAGGATAATTTGCCGAGAATCTCGAGAGGGAGCACATTCCAAGGCGTTAGCTTCGTAGCACAAGCTTTGAGCAATGTTTATGATTCCAACTGTGTGGATAGATCGAGGCGACCACAAGAGGCATTGGACCTTTAAGCACAATCACGATCCACTCCATTTATTAGTCATTTTAGCAATTTCATGTTTGTCCCTCATCCATGTCTTTGTTTTTATTGAAATGATTAGGTCTTTATGTGTTGATCATTAGTTAGAATTTTGTTTTTTATTATCTTTTTTTAATAACATACCCAATAATTTCAGGGGTCTAGAGTGTCTCCCTTGAGATTCAAATCTAGGTCCTTTAAGATTGAGACACACCGCACTACCACCAGATCACTCCTTGGGTTCTCAATTATTGTCTTGTCCGATCAATTTCTTATATGACTCTTAAACCTAAGTCTATCTACAGATTCCAAGTTTTCATCTCCAATCCTAGTGACATCGAGATCCGAAGAGAGATCATAACCCCACAAGGAAGGAGGAGCTTCATGGAGCACGATCCATGGTTTTATGTACAGATATTCCACAACGTTGGAAAGAGGTGATGGCGGAGGTCAGCTCTGCTAGGTTCCTTTGATTCAATCTCCAATTTCACCTATTCTTCTCCATCATTCACTCATTTCCGTCCAACTATAATATAACAGATCGATCAGAGTCTAGTCATGTTCCTAATCACCTTCACTTAGGGACTTCCACCCACTTTCATTGTTCAATTTAAAATGATCATCCGTGCATCTCCGACAATAGCTTGTTCGAATTGATCAATATGACTAACAAAAGCAAGTCTAAGTTAACGAAAGTTGTAAAAAGCTTACTAAAATAGTTCTGAATCTTTTTATTCTTGGTTTTTTAGTGGCGAATTTAATTTGTTGTTTTTTTCAACTTCATAACAAGGCCTTGCAGGCAAGATTATTTAAAAGTATATATACTCAAGTGATATACCTTATGTTCATTCCATTCCCATATTCTCTATCCTAGATGAAGATTTAAGATGATCAACATTATCGTATTGAGTAGTTGATGGCAGAGGAAGAGTCAAACACCCTAGACGCGAGGAAGAAGAAGACCAACATAGCAACGATCAACCACCCATGTCCACTCAACAATGTTAATGATGGATCAACACGTCAAGCGAACCACGTCAGCCAATCATTGAACATTTGCATTAGGTAATTTTCTCAAGCTTTATAGCATTCACAAAATGTGCACATGCTTGATTGTTTTACACATGCATCCAATTAGATCTTGATAATTACATGAAACTCTTACGAGTGATATAAATGAACATTTTGTAAAATTTTAATTACATAAAGGTCCCTAACACAAAAGTGATTAATTTAGAACATTGCTTATTATTATTGAATGAAATTTATAGGATTTGTACTAAATATCCATGTTGTTTCATATATACATTTTTTCATTTTTAATAGACTCTTATTATGCTTTTGATTTTTATTTAAATAATTGTATAACATTTTATTTCCTAATAATTTTGATAGTTAAATTTAACACTTGAAAAATTCCATTAGTTAGGTATCTTCCTTAACTAATATGAAAAATGTCTTCATTTAAATTTACATCATTTTATACCTTATAAATTATTTTTCAAAATCCATAAAAATTACATATTTTGCAAGATACATAGAAGTTTTGAACATCTAAAAATCTACAATCATCTATTACTTATCATTATTCAAAAATAAATATTGTTATTTTTCATAATTCAAAAATAAATAAAATGTATACAACTAAGAAAATGTATTTACTTATATCTCGATCTGTATTACTATCACAATTTTTTAATTTTACATGTTGAACTATAAACAAATAAAGTGACATAAAAATCTTAAAATGCTTATAAAATCAATCAAAATTAAAAAAGAATAAATATATTTCTTAGCATCTATCTATACATTACACTTATGTAAGTAAATATTTGGTGTAGTTATTTTCTACCTAATAAAAACTATATCAATTTGTTTTTAAAATGCCTTTTTAATATATGCTAAAAATAAAATAAAAATTCACATATTGGATATAAAAATAAAAATATAAAAATGACATAAAATATTAAAATTCAAATATAAAATAAAAATGATAAAAGTCTCTATGTATGTAACTCAATGATGACCGAAAAATCGTGAAACCAAGATCCGGGTGAAGGTATGAACTCAAGGGTCATTGCGACTCGGATCGAGAGACTCGTTCAACAAGAAAAAAATCAGGAACCACCAAATCGAAAGATAAATCAATGAAATCAAACAGCGGTCCTCGCTAGTTTATTAACCTGGTATAGCGACCAGGGTCGGACTCAAGGAGCACGGGTTGTCCTTACAGCCTACTGATGAATACCCATTCATCACTCTTTATTCTTATATTTTAGCTACAAAAACCTTTGCAAACACATGTAGATATATGTAAATATCAATAATTACCAAAAGCATGCATTGTGTAAAAACCTATAATTAGCATGTTTTTGTGCAAAAATAAAAGAATAAAGATTTAAAAGAAAAAGAGGGGAATATTTAGAATAAATATTGAGCAACCTAATGATCGCACAGAAGATCAAGGAGCAACTGAAGTGGAAAATAAATCACAATGTCGTTGTCCTCAGTCACTCGAAATGTGTAAATCAAGAAAATAAACCACTCACAAAATAGATCAAGCAAGCACAAGAAAGAGCGGTCTGCTATAAGATTAACCTGGTATAGCTCCCAGGGTCGAACACAAGGAGCACAGATTGGCCTTGCGGCCTACGATGTAGTCAAGTATCCCAAAGAGTCTTTTTTTTAGTTTTTATTTGTTTTGGAATTTTTTTTTTTAGATTTTTAAAAGATGAGAAAATGAAGGAATGCAAATGCAAGGGGACTTCAACAATTTATACAAGACACACAAATGATGCAAAAATTATGGAAAAATGGTTTTTATGTTTTTTATGTTTTTTACTGTTTTTGGTGAATTTTTGGAATTTTTCTAATGGACAAAATAGTTATTAAAAATCAAACAATGCAAGAAAAATAGGGTACTGTCCAGCAAGGCTTAAGACCACAAAATAAAATAATTTTGGATCTCAAAAAGCCCTAAAGGTATTTTTCCTATATTCTAGAAAGAATAAGGAAAATCTAGGCACCCTAATTATTATTTTTGGATTTTTAATTTATTTACTACAATTTTTATGAATTTTTAGGGGTTTTTCAATTTTTAGTGTTTTTATGTGATGAAAAATAGCCAAACTTGGCTAGAAAATCAAGCAACCAGTAAACAACAATGCCTAATTTTTTTGGAATTTTTAAAGGTGATTTTATATTTTTTTGGTATTTTTAAAGTCAAACAGTAGCAAAAATTAGTGGTTTTTGAATTTTTAAAAATAATAAATGAAATCAAAAATGTCCCTAAAAATCATAGAAATTCCTACACCATGACAGGAGCCATGTGTCAAAATTTCATTGGATTTGGAGGTCGTTTGATATTTTATTCAAAAAGAACAAGGGGGCACTGTGCACAGGGACCTAAGTGCAAATACCCAAAAGTTCTGGGGTCCTGGTGCACTTTACCCAAGAAGTCACGCGCCAAGCACGTGTCTGGGGCACACAGGGACCTAAATGTAAGAAAAACCAAGTCCGAGGGCTATTTGATAACTCGTATCAAAAACCCAGGGGTATGGTTGCAAAATTCCCAAAATAATTCGCACATGCGTCAAATCAGTGTTCACAGGGGTATATTTGCAATTAAACAAAACTTTTCATTCATTGAATAACATCCAGAACAACAGGGCATATAATGCAAAAATCCCAAAATACACGTGCTGACGCACGTGGGTCTCTACTGGCAGGGGTATTATTGCAATTAAAATAAAGTGCGAGGTCCAGAATGCAAATGACCCAGAAAATAAACAACTAGAATTTAAAATTACAGGACTAAACTGAAATAAGACAAACAGAGGGGGCTCTATGAAATTTACCCCTTTATTAATATCGACGGCCCGATGGTGACGCGTGGATGATCGGACGGTGGAGATCAAACGCGCCCTTACTCCTTCGGCGCTTGGGCTCGATCGACGGCGGAGAGAGGTCCACGTGGCTAATCTAACGGTGCTGGGCTCTTGGCCTCTCTCCTCTGCGATCAAGGGTCCGGATGAACTCCTCAAATGAATCGACGGCTGCTGCTCCTCGAGGAATGGACGCTCAGGATTGGATCTGGAGCGAGGGCTTCATCGGACGGCTCTGGAAGGTGGAGGAGGAACTCGTCACCGGCGAACTTCGCCGGTCTCCTGTGTGCGCTACACCCCTCCTCAGCTGCGCCTGAAGGTCGGAGAAGCTTCCTGGTGACTGCCCGCAGCTGATGGTGATGGCCAAGGCCTCGGCCGAGCCCTGGAAAGCTCCGGCGAGGTCAACGAAGAAGAAGCTCCTGGGAAGATGTCGGGGGGGGCCTCAGACGCCTCCTTTTGGACCTGCAAAGTATTCAAGGAGCTTCGCGGGTCGAGGGCAAAGTGCCTCGACCCGGTTAGGTGACGTGAAGGTGGATGGTGCGGCGTGGCGAAGGAGCTCCGGCGAGGCGACGGCGGTGGAGCTCGACTCCCAGATCCTGTGCGATCTGGGTTGTGTGGAGGGGTGAAGAAGGTGCGTGAGGAGGTCGTGAAGGTGCTGATCGAGTCGGATTGGAAAATGGGTGATCGGAGTGGCCGGAATCGGAGGTATGCGTCGGAGGTCGGAATTGGGCGTAATCTAAAATTAAGCTAAACTAGAGGGATCTAAGGTTACCTGATGGCTGAAGTAGACTATGCTGGAGATGGGCTATCTCCTGGTCGTAGCTTCGAAGGTCGTCAACGCCTGAAGCTCGGTGCTCGACGCGGCGGCGGAGCAAGGACGGCGAGGTTACGCCGGATCGATGGAATCGCCCCTCTCGCCTCACTGCAACACGGGCAAAAGCTCGCTGTCACTCAGACTATGCCGATGGAGGTCACGGGGAAGAAGGGGATGGGCCAAAGATGCGGCGCGAGGGCGGCGGAGGTGATGGCTATATAGAGTGACAGGGGTGTCTAGGGTTGGAGGTGGACGGCTAAGGAAGGCGTGATTTTGATGGCGAAGGATCCGGCGAGGGAGAGGGATGATCGGCGAAGAGTCCGGGCGCGGGGGTTGAGTGGGAGACAGCTGGAGTCGCGTGGGAAAAATCGGGGAAAG
The DNA here is from genome assembly GCA_037367405.1 of Ottelia alismoides. NCBI lineage: Eukaryota > Viridiplantae > Streptophyta > Magnoliopsida > Alismatales > Hydrocharitaceae > Ottelia > Ottelia alismoides. Next base: position 912,258 of record JAZKJV010000540.1, on the reverse strand, counting down.
AGGCGTGGCGCGCGACGGCCAGAAAAGGAAGGAGGCGCGGGGGAGTTGACCGGGGTCAACATTCCCCCGTGGCCCAATCAGAGGCGGCCACGTGTGCTGGATTTTTGACCATTTATTTTAGGGTAGAAATAGGTCGAATTAGGAAAAACTTAAAACATGAAATATTTTTCTTTTATTTTTTTCTATTTTTTGGTGATTTTTATTTAATTTTTGGAAATAAAAATAGGTTAGCTCTATATATAGGTATATGTACACTATATGGAATTTTATTTTTGATTTTTTTATTTGTTATTTTTTTGTGTTTTTATGCCCATTTTGTATTTTATTTATTTACAACATGAAATATGGAATAAAAGAATATTTTTAGTTTATTTTTATCACATATATACAAGGGTGAAATAAATAAATGAATACCTTTATATACATGGTATAAATACAATGTATTTTTGTATTTTCAATTTTGTGATTTTTATTTGATTTTTGTTTTGTTTCTTTTTATTTAATATATTCACAAAATAATCCATAGAATATTTACAAAAATTTTGGAAAATAAATGAATTTATTTATAGGGTTAAATAATTACAAAGGTGTGGTTTATACACAAGGTGAAGGAAGGGTATTTTTGGCTTTTTGATTTTTTTATCTTTTTATTTTATTTTTAATAGAATATACAATATGTACAAGTATCTTTTTGGGTGAGGAAAATAAATAGTTTTATTTATTTACAGATATACACAAATGAGCTCCTATCTCCCTCTACTTGTGGCTTTTATGCGGTCAGGCCCATGCTGAGCCCTCCCTTGGGTTAGGTTGCTCAATATTTATGCTAAATATTTCCCTCTTTTTCTTTTTGCTCTTTATTCTTTTATTTTGTGCACAAAAACATGCTAATTATAGGTTTTTACACAATGCATGCCTTTGGTATTTATTTGTATTTACACATATCTACATGTATTTGCAAAGGTTTTTGTAGCTAAAATAGAAGAATAAAGAGTGATGAATGGGTATTCATCACCTAACCCAAGGGAGGGCTCAGCATGGGCCTGACCGCATAAAAGCCACAGTAGAGGGAGATAGGAGCTCATGTGTAAATATTTATGTAAATAAATAAAATTATATTTTCCTCAACCAAAAATATTCTTGTAAATATTTGTACATATTTGGAAAAAGATAAAAACAAAATAAAAAATTGAAAATCAAAAAGACCAAAAATATCCTTCCACCATGTATATAGACCATGCTTCTACATGTATTTAACCTTGTAAATAAATTTATTTATTTTCAAAACTTTTTGTAAATATTTTATGTTGTAAATAAAATAAATAAAAAAGAAACAAATCAAAACAAAAATCAAATAAAAATAACAAAATTAAAATTACAAAAATATATTGTACATATGCCATGTATATAGTTGTACATAACTATTTATTTCACCTATGTATATAAATAATAAAAATAAAATAAAAAAATCCATTTATTCCTCATTTTATTCTATAAATAAATAAAATATAAAAGAGGGATAAAAATGTATAAAAATAACTAATTAAAAATCAAAAATTAAAAAACCCCCGCACTGTACAAATACCTATGTATAGCTATATTATGTAAATACCCTATTTTATTTCCAAAAATTAATTAAAAATCACCAAAAAATAGAAAAAAATAAAAGAAAAATATTTCATGTTGAAAGTTTTTGCTGATTCGGCCCCTAGCTAGGTGTATTTGTCACCTCAAGATCTTGCCACGTGGCCTAATTTCATTGGGCCCTGGGGATGTTGACCGCCCGGTCAACTGACCCCCCCAGAGCCATTCTTCGCGGATTCGAGCGCCGGACTTTCTTCTCGGATTTATACCCGCTCGACCCGATTGCCTAACACCTAAACCCCGGCTCCGTTTGACACCTCCCACATCCGACACCCTCGCCGGGCATCTACCTCGGGGTCCGCGCGCCACCGTGACCCTACCCGATCAGCCCTAGTCGGGTCTGCACTCATATATATTCTGAGCTCCGCCGCTCGATTCTGCCATCTTTGGCTCTCCACCCTTCATCCCGTGACCTCCACTGCATCCCTTGAGGTGACAGCTCTCGATTGCCCGTGTCGCAGTGAGGAGGGGGTGGCCGGACCACTGATCCGGCGACATTGCGCCGCCGTGCTCCGCCCAGTGCAGGAGCCCGAGCCTCAGGACTTGACGACCTTCGAGGCCACGACCGGGAGCTACCTCAGCTCCAGCCTAGTCTACTTCGCCGCCCAGGTAACCTTCTAGCTTTCTTATTTAGCCTAATTTCCATTTACCCCCAAATCGCGCCGCCGTCGTTCATCGTCGATTCCGACCATCTCCCGCACCCACTCGATCATCGGAATCCCCCATCACGTTCGCCTTTCCCTCGCGCACCTTCTCCGCCCCTCCATTCAACCCAGCTCACACAGGAGCTGGGATTCGAATCCCCTCGCCGTCGCTTCGCCGGGGTTCGACCGCACCGCCGCACAGACCACCTCCACGACGCCTAACCGGGTCGAGGCATTTTGCCCTCGACCCGCGAAGCTCCTGAGCCTTTTTGCAGGACCGGAGGGGGCCATCTGAGGCCTCCCGATATTCAGACAGGAGCGTCTCCTCCGCCGACCTCGCCGGAGCCCTCCAGGGCTCGGTTGGGCCATCGGAGACCACCAGCAGCTGCGGAGCACCACGTCGGAGCTTCTCCGATCTTCAGGCGCAGCAGGGGAGGTCAGGAGCGCACGTACTGGGCCGGCGAACTTCGCCGGCCACCTGTTCTTCCTCGACCATCAGGCACCGTTCGATCGCCCTCCAGCTCCAGTTGCAATCTGAGCCATCCGTTCCAGAAGCGTCAGGCACCGTTCGATCAAAGGAGGAGTGATCCAGACCATTTGATCTTGAGATGAGGCGCAGTTGAGCAGTCACCGTCAGATCCTCCACGTGTCTTCGTCTCAGCCATCCGATCACGCCAAGGGTTACAGGAGTGAAGCGCCTCCGCCTCTCCACCGTCGGATCTACACGTGGCGCACGCACCGCCCTTGGATCTTGAATATGGGGTAATTGTCCTTAGGCCCCTCTGTTTTTAGTTTTTATTATTTAGTCATGTAAATATAGAATGCAGTTGTTTAGTTTTTGGGATATTTGCATAGTGGACCTCGCACTTTAGTTTATTTGCATTCATACCCCTGTGCGTTGTATGCCACGTGCTTCGTCACGTGTTTATCTGGGTTATTTGCAATAGAGACCCCTGTAGTTTTGGTTGTTCTCGAATGAATGAAAGTTTTATTCTATTTGCATTTATACCCCTATGCGTGATTTATTTCCACATGTGCGTTATATTTTGGGTTATTTTGCAGATAAGCCCTGGACTTTTGGTACTTGTTACCAATAAGCCCTCGGAACTTATTTTTATCACATTGGGTCCCTGAGTGCCCCAGGCACGCGCCTCGCGCGTGATTTCTTGGGTATTTGCACCAGGACCCCCAGAACTTTGGGTATTTGCACCTTTGGTCCCTGTGCACAGTGCCCTCTTGTCATTTTTGAATAAAATATCAAATCACCTCCAAATCCATCAAAAATTTGACACATGGCTCCTGCCATGGTGTAGGATTTTTGTAGATTTTTGAGGACATTTCTGAACTTGTTTGATATTTTTAAAAATTCAAAAAACCTTTATTTTTGGCACTGTTTAGCTTGAAAAATCACAAAAAAAATAAAAACCCCCCTAAAAATTCTATAAAAATTAGGTACTGTTTAGTTAGTGTTCCTTGATTTTCTACCCAATTTTGGCTATTTTTCATTACTTAAAAACCCTAAAAACTTAAAAAACCCTCAAAAACTCATAAAAATTCTAATAAATACATTAAAAACCCAAAAACAATAATTCTTGTGCTCAAATTTTCCTTATTTTATCTAGAATACAGGGAAAAATACCTCCAGGCCCTCTTAAGATCCTTAGATATTTTATCTTTGGATTTTGGGCTTGCTGGACAGTACCACTTGTTTTCCTTACTGTTTGATTTTTAGAAAGTAAAATACACGTCAGAAAAACCCCAAAAATTCACCAAAAAACATTAAAAAACATAAAAAACACAAAAATATTTTGTCTGAATTTTGCTTGGTGTTTGATGCATTAAATAATTTGTTGAAGTGTGATTGCTTTTAGTCTTTCTCATTTTCTTCACATATTAAAAATCCAAAAAAATTTTAAAACAATTAAAAAAAACACTAAAAAATGTTTTCCCTTCTTCTCTGATTTTTGGACTACTTCGTAGGCTTTTTAGCCAATTCGTGCTCCTTGTGTTCGACCCTGGGTGCTATACCAGGTAAAATCTCATAGCAGGACCGCTATTTGAGTGTTTTAATTGATCTTTGATTTCTTTAGTGGTTCATTTTTCTTGATTAAGTTAGCCTGATCGCTTGGGTCGCAACGACCCTATTTGTGTACCTTATACCCGAGTGGTCAAACCGCTTATCAGAATGGCACCGTTGCCAAGGACTACAGAGCTAGAGACAGAGCCCGCTCAGATGCGAGTACAGATTCAGAGCAGCTGACAGACGCAGAGCCAGACATCCACCAGGACTGCGATTTTGTGATCACAGACGATGAGGCAGCTTGGGCAGATCCTGCAGCACAGACCATCCTCTCATATTCAGATACAGCTGATGCCGAGATGATAGCAGAGGAGAGTCCTAGAGAGCACAGCCCTGGTACAGGATACCATAGAGGCAGCAGAGCCGGTCCTTGATCGCGACACGATGTTTAGTGATGGTGGTGCTGAGGCCACCTTGTTTTTCGGTGGTACTGATGCCACCGCGGTTGATACAGATCCCTCGGATTCAGAGTCTGATTGGGCGATTGCTATGATCAGATGCCAGACCTGAGTTCACCTGAGCCTACAGATGAGGAGGAGGTAGATGCAGAGCCGAGCAGAGATAGTGTAGTTGAGCAGCCTTCTCCCGATCCAGTTTGCGAGAGTACGCTTTCACTTTCCCAGGCAGATTTGGCAGACTTAGCAGCTTTCACTCAGTTCCTTCCACAGCCAGATTTGCCAGCACCCAGCATTCCAGAGAGAAAGCCGCTCCCTACTTCGCTGAAGTATCGATTCCTTGCGGGCGATCCAGAGATGTACCCAGTCATCATCTCTGCCGAGTTGACTGGAGAGCAAGAATCCCGTCTGATGGGGGTTCTTGAAAAGAACCGCAAGGCGATCGGATGGAGCGTAGCGGATCTCCATGGGATTAGTCCAGCAGTGTGCTCCCACCATATCTATCTTGAGGAGGGGGCGAAGCCGTCGCGTGAGTTCTAGCGGAGACTGAACCCCAACCTGAGAGAGGTCGTGATGAAAGAAATATCAAAATGGTGGAGTGCAGATTTTATTTATCCCATTTCCGACTCCAAGTGGGTCAGCCCCTTGCATGTGGTGCCCAAGAAGACGAGCATCACGACTGTGATCAGTGAGTCGGGGAGAGGAGATCGCTACACGAGTACCCACCTCTTGGAGGGTTTGTGTTGACTATAGGAGACTCAACCAAGCCACCAAGAAGGACCATTTCCCCCTGCCTTTTATTGACCAGATCATTGAGAGACTGGCAGGGAAGAGCCATTATTGCTTCCTGGATGGGTACGCAGGCTACAACCAAGTGGCCATCGCTCCTGAGGATCAGGAGAAGACCACCTTTACCTGTCCTTCGGCACATATGCTTTTCGACGCATGCCATTTGGGCTATGCAATGCCCCTGCGACTTTCAGAGGTGCATGCTGTCGATCTTTTCGGACATAGTAGGGGAGTGTTTGGAGGTCTTCATGGACGATTTCTCGGTCTACGGCGCGGATTCGATTCTTGTCTTGACTGCCTAGATCGGGTACTCCAGCGATGTATCGAGTTTCATTTGGTTCTATCATGGGAGAAGAGTCACTTCATGGTGACTCAAGGGACGGTGCTTGGCCACATCATCTCCAACAGGGGCATGGAGGTTGATCCGGCCAAGGTTGATGTCATTAGAAAACTCACACTGCCGTCCAATTTGAGGCAGCTACGGTCATTCCTGGGGCACGTTGGATTTTATAGGAGATTTATTCAGGGATTTCAGCAAGATTGCCCGACCGTTGACTGACCTCTTGACGAAAGACACCGAGTTCCTTGTCTATGACAAGTGTCTCTCGTCCTTTGCGACTCTCCAGCAGCATGTTATTGAGGCTCTTGTTCTCCAGCCCCTGATTGGTCTCTCCCATTCGAGATCATGACGGACGCCTCCGATTTTGCCGTAGGGGCAGTGCTGGGACAGAGGATGGATGGAGTTCCGTTTGCCATACACTATGCTAGCCGCACATTGGATTCCGCCCAGCGGAATTATAACGGTCACAGAGAAGGAGATGCTAGCAGTAGTGTTTGCCCTAGATAAGTTCAGATCGTATATCATTGGATCTAGAGTGACTTTGTTTACAGATCACACCGCCATCAGGTACCTCATGGCAAAGAAGTATGCCAAGGCCAGACTGACTAGATGATCCTTCTACTCCAGGAGTTCGACATTGAGATCAAGGATAAGCCTGGAGTCAAGAATGTGGTGGCGGATCATCTCTCCCGATTAGAGCAACCTGAGGATTCTGAGCAGATTGATCCCATTCGAGATACCTTCCCAGATGAGGCGATCCTTGCTATCGCCTCACTCCCGTGGTATGCCGATATTGTGAACTTTCTCATTGCAGGAAAGTCCCACAAGATTGGCCCAGACAGAGGCTTGAGACCTTTCCTCGCGAGGGCCAAGTCCTACCACTGGGAGGATTCCATCCCTTTACCACGAAGGAGGGGATAGCATCTGGCGTCGGTGTATTCCTCAGAGGAACACCATAGCGTCCTCACTTACTGCCACAAAGTTTGAGGCAGGAGGACATCATTCTGGGAGGAGAACGGCACAGAAAGTGCTCCAAATCCGGCTTGTGGTGGCCTACCCTCTTCAAGGACTCTGATGAGTTCGTGAAGAGGTGTACTGACTGTCAGAGGATGGGCACTTGTGGACAGCGTGATATGATGCCGATGCAGCCCATTCACTTCTGTGAGGTTTTTGACGCATGGGGCTCGATTTCATGGGTCCATTCCCTAAGAGTCAGGGATTTGAGTACATTCTGTTGGTCGTTGATTATGTTAGTCGTTGGGTGGAGGCTATCCCCACCCGAGCCGCTGATGCGAGGACAGTTTGCAGATTTTTGAGGAAGCATATCATCACGCGGTTCGGGGTTCCACGAGTTCTGATTTCTGATGGGGGTCTCATTCCATCAACGACCAGGGTGAAGGCCCTTGCTAGCGAGTTCGGTATAGACCATCGTGTTGCCACACCTTACCATCCACAGACGAATGGCCTAGCTGAGGTATCGAATAGGGAGATCAAGAATATTTTGCAGAAAGTCGTCCGCCCTAACCGAAAGAATTGGTCACAGCTTTTGGACTCGGTCTTGTGGGCATATCGGACGTCTTCAAGACTCCATTGGGCACATCTCCCTTTCGCCTCGTATATGGAAAGCCGTGCCACTTACCTGTTGAGCTGAGGCACAAGTCACTTTGGGCAGTTACAGATATTCTTATGGATCCAGATGGTAGGAGACCAGAGAAGGCAGAGTTAGCCACCCTGGAGGAGCTTAGAGATGCAGCTTTCTCAAGCAGCCTACATTATAAGGAGAAAGTCAAGGAGTGGCATGATTCTCATATCAGCCACAAGCATTTTGAGATTGGACAGAGAGTATGGATGTTTAATGCGAGGCTTAGATTATTTCCAGGGAAGCTACAGAGCAAATGGAAGGGACCTTTTCTCGTCAGAAAGGTGCACGACAATGGTAGTATTGATATATCCGAGTTGTCTTCTGAGAGCACCTTTCGAGTGAACGGCCAGCGGCTCAAGCCATTTCTAGATCATGAGCCGCGGGACGTTATTGTTGCCCCTATTAATTTTGCGTGAGATGTGTTCTCTTGACTCACATCTTTTGCATCTCACGCCTGATTTTCACTGTTCCTCCGCCTAATAGATCCAGTTGTCCATATCATTCTATTCTTTAGTCCCACATCCCTTTTTCTCATCTTATGATTATGCTATACTTAGGGTGTACTTTACCCTAAGTATAGGGGGGATGTAGGACCTGCGAGTATTCTTTTCATTCGTTCTGCCCCTGTTTTGCTGCCTATATTTAGGGATATTTTACCCTAAGTATAGGGGGGCAGACTCTGTATCTTCTTCACTCGGATTTCCTTTCATGTACAACTTGCTATACTTAGGATTAGTTAATCCTAAGTATAGGGGGAAACCACCGAGCTCCTCTCATTCTATTCATTTATTCGTTCCTGTACTTAGCCATTCTTTTCACTTCCCTTTTACTAAGCACGAGTTATGTCTTCTTCATCGCTCTTGATCACTCTGAGGACATCGTTCGAGCTAAGTATAGGGGGGTGTGTATATATTTCATATATACTTTAGCCATAACTCGTACTTTGTGTAAGTGTGTTAATAAATAAAATGGCTAAAAATCACAAAATTTTAAAAATTTTTCATGTACATAAACCTCTTTTATCTTGCACATACATAGCTAGTGTACAGAGTACTTTTGTAAAAATGATTTCAAAAATCTTTTGTGTAAAGTTTGTGTAAATATTTTTGTATCAAAATTATGTATATAGTACAAAATTTTTCCAAAATGTTTTGAAAATCAAGAGTTTGCAAAAATCTTGTGTAAATGTTTGTAAATATCTTTTTGCAAAACTTGCACTTCATGCATCATCATCATCCATGATTTCAAAACAGTTTTCAAAAATTTTGCATGATTGTAAAATATTTATAAATAGCATCTTGTGTACATATATGTATATAATTTTTCCTGGATGAGAGTTGACATTTAAACTAAGCCTGGAATTAAATTGAGAAATGGAGCTTGAATAAGATCTTAATCCACTTAACTTTAAGAGGAACCTTATAGGACTTAGGGTTAAGGCTTTTCAGGTCTATAAGGACTTAATTCTTTGAGTCCACTAGGCTATGAGCATATGTCATCTTGATGAGCTTAAGTAGAACACTTAACAACACACGCATGACTCTTAGAGACAATGGCTTGACTTGCACCTGCACTTTACACATGGCTCTCCATGGATGAGGTGGTGAGGAGGCAGTTTCCATTGGCTTGGGGTAGCATATGAGGGTAGTACTTCTAGGCGGAACCTCTCTTCTTCTTCTAGTGAAGGAAGTGCACCTCAACTTGGTCTAGTGGTGATGAAGGCTAAAGACAGAAGCCGTGGGCTGCAATAAAGCTTCAAAAGAGGGATAGTCTACTGGCTCAAGAGGAAAATTTCTTGTATATATGCTGCACCATGTAAATATGCTGTACAGAAGTCCTTGAAAAAAAATGCAAAAATGCAAAAAGAACTCCAAAAAAGTGGTGGGTTGGATTGAAAATTTAATAACCCCACCGGAGTGTACATAGTCAAATAAAGCAAAGCTTATGGTATCCATGTTACATCTCATGAAGCTTGCAGCGGGAGACTTAGCTACACTGGCTAAGCTTCCAAAACTCTATACTTCTTCCCCCTCTTCTTGAGCCGGTTGCACTTGAACTTAGAAGGGAATACCCCGCTTCTCGAGGAAAGAGTTGCTAAACCGAGGCATTAGAGTTACCAGGTTGAGGGAGGTTGTTTCTTTGTTACTTCTGAGGTGGGGAGCCACATATCACTTACACTGCATGGAAAGATTCATGGTCATTAGAGTTTGTGTATGTAGACTTGTTCTGATCTGGTTTATTGAGGAGTCTTGTCCATAGATTGGTGGAACTTAGAGGCTGTTGGGTTTTAAGCTTAAGTCCAAATAAGGTTCCGACACATTAATAATCCAAAGATCTGATCAAGCTCCATAGCCCAATTTAATGAAGGCAAGTTTAATCATCAACCTTGATCCATGTACATCCTCTTTTTCTTTTTCTTTTTCTTTCTTTCTTTTTCACTTCTTTTTCAAATAAGTGTTTGCTAAGGGACTAGCAAAGTTAAGTATAGGGGGGTGATGAATACCCATTCATCACTCTTTATTCTTATATTTTAGCTACAAAAACCTTTGCAAACACATGTAGATATATGTAAATATCAATAATTACCAAAAGCATGCATTGTGTAAAAACCTATAATTAGCATGTTTTTGTGCAAAAATAAAAGAATAAAGATTAAAAAGAAAAAGAGGGGAATATTTAGAATAAATATTGAGCAACCTAACCCAAAGGAGGGCTCAGCATGGGCCTGACCGCATAAAAGCCACAGTAGAGGGAGATAGGAGCTCATGTGTAAATATTTATGTAAATAAATAAAATTATATTTTCCTCAACCAAAAATATTCTTGTAAATATTTGTACATATTTGGAAAAAGATAAAAACAAAATAAAAAATTGAAAATCAAAAAGACCAAAAATATCCTTCCACCATGTATATAGACCATGCTTCTACATGTATTTAACCTTGTAAATAAATTTATTTATTTTCAAAACTTTTTGTAAATATTTTATGTTGTAAATAAAATAAATAAAAAAGAAACAAATCAAAACAAAAATCAAATAAAAATAACAAAATTAAAATTACAAAAATATATTGTACATATGCCATGTATATAGTTGTACATAACTATTTATTTCACCTATGTATATAAATAATAAAAATAAAATAAAAATATCCTTTTATTCCTCATTTTATTCTATAAATAAATAAAATAAAAAAGAGGGATAAAAATGTATAAAAATAACTAATTAAAAATCAAAAATTAAAAAACCCCACACTGTACAAATACCTATGTATAGCTATACTATGTAAATACCCTATTTTATTTCCAAAAATTAATTAAAAATCACCAAAAAATAGAAAAAAATAAAAGAAAAATATTTCATGTTGAAAGTTTTTGCTGATTCGGCCCCTAGCTAGGTGTATTTGTCACCTCAAGATCTTGCCACGTGGCCTAATTTCATTGGGCCCTGGGGATGTTGACCGCCCGGTCAACTGACCCCCCCAGAGCCATTCTTCGCGGATTCGAGCGCCGGACTTTCTTCTCGGATTTATACCCGCTTGACCCGATTGCCTAACACCTAAACCCCGGCTCCGTTTGACACCTCCCACATCCGACACCCTCGCCGGGCATCTACCTCGGGGTCCGCGCGCCACCGTGACCCTACCCGATCAGCCCTAGTCGGGTCTGCACTCATATATATTCTGAGCTCCGCCGCTCGATTATGCCATCTTTGGCTCTCCACCCTTCATCCCGTGACCTCCACTGCATCCCTTGAGGTGACAGCTCTCGATTGCCCGTGTCGCAGCGAGGAGGGGGTGGCCGGACCACTGATCCGGCGACATTGCGCCGCCGTGCTCCGCCAAGTGCAGGAGCCCGAGCCTCAGGACTTGACGACCTTCGAGGCCACGACCGGGAGCTACCTCAGCTCCAGCCTAGTCTACTTCGCCGCCCAGGTAACCTTCTAGCTTTCTTATTTAGCCTAATTTCCATTTACCCCCAAATCGCGCCGCCGTCGTTCATCGTCGATTCCGACCATCTCCCGCACCCACTCGATCATCGGAATCCCCCATCACGTTTACCTTTCCCTCGCGCACCTTCTCCGCCCCTCCATTCAACCCAGCTCGCACAGGAGCTGGGATTCGAATCCCCTCGCCGTCGCTTCGCCGGGGTTCGACCGCACCGCCGCACAGACCACCTCCACGATGCCTAACCGGGTCGAGGCATTTTGCCCTCGACCCGCGAAGCTCCTGAGCCTTTTTGCAGGACCGAAGGGGGCCACCTGTGGCCTCCCGATATTCAGACAGGAGCGTCTCCTCCGCCGACCTCGCCGGAGCCCTCCAGGGCTCGGTTGGGCCATCGGAGACCACCAGCAGCTGCGGAGCACCACGTCGGAGCTTCTCCGATCTTCAGGCGCAGCAGGGGAGGTCAGGAGCGCACGTACTGGGCCGGCGAACTTCGCCGGCCACCTGTTCTTCCTCGACCTTCAGGCACCGTTCGATCGCCCTCCAGCTCCAGTTGCAATCTGAGCCATCCGTTCCAGAAGCGTCAGGCACCGTTCGATCAAAGGAGGAGTGATCCAGACCATTTGATCTTGAGATGAGGCGCAGTTGAGCAGTCACCGTCAGATCCTCCACGTGTCTTCGTCTCAGCCATCCGATCACGCCAAGGGTTACAGGAGTGAAGCGCCTCCGCCTCTCCACCGTCGGATCTACACGTGGCGCACGCTCCGCCCTTGGATCTTGAATAAGGGGTAATTGTCCTTAGGCCCCTCTGTTTTTAGTTTTTATTATTTAGTCATGTAAATATAGAATGCAGTTGTTTAGTTTTTGGGATATTTGCATAGTGGACCTCGCACTTTAGTTTATTTGCATTCATACCCCTGTGCGTTGTATGCCACGTGCTTCGTCACGTGTTTATCTGGGTTATTTGCAATAGAGACCCCTGTAGTTCTGGTTGTTCTCGAATGAATGAAAGTTTTATTCTATTTGCATTTATACCCCTGTGCGTGATTTATTTCCACATGTGCGTTATATTTTGGGTATTTTGCAGATAAGCCCCTGGACTTTTGGTACTTGTTACCAATAAGCCCTCGGAACTTATTTTTATCACATTTGGGTCCCTGAGTGCCCCAGGCACGCGCCTCGCGCATGATTTCTTGGGTATTTTGCACCAGGACCCCCAGAACTTTGGGTATTTGCACTTTGGTCCCTGTGCACAGTGCCCTCTTGTCATTTTTGAATAAAATATCAATCACCTCCAAATCCAACAAAAATTTGACACATGGCTCCTGCCATGGTGTAGGATTTTTGTAGATTTTTGAGGACATTTCTGATCTTGTTTGATATTTTTAAAAATTCAAAAACCTTTATTTTTGGCACTGTTTAGCTTGAAAAATCACAAAAAAATATAAAAACCCCCTAAAAATTCTATAAAATTAGGTACTGTTTAGTTAGTGTTCCTTGATTTTCTACCCAATTTTGGCTATTTTTCATTACTTAAAAACCCTAAAAACTTAAAAACCCTCAAAACTCATAAAAATTCTAATAAATACATTAAAAACCCAAAAAACAATAATTCTGGTGCTCAAATTTTCCTTATTTTATCTAGAATACAGGAAAAATACCTCCAGGCCCTCTTGAGATCCTTAGATATTTTATCTTTGGATTTTGGGCTTGGCTGGACAGTACCACTTGTTTTTCTTACTGTTTGATTTTTAGAAAATAAAATACACATCAGAAAAAATCCCAAAAATTCACCAAAAACATTAAAAAACATAAAAAACACAAAAATATTTTTGTCTGAATTTTTGCTTGGTGTTTGATGCATTAAATAATTTGTTGAAGTGTGATTGCTTTTAGTCTTTCTCATTTTCTTCACATATTAAAAATCCAAAAAATTTAAAAACAATTAAAAAAACACTAAAAAATGTTTTCCCTTCTTCTCTGATTTTTGGACTACTTCGTAGGCTTTTTAGCCAATTCGTGCTCCTTGTGTTCGACCCTGGGTGCTATACCAGGTAAATCTCATAGCAGGACCGCTATTTGAGTATTTTAATTGATCTTTGATTTCTTTAGTGGTTCATTTTTCTTGATTAAGTTAGCCTGATCGCTTGGGTCACAACGACCCTATTTGTGTACCTTATACCCGAGTGGTCAAACCGCTTATCAGAATGGCACCGTTGCCGAGGACTACAGAGCTAGAGACAGAGCCCGCTCAGATGCGAGTACAGATTCAGAGCAGCTGACAGACGCAGAGCCAGACATCCACCAGGACTGCGATTTGTGATCACAGACGATGAGGCAACTTGGACAGATCCTGCAGCACAGACCATCCTCTCATATTCAGATACAGCTGATGCCGAGATGATAGCAGAGGAGAGTCTGGAGAGCACAGCCCTGGTACAGGATACCATAGAGGCAGCAGAGCCGGTCCTTGATCGCGACACGATGTTTAGTGATGGTGGTGCTGAGGCCACCTTGTTTTTCGGTGGTACTGATGCCACCGCGGTTGATACAGATCCCTCGGATTCAGAGTCTGATTGGGCCGATTGCTATGATCAGATGCCAGACCTGAGTTCACCTGAGCCTACAGATGAGGAGGAGGTAGATGCAGAGCCGAGCAGAGACAGTGTAGTTGAGCAGCCTTCTCCCGATCTAGTTTGCGAGAGTACGCTTTCACTTTCCCAGGCAGATTTGGCAGACTTAGCAGCTTTCACTCAGTTCCTTCCACAGCCAGATTTGCCAGCACCCAGCATTCCAGAGAGAAAGCCGCTCCCTACTTCGCTGAAGTATCGATTCCTTGCGGGCGATCCAGAGATGTACCCAGTCATCATCTCTGCCGAGTTGACTGGAGAGCAAGAATCCCGTCTGATGGGGGTTCTTGAAAAGAACCGCAAGGCGATCGGATGGAGCGTAGCGGATCTCCATGGGATTAGTCCAGCAGTGTGCTCCCACCATATCTATCTTGAGGAGGGGGCGAAGCCGTCGCGTGAGTTCCAGCGGCGACTGAACCCCAACCTGAGAGAGGTCGTGATGAAAGAAATATCAAAATGGTGGAGTGCAGATTTTATTTATCCCATTTCCGACTCCAAGTGGGTCAGCCCCTTGCATGTGGTGCCCAAGAAGACGGGCATCACGACTGTGATCAGTGAGTCGGGAGAGGAGATCGCTACACGAGTACCCACCTCTTGGAGGGTTTGTGTTGACTACAGGAGACTCAACCAAGCCACCAAGAAGGACCATTTCCCCCTGCCTTTTATTGACCAGATCATTGAGAGACTGGCAGGGAAGAGCCATTATTGCTTCCTGGATGGGTACTCGGGCTACAACCAAGTGGCCATCGCTCCTGAGGATCAGGAGAAGACCACCTTTACCTGTCCCTTCGGCACATATGCTTTTCGACGCATGCCATTTGGGCTATGCAATGCCCCTGCGACTTTTCAGAGGTGCATGCTGTCGATCTTTTCGGACATAGTAGGGGAGTGTTTGTAGGTCTTCATGGACAATTTCTCGTCTACGGCGACGGATTCGATTCTTGTCTTGACTGCCTAGACCGGGTACTCCAGCGATGTATCGAGTTTCATTTGGTTCTATCATGGGAGAAGAGTCACTTCATGGTGACTCAAGGGACGGTGCTTGGCCACATCATCTCCAACAGGGGCGTGGAGGTTGATCCGGCCAAGGTTGATGTCATTAGAAAACTCACACCGCCGTCCAATTTGAGGCAGCTACGGTCATTCCTGGGGCACGTTGGATTTTATAGGAGATTTATTCAGGATTTCAGCAAGATTGCCCGACCGTTGACTGACCTCTTGACGAAAGACACCGAGTTCCTTGTCGATGACAAGTGTCTCTCGTCCTTTGCGACTCTCCAGCAGCATGTTATTGAGGCTCCTGTTCTCCAGCCGCCTGATTGGTCTCTCCCATTCGAGATCATGACGGACGCCTCCGATTTTGCCGTAGGGGCAGTGCTGGGACAGAGGAGGGATGGAGTTCCGTTTGCCATACACTATGCTAGCCGCACATTGGATTCCGATCAGCGGAATTATACGGTCACAGAGAAGGAGATGCTAGAAGTAGTGTTTGCCCTAGATAAGTTCAGATCGTATATCATTGGATCTAGAGTGACTTTGTTTACAGATCACACCGCCATCAGGTACCTCATGGCAAAGAAGGATGCCAAGGCCAGACTGACTAGATGGATCCTTCTACTCCAGGAGTTCGACATTGAGATCAAGGATAAGCCTGGAGTCAAGAATGTGGTGGCGGATCATCTCTCCCGATTAGAGCAACCTGAGGATTCTGAGCAGATTGATCCCATTCGAGATACCTTCCCAGATGAGGCGATCCTTGCTATCGCCTCACTCCCGTGGTATGCCGATATTGTGAACTTTCTCATTGCAGGGAAAGTCCCACAAGATTGGCCCAGACAGAGTCTTGAGACCTTCCTCGCGAGGGCCAAGTCCTACCACTGGGAGGATCCCATCCTTTACCACGAAGGAGGGGATAGCGTCTGGCGTCGGTGTATTCCTCAGGAGGAACACCATAGCGTCCTCACTTACTGCCACAAGTTTGAGGCAGGAGGACATCATTCTGGGAGGAGAACGGCACAGAAAGTGCTCCAATCCGGCTTGTGGTGGCCTACCCTCTTCAAGGACTCTGATGAGTTCGTGAAGATGTGTACTGACTGTCAGAGGATGGGCACTTGTGGACAGCGTGATATGATGCCGATGCAGCCCATTCACTTCTGTGAGGTTTTTGACGCATGGGGCATCGATTTCATGGGTCCATTCCCTAAGAGTCAGGGATTTGAGTACATTCTGTTGGCCGTTGATTATGTTAGTCGTTGGGTGGAGGCTATCCCCACCCGAGCCGCTGATGCGAGGACAGTTTGCAGATTTTTGAGGAAGCATATCATCACGCGGTTCGGGGTTCCACGAGTTCTGATTTCTGATGGGGGGTCTCATTTCATCAACGACCAGGTGAAGGCCCTTGCTAGCGAGTTCAGTATAGACCATCGTGTTGCCATACCTTACCATCCACAGACGAGTGGTCTAGTTGAGGTATCGAATAGGGAGATCAAGAATATTTTGCAGAAAGTCGTCCGCCCTGACCGAAAGAATTGGTCACAACTTTTGGACTCGGTCTTGTGGGCATATCGGACGTCTTTCAAGACTCCATTGGGCACATCTCCCTTTCGCCTCGTATATGGCAAGCCGTGCCACTTACCTGTTGAGCTGAGGCACAAGTCACTTTGGGCAGTACAGATATTCTTATGGATCCAGATGGTATGGGAGACCAGAGAAGGGCAGAGTTAGCCGCCCTGGAGGAGCTTAGAGATGCAGCTTTCTCAAGCAGCCTACATTATAAGGAGAAAGTCAAGGAGTGGCATGATTCTCATATCAGCCACAAGCATTTTGAGATTGTACAGAGAGTATGGTTGTTTAATGCAAGGCTTAGATTATTTCCAGGGAAGCTACAGAGCAAATGGAAGGGACCTTTTCTCGTCAGAAAGGTGCACGACAATGGTAGTATTGATATATCCGAGTTGTCTTCTGAGAGCACCTTTCGAGTGAACGGCCAGCGGCTCAAGCCATTTCTAGATCATGAGCCGCGGGACGTTATTGTTGCCCCTATTAATTTTGCGTGAGATGTGTTCTCTTGACTCACATCTTTTGCATCTCACGCCTGATTTTCACTGTTCCTCCGCCTAATAGATCCAGTTGTCCATATCATTCTATTCTTTAGTCCCACATCCCTTTTTCTCATCTTATGATTATGCTATACTTAGGGTGTACTTTACCCTAAGTATAGGGGGGATGTAGGACCTGCGAGTATTCTTTTCATTCGTTCTGCCCCTGTTTTGCTGCCTATACTTAGGGATATTTTACCTAAGTATAGGGGGGGCAGACTCTGTATCTTCTTCACTCGGATTTCCTTTCATGTACAGCTTGCTATACTTAGGATTAGTTAATCCTAAGTATAGGGGGAAACCACCGAGCTCCTCTCATTCTATTCATTTATTCGTTCCTGTACTTAGCCATTCTTTTCACTTCCCTTTTACTAAGCACGAGTTATGTCTTCTTCATCGCTCTTGATCACTCTGAGGACATCGTTCGAGCTAAGTATAGGGGGGTGTGTATATATTTCATATATACTATAGCCATAACTCGTACTTTGTGTAAGTGTGTTAATAAATAAAATGGCTAAAAATCACAAAATTTTAAAAATTTTTCATGTACATAAACCTCTTTTATCTTGCACATACATAGCTAGTGTACAGAGTACTTTTGTAAAAATGATTTCAAAAATCTTTTGTGTAAAGTTTGTGTAAATATTTTTGTATCAAAATTATGTATATAGTACAAAATTTTTCCAAAATGTTTTGAAAATCAAGAGTTTGCAAAAATCTTGTGTAAATGTTTGTAAATATCTTTTTGCAAAACTTGCACTTCATGCATCATCATCATCCATGATTTCAAAACAGTTTTCAAAAATTTTGCATGATTGTAAAATATTTGTAAATAGCATCTTGTGTACATATATGTATATAATTTTTCCTGGATGAGAGTTGACATTTAAACTAAGCCTGGAATTAAATTGAGAAATGGAGCTTGAATAAGATCTTAATCCACTTAACTTTAAGAGGAACCTTATAGGACTTAGGGTTAAGGCTTTTCAGGTCTATAAGGACTTAATTCTTTGAGTCCACTAGGCTATGAGCATATGTCATCTTGATGAGCTTAAGTAGAACACTTAACAACACACGCATGACTCTTAGAGACAATGGCTTGACTTGCACCTGCACTTTACACATGGCTCTCCACGGATGAGGTGGTGAGGAGGCAGTTTCCTTTGGCTTGGGGTAGCATATGAGGGTAGTACTTCTAGGCGGAACCTCTCTTCTTCTTCTAGTGAAGGAAGTGCACCTCAACTTGGTCTAGTGGTGATGAAGGCTAAAGACAGAAGCCGTGAGTTGCAATAAAGCTTCAAAAGAGGGATAGTCTACTGGCTCAAGAGGAAAATTTCTTGTATATATGCTGCACCATGTAAATATGCTGTACAGAAGTCCTTGAAAAAAATGCAAAAATGCAAAAAGAACTCCAAAAAAGTGGTGGGTCGGATTGAAATTTTAATAACCCCACCGGAGTGTACATAGTCAAATAAAGCAAAGCTTATGGTATCCATGTTACATCTCATGAAGCTTGCAGCGGGAGACTTAGCTACACTGGCTAAGCTTCCAAAACTCTATACTTCTTCCCCCTCTTCTTGAGCCGGTTGCACTTGAACTTAGAAGGGAATACCCCGCTTCTCGAGGAAAGAGTTGCTAAACCGAGGCATTAGAGTTACCAGGTTGAGGGAGGTTGTTTCTTTGTTACTTCTGAGGTGGGGAGCCACATATCACTTACACTGCATGGAAAGATTCATGGTCATTAGAGTTTGTGTATGTAGACTTGTTCTGATCTGGTTTATTGAGGAGTCTTGTATATAGATTGGTGGAACTTAGAGGCTGTTGGGTTTTAAGCTTAAGTCCAAATAAGGTTCCGACACATTAATAATCCAAAGATCTGATCAAGCTCCATAGCCCAATTTAATGAAGGCAAGTTTAATCATCAACCTTGATCCATGTACATCCTCTTTTTCTTTTTCTTTTTCTTTCTTTCTTTTTCACTTCTTTTTCAAATAAGTGTTTGCTAAGGGACTAGCAAATGTAAGTATAGGGGGGTGATGAATACCCATTCATCACTCTTTATTCTTATATTTTAGCTACAAAAACCTTTGCAAACACATGTAGATATATGTAAATATCAATAATTACCAAAAGCATGCATTGTGTAAAAACCTATAATTAGCATGTTTTTGTGCAAAAATAAAAGAATAAAGATTAAAAAGAAAAAGAGGGGAATATTTAGAATAAATATTGAGCAACCTAACCCAAGGGAGGGCTCAGCATGGGCCTGACCGCATAAAAGCCATAGTAGAGGGAGATAGGAGCTCATGTGTAAATATTTATGTAAATAAACAAAATTATATTTTCCTCAACCAAAAATATTCTTGTAAATATTTGTACATATTTGGAAAAAGATAAAAACAAAATAAAAAATTGAAAATCAAAAAGACCAAAAATATCCTTCCACCATGTATATAGACCATGCTTCTACATGTATTTAACCTTGTAAATAAATTTATTTATTTTCAAAACTTTTTGTAAATATTTTATGTTGTAAATAAAATAAATAAAAAAGAAACAAATCAAAACAAAAATCAAATAAAAATAACAAAATTAAAATTACAAAAATATATTGTACATATGCCATGTATATAGTTGTACATAACTATTTATTTCACCTATGTATATAAATAATAAAAATAAAATAAAAATATCCTTTTATTCCTCATTTTATTCTATAAATAAATAAAATATAAAAGAGGGATAAAAATGTATAAAAATAACTAATTAAAAATCAAAAATTAAAAAAACCCCACACTGTACAAATACCTATGTATAGCTATACTATGTAAATACCCTATTTTATTTCCAAAAATTAATTAAAAATCACCAAAAAATAGAAAAAAATAAAAGAAAAATATTTCATGTTGAAAGTTTTTGCTGATTCGGCCCCTAGCTAGGTGTATTTGTCACCTCAAGATCTTGCCACGTGGCCTAATTTCATTGGGCCCTGGGGATGTTGACCGCCCGGTCAACTGACCCCCCCAGAGCCACTCTTCGCGGATTCGAGCGCCGGACTTTCTTCTCGGATTTATCCCGCTCGACCCGATTGCTTAACACCTAAACCCCGGCTCCGTTTGACACCTCCCACATCCGACACCCTCGCCGAGCATCTACCTCGGGGTCCGCGCGCCACCGTGACCCTACCCGATCAGCCCTAGTCGGGTCTGCACTCATATATATTCTGAGCTCCGCCGCTCGATTCTGCCATCTTTGGCTCTCCACCCTTCATCCCGTGACCTCCACTGCATCCCTTGAGGTGACAGCTCTCGATTGCCCGTGTCGCAGCGAGGAGGGGGTGGCCGGACCACTGATCCGGCGACATTGCGCCGCCGTGCTCCGCCCAGTGCAAGAGCCCGAGCCTCAGGACTTGAAGACCTTCGAGGCCACGACCGGGAGCTACCTCTGCTCCAGCCTAGTCTACTTCGCCGCCCAGGTAACCTTCTAGCTTTCTTATTTAGCCTAATTTCCATTTACCCCCAAATCGCGCCGCCGTCGTTCATCGTCGATTCCGACCATCTCCCGCACCCACTCGATCATCGGAATCCCCCATCACGTTCGCCTTTCCCTCGCGCACCTTCTCCGCCCCTCCATTCAACCCAGCTCGCACAGGAGCTGGGATTCGAATCCCCTCGCCGTCGCTTCGCCGGGGTTCGACCGCACCGCCGCACAGACCACCTCCACGACGCCTAACCGGGTCGAGGCATTTTGCCCTCGACCCGCGAAGCTCCTGAGCCTTTTTGCAGGACCGGAGGGGGCCATCTGAGGCCTCCCGATATTCAGACAGGAGCGTCTCCTCCGCCGACCTCGCCGGAGCCCTCCAGGGCTCGGTTGGGCCATCGGAGACCACCAGCAGCTGCGGAGCACCACGTCGGAGCTTCTCCGATCTTCAGGCGCAGCAGGGGAGGTCAGGAGCGCACGTACTGGGCCGGCGAACTTCGCCGGCCACCTGTTCTTCCTCGACCTTCAGGCACCGTTCGATCGCCCTCCAGCTCCAGTTGCAATCTGAGCCATCCGTTCCAGAAGCGTCAGGCACCGTTCGATCAAAGGAGGAGTGATCCAGACCATTTGATCTTGAGATGAGCCGCAGTTGAGCAGTCACCGTCAGATCCTCCACGTGTCTTCGTCTCAGCCATCCGATCACGCCAAGGGTTACAGGAGTGAAGCGCCTCCGCCTCTCCACCGTCGGATCTACACGTGGCACACGCTCCGCCCTTGGATCTTGAATAAGGGGTAATTGTCCTTAGGCCCCTCTGTTTTTAGTTTTTATTATTTAGTCATGTAAATATAGAATGCAGTTGTTTAGTTTTTGGGATATTTGCATAGTGGACCTCGCACTTTAGTTTATTTGCATTCATACCCCTGTGCGTTGTATGCCACGTGCTTCGTCACGTGTTTATCTGGGTTATTTGCAATAGAGACCCCTGTAGTTCTGGTTGTTCTCGAATGAATGAAAGTTTTATTCTATTTGCATTTATACCCTTGTACGTGATTTATTTCCACATGTGCGTTATATTTTGGGTATTTTGCAGATAAGCCCCTGGACTTTTGGTACTTGTTACCAATAAGCCCTCGAAACTTATTTTTATCACATTTGGGTCCCTGAGTGCCCCAGGCACGCGCCTCGCGCGTGATTTCTTGGGTATTTTGCACCAGGACCCCCAGAACTTTGGGTATTTGCACTTTGGTCCCTGTGCACAGTGCCTCTTGTCATTTTTGAATAAAATATCAAATCACCTCCAAATCCAACAAAAATTTGACACATGGCTCCTGCCATGGTGTAGGATTTTTGTAGATTTTTTAGGACATTTCTGATCTTGTTTGATATTTTAAAAATTCAAAAACCTTTATTTCTGGCACTGTTTAGCTTGAAAAATCACAAAAAAATATAAAAACCCCCCTAAAAATTCTATAAAAATTAGGTACTATTTAGTTAGTGTTCCTTGATTTTCTACCCAATTTTGGCTATTTTTCATTACTTAAAAACCCTAAAAACTTAAAACCCTCAAAAACTCATAAAAATTCTAATAAATACATTAAAAACCCAAAAACAATAATTCTGGTGCTCAAATTTTCCTTAATTTATCTAGAATACAGGAAAAATACCTCCAGGCCCTCTTGAGATCCTTAGATATTTTATCTTTGGATTTTGGGCTTGGCTGGACAGTACCACTTGTTTTTCTTACTGTTTGATTTTTAGAAAATAAAATACACATCAGAAAAACCCCAAAAAATCACCAAAAACATTAAAAAACATAAAAAACACAAAAATATTTTTGTCTGAATTTTTGCTTGGTGTTTGATGCATTAAATAATTTGTTTAAGTGTGATTGCTTTTAGTCTTTCTCATTTTCTTCACATATTAAAAATCCAAAAAAATTTAAAAACAATTAAAAAAACACTAAAAAATGTTTTCCCTTCTTCTCTGATTTTTGGACTACTTCGTAGGCTTTTTAGCCAATTCGTGCTCCTTGTGTTCGACCCTGGGTGCTATACCAGGTAAATCTCATAGCAGGACCGCTATTTGAGTGTTTTAATTGATCTTTGATTTCTTTAGTGGTTCATTTTTCTTGATTAAGTTAGCCTGATCGCTTGGGTCGCAACGACCCTATTTGTGTACCTTATACCCGAGTGGTCAGGTCGCTTATCACCTAGAAGTAGTCAAAAAGATATAAAAAATGAATAAAATGTTTTTGTTGGATTTTAAATGTTTTTTAATTTTTTATGTTTTTAGTTATATAAAAGAATATAAGAAAATGGCTAGAAAGGCAAATTCAACAATTTATTTAAACACTCAAAAATGCTCAAAAAACTGAAATAAAATTGTTTTTGTGTTTTTTATATTTTTAAGTATTTTTGGTGATTTTATGAAAATTTTATGATTTTTATTTGATTTTCTAAAAATCGAAAACGGGGAAAACAGTGGATCAATGTGCAGTCAGACTTGAAAGGCCAATTAAAAATATATAAGTAGACTATAAAAATCTGGAGACAATTTTTATGAAAAATATATACAAAAACTAAGCTACAGGAAAAGAGTTTGCATTTTTTAACTTTATATTATTTTTAATTATTTTTGTAATATTTTTAGAGTTTTTCAATTGTTATGGGTTTTATAAATCCAAATAACACCAAAATTGGACAGAAGGTAGAAAACAACAAAACAAACTATCCCTAATTGTTTTAGAATTTTTAGAAAAGTTTTTATATTCTTCTTTGATTTTCTTTTCCAAACAGTAACAGAAATACGTGTTTTTGATTTTTTAAAATAGTAAAAAGCCACAAAAATGTCCCAAAAAATTTGTAAAATTTTTACACTATGGCAAGAGCCACATTCCAAATTTCACTGGATTTAGAGTTTATTTGCTATTTTATTCAACCAATAAAAGGGCTATAGCACATAGGGACCTATTTGCAAGAAAACGTAGTTCGGAGGGCTTAAATGTAACATGTGCAAAAACCTTAGGGTGTAAAGTGTAAAATTCACAAACAATCTGCACATGTTCAATTAAATCCACGCACAGAGGTATAAATGCAAATATAGAAATTAAAACTTCATTTCATAACATGGTGTAAAACCCTAGCCCATACATGCAATTTGTCCAACAAAATCATGTGTCGACGCACGTGTTCCATGTAGATAGGGACTAAAATGCAAATAAAATAAACGTAGGGTCCAAAGTGCAAATTATCCTAAACAAAAAACAACGCACTAAAATATTTACAGGACTATTCTATAAATGCCAAAAGAGAAGGGGCCTATGTGAAATTACGCCTATTATTCAGATCTGACGGAGAAGGGGAGTCCATGTGCTGATTAGACGGTGGAGAACTGCGGATACCCCTTCGTTGATCGACGCTCCCGATGGAATCCTGAGCTCGATCCAATGGCTGATCCCGATACTCATAGGGATCAACGGCTAGAAGCGCTCCGCGGATGGACGACTGATATCAAAACTGGAGGGGGGGGGGTCGACCGGACGATATCTGGAGGTCCTCCAAGAACTCTTCACCGGCGAGGTTTGCCGGCCCAATGCGCACGGTGGAGGGCTCCTCTGGAGAAGCTGAGATGGTGAGAAGAACGCCTACGCTGGTCCGTAGCTGGTGGGTAGCTCCGATGAGGCTAAGGAGCTCTGGAGAGATCCAATGATGAAGAAGGCACGGAGCTGCTGTGCCCGAATGATTCGACCTCCAGATGAGGTCGATTTGTCCTGCAAGCTGCACAGAACAAGAGCTGGGTCGAGGGCAAAGTGCCTCGACCCGTTAGCAGGCGAAGGAGGTGGTCAGATGGGTCGAGTCGTGGGTCTCCGGTGAGGCGACGGCGGAGGGGACCCAAGATCCTGCTCCGGGGCGAATCAGGTTGATCGGAGGTACGGAGAATGTGGAGAGGAGTCTTGTGAACGTGAATCGAGGGTCGGATGATCGAATCGGGGGTCGAAGCTAAGTGAATCGACCGGCGAAGGCCGGCGGCGCAAATTAGTGATTTGGAAAATTAAGCTAATCGAAGGGGAATCGAGGGTACCTAGTGGTTGTAATCGACTGTGCTGGAGATCAGGGAGCTCCTGTGATCGTCGCCTCGATGGCTCATCGAGGCCAGAGGCTCAAGCTCGCTCGGTGGCAGAGCACGGCGGTGAAGCTCGCCGGATCAGTGGCTGCAGCCCTCTACTCCTCACTGTGACACCCTTCCTCGATAGCTGTCACTCTAGGATGAAGGATGGAGGTCCTGGGACTGGAAGACAATGGCCAAAGATGAGAGAAAAGTATGGCAGAGTTGAGGTTATATACAGGTGCAGGTCCGAGAAGATGGGAGTGGGGAACGCGGATCGATGCATAGATCCCTAAAAATATGCCCGGGCATGAATCATGGATATGGGAGCTGTAATCGGGGCCCGGGGTTTGGAAAAATAGAGGTCGGATCGAATTGGGAAATTTTGGAGAAGTCGGGTCAAAAACCCGATCCGCCTGGAAGAGGTCTGCGGGGGAGAGTTGACCGGGGGTCAACAATCCCCCGTGGACCAATCAAATTATTTTATTTTTTTAATTATTTGTAAATTCAATCAAAATTAGTAAATGATTTTATTTTAAAAAAATTTTTAACATGAAAAATGTTTATTATTTTTCGTATTATTTTTTTAGTAATTTTTATTTATTTTTTTGAAAAATAAATAACGTATTTATATTATATTATTATTATATATAGGTATATATACATATGCATTTTTTATTTTTATTTTTGATTGTTTATTTTTGTGAAATTATTCTTATTTTATATTTTATTTATTTACAACACAAAATTTGTAATAAAAAGATATTTTTATTTGATTTTTATGATTAATTTACATTAGTTAAATAAATAGATCTATATACATATGTACATGGTATATATACAAGGTGGGAAATGAATTTTATAATTTTTCTTTTTATTTTATTTTTCTGATTTTTATTTTATTTTTATAAATATGTACAAGGTATTAAAAACATATTTTTATTTAAAGGAAAATAAAATTATTTATATACATAGGTGTATATGCAAGCATGATTGACCTTATCTCCCTCTACTTGGTTTCTTTTGCGGTCAGGCCCATGCTGATCCCTCCCTTGGGATTAGGTCACTCAATATTTATTCTAAATATTTCCCTCTTTTTCTTTTATTTCTTTATTCCTTTATTTTTACACAAAAACATGCTAATTATGAATAATTACACGATGCATGCATTTTGATAAATTATTGTATTTACAGATATTTACATGATATTTTGCCAAGGTTTCTAGCTAAAATAAAAGAATAAAGAGTGATGAATGGGGATTCATCACCCTCCTATACTTTACTTTTGCTAGTCCCTTAGCAAACACTTATTTGAAAAAGAAGTGCAGAAGAAAGAGAAAAAGAAAAAGAGGAGAAATCAAAGTTGATTATTAAACTTTCCTTCATTAAATTGAAATATGGAGCTCAGTCAGACCTTTGGATTATTAATTTTTCGGAACCTTATTTGGACTTAAGCT
Organism: Ottelia alismoides; assembly: GCA_037367405.1. Taxonomy (NCBI): domain Eukaryota; kingdom Viridiplantae; phylum Streptophyta; class Magnoliopsida; order Alismatales; family Hydrocharitaceae; genus Ottelia; species Ottelia alismoides. Next base: position 886,011 of record JAZKJV010000540.1, on the reverse strand, counting down.
TAAAACTTAACATACTCTAAGTTCCACCAATCTATGGTCAAGACTCCTCAATAAACCAGATCTAAACAAGTCTACATACACAAACTCTAATGACCATGAATCTTTCCTTGTACTGTATAAGTGATATGTAGCTCCCCACCTCGGAAGTAATAAAGAAATAACCTCCCTCAACCTAGTAACTCTAATGCCTCGATCTAGCAACTCTTTCCTAGAGAAGCGGGGTATTCCCTTCTAAGTTCAAGTGCAACCAGCTCAAGAAGAGGGGGAAGAAGAGAATGGACCATGACCAGTGTAGCCATGTATCCTTGGGAGCTCTAACCAGTGTAGCTGAGTCTCTAGCTGCAAGCTTCGTGAGATGGTCATGAGTAACATAAGCTTTTGCTTTATTTGACTATATACACTCCGGTGGGGTTATTAAATTTTCAATCCGACCCACCACTTTTTTGGAGTTCTTTTCTTTTTGCACATTTTTTTCATGTGCATCTGTACAACATATCTACATGGTGCAGCATATATACATAAGGAGTTTTTCCTCTTGAACCAGTAGACTATCCCTCTTTTGAAGCTTTATTGCAACCCAAAACTTCTGTCTTTAGACTTCATAACCACCAGACCAAGTTGAGACGCACTTCCTTCACTATAAGAAGAAGAGAGGTTCGCCTAGAAGTACTACCCTCATATGCTAACCCAAGCGAAAGGAAACTGCCTCCTCACCACTTCATCCGTGGAGAGCTATGTGTAAAGTGCTGGTGCAAGTAAAGCCCTTGTCTCTGAGAGTCATGCGTGTGTTTTTAAGTGCTCTACTTAGGCTCATCAAGATGACATATGCTCATAGCCTAGTGGACTCACATAATTAAGTCCCAATGGACCTGAAAAGTCTTAATCCTAAGCCCTATAAGGTTCCTCTTAGAATTAGGTGGATTAAGGTCTTAATCAAGCTCCATTTGTCAATTTAATTCTAGGATAGTTAAAATGTCAACTATGATTTGGAAAAACTGTGCAAGTATTTACAAAGATGCTTTTTACAAAATATTTGCAATTGTGCAAAATTTTTGAAAATGTTGGAAAACATGAATGTATGCATGAATGCGAAGTTTTGCAAAATATTTATAAAAATTTACACAAGGTTTTTGCAAACTTTTTGTTTTCCAAACATTTTACAAAAATTTCGTACTATATACGTAAATTTTGATATGAAAATATTTACACACTATTTACACAAAAAGATTTTATAATCGTTTGTACAAAATAATTTTTATAAATAGGTATGTACAGGAAGAATCTTATGTACAAAGGAATTTTTTTTATTTTTATGGGTTTTTAAACATTTTATTTATTAACACACTCGCACAAATTACGAGGTATGGCTAAAGTATATATGAAATATATACGATACCCCCTATACTTAGCTCGAACGATGTCCTCAGAGTGATCAAGAGCGATGAAGAAGACATAACTCGTGCTTAGTATAAGGAAGTGAAAAGGAATGGTATAAATCAAAGAATAGAATGAAGAGGACTCGGTGTTTCCCCCTATACTTAGGATCAAGTAATCCTAAGTATAGCAAGCTGTACATGAAGGGAAATCCGAGTGGAAGGATGTACATGGTCTACCTCCCCTATACTTAGGGTAGAATATCCCTAAGTATAGGCAGTAAAACAGAGGTAGAAAGAGACGAAGAAGACAAATATATACAAGATGGGAGGACATCACTCCCCCTATACTTAAGGTGAAGGATCCTTAAGTATAGGCGACGACATGAGTAATGAAACAGAACAATATGAACAACTCTTTGTTTCCACCCCACTATACTTAGGATGAGGTATATCCTAAGTATAGCAAAGATAATCCTATACGAGACTTGGGGTGAAAACAAATACGGAAGAAAGATGGATCAAACCAAGACAAAACACGTATATACAAAAGTGGACATTGTTGAGGTGCCTCTCAACAAGCGCTAGATTTTACGCCCTAGCTGGGCGCAAAGGCTAGGATAACGTTGTGTCAAGGTTTGGACGACATCTGTAAGGTGAATGTCATACTGTCGTCGCAGTCTCGGTTTGAGAACAATGATGAAATCAAAAGTGTAAAGAATGACACCCAGGTATGCACTCAGGCAGGTGTCTGCTACCGACCAAGGATATGGGAAGATGTGATCGGGATCCGGTAGCACAAAAGAAACCATCGGCTCAGGATCAGACTGGAGTGGAAGTGTAGAGCTGAAGAAATCAAACGTGGAGAAGGATAGATCAGTCATGGAATCCTCCACGTCAATCAGTGTCTCGAAGAGGTATGGAAAGTGAAGATCAGGAGACTCTCTAAGAAGAATGATATCCGATGCATATAATAAGGACAACTTGGGTAGATCATCGAATATCTCCAGGATCTGCTCATCCTCGCAAGGGTCGTCGAGGTGAGATGACTCAGAATCAGAAGGATAGGAAGACTCGGTTTCATGATCCTCCAGATTGGATACACTCTCAGAAGGTGAAACCGAGTAGTCATTATGTGTGGTATTCTCACACAGATAACCCTCGGGGAGAAATGCAAGATCATCAGTGAGAAATAGAGGATCATAATCTAAAAGGGCATCTGCGATGTTGTCAAGCACCCACTCTGTGCACCAGGTTGCATCATCATATGAAGTCTGGCTCTCGACAATCTGGAAGTAGGAGAAGGTACTGGTCATCATCGCGGAGGCTGGTAAGGTGACTGCGGCTGATCCTCACTCTGCGGCAATGCTGGCTGTCATCTGGTCCTCATAAAATGTATCTGTCTCATAAAAGTGGAGGAAAAAACGGCTCAAATACGGGACTCTCTATGTCTGGCCTCTCAAAGTGGTGTCCCATATCAAGCTGTGGCTTCTAGGTTGAGCCAGGGTATCTGTCTGACTCCGAGAAGTATCTCTGCAGATAAGAAGCTGAATCATCTGGGACTGGGCTCTGAAATGGTTGGATGGATGGCTGTAGTAGCGGGGGCTCCTCCGTGTCTTGGAGTATCAGAAGATCTGATATCCAAGAATCGTCAACTGAAAACACTGGGGCTGACTCGAACTCTAGCTGGAAAACTAACGGGAGCTCGATTAGACTCTGGGTTAGAACCTCCACTGTAGCAGTCATATCCTCTGTACTCTTTGGTGCTGCAGAATCCAAGTCCTTGGGCTCGTGCGTAGAGACTGTATCCTCATGTAGTGCGACACACCCTACTGGTACTGCAACATCCTCATGTGTTGTCCTGACTACGACATCTCATGAAGATGGTCTCTGTGAAAGTAACCTCGAGATGGTATCCAGTAAGTCAATGTCGGAACTGCGATGTGAACCGTCACATGAGGTAATCACCAGTGCTATCTGATCCACGGTCATCCCCCGCATGGAGATCTCGATAAGGTCGGTCGGTGAAAGTCTGTGCTCAGGAAATCTCCTCAAAAGGTCAAGAAACCTCGACCATGCCTCATGCAGTGGCTCATGAGGGTCTACTGAAAACTCTGTGATCAAGGACCGCATCATCTCTTCTCTACGCTGGGGAAAGTATCTCTGTAGAAACTCAAACCGTAAGTCTCCCCACGTAGCGAATCTCCTTCCCAACTATCAGTGCCATCTCATGGCTCTGTCCTGAAGTGTGAATGGGAAGGTCTTTAGCATCATCTCCTCTGCAGTGATATCTGAATAAAGTTGTGTCCTGCAAAACTCCTCGAAGTCGGATAGGTGAAGATAGGGCTCCTCGTGCACCTCCCCTGAAAATGTCGGCAGTCTCTAAATAAGCTCCAAATCCAGAATGAATGGACCTAGTGTAGAAGCAGACTGAACTCCCTGTCCTATCTTCTCATCCATCAATCCGGCGTAGGAGGCATCTCATACTCTTATCTGCTCTCTTTGCTTAGGAACGGAGTGCACTCTCAACTCAGCAATGGCATCGTCCGGGCCTAGCATCTGCTCAATCTGATCTCTGTGGACGTCTAGCGCAGCATGCTCAGAAGAATGAAAGGGATGGGAGGGAGGGAACGGGAGGTTGGTCGGAGATCCGACCTCCCTCGAAGGTAGACTGGACTGATGGTCAGAAGATGGAGAAGCCGTAAGAGTCGGCAAGAAGTGAAGAGGATCCATCATCCATGGATACAAAAGAGGAAGAGAAAAGTGATGGGAGGGTTGGAGGGAGAAAGATAGATGAATAGATGGAGGAGAAGATAGATGGGGAGAAGGTCGAAGGGATATGAAAACACACAAGATGAGAAAGCAACCCCTCATTTCACCTACTCAACACTGAGCTGAAGACTGTAAGGGATCGGTCAATTATCTTGTCAATTTTATCTAGGTGATCTCATCAGTCTTTCGGAGAGATTACGAGAGCTGATAGGAATCCAATATTCTCAACAGACTGTCCCGAATAAAAGGCCGGTAGTCAGTCAAGAAATCGGATATGGTTCTAGCCTAGGATGCGGGTCACTCTCTCGCTCATCTAAACCAACAAGGATGGGGTTACTCTCCCCAAGACAAATTTTTAAGTGAAGTGTCTTTTAGGTCAAGTATGATTAGCAGTCCCAATTTTATTATTTTTCTTTGTGTTTTTCAAAAATTGTCTAACGAATTTTCCGATTTCCTTTTATTCCTAAGTTCATAAAAATAGGGGGAGGAAAACGGAAAAGCCGATGCGCGACAAAATCAATGATGCATGCACGAGATAGAAGACATGCCTGACTCCAGCAGTCTACATGCAATTATGATCCACGCATAAATTTAAACTACCTATATGGAATGCACTATGAGAACCGTCCTAAACAAAAGCTCCTATTATCGTGAAGCACCGGTTTATTTGTCTAGATCCAAGCATGGTCTATAGGAACAGATATTCTTATTAGGGATTTGAACCTAATGCTACCTGGTTCAACAAAAATAGAAACCTAAATCTAGGGGCTCAAGCACCGAAATCTACGTGAAATCAAAGAAAAGAAAAATGGCAAAAACAAAACCACGGTGGGGTCCCCCGAGCACACCAATGCTCGGCGAAACAAACCCCGCAATCACAAGTCTCTAAGAGTCCGGGTACCTGTATTATTACAAATCAATAGTTCTGCAGAAAAATAAACTACTCTAATCTACGGTTATTCTGCGGCTATTCCGCGGCTCCCGTACTTCGGTTCTCCTCCTCGCGCTCTCCTACGGCTCCATATAGAAGAGAGTCGCCTCCGAATCCCGTGGTTGCTTCGGCTTCCAAAAAGCTGCCTCGGTCCTCGGGCCCTTGCAAGAAATAGAAACAGAAGTGTGTCAGACCAAGTTATTAGAAAAATAAACAAATAATATCAGATAGAAAAATATCTACAAATATGCACAAAAAGCCTGCTCCTCGGCAACGACGCCATTCTAATGACCGAAAAATCGTTAAACCAAGATCCGGGTGAAGGTATAAACTCAAGGGTCATTGCGACCCGGATTGAGAGATTCGGTCAACAAGAAAAAATCAGGAACCACCATATTGAAAGATAAATCAATGAAATCAAACAGCGGTCCTCGCTAGTTTATTAACCCGGTATAGCGACCAGGGTCGGACTCAAGGAGCACGGGTTGGCCTTACGGCCTACGAAATAGTCAAAAAGATATAAAAATGAATAAAAATTTTTTTGGGTGGATTTTTAATGTTTTTAATTTTTTTATGTTTTTAATTATATAAGACAATATAAGAAAATGGCTAGAAAGGCAAATTCAACAATTTATTTAAACACTCAAAAATGCTCAGAAAATTGAAATAAAAATGTTTTTGTGTTTTTTATATGTTTATGTGTTTTTGGCGATTTTATTGGAATTTTATGATTTTTATTTGATTTTCTAAAAATCGAAAAAGGGGAAAACAGTGGATCAATGTGCAGCCAGACTTGAAAGGCCAATTAAAAATATATACGTGGCCTATAAAAATATGAAGACAATTTTTATGAAAATATATACAAAAACTAAGTTATAGAAAAAGAGTTTGCATTTTTTGAATTTTATAGAATTTTTAATGATTTTTGTAAAATTTTTAGGGTTTTTTAATTTTTATGGGTTTTAAAAATCCAAATAAACCAAAATTGGACAGAAGGTAGAAAACAACAAAACAAACTATCCTTAATTTTTTTAGAATTTTTAGAAAAGTTTTTATATTTTTCTTTGATTTTCTTTTTCAAATAGTAACAGAAATACGTGTTTTCGATTTTTTAAAAATAGTAAAAAGCCACAAAAATGTTCCAAAAATTATTGAAATTTTTACATAGTGGCAGGAGCCACGTCTCTAAATTTCACTGGATTCGGAGTTTATTTGATAATTTATTCAAATAAAAGAGCTACATCACACAAGGACTTATTTGCAAGAAAACAAAGTTCGGAGGGCTTAAATGTAACACGTGCAAAAATCTTAGGGTGTAAAGTGTAAAATTCGTAAACAATCATCACATGTTCAATTAAATCCACGCACAGGGGTATAAATGCAAATATAGAAATTAAAACTTCATTTCATAACATGGCATAAAACCCAAGCCCATACATGCAATTTGTCCAACAAAATCACGTGTCGACGCATGTGTTCCACGTAGACAGGGACTAAAATGCAAATAAAATAAACATAGAGTCCAAAGTGCAAATTATCCTAATTAAAAACAACGCACTAAAATATTTACAGGACTATTCTATAAATGCCAAAAGAGAAGGGGCCTAATTGAAAATACCCCTATTATTCAGATCTGACGGACGAGGGGAGTCCACGTGTTGATCAGACGATGGAGAACTGCGGATACCCCTTCGTTGATCGACGCTCCAGATGGAATCCTGAGCTCGATCCAACGACTGATCGCGACCGTCAGATAGATCAACGGCTAGAAGCGCTCCACGGATGGATGGCAGATATCAAAATTGGCGGAGGGGGGGTCGATCGGACGATATCTGGAGGTCCTCCAAGAACTCTTCGCCAGTGAGGTTCGCCAGCCCAATGCGCGCGGTGGAGGGCTCCTCTGGAGCTGCTGAGATGGTGAGAAGAACGCCTACGCTGGTCCGCAGCTGGTGGGTAGCTCCGATGAGGCTAAGGAGCTCTGGAGAGCTCCAGCGATGAAGAAGGCGCGGAGCTGCTGTGCCCGAATGATTCGACCTCCAGATGAGGTCGATTTGACCTGCAAGCTGCACAGAACGAGAGCTGGGTCGAGGGCAAAGTGCCTCGACTCGTTAGCGGGCGAAGGAGGTAGTCAGATTGGTCGAGTCGTGGGTCTCCGGCGAGGCGACGGTGGAGGGGACCCGAGATCCTGCTCCGAGGCGAGTCAGGTTGATCGGAGGTGCGGAGAATGTGGAGAGGAGTCTTATGAACGTGAATCGATGGTCGGATGATCGAATTGGGAAGCTAAGTGAATCGGCTGGCAAAGTCCGGCGGTGCAAATTGGGGATTTGGGAAATTAAGCTAACCTAAGGGGAATCGAGGGTACCTGGTGGCTGTAATCGACTGTGCTAGAGATCAGCGAGCTCCTGGGATCGTCGCCTCAATGGCTCGTCGAGTCCAAAGGCTCAAGCTCGCTCAGTGGCGGAGCACGGCGGCAAAGCTCGCCGGATCAGTGGCTGCAGCCCTCTACTCCTCACTGCGATACCCTCCCTCGATAGCTGTCACTCTAGGAAGAAGAATGGAGGTCTTGGGACTGGAAGACGATGGCCAAAGATGAGAGAAAAGTGTGACGGAGCTGAGGTTATATACAGGTGCAGGTCCGAGAAGATGGGAGTGGGGAACGCGGATCGATGCACGGATCCCTAAAAATATGCCCGGGCGTGAATCATGGATATGGGAGCTATAATCGGGACCCGGAGTTTGGAAAAATAGAGGTTAGATCGAATTGGGAAATTTTGGAGAAGTTGGGTCAAAAACCCGATCCGCCTGGAAGAGATCCGCGGGGGAGAGTTGACCGGGGGTCAACAATCCCCCGTGGACCAATCAAATTATTCCATTTTTTATTATTTATAAATTCATTTAAAATTAATAAATGATTTATTTTAAAAAAATTTTAACATGAAAAATGTTTATTATTTTTCAAATTATTTTTTAGTGATTTTTATTTATTTTTTTGAAAAATAAATAACGTATTTATATTATATTATTATATATAGGTATATATACATATGAATTTTTTATTTTTATTTTTAATTGTTTATTTTCATACAATTATTCTTATTTTATATTTATTTATTTACAACATAAAATTTGGAATAAAAAGATATTTTTATTTGATTTTTATGAATTTTTTACATTAGTTAAATAAATAGATCTATATACATATGTACATGGTATATATACAAGGTGGGAAATGAATTTTATTATTTTTCTTTTTACTTTTCTTTTTCTGATTTTTATTTTATTTTTATAAATATGTACAAGGTATTAAAAACATATTTTTATTTAAAGGAAAATAAAATTATTTATATACATTGGTGTATGTGCAAGCATGATTGACCTTATCTCCTTCTCTTGGTTTCTTTTGCGGTCAGGCCCATGCTGAGCCCTCCCTTGGGATTAGTTCACTCAATATTATTCTAAATATTTCTCTCTTTTTATTTTATTTATTTATTCCTTTATTTTTACACAAAAATATGCTAATTATGAATAATTACATAATGCATGCATTTTGATAAATTATTGTATTTACAGGTATTTACATGATATTTTACCAATGTTTCTAGCTAAAATAAAGGAATATAGAATGATGAATGGGGATTCATCACTTAACCACATATATAAAAAAAAATAAAAAAACATGAAGTACTTTAAGTACCAAATAAAATATAAAACACATGCAATACTGAACAAACAAACTAATATTAGTTCCAGCACGAGCATGCATATATTGATAATAACAAAACATGTACATTTAGCTTGAAGTTAGGTTAAAAGCGAGAAAGGTAAAAGGCTAAGAAGAAGGTCAAGCATAAGGAGCTCAAAGCCAATACAAGGAAAGGAGTCCAAGACTAAGGCACATAAGATGCTCAACTTTAAAGATGTTCAAGCTTAAGTCAAAGTCAAAGACTTTTTATTTATTGAGTCTTTTGAGTGTAATTATCTTAATATTGTAAATGGCCTCAAAAAGCATTTTACAACCAGTAGGAAATCACTTTCAAGTTAAAAATCATTCACTAATAAATCAATGTTTTTGACAGATCTCTTAACACTTCTGGTTGATCAATCAACTCCTAATCGATCAATATTTTGACTAATCGTCAAGTATGTAAATTGATCTATCAATTTTGTAATCGATCGATCAATCATTCAATGAAGTTTTTGAATTTTAATTTTCCAATCCTGATTTGAATCCTAACATTTATATTAGGCCTCAACACTGGCGAGCACCTTACGACCTATAAATAAGATCTTAAAACATATTTTAGACATTTAACTCATTTTCCCACTATTCGTCATTATGTTCTTTGCAAGAGCTATGTAGAATTATTTTCTAATTTGGTTGCATGTCCAAAGCTCTGCTAGTTCAGCATTCATCTTGCGAATTTTCTCCTGGCTTTGTAAGATCATTTTTAGTTTTATCTCATATTTTATCACATATTTATTATGCTATTGAGGTTTTAAGTTTTTTATTATTGTACCAAGAACTAATGTGTAATCTACTTATTGTAATGTGGTTGGGCTTCCCACGTAAGCAATACACGTTAGTAGAAAGACATGATTGGGTCATGTTGCAAGGCCGAGATAGGAGACCCTTGTTAGAATTTTTACCCGATAGGATTTTCACATTAAATAAATTTTATTTATTATGGTTTTATTGATTATTCGATTACTTTATGATTGATAAGTGATGCTTAACAGTTTGCCTGTTTGATATTGTGACTGTAACAATCCAAAATCATACGACCCAATCTGCATAGGTCCCAGCAGCTATACCCCCATTTTTTTATATCACCCTACCAATTTGATAACTGGGTGGGGTTGGGATACCCCTGTGAATAGTAAACTGTTTGGAGTGTAAGGAGGGTTGGAACGAGAGGTACGCCGATGTATACCAGCAATCAAATTGATCCTAACAATTGTCTCCATGTTTTCGGCCTTGAGACTTGATCTATATAAATAGTATTAAAAAAAGGCAACTCTTCCTTTATTTTATTTGAATTTCAATTTCGAGTGTGCTACAACACTCTTGTTTCCCAACCTGTGCTCCCCTTTATTTTGGGGGATTCTAATTGATGTTTTCATTGAAATTTTGGACAAAAGGTGAGATTTCCTGAGCTTAGATCCCGACGCGGGACTATGTTGGGGTTGGGTGTTACAAAAGGACTCCCCTGCAATCATATACACTTAATTTGACTCCATTGCAAAACAAGCCTCCTCTCTCTGTATATATTTTTTGAAAATTCCTTCCGTGATATTCATCACTGTATCCCTATATTATGCGATTCAAATTTCGTGTGAAATAGAGACTCCTAAGGCCTCCATCAAGACGGGGTCGTTTTTAACAATTCTGTTACCATTAAAAAATGATTGTCTGGATGAGGTCGTAGGAGTCTCTATTTCGCACGAAATTTGAATAACAAAATATAGGATATAGTGATGAATATTCACGGAAGAATTTTTCAAAAAAAATGGTGAAAATGGGGTGGAGGGAGCTAAGTTAGCTCCCCCTTAGGGGCAACCACATTAAACCCTATATATATGGGAAAAATGGCGCTGCCCCACCCTATTTTTTGCAAAATTTTTTAGTTTTTTTAGAAAAATATCACCATGTATATTCATCCCTATAACCCTCATATATGTCATTCGAATTTCGTCAGAAACAGAGACTCCTATGGCCTCCATCCAGACGTCATTTTTTTAAAGGTCGTGGGATTTTTTAAATCGACCATGTCTGGATGAAGGCCGTAGGAGTCTCTGTTTCTGACGAAATTTGAATGGCATATAGGAGAGAAATAGGGATGAATATACATGACGATATTTTTCAAAAAAAATAAAAAATTGCCCAAAAATAGGGCGAGGCAGCCATGTTGGTTGCCCCCAGGAGGAAGCCCCATCAACCCCTATATATATGTATGTATGTATGTATGTATATGTGTGTGTGTGTGTCTATATATATATATATATATATATATATATATATATATATATATATATGGGTCATATGTGGCTGCCCCCTAGGGGCAGCCAACATGGCTGCCCCCGCCTTATTTGGGCAAATTTTTTTATTTTTTTTGAAAAATAACACCATTTACATTCATCCATATATCCCTCCTATATACCATTCGAATTTCTTCAGAAACAGAGACTCCTACGGCCTCCATCCGGACAGTAATTTTTTAACGGTAACAGGATTTTTTTTAATCGATATCATCGAGATGGAGGCCGTAGGAGTCTCTGTTTCTGACGAAATTCGAGTGGTATATAGGAGGGATATATGGATGAATATACATGGTTTTATTTTTCAAAAAAAAAATAAAAAGAGGCCGAAAAATGGGGCGGGGGCAGCCATGTTGGCTGCCCCCAGGGGGCAGCCCCATTTTTTCCTATATATATATATATATATATATATATATATATATATATATATTTCTATATGTGTTTGTGAGGTTGGAGAGCTTGCATCATGGTACATGTAACTTTACATGCATCGGTACCATGAATGTTAATTATTTTGAAGTGAAACTTCATGAGATTTACTTAGAAATATTAGTGGATTATGTGTTTCAAATTTTGTTTAAAACATGCAATTCTGAGACACATGTGCATGCACCATGGTGCAAGCTGTTCAACCCCTCTCTCTGTATATAATATTTCCATCTCGGCTCACATTTTTTCCTTGGACAGTATTTCACATTATATATTTATCTCGGTGCATCCCTTATATCGTCTGTAGCTAGATCATTTCATCAATGCCAATAATGGAGGAGATTTTTATAAGATTAAAACCTAAGTGCATATCACATTTCTAATGAGACATCCCAGATCTTTCTTCATAATCGCATCAAATGATTGCAGTCAAAGTTAATCTATAGGAAGATCAGATTGGAGTTCCTGAGATTAGCAGCAGAGTTTTCTAGACAGGTTTGTATATTTTTAGTGAGTAAAACTACGGTATTTTCGTAGAAATACAATCCAAAAAATGGTGAGGGGCACAAACAGCAGTACTTTTCGCCAAAGGACATGGTCCCAATCGTTTATTTCAAAAACAGAACTTCTATTATAGTTTTCTAAATCCACCATCAGAGAAATGGTATATCATATATCTTGACCATGGCGTCACCCAGATATGCTATAAACTCAAGAACCAGTTAGAGCCAGCTAAACAGCATGCGATTTTAACAATGATTTAGGCTGGTTCTAGCGTGATATTGCTGACCTAAGTTAGGATGAGCTAAAATCAATGAATCCTTCCTCCTCCAAAGTATCTAGATCGTATCATACGAAATGGTCAAACAAGATAGAAGCAATGGAGTATATCTTCACCTGAAGGCAGGGGGTTTGGACGGCCAATCGGGAACGTAGTCCTCGAGGGGATGGCACTGAAGCCTTACACACTCCTTCCGCTGACGCTTTCTATAGTCCCTCCACTTTTGCGCAATCTCCTCTGTCACATTCAAATTCGCGTACAGCCTTTTCTGCATCCTATCATCGGAGTAGATCTCCATCTTCTCCTCTGGAGGCAGCTTGTACAGCTCTTGAGCAACGTCTAGCATTGCCTTGGACTGTTCTTCCACTCCATGGTTCACTATCTACGTATACGTAAAGCCACACATTTACTGACCTACTTGCACATGCATGCATGCACCAGTGTGAACTCACAGGAACTAGACATCAAGGAAATTAACCTGAAAGCCACCATACTCGGTGCAGGCGTAACCGATCTGTTTCAGAATGCTAGATTGGTCAGGGTCGCTGAGATCGACGACCGGGATAGGAGCATCATAGACAACCTCGTCGAGACGGGGGCATTCCTCCTCGAGGAAGGGAGGAAGGATGGTAGCCATGAGTTTGTGTTTGCTTGGTAGATGGATTTGGCTTGAGCTGAGATCTGGGAGTTAAGCAAGTGCAGAGGATGCTCCTTGTTCTTATTGCTTATCTCCGTTTTTGTCAAATAAGATTTCTGTTGTTACTGTTGGATGAGGATTAGATAATTACGAGATGCGTGCCAACCATCTTGACCTCTTAGGAGGACTGTGCAATCTCTATCCAACTCATTTACAGTAGTTTGGGGATCCCATTCCCCGTTTTTGTGGTTTCCATGAGTTCCGTGTGAGCTTTGGAGATCCGAGCCAAGAGAGGGTCCACTTTGATCACATGGGTATCGGCTTCCAAGAGAGAAAATCGATTTCCCCTCACCCATTAAGTCATGGCTGGCCCATTCTATCTTTGTATGTCCTTCAATCAAATAACCACTGTCACTCCCTCTCTCTCTCTCTCGTTTTTTTTCTAAACAAGAATTCCTTGGGATACCAAAACAAACTAATAACTTTTTTTTACCAGCTAAGGGGGACAAGACCATTAAAGCGTTTCCAGCAAACCAATAACTTACCTAGAATCAGATTTTGACACTGCTGTCTATGTAGGTCACATCAATAATTGATTGGCGATCCACTTTTGATTTGCGGGATAACTACCATTCGTCCAGTAACAAGGTGATTTTATCCCAGGTATGTACTCCTAAGATAAATATTACAACGTAGTTGCATCATCCATTTCACTGTGTCTATGTGGCATATCGTTTCATGATTACTCACCTTTCGATCTCGTTCCTCCTTGGAGCACGGATCCTATACTGTAATACAACAAGTACTGTAACAAAGGGATCCATCTGATGGGATTTGAAAGACCCTCATATGGGGTCGGGAATGGTCGGCCCCCGACAAGGGTTGTCTAATCTCTATGGAACGGATCCCTACGTTACAACACCTACTACATTGACAAGCTAGCTCATGAATCGAATCGGACATCGAACCGGAAACCTTGTTGAAATGGTCGGATCGGATCGAACCATGTAATCAAATCGGTTCAACCGGATGATGACGTCATCATTATTTAAAATCGGATTAAACCGAACCAGTGAAAAAAAAGTGGTTGAACCGGCTAGTCAAACCGAAATGAAATAATATATATAATATACACTTAATATACTTGAGATGTATATAAAATACATAGATAATGTCCATATTTCACAGTATACATTAAGTATTTTTCTTATACACCATCAAATATTATACATATCATATCATATATATATATATATATATATATATATTATTTGATCTAGATGCTCTATAACATGCTCATAGTTTAATTATTTTTAAAACCCAACATATGTAAAAAGTTGTGTTAGTGTAGTTGGTTGGGAGTGTGAAAAAGGTAACCAAAAGTCATGGGCGGTTCAACTTCGGTTGAACCTGGTTAAATCGGGTCAAAAAAATAGGTTGAACCGGGCGGGTTAATTAAAATTTAAACAATCAAACCGAATCGGCATAACCCGTTAACCGAACCAGTCCAGGCCTGGTTCACCGGTCGGACCGGTCGAACCGGCCGGTCCGGTCCGATTTCAAAAACACTGATTTCGACCCAGTACTGTGATATTTGAATTTTAAAAAAAGAATCACTTTGATTCATTGTCAGACTTGCACCTTTCCTTGGCATACGGTCCTGACGCCAACAGGTATTTTTTAAATGTGGCATCATCAAAGAGTTGTTTCTCTTGGTACCTCTAGCAAATTATTTCCCTGAATGGGCATGGATGGAAAAAATCACAGAATACAAATCATTTGCCGTTCAAAATCCTAGATGCGTTCGTTGAGAAGCATGGAACGAGCTAGCCCCTAGCTCAGGCTCAGGCTTGGACTCGGACACGTCAAGCCCAGCCGAGCTGACTCAGGCTCGGAATCGATGAGCTCAAGCCCTTATCGAGCTGGTTCAGACTCGATAAGGCTCGAGCCGAGCCTCTTATCAAGCCCGAGCTCCATATCGAGCATGCTTTGGGCTCGAGCCCAATTCGAGCTCGTTAAGGAAAATAGGTACTTTTTGTTGGGTTTCGTTGATATTTCTCCAGCCCCAACTTGGAGGGGGGGCTCTTTAATATTTGCCCAGCAAGTTGGCCCCCCAATCGGGCAGCCCATTCCTTTCCCATTCCAGAGAACAAGCACAATGCGAGACCCATTCTTCCAGTAAAGGGAGAACATCCCTCCCTTTCCCCTTTTGAGCGACAACCAACTAGGGTTTCTACGGGAAACCATCCTCCTTCACGCACGCGAGGGAGAGAGGCCGAGAGGGAGAAGGTATAGCAACTAGAAGCTCCTTTCTAGCTACGGTTTGAACGGGAGGCGCAGCGGCAAGTCAAGTCCGAGTGAGAGCAACCGTTGAGGTCGTTGGGAACGACCTCAAGAAGCCGAGCTTCGTGTTTGGGTTCCATCTGGGAGCCCACAAGGGGAGTCACTTTATCCTTCTCGGATTTAAGCACATTTGGTATTTTGGATACCTAGGGATAGTTAGATACTTGTTGAACAATTATCCATTGTGTGTGGCTTGTACCTCGAT
Source organism: Ottelia alismoides (assembly GCA_037367405.1). Lineage (NCBI taxonomy): Eukaryota > Viridiplantae > Streptophyta > Magnoliopsida > Alismatales > Hydrocharitaceae > Ottelia > Ottelia alismoides. The sequence continues at coordinate 870,504 of JAZKJV010000540.1, read as the reverse complement.
TTTGTGGGCAACAAAATCGGGAAGAGCATTGACTCATTTGACCGTAGTGAATCGTTGCCGGTCTTGCCCCGTGGTTTTTCCCTTGCTCACATTGAGTAAGGGTTTCCATGTAAAATCCTCGTCTCGTGTGGTTGCCTATTGTGCTTGCTTGTGATTGTACTTGTCATTGTTGCTATTGAGTTCCCGTGTGGGGAACATATATTTGTGTGTGCCATCTTTGCTGTAGGAAAGTTTTAGGGGGATATATCCTGGGTTGATTGCATTGCCCCACATATCCCCAACAAGTGGTATCAGAGCACATGTTGTGCAAAATGGGAAAAGATGTTGAGGGTACAATGATTAAGCTCACAAGCAGCAACTGGCAGATTTGGAAGGCGAAGATGGAAGATATCTTGTATTGCAAAGACCTCCATGATCCAGTGGAGGGAGAGAGCGCCAAGCCGGAAAACATGTCTGCAGGAGAGTGGACAAAGTTGAATCGAAAGGCCATTGGGACCATTCGGAAGTGGCTTGACATGTCCGTGTTCCATCATGTTGCCGAGGAGACCAGCGAAGGAGCTATGGGACAAGTTATCCGAGCTCTATGATCTGAAGACCGCTACCAATAAGGCTTTCTTGATTAGAAAGCTTGTGAATTTGAAGTACAAAGATGGATGCGAAGTGGCCGAGCACTTGAATGACTTTCAAAGCATCATCAACCAGTTGACGTCCATGAGTTTGACACTTGATGACAAGTTGCAGGCACTTCTCCTATTGGGTTCTTTGCCAGACAGTTGGGAGACTCTAGTAGTCACCGTGAGCAACTCTGCTAAGGATAGCAAGTTGACCATGGCTATGGTCAAGGGCAGTCTCCTCAATGAGGAGATTAGATGTCGATCTTCGGGAGAGGCATCCTCCTCTTCACATGTGTATGCAGTTGAGAGGAGAGGAAGATCCAGCAGCAGAGGAGCATCACAAGAGAGGCAGAAATCCAGAGACAAGTCCAAGGGCAGAGGAAAGTGTCATCATTGCCAGAAACCCGGTCACTAGAAGAGGGACTGTAGGGTTTGGAAGAGAGAGCAAGCTGAAGCCAAGAAAGATCAGAAAAAGGAAGATGGGAATGTAGCTGCAGTTGTGGCAAATGACAGTGCAGAAGAGGTGGTTCTCACCATCCAGGACCAGTGCTTACATGCAGGGAACGATGTGGAGTGGGTCGTTGACACGGTCACCTCCTATCATGTGACTCCACACAAGGAGTTCTTCACCACCTACACTAGGGGTGATTATGGATGAGTCTTGATAGGTAACGAGAGTTACTCTAAGATCATTGGCATGGGAACCATCTCAATTTAGACGGATGTTGGGTGCTGATGAAGATACGTTTCATCATCTTTATTCTATCATTTTGGCCTTAAAAACCTTAGTTAATGCGTGTAAATAGCATTAATTCATGCATTTTAGCATTCATGCATAGGTGTGTAAATACTGTATAAAATACGGTTTTTAATGCCAAAATTATAGAATAAAGAAAAGAAAAGAAAAAGAATAAAATATTGTAAATATTTTATGACCCGAAACCCCGAGACCTAGGCATCTCGATGAATAGGTCGACAAGGAATAAAGTAGGGGGAGATAAGGTCAAAAACACAGTCCAAATACCTATACATTCTATTCATTTCTAATTCATTTTGGGACCTATTTTTGGTTCCACTTTTTATACATCAAATAAAGAAACTTTGTACATGAAAGTTGTAGATAATTTTATAAAGAAAAATACAAAATTGATTTTATAGAAAAATAATACACAGATAAAAAGTTATGATCTGAATAAAAATCCAGAATGCCAACTTCCCAGACCCGTATCTCACAAATAAAAACTCCAAATGCAGCATACTCACCTTTAATTGTATATAGAAGAAAATAAGCTAATTAATGGTGGTGGTTTCGCATTTAGCGGAGCTACGGCTTGAAAGTTGACTTTTGGACCCTCATTGTACATTATACAGATTAAAATATTCAATTTATTATTTATTTATTATTTTTATAATTTTATATTTTTATAATTTTGTAATTAATACTTATAATAATTATGTACATTAAAATTGGAATAAAAACCAAAATAAAATTAAAAATACAATACTTGTATATAGAATACATAGATATAATACTCATATACATACCTATATAAATACTCTTATAATTTATTAAATAAACAAAATAAATCAGAAAAATAAAATAAAAATATATTTGTGTATATAAAAGTATTTTATAATTTTAGAAAATACTAAATAAAAATAATAAAAGTAAAACACCTAAATAAAAATAAAAATATATAGATAATATACCTATATAGGGGTATAAAAGCAACTTGTAAAAATATATTTCATAAAAATAAAAAAAATCACTATAAAATACTTCATAAAAAATAAACATTTTTTATTTTATAATTAAAAACTAATAAAATCATTTACTATTTTTTATTGATTTTACAAAACATTTTTTTGACAGGATTTTCCTGGTTGGTCCACGTGGACCAACCAGGGGGCTGAGACTGTTGACCCGCTGGTCAACAGTCTGTCGTCCGTCCACTGTAGCACTATCACGCCTAGGTTTTTGCCCGCCTTGGCGGATTTTCCTAGGCCGGCTCGTGCCTCCTCTACAGCCGCTTCCTTCTTGAAAATTGTTCCCTGCACATCCAGGATTCGCGCCGACATCTTAGATCCTCCAAGATCTTCTTCGCCTGCTCGTGATCGCGCCTCGACGTTCGCTCCTCAGCCATGTTTCAAAAACAACCCCCACACTTCCATTTCACCTTGAACCCTTCTTTGACCTAGCCGCCCCCTTCTCTCTTGCGTTCTGGACTGGAGGCCGTGACAGGGCCTCCTCCAACCAGCTAGGAGGGCCGTGCGTGGCCGTGGAGGCGCTCCATTTCACCTCCGGCGTAGCCACCGTCGAGGTCCCATCTCAGGTGCTTTTGCTCCTTTGAGGTTGTTTTTATTTCGTTTTTATGCATTTTTTTTTATATTTAGCATAGTCGCAGGATAGTTCCCGTCGTAACTCTCGCATTCCGTCCAACCGAATCCATCCTCGCAACCACGCCGGAGCGCAGCTCCGACAACCCATTCTGGCCCCTTTTCTTCCTCTCTTTGTCAAGCTCTGGCCTGGACGTGGTGACAACACGTCCTCCAGCTCATCGGAGGCAAGGTTAGCTGTTGCTTTGGTGCTTCCATCACCTCCGGCCACCCGTGGCCGTTGAGGTCCAACCTTGGGCTCTTCTCAGCCCTCGAGGTCGTTTCTCCCTGATTTTTCTTGCGTAATATGTAGCTGTAGCCCTTAGCTTTGTTTTCCTGTAATTAGCTTCGCATTAAATCAACTATTGGCTTCGATCTCACCATCAAACATCTCGCCGGAGCTCTTGAGCTCCGACGTCTTTTTCACACCATACACCACCATTCACCCATCGTTCACCCTGAGATCCCTCTACTGTCGATTTTGTTTTTCTTTGCAGGTCCCAGGGGACGAGGGGCTCTGTCTGGAGCCCGGTTTTGCCCAAAGAAAGGAGCACCTGGAGCTGCGCCATTCCAAACCTTGCGGCGGCGCATCCGTGCCCTCCCGGCCATTTTGGCGCCGCCGGAAGGTAGACCCTTCCTCCAGGAGCTGCTGGGCGGTCTTTGAAGCGGCATTCGGCGGTGGAGGAGGAAGATCAACTCGCCGGCGGCCCATCTCGTCGCGGCCTACTTCCAGTTCGTCCACGACCCTTTTTCACCGTCGGATCACCTCGTGTTCTTCCAGCTGCTGTTATACCCGTCGGATCTAGCAGCCCAGGGCCATCTGATCTGCACCGCAGCATATAATCGGGGCCGTCGAATCGAAGGGGCATCGTGGCGCCTTGAACGGACACGTGTATAAGTGACCAGATATCTGCCGTCTGCCAGCGCCCTTTTGTGGGGATTTTGCGGTATTACCCCCGCACTTTACATTTTTGTTTACCAGTAATCAAACATTCAGGATTGTTTTAACTTTTAGTGAAATTTGCGAACTGTCGCCCCCCTTTTTGTAACACTACAAATATACCCCTGACTGGGGCGCGTGCTATGCGCGTGTGTTTTTGCTATTTTGCAGGGAAGGACCCACAACTTTGGGCATTTATATTTGGTCCTTAAAGTATTTTATTAAGTTATAATCTTTCTGGAATAGTGCATACTGGCCCCCCAGACTTTCCTAATATTACATTAAAGCCCCTGCACGTGTGCCTTTTCTTTTTGTTTTATCTATTTTATGCTTGCGTCTATAAGACCCAAAAAAATCTCCAAAAATCATAGTAGAGTCCTGTTGCATAGTAGATTCACGACATATTTTTATTTTGCATAATTATTGCATTTTTATATTTATAAAAATTCAAAAATAGCCCTTTTGTGCACTGTCTAGCTTATAAAATCCATAAAAATTATAAAAACTCTCCAGAAAACTCCCAAAAAATATATTGTGTTTCTTGTAGTGTGTTTTAACTCCAGGCCAAAAATCATTAAAAATTACAAAAGAAAACTCATAAAAATCACAAAACTCCAAAAACCTTCATAAAAATCCTAAAAATTCCTCAAAAATCCTAAAAATACAAACTTTGTCTCTGAATTTTCCTTGTTTTATTATCCTTCATTGAAAATTAATTTGGACAATTTTTGTTACTGATTGCTATTTTATTTCTCCATTTTAGTTTCAGCCTTGCATTTTTGCTACTGTTTTCTTTATTTCGCTAATTAAAAATACCAAAAACATTCTAAAAATTACCCAAAAATCACAAAAACAGTAGAAAAAAATATAAAAAGACCAAAAAGACTTTATTTGCTATTTTTTGAACATTTTATCTATTTTTATAAATACCTCTTTCTCCCTTTTATTACATATTTCATATATTCCAATATTGAAAAAGAAAATAAAAAAATTAAAATATAAAAAGAAAATATAAAATCAGTAAATTAAAAATCAAAATACAAAATTATAAAATTAAAAAAATAAAATATAAAAATATAAAAATTAAAAACCCACAAAAAAATTAGCATAGTAGACTCTTGATCACTTTCACACACATTTTTGTGCACTTGTGCCCCGTTCTACCTGTCTGCTCCCTGTGTTCGACCTCTACACATACTTGCACTATACACATCTTGTTGTAGAGTTATAATAAATTTTAACTCCGCACATTTACTTTCATTGCTTGATATATTTATCGTGGGTTAATTGTTGTTTGAATCAGGATTTTCGAGCGGTCACCGCATCGACTGCGGTTTCTCCTTGTGAAACCGTACGACCCTCGGATTTTCTCGGTTCAACAAATGGCGCCGTTGCCGGGGAGCAACAGCGCGTAGTTCGGGTTTTTGCTCGTGTTTGTGATTATTTGCCTATTCTTGCCTTATTCATTTGCTCATTTATTTGATATAATCGTCTTACTTGTCTAATCACCCTCTCTTGTTGACTTTGTGCGAGGAACCGCGGATCGAGGGAGGCGCTCTACCCTAGGCGCCTACGCACCCACGTGAAGTCGGCGTCAGCTTGCCGACCTAGCATCAAAGGAGGCTTGGAGGATTTGAGAAGACAAGCACATTTTTGAGCATTTTTTGTGCATTATTTGTGTAATTTCAGTGAGAGAGAGAGACTCTATTGTGTAATAATACAGGTACTCGGACTCTTGGACTTTCGGGCCCAATTTCCAAGTGTTTGTACACTTGGGGGCTCACCGCGGTTTTTACGGTTTTCACTGCCTTTTTCATTTTGTTTTCCGGTTTTATTTTCCTTACTTTGTGTGATTGAGCCCTTAGATTTAGGATTGCTTGCGATAGATTAAGGCCAAACACCTAATATATCTTGCATGTACCTATAGCCGCGTTTGGACTTAGTCAAATTTAAACAGTCGCGTCATCATCTTCTAACCCGTATGCCGTGAGCGAGCCCCATCAAGCGCTACTCCTGAACTCGAGTGTGTCGAGAAGAGGAGGGGTAAGCCAAGACCGGACTCTTAGGTTAAAGATAAGTGGCCGACTTGTGGTTCTTCACGATAATAGCAATTTCTGAAACTTAGGGCGATTTCATCGGCTTTGCATTTGCATATAGATTAGGTTTCAATTCTGCTGAGCATCCCTGCATGTAGAGTGCTGGAGGCAAGGTGAGCATTTACGCTTTAGCATACATCATCGTTTTGTCGCTTGCATTGCTTTTCCGACTCTCTACCTCTGATTTTGATCACCTAGGTGCTTAAAAGAATTGACTCCCCGTTAGGTCCGTGCATTTCTTATTAAAAATCCAAAAAAAGTGATAACTAATAAAATTGGGACTGTTAATATTACTTGACCCTAAAAACCACCAAAAAGAAAATTTTGTCTTGGGACGAGTAATCCCCTCATTGTCTTCGTTTTACTTGCTCGCGCACACACTAAGGATTAGTGCCCAAATCCCATTGAGCTCCTAAGTGTTTGTGTAACTTTTGGACTTCTCACCTAACTCTAAAACAGACAAGATAAAAAGACCGCTCTTGTGGTCTCTACCGAGTTGAGTAGGTGAATTGAGGGTTTGTCTTGTTTTCATTTTTGTTTGTGACTGTTGTGTGTATTCTAGATCGTCTCTGTGCATTTGCGCCTTTTCTCCACTTCTCTTGACTTGACCATCGTGCTCTCCCGATCATTGTCTTTTGTTTCCGAGATGGATCCCTGGAGCGTATTTTATCCGGACTTTGCGGATCCCTCGTTCACTCCAGCCGGTCCACCTCCTTTTCCCTAGGAGGACTTTGCTCCTGAGTTTTGTACATATCCGCCTCAGCCGCAATATCAGGACTCGGATTTCTATCCACACCCACCTCCACCTCCGTATTTTCCACCTTCACATTCACCCGAGACTGATCTGTTGGAGTCACCTTTCATGGAATCCACCCTTGAGTACTTGACCCAGATGATGGATCATATGAGACAGAGGATTGACCAACTCACTAGCACAAATAAGAGCAACCATGATATTCCACCATTTGATGATATGGGTTCATTTGAGGATTTCCATGAGAGCTTGCAATCACCAAAAATACAAAAAAATGAGAAAATTTTAAAAACACAAAAAGATTTCGGGAGACACATGATCGAGTCAGACTGTGAGGAGAGCGTCCACTTGCCAGACCATTTGACTACACAATCTCTCACATCCTGTCCCACCTTTGACCCCGAGGATGCCGCTGTACAGACTGCTCTTGGCATGCCTCGTGTATATGCTGATTCCGACTTCCTCCCTTGTATGGAGGAGGTCCAAAAATTCAAAAAAATGTTGACTGAACCCGAAGTGGTGGCCACCATACATGAGATTATCCGTGCCCCACTTCAGCAGGCCATGACTGATTTATCTGCTCCTCTTCCCAAGAAGAGAAAGCGGAGGAGCAGATCTGAGCGTCATATCTTGACCATGGCCACTGCCCACGCCATCACACACCGTCCCATTCCTAAGAAGAGGAACACTGCCACACCTTTCATTAGCTGCACTATCTCTGACCATACTTGTGATCATACTCTCCTCGACGGCGGTGCTTCGATTAGCATCATACCCTTCTTGTTGGTACAGTCTCTTCACTTAGGGCCTCTCAAGAAGACCAGGATGATAGTTCAGTTTGCTGATGGATCTATTAAGAGGCCGAAGGGTATCCTAGAAAACGCCGTCATCTCGATTCAGGGCACGAGCTACCATGTTGATTTTGTCGTATTGCCCATGGAGACTTCCACAGGGGAGCAGTCTCCAATCATCCTGGGACGACCATTCCTCGCCTCTGCGAGGGTCGTTATCGATTACGGATCAGGAGAGATTCGCTTCCGTCCTGCTGACGAGACCGAAGCATTGATCACCACACCCATTACCGACCAGAGACCTGCACCTGATATGACTTCACCTATCTTGGCTGACCCCGAGGACTATGATCTATATGAGGATATCAGAGAGACCTTCTTCATGACCGATGATGAGACCCGAGAATTCCTCTCCAAGGAGGAAAGCTCGGAAAGCATAGACCTTGGTGTTTCCGCTTCCTGTGATTGGCGATGTGTTGATGACTTCCACGAGATCTACACGATTGACACCTTTGAGCGGAGGGCGGATTTAGAGACTATACAGGACGGACATGCTCTGACTACTTCCACTGATGCGTCCGCTCCTGTCCATGTAGATACTGATGAGACTAAGGCCAAATTTGATTTAGTTGCTTTTCTTCAGAAATTCGGGTCTTTTGATGAGAAAGATGATCCAGTTGAAATTATAGAGGACGACCAGAGTTCGACTACTTCCACCGATGAGTTCGTGCCTTTTGGTTTTGACCTGAACGAGACCTCGCAGGATGACACTGAGTACACTACTTCCGATGATGATGAGTTCGTCCCATTCCACTTTGATATCAGCGAGACTCCCAAGGCCGGACCTAGCCGCACTTCTTTCACTACACCGTCTGTGCCTTCACACCTTAGGGCCCCTGAGGACCTTCACTCTGTCGACCCTGATCGGCTTCCGTCCACTGTGGACCCCGATGTCGACCTGCATCACACCCGATCCATTCCTCAGCGGTCCCGCAAGAAGGTTCGCTTTCTACCTTCTTGATCATATGTACATCCACCTCTGGTCCACATTCTCCTTTGTTCATCTCTTTCTATCTCCCGTTTTTACTCGTCCACCCATTTTCGTGTCTGCCTTGCTTAGGACGTACTTTGTCCTAAGTATAGGGGGGTGGACGAGTCGAGTGTTCATTCTTCGTTCCGTGTCATCTCTCCTGTCGTTCCCTATACTTAGGGCTTCTTTCACCCTAAGTATAGGGGGAGCGATGCGTACATCCTCACAATCTCTTCATCTATATGTTGATTTCTTTTCTTCTTTTCTTCTTTTCTTCTTTTCCTCTTCTATCTTCTTCATCTACCGAAAAGGTGCCACCCTTGTAGATAGTTTTCCATACTTAGGATGTACTTTGTCCTAAGTATAGGGGGGTGTGCACCCCGAGTTTCTCTATTTTTTCGATCCTCTCCATTGTCTCCTCTTCTTGTCTATACTTAGGGATATCTTACCCTAAGTATAGGGGGAGACAATCTGAGTATGATCTGTTCATTCCTACCCTTGACCCTCCCTTCTTTGTGTACAGTCTGCTATACTTAGGATTATTTGATCCTAAGTATAGGGGGGACGGTCAACTTCTCATTCATTCATTCATTCATTCCGTTATTTATTCCTTCATTCTTTAGACTTGCCTATACTTAGTACGAGTTATGTCTTCTCTTTTCTCTCTGATCTATGAGGACATAGCTCAAGCTAAGTATAGGGGGGTCGTATATACTACGTATATACTTTAGCCATAACTCGTACTTTCGTAATAAATATGGCTAATAATTCTTTAAAATTCATTAAAAATCCTTAATAAAAAGGTGTTATCATTCCTCAAATTCTTTTTGTAATTACTGATTAATAAATCAGGTGAAAATGTTTTTTGCAAAATGTTTGAAAAATAGTTTGAAAAACTTTGTGAACATCTATTGAAAACTATTTTGAAAATATTTTGTTACATGTTTTCAACCTATGTAAAAAGTGTTGTTTGTAAAATTTATTTTCTCTGTGTGAAATAAAATGTTTGAAAAATGATTTGCAAATGGTTTGAAAAATGGTTGCAAAAATATTTGAAAAAACCTATATATATACTGTTTTGAAAGCCTTTGCAAAATGATTTTCAAATGTGTGTACATGTTTGTAAAAATGTTTGTAAAAACTATTTTGGACTATAGTTTTCAAAAATCGTGTGAAAAGCTTGTGCCAAATAAGTTTGAGGAATATGGACATCACACCAAAATCCACTATATAGATGTACTTATAAAATTGACCACTTACCCTTGTAAATTCGTAAAATCCACTTCTTGTATATATAAGAAGCACTCCCGTGTACATATTTTTCACCTAGTTTTCAGCCAAAAATCTTTTGTTTTCAAAAATTCCAAAAACATTTGCAAAATTCAAAATCAAAAAAAAAAACAAAAAACATTTGAAAAATCTATTTGAAAAAAACAAAAAAATGCATCTGCATGCATCATCATTATCTTTTCAAAAATCCATAAAAAGTTCAAAATCTTGAAAATTGTATCACAAAAATATTTCTTGCATTGCATGGCATGAGCATTTTTCGGATTGAGTTTGATAGTTGAACAAGTCTAAGTAAAATCCGGAGATTGGAGCTTGATTGGACCTTAAAATCTACCTAATAACAGGAACCTTATAGGAACTGGGTTTGAGGTACTTCAGGTCTAGTTGATTTAATTCTTTGAGGATCACGGGACTTGGTTCAATGGATTCTTGACTGCCTAAGTAGAGTATTTCGGAGCACACGCACGACTCTTGTTGATAATGACCTAACTTGGACACCTGCACCTTTCACATAGATCTCCACGGATGAGGTGGTGAGGAGGCAGTTTCCTTTGGCTTGGGGTAGCATATGAGGGTAGTACTTCTAGGCGGAACCTCTCTTCTTCTTCTAGTGAAGGAAGTGCACCTCAACTTGGTCTAGTGGTGATGAAGGCTAAAGACAGAAGCCGTGGGTTGCAATAAAGCTTCAAAAGAGGGATAGTCTACTGGCTCAAGAGGAAAATTTCTTGTATATATGCTGCACCATGTAGATATGTTGTACAGATGCACTTAGAAAAAAAAGAAAAAAAAGAACTCCAAAAAAGTGGTGGGTCGGATTGAAAATTTAATAACCCCACCGGAGTGTATATAGTCCAATAAAGCAAAAGCTTATGATATCCATGTTACATCTCATGAAGCTTGCAGCGGGAGACTTGGCTACACTGGCTGAGCTTCCAAAAGTCTATACCTCTTCCCCCTCTTCTTGAGCCGGTTGCACTTGAACTTAGAAGGGAATACCCCGCTTCTCGAGGAAAGAGTTGCTAGACCGAGGCATTAGAGTTACCAGGTTGAGGGAGGTTGTTTCTTTGTCACTTCTAAGGTGGGGAGCTCCATATCACTTACACTGTACGAGTCAGACTCATAGTCGTAAGAGTTTGCGTATGAGTTGAAGTAATTCTGACCTGGCTATTGAGGAGACTTGGACAGAGTTTTGGGATTCTCAAGGACTGTTGGATTTCAAACTTGGTTCTCATTAAGGTTCCGACCGCACTAAAATTCCAAAGGTCCGACTTAAGCTCCAAACTTTGATTTTGTGAAGACAAGTTTGATAATTAAACTTCATCCAATTTTCTTCTTTTTCTTTTCTTTGTTTTTCTTTTTCTACACTTATTGCATAAGTGTTTGCTAGGGACTAGCAAAGGTAAAGTATAGGGGGATGATGAAGCTACGTTTCATCATCTTTATTCTATCATTTTGGCCTTAAAAACCCTAGTAAATGCGTGTAAATAGCATTAATTCATGCATTTTAGCATTCATGCATAGGTGTGTAAATACTGTATAAAATACGGTTTTTAATGCCAAAATTATAGAATAAAGAAAAGAAAAGAAAAAGAATAAAATATTGTAAATATTTTATGAACCGAAACCCCGAGACCTAGGCATCTCGATGAATAGGTCGACAAGGAATAAAGTAGGGGGAGATAAGGTCAAAAACACAGTCCAAATACCTATACATTCTATTCATTTCTTATTCATTTTGGGACCTATTTTTGGTTCCACTTTTTATACATCAAATAAAGAAACTTTGTACATGAAAGTTGTAGATAATTTTATAAAGAAAAATACAAAATTGACTTTACAGAAAAATAATACACAGATAAAAAGTTATGGTCTGAATAAAAATCCAGAATGCCAACTTCCCAGACCCGTATCTCACAAATAAAAACTCCAAATGTAGCATACTCACCTTTAATTGTATATAGAAGAAAATAAGCTAATTAAAGGTGGTGGTTTCGCATTTATCGGAGCTACGGCTTGAAAGTTGACTTTTGGACCCTCATTGTACATTATACAGATTAAAATATTCAATTTATTATTTATTTATTATTTTTATAATTTTATATTTTTTATAATTTTGTAATTAATAATTATAATAATTATGTACATTAAAATTGGAATAAAAACCAAAATAAAAATAAAAATAAAATACTTGTATATAGAATACATAGATATAATACTCATATACATACCTATATAAATACTCTTATAATTTATTAAATAAACAAAATAAATCAGAAAAATAAAATAAAAATATTTTTGTGTATATAAAAGTATTTTATAATTTTAGAAAATACTAAATAAAAATAATAAAAGTAAAACACCTAAATAAAAATAAAAATATATAGATAATATACCTATATAGAGGTATAAAAGCAACTTGTAAAAATATATTTCATAAAAATAAATAAAAATCACTATAAAATACTTCATAAAAAATAAACATTTTTTTATTTTATAATTAAAAACTAATAAAATCATTTACTATTTTTTATTGATTTTACAAAACATTTTTTTGGACAGGATTTTCCTGGTTGGTCCACGTGGACCAACCAGGGGGCTGAGACTGTTGACCCGCTGGTCAACAGTCTGTCCTCCGTCCGCTGTAGCACTGTCACGCCTAGGTTTTTTCCCGCCTTGGCGGATTTTCCTAGGCCGGCTCGTTCCCCCTCTGCAGCCGCTTCCTTCTTGAAAATTGTTCCCTGCACATCCAGGATTCGCGCCGACATCTTAGATCCTCCAAGATCTTCTTCGCCTGCTCGTGATCGCGCCTCGAAGTTCGCTCCTCAGCCATGTTTCAAAAACAACCCCCACACTTCCATTTCACCTTGAACCCTTCTTTGACCTAGCCGCCCCCTTCTCTCTTGCGTTCTGGACTGGAGGCCGTGACAGGGCCTCCTCCAACCAGCTAGGAGGGTCGTGTGTGGCCGTGGAGGCGCTCCATTTCACCTCCGGCGTAGCCGCCGTCGAGGTCCCATCTCAGGTGCTTTTGCTCCTTTGAGGTTGTTTTTATTTCGTTTTTATGCATTTTTTTATACTTAGCGTAGTCGCAGGATAGTTCCCGTCGTTACTCTCGCATTCCGTCCAACCGAATCCATCCTCGCAACTACGCCGGAGCGCAGCTCCGACAACCCATTCTGGCCCCTTTTCTTCCTCTCTTTGTCAAGCTCTGGCCTGGACGTGGTGACAGCACGTCCTCCAGCTCATCGGAGGCAAGGTTAGCGGTTGCTTTGGTGCTTCCATCACCTCCGGCCACCCGTGGCCATTGAGGTCCAACCTTGGGCTCTTCTCAGCCCTCGAGGTCGTTTCTCCCTGATTTTTCTTGCGTAATATGTAGCTGTAGCCCTTAGCTTTGTTTTCCTGTAATTAGCTTCGCATTAAATCAACTATTGGCTTCGATCTCACCATCAAACATCTCGCCGGAGCTCTTGAGCTCCGGCGTCTTTTTCACACCATACACCACCATTCACCCATCGTTCCCCCTGAGATCCCTCTACTGTCGATTTTGTTTTTCTTTGCAGGTCCCAGGGGACGAGGGGCTCTGTCTGGAGCCCGATTTTGCCCAAAGAAAGGAGCACCTGGAGCTGCGCCATTCCAAACCTTGCGGCAGCGCATCCGTGCCCTCCCGGCCACTTTGGCGCCGCCGGAAGGTAGACCCTTCCTCCAGGAGCTGCTGGGCGGTCTTTGAAGCGGCATTCGGCGGTGGAGGAGGAAGATCAACTCGTCGGCGGCCCATCTCGTCGCGGCCTACTTCCAGTTCGTCCACGACCCTTTTTCACCGTCGGATCACCTCGTGTTCTTCCAGCTGCTGTTATACCCGTCGGATCTAGCAGCCCAGGGCCATCTGATCTGCACCGCAGCATATAATCGGGGCCGTCGAATCGAAGGGGCATCGTGGCGCCTTGAACGGACACGTGTATAAGTGACCAGATATCTGCCGTCCGCCAGCGCCCTTTTGTGGGGATTTTGCGGTATTACCCCCGCACTTTCCATTTTTGTTTACCAGTACTCAAACATTCAGGGATTGTTTTAACTTTTAGTGAAATTTGCGAACTGTCGCCCCCCTTTTTGTAACACTACAAATATACCCCTGACTGGGGCGCGTGCTATGCGCGTGTGTTTTTGCTATTTTGCAGGGAAGGACCCACAACTTTGGGCATTTATATTTGGTCCTTAAAGTATTTTATTAAGTTATAATCTTTCTGGAATAGTGCATACTGGCCCCCCATACTTTCCTAATATTACATTCAAGCCCCTGCACATGTGCCTTTTCTTTTTGTTTTATCTATTTTATGCATGCGTGTATAAGACCCAAAAAAATCTCCAAAAATCATAGTAGAGTCTTGTTGCATAGTAGATTCACGACATATTTTTATTTTGCATAATTATTGCATTTTTATATTTATAAAAATTCAAAAATAGCCCTTTTGTGCACTGTCTAGCTTATAAAATCCATAACAATTATAAAAACTCTCCAGAAAACTCCCAAAAAAATATATTTTGTTTCTTGTAGTGTGTTTTAACTCCAGGCCAAAAATCATTAAAAATTACAAAAGAAAACTCATAAAAATCACAAAACTCCAAAAACCTTCATAAAAATTCTAAAAATTCCTCAAAAATCCTAAAAATACAAACTTTGTCTCTGAATTTTCTTTGTTTTATTATCCTTCATTGAAAATTAATTTGGAGAATTTTTGTTACTGATTGCTATTTTATTTCTCCATTTTCGTTTCAGCCTTGCATTTTTGCTACTGTTTTCTTTATTTTGCTAATTAAAAATACCAAAAACATTCTAAAAATTACCCAAAAATCACAAAAAAAGTAGAAAAAAATATAAAAAAGACCAAAAAGATTTTTATTTGCTAATTTTTGAACATTTTATCTATTTTTATAAATACCTCTTTCTCCCTTTTATTACATATTTCATATATTCCAATATTGAAAAAGAAAATAAAAAAATATAAAATATAAAAAGAAAATATAAAAACAGTAAATTAAAAATCAAAATACAAAATTATAAAATTAAAAAAATAAAATAAAAAAATATAAAAATTAAAAACCCACAAAAAGATTAGCATAGTAGACTCTTGATCACTTTCACACACATTTTTGTGCACTTGTGCCCCGTTCTACCTGTCTGCTCCCTGTGTTCGACCTCTACACATACTTGCACTATACACATCTTGTTGTAGAGTTATAATAAATTTTAACTCCGCACATTTACTTTCATTGCTTGATATATTTGTCGTGGGTTAATTGTTGTTTTAATCCGGATTTCGCGTGGTCGATTCAACGACAGAGTTTCCGCCTTGTGTGGAACTTAAGATCACCGATTTTCGGGTTAAACAGGTGCTCAATGACACTCCAGAATGTGAGGCATGTTCCTGATGTGCGGCTTAGCCTTATATCTGGCTCATAGCTAGATAGTGAAGGCTACCATCTGAAGTTCGGCGACAACAAGTGCAAGATAAGCAAGGGTTCTCTCATCATGGCGAGAGGCAGGTTGTGTCACACGCCTTACATGACTAGAGTGAAGGTCATGGATGGCAGTTTGCATGCTAGTGATGTAGATAATTCAGATTTGTGGCACCGTCGATTTGGGCACATGAGTCAAAAGGGCTTGCAGCTTCTGAGCAAGAAAGAATTGATCCCCTACCACAATGACATCACTTTGTCTCCTCGTGATGCATGTGAGGTTGGGAAGATCAGGAGTGCACCATACAGGGCCAGATCCAAGGTGAAGGGAGACCTTCTACAGTTGATTCATTCCGACGTGTGTGGTCCTATGGACTGGCCTCTTTGGGAGGCAACAAGTATTTTGTCATCTTCATTGATGATGCATCTAGAAAGGTGTGGGTGTACATGCTAAGATCGAAGGATCAGGTGTTTGATTGCTTCAGGAAGTTTCATACCATGGTTGAGCACGAGACAAGGAAATTGTTGAAGTGTCTACGCACAGACAATGGGGGAGAGTACACCTCCCATAGCTTTCAGGGCTATTGTACAGAGCACGGCATCAGGCATGAGAGGACAGAGCCAGGTACACCCCAACACAATGGTCTAGCTGAGAGGATGAACAGGACCATTGTTGAGAGAGTCCGCTGTATGCTGAAGACAACGAAGTTGCCCAAGACCTTTTGGGCTAAAGCGGTTCGCACCGCATGTTACTTGGTCAACCAATCTCCATCAGTTCCTTTGGGCTTCAAGATTCCAGAGTGTGTTTGGACAGGTAAGGGCCCCTCATATGCTCACTTGAGGGTGTTTGGATGCAAGGCTTATGCGTTGGTACCCAAGGAGCAGAGGAAAAAGTTGGATGACAAGGCAGTGCCTTGTATTTTTCTTGGCTATGGAGATCAAGAATTTGGATACCGTCTTTGGGATCCAAGGAAGAAGACAGTCACCAGGCACAGGGATGTGATCTTTTATGAGAACCAGACATTGGTTGAGGACACCACTGAGAGTGGTAATGCAGATGAGTTTTCACTTGATGATGACAGTGATGAGGACACATAGCCCTCTCCAGTACAGGGTACAGGTGGAGAGGATGGGCAGCTAGAGCAGCACGAGCCAGATGCAAATCCCGTTGATGCAGGTCCAGGGGACCTAGGGCAGGGGGAGCAGCCTCATCCACATGCAGATGCAATAGAGCCTCAGGTCAGGAGATCTGAGAGGGTACGCCAACCATCATCCCGTTACCCCACTTCAAGGTACGTGATGCTCACAGATGCAGGTGAGCCATACACATTTGAGGAGGCACAGATGCATAAGGACAAGGGTCATTGGCAGAATGCAATGAATGAAGAGATGTCATCTCTCAAGAAAAATCACACTTATGACCTTGTTGAGCTTCCTAAAGGGAAGAGAGACTTGAAGAACAAATGGGCCTACAAGCTAAAGTCTGATGAAAGCGGCAAACAGGTCAAGTACAAGGCCAGGTTGGTAGTGAAAGGATTCAGCCAGAAGGAAGGAGTGGACTATGATGAGATCTTCTCCCCAGTGGTGAAGATGAACTCAGTGAGAATGGTGTTAGGACTTGTTGCTAGCATGGACCTTGAGCTGGAGCAGATGGATGTGAAGACGGCGTTTCTTCACGGTGATTTAAAGGAAGAGATCTACATGGAGCAGCCACCGGGATTTCAAGAGAAAGGGAAAGAGCACATGATTTGCAGGTTGAGGAAGAGTCTCTATGGCTTGAAGCAAGCCCCGAGATAATGGTACTTGAAGTTTGATGCCTTCATGGCAAAGCAGGGCTTCAAGAGGACTGCAACCAACCCATGCGTATATGTTCGTCGCCTTCCCAATGACAGGTTCGTCATTCTTTTGATCTACGTGGATGACATGTTGACTGTAGGTCATGATTCCAATCTCATTGCAAAGCTCAAGAGGAAATTCTCCAAAGAGTTTGAGATGAAAGATCTGGGCAAGGCCAGTCACATCCTTGGGATACAGATTACAAGGGACAGGAAGAAGCACGTGTTGTGGTTGTCACAAGAAAGCTATGTTGAACGCGTGTTGGAGCGGTTCAACATGAAGAATGCAAAGCCTGTCAGTATACCTTTGTCCTCTCATTTCAAGCTAACCAAAGAGTCATGTCCTTCTACTTCTGAGGAGAAAGCAGAGATGACCAAGATCCCATACCAGTCAGCAGTTGGGAGCCTCATGTACGCAATGGTTTGCACTAGACCCGACATAGCCCATGCAGTGGGCGTGGTGAGCAAGTTCATATCCAATCCGGGGAAGGACCATTGGGAGGCAGTGAAGTGGATCTTGAGATACTTGAGAGGGACCTCAAGTATGTGTCTTGTGTTTGGGAGGTCAGATCCCAAACTTTGTGGCTACACTGATGCGGATATGGCAGGCGACATGGAGCAGAGAAAGTCCACCTCAGGCTATATTTTCACATTTGCAGGGGGAGCCATATCATGGCAATCCAAATTACAGAAATGTGTTTCTCTTTCGACTACAGAGGCAGAATGCATTGCAGCAGCAGAGGCTGGGAAAGAAGTGTTGTGGCTACAACGCTTTCTTGGTGAGTTTGGATTGGATGACAGTGAGCTGTTTGTGTTTTGTGATAGCCAGAGCGCTATAGACTTGAGCAAGAGTACCATGCATCATGCTCGCACAAAGCACATTGATGTGAGATATTATTGGCTGAGGGATGCAATTGAACAGAAGCAGCTCATGTTAAAGAAGATTCACACAGATGAGAACCCCTCAGACATGTTGACCAAGGCAGTCACTCGTGGCAAGCTTCAGCTCTGTAGAGAGCTGAGCGGTGTCACCTCATGTTGATCTCCATCACCAACACAACACCTCCTCATTGGGGCTGGAGGGGGATGTTGTTGGGTTTCTTTGATATTTCTCCAGCCCCAACTTGGAGGGGGGCTCTTTAATATTTTCCCAGCAAGTTGGTCCCCCAATCGGGCAGCCCATTCCTTTCCCATTCCAGGGAACAAGCACAGTGTGAGACCCATTCTTCCAGTGAAGGGAGAACAACCCTCCCTTTCCCCTTTCGAGCGACAGCTGATGAATACCCATTCATCACTCTTTATTCTTATATTTTAGCTACAAAAACCTTTGCAAATGCATGTAAATATATGTAAATATAAATAATTACCAAAAGCATGCATTGTGTAAAAACCTATAATTAGCATGTTTTTGTGCAAAAATAAAAGAATAAAGATTAAAAAGAAAAAGAGGGAAATATTTAGAATAAATATTGAGCATCCTAACCCAAGGGAGGGCTCAGCATGGGCCTGACCGCATAAAAGCCAAGTAGAGGGAGATAGGAGCTCATGTGTAAATATTTGTGTAAATACATAAAACTATATTTTCCTCACCCAAAAAAAATATGCTTGTAAATATTTTTGCATATTTATAAAAGATAAAAACAGAATAAAAAGTTAAAAAAATCAAAAAGATCAAAAATACCCCTTTCATCATGTACATAAACCACACCTATATATATATATTTATTTAGCTTTGTAAATTCACAAAAAGTAATTTTTATTTTTATTTTTGTATTATATATTGTAAATAAATAAAATAAAAACAATTAAAAACAAAAATCCAATAAAAATTACAAAAATTAAAAATACAAAAATACCTTGTACATATGCCATGTATATAGATGTATATAGCTATTTATTTTACCCATGTACATAAACAGTAAAAATAAAATAAAAATATCTTTTTATTCCTAATTTTATGATATAAATAAATAAAATATAAAAGGGGAATAAAAATGCTCAAAAATAACAAATTAAAAATCAAAAATAAAAAAAATACATATTGTAGATATACCTATGTATAGCTATATAATGTAAATACCTTATTTTTATTTCCAAAAATTAATTAAAAATCACCAAAAAATAGAAAAAAATAAAAGAAAAATATTTCATGTTGGGAGTTTTTGCAGATTCGGCCCCTAGCTACCCCAATTTGTCACCTCAAAATCCAACCACGTGGCCTGATTTCATTGGGTCCTGGGGATGTTGACCGCCCGGTCAACTGGCCCCCTCAGGACCACTTCTCGCGGATTTGGGCGCCCGACCCGAGTTCCCTGATTTTTAGCGCCTAAACCCGATTGAGTTTAACCCAAACCCCGGGTCCGAATCATCCTCCTTGCATCCGGCAACCTCGCCGGAGCCGCTCCCTCGGGATCCGCGCGCTCCTGAGCTTGCCCAGACCCCCTCTTCTCGGACCCAGCACCATATATATTGTCGTCTCCGGTGACCTAATTCTTCCATCTTTGGCCATTTGCTTCGTTCTCCAGTGAGCTCCAGAGAGAGAGAGAGGTGACAGCTCGCGCCTCGACCTGTTGCAGCGAGGAGAGGAGGCGAAAGCCATCGATCCGGCGATTCTTCACCGCCGTGCTCCGCCCCTAATTTGAGCTCGAGCCTCGGACGTCGGCGGTCCTTGAGGCGAAGACCCAGAGCTGCGCAAGCTCGACCACAGCCCATTCCTCCACCCAGGTAATCATTTAGCTTAGGTATTTAGTCTAATTTTCGATTTCCCCCAAATCTCGCCGTCGCCGACCCTCATCGATTCCGACCATCTCCCCCTTCCGTTCGATCATCGGAATCCCCCGTCACGTTCGCCTTTCCCCCGCGCACCTTCTCCGCCCCTCCGTTCAACCCAGCTCGCACAGGAGCTGGGATTCGAACCCCTTCGTCGTCGCATCGCCGGGGTTCGCCCGCACCACCGCACCGTCCACCTTCACCCGCCTAACCGGGGTCGAGGCACTTTGCCCTCGACCCGCGAGTCTCCTGGTTTACTTTGCAGGTGCTTTCCAGCCCATCTGAGGGCTTGGGTCATTCGGGCCAGGAGCTTCATCTCCGCCGACCTCGCCGGAGCCCTCCAGGGCTCGGCTGGGTCATCAGAACCCACCATCAGCTGCGGAGCATCATCGCGGAGCTTCTCCGATCTCTAGAGGCAGTAGGGGAGGATCCCAGCGCAAGCACGAGGCCGGCGAAACTCGCCGGCCAACTGTTCTTCCAGCATCTTCCCCGACCGTCCGATCGTCCTCGACCTCCAGTTCTCATCCTGACCGTCCACTTGAGGAGATCCAACCACCGTCAGATCTTGAAGAGGCGATCTAGACCGTCCGTTGCACGAGGTTTAGCCACCGAGAGCCTCACCCGTTCGATCCTCCACGTGGCGTAACCTCGTCCATCCGATCCGAGCGAGTCTTCCTTCGCAGACCCACGTTGCCGTACCACCGTCTGATCTTCCACGTGGACGCATGCCCGCCGTCGGATTGACTCGAGGGTTCCCCTTTGGTGTGCGGCGCGTCGTCTCAGCCGTTTGATCTGCCACGCGTCGTGCATCCGTCCCTCGACATTAATAAAAGTGGTAAATTGTTCTTAGGCCCCCTTTCTTTCCTGCATTTAGCTTTAGTCCTGTAAATACGTAGTGTAGCTCTTTTACTTTTGTGACAATTGCACAATGGACCATGAGCTTTAGTTTATTTGCATTTATACCCCAGTATGTGTGAGCCACGTGCTTCGTCACGTGTATTTTTGGGTTATTTGCATCATATGCCCTTGTAGTTCTGGATGGTTCTGAAATGAATGAAATCTTTTTGATATTTGCATTTATGCCCCTGTGAATGATTTAATTTCGCATGTGCGTTTATTTGTGGGTAATTTGCGACACAGCCCCCTGAACTTTTGGTACGAGTTACCAATAGGTCCTGGGGACTTGTTTTCTTTACATATAGGTCCCTGAGTGCCCCAGGCACGCGCTTGGCGCGTGACTTCTTGGGTTAATTGCACCTGGACCTCCAGAACTTTGGGTATTTGCACTTTGGTCCCTGTGCACAGTGCCCTCTTGTCATTTTTGAATAAAATATCAAATCACCTCCAAATTCGATGAAAATTTGACACATGGCTCCTGCCATGGTGTAGGATTTTTGAGAATTTTTGAGGAAATTTCTGAGTTTATTTGTTATTTTTAAAAATTCAAAAACACACATTTTTGCTACTGTCTAGAGTTAAAAACCCCAAAAAATATAAAAACCCCCCTAAAAATTCTATAAAAATCAGGTACTGTTTGTTTTGTGCTTCTTGATTTTCCAGCCAATTTTGGCTATTTTTCACTGTTAAAAACCATAAAAATCTAAAAACACCTAAAAAATCCTAAAAATTCTATTAAATAACCTAAAAACCCAAAAACAATAATTTTGGTACTCAAATTTTCCTTGTTTTACCTAGTTTACAGGAAAAATACCTCCAGGCCCTTTTGAGGTCCTTAGATATTTTATCTAGGGATTTTGGTCCTGGCTGGACAGTACCTTGCATTTTTGCTACTGTTTGATTTTTAGAAAATAAAATATATATTATAAAGATTCCAAAAATTCACCAAAAACAGTAAAAAAACATAAAAAACATAAAAATATTTTTGTTTGAATTTTTGCTTGACTTTTGATGCATTAAATAATTTGTCAAAGTTTGCTTGTTTTTGCTTTTCTTATTTTCTTCACATATTAAAAATCCCAAAAAAATATATAAAAATCATTAAAAACCACTAAAAAATATTTTGTCTTTTATTTTATTCATTTTGACTACACCGTAGGCCTCTGGGCCAATCCGTGCTCCTTGAGTTTGACCCTGGGTGCTATACCAGGTTAATCTCATAGCAGGACCGCTTCTTCGCGATTTTATTGATTTGACATATTTCGAGTGGTTTATTTTTCTTGATTGACACTTCTGAGTGACTGAGGTCACAACGACCTATTTTCTGTACCTTATACCTTAGTCGCTCGGGTTCTGTGTCGTCAGAATGGCGCCGTTGCCGGGGAGCACTGCTTAATAGTCGCTTTTTGAGTTTCCGCGGCTTTTTGATTTTCGCGGCTTTTTGTATAGATTTTTGTATCTATATTTTTTTTTCATATTTTCTGACAATAACATTGGACTGACCACTTGTCTCTGTTTCTTGCGAGGGCCCGAGGATCGAGGCGGCCGATTTCGAGAAGCTGATGCAACCGCGAGACTCGGAGGCGGCTCCCTTCTGCACGGAGCCGCAGGAGAGAGCGAGAGAGAGAGAGTTGAGTGGGTGAGATTAGATTAGGATTTATTTGACTATTATTGTTGTAATAATACAGGGACTCAGAGACTTGAACTGTGCTTGAATACTTAGCGGGTCTGTTTCGCCGAGCACCGGCGTGCTCGGGGGACCCTTAGGAGATTTTCGCGGTTTTTGACGCGGTTTTCTTCTTCTTTTTACTGCCTTTTCCGGTGTTTACGCGGTTTTTGCTCGAGCCCCTAGACTTAGGAATTTCTGGTGATTGTGCCATAGTTAGTAGGATCCACACACCTAATTGATTATCTGTTCCCATAGAACGTTAATTGGATCTACTAATAAATCATTAATAAGAATAACTTAGTCGCTTTCCTGAGAGCCTACGCGCCACGAGCCTGCCCCGTCAAGCGCTACTCCTGAACTCGACCTGTCGAGAAGAGGAGGGGTGGGTCTAGACCGGACTCTTTGGATCGAGGGCGAGTGACTGAGTTAGACGGTTCTTCGCTAGAAATTGCTCGTCTAGGACTCGGTTTTTCCCGTTGCATCATATAGGTAGTTTTCTTTCTGTCTTTAAATTCTGCGCGGATCACTTGCATGTAGAGTGCTGGAGACAAGGTACGCATTTCTATCTCAGCATGCATCATTGATTTCTCGCACATCGGCTTTTTCGACTTCTCCCCCCTGTTTTTGATTAAATAATCAGGAGAACCGAAAAATTCGTTAGGCTGCTTGTTTTTATTTGAAAAATATTAAAAAGAAAACCATAAAATTGGGACTGGCTAAGACTATTGATCTTAAAAACCGCTCACCCTAAAAATTTTGTCTTGGGGAGAGCAACCCCCTCATTGTATGGTTTGGATGCGCGAGAGAGTGACCCGCACCCTAGGTAGAGCCTCCCGGTGCTAGTCCCGACTGATTACCGACTCTTCCGTGCGGGCCAGTCGGCTGGGATAGCATCGGATATCCTAACAGGTCACGTAAAGCGCTCTGATATTTTGTGTGTTCACCAAAAATAAAATAGACAAGATAATTTGACCGAACTTTCACGGTCTTCAGCTCGCGTTGTGTTGGTGAACCGGGGGTTTGTTTGTGATCATAGTTGACTCCAGATCTCATCCGCCTTACTCGCCAGATCAAGATGATGGGTAGACGGTCTCTTAGGCAGCCTCTGGCTGCACCGCTTTCGGGCACGTCTACCCGATCATCTAGGTTGGCCCGTGAGAGTCGAGACCAGCTCTCCGAGCCCGAGTACGACTCCGCCCTGTTCCCCCTCGATCCCCTTTCTTCTGGTATTGAGAGACATGAGCCCGAGGAGAGATTAACAGATTTGACAGCACCTGAGTTGGGCTCATTTGATTTTGCAGACGTCGCCATGGCCGCCAGTTCAGGCGATCACCCCGGAGGTTCACGAGGAGACCAGCATTTTGTACTGGACCAGGGGGCGATCAACTCCACCCTGATCGCATCACTCGAGACAGTTTAGCAGCAGTTACGTGATCAGGGGGCATTCAAGATAGAGATGAGGCGAGAGTTGGAGAGGCTCAGAGCAGAGCGAGGCTCAGAGCAGAGCGAGCCTGAGGAGATACCTGATGCAGAGGCCGCAGCCGCAGCAGCAGCCGCCGCCGCCGCAGCGGCAGCCGCCGCGGCAGGAGGACCACCACGACCGATGCGGGAGTTGCACAACCCCGGATCGACTCTGATGCATCACTGGGTA
The DNA here is from genome assembly GCA_037367405.1 of Ottelia alismoides. NCBI lineage: Eukaryota > Viridiplantae > Streptophyta > Magnoliopsida > Alismatales > Hydrocharitaceae > Ottelia > Ottelia alismoides. The sequence continues at coordinate 846,341 of JAZKJV010000540.1, read as the reverse complement.
GTAGTACCGGCTATCGTGGGGGACTTCAAGTTCCCCCCGAACACCTTGCAGTTGCTGCCCCGTTTCCACGGACTTGCCACTGAGGAGCCCCACCTCCACCTCCAGGAGTTCTTGATGATCTGCAGCACTGTCCATGATCGCCACGTGGATCAGGACACGATTCGGATGATAGCCTTCCCTTTTTCACTGGCAGATAGAGCAGCCACCTGGCTGAAGCATCTAGGGAAGTTTGTCTACACCTGGGAGCAGCTCCGCACCGAGTACTTGAACAAGTACTATCCACTCGGGCGGACGAATGCAGCGAGGGCCCTAATCAGCAACTTCTCCATGTTCCCCAATGAGCAGTTTCACGAGGCATGGGAGAGGTTTCGAGAGCTCTTAGACAGATGCCCGCACCACGACATCTCCAAGCCGAACTTGGTTCAGAGCTTTTTCAGCGGGATGACGCCAGAGCTTCAGGGTCTGGTGAACGCTTCTTGCGGCGGGTCCTACTTTGCCAAGGACCACGACCAGGTCTGGGCCATCTACGAGGAGATGGCCGAAAACTACATGGTGATGTCCCAGACCAGGTTGTATACTCAGAGACCCCAGCCACAGCAGCCAGGACCCGTGCAGTACCAACGGATAACATGGGTAGATGCAGGTCCATCCAGTTCGTTCGCAGTCGCAGCAGCACAGGCAGAGTCATCCGCTGCGGACATGGGCATTATCAGCGAGAAGTTGGACCGCATGGAGCTGATTGAGAAGAAGCAGTGACATAGCATCACTCAGATGGAACAGATGGCACAGGTTCTGAGCGACGTGAAGACCCAGCTCATGTGTCTCCAGGAGGCACAAACGGCTTCACAGCCCCGTCTTCTGTCGCGAGGCGATACCGGCGGCAGCAGCGGCTCGTCCCAGCGCTCCAGCTCCTCCCAGCAGCCTAGACAGGTTCACCTTGTACAGGCGGAGCCGTACCAGCAGCCGCAGCCTACCTACCAGTCCCCACCATCTCCAGACATGCAGATGGTGGTCTACCAGCCGGATCAGCCTCTGGCCGTACTGCCGCCAGACCCCTTCGATGTAGAGCCGTTGATGGATGTCAACGGGATTTGGTATGACCGCCCTCAGCCTGGGATCCGACGAGACCATCCCGGATTCAGGTGGGGGAATGGTGGTGCCCAGCCCCAGCAGCAGCCGTCAGGTCAGGGAGGGTAGTACTCCCAGCAGAGAGATCACCAGCCGCAGCAGCAGCCCCCAGCATACCAGCAGCACCAGCCATCATCCTTCGGTCCGCGTCCCTATCATCAGCAGGGACAATCGTGGAGACGTGAGCAGCAGGCTCACCCAGTTCAGCAGCAGCACCCTTCCTCATACCCCTCTCACCATCAGCAGCAGCTCCAGCAGCCTCACCACCAGAGAGGCTACCCGTCGGGCCCCCACGAGAGCCCCGCTTTGGATGACATCGCCCGCCTCCTCACGGACCAGCAGGCCACATTCAGACGGGAGATGGACGAGTTCCGCCAGGAGATGCGGGACTTAGTGAGAGGGAAGGCCACCATTCTAGCCCAGATTGAGCCGAACCCGAACAACCTCAAGAGGAAATCTGAGCAGGTAGTACACACTGAGTTTGCCACTCCTAGTGACCCGTTTGTTGATACATCTTCGGATCTATTTGATGCTGATTTTGTCACACTTAGGAGCGGTAGGACCCCAGCAGGCGGCGGCGCCTCATCTGAGCTTCACCACGAGGATACATCAGAGGCGCCACATGAGGAGGAGGAGAGCGGTACTGAGGCCGCTCCAGATGATGACGGTGGCACTGAAGCCACCAAGGATGTTGATTCCACCGACGGTACTGAGGCCGCCGCTTCACCAGTTCGAGGAGGTGGTACCGACGCCACCAGTAGAGCCGAGCCAGCCCGCGGTACTAATGTCGCGAGACGTCTACCAGCAGCAGCAGCAGAGCCAGCCCGTGGTGGTACTGAGGCCACCGGTGTTTGTATTGAGAGAAATGTTGTCTTTCCTCGCCTTGATGTATCTCAGAACTTTGGTTTGAATAAAGGAAAAGGTTTAGTTTCTTCTGGTCCCACTGTGGTGCATGACGTATGTGTGGATCCGGTCATCGAACCGTCTAGGCTTTTTCCTAGTCCTTCATCTGAGAAGGACCCTGTGATCCCCTTCCCTAGAGCCCTTCAGATGGGGAAGGGGAAGAAAAAAGAAAATCCGAAAAAAAGAGAGCTTGAGGAGTTCAGCCAGAGCATGATCGATCGATTCCACATCCAGCTGACCCTCCAGGAGGCTTTGCAGCACATCCCCTTCTCCAGCGTTCTTTGAGAGACAGGACTACAGTCAGGAGGAGGAGGAGGAACCACACTTCAGAGATTCACGTGCTGACCAAAGCCACGTGTTTTGCGATCCAGAACCGACTGCCAGCCAAGAGGCCAGATTCAGGGGCCCCGTATGTCAGATGCCAGATCAGTGAGCAGAGGTTCGACCGTACTCTTCTAGATAGTGGATCGTCGATTAACCTTCTTCCGACAGCCCTTCTCGACCGCTTCGAGTTGGGCACTCTTCGACAGAGCAGGACAGTCCTTCAGTTCGCTGATCGATCTGTCAAGAGGCCGAAGGGGTTATTACGTGATGTTATCGTCACGATTCAGGGCCTGAAATTCCCCGTGGACTTCGTCGTGTTGGACATGGAGATCCCTGAGTCAGTGGCCGATACCCCCATCATCCTTGGTCGTCCGTTTTTGGCCACAACCAAGGCGGTGACTGATCATGATAGCGGGAAGGTGTACTTTCGCGTCGAGGGCGAGAGTATACAAATAGAGACGGTCGAGGACTACAGAGCTAGAGAGAGAGCTCGCTCAGATGCGAGTACAGATTCAGAGCAGCTGACAGACACAGAGCCAGACATCCACCAGGACTGCGATTTTGTGATCACAGACGATGAGGCAGCTTGGGCAGATCCTGCAGCACAGACCATCCTCTCATATTCAGATACAACTGATGCCGAGATGACAGCAGAGGAGCGTCTGGAGAGCACAGCCCTGGTTCAGGATACCATAGAGGCAGCAGAGCCGGTCCTTGATCGCAACACGATGTTCAGTGATGGTGGTGCTGAGGCCACCTTGTTTTCCGGTGGTACTGATGCCATCGCGGTTGATACAGATCCCTCGGATTCAGAGTCTGATTGGGCCGATTGCTATGATCAGATGCCAGACATGAGTCCACTTGAGCCTACAGATGAGGAGGAGGTAGAGGCAGCGCCGAGCAGAGACAGTGCAGTTGAGCAGCCTTCTCCCGATCCAGTTTGCGAGAGTACGCTTTCACTTTCCCAGGCAGATTTGGCAGACTTAGCAGCTTTCACTCAGTTTCTTCCGCAGCCAGTTTTGCCAGCACCCAGCATTCCAGAGCTGAAGCCGCTCCCTACTTCGCTGAAGTATCGATTCCTTGCGGGCAATCCAAAGATGTACCCAGTCATCATCTCCGCCGAGTTGACTGGAGAGCAAGAATCCCGTTTGATGGGGGTTCTTGAAAAGAACCGCAAGGCGATCGGATGGAGCGTAGCGGATCTCCATGGGATTAGTCCAGCAGTGTGCTCCCACCATATCTATCTCGAGGAGGGGGCGAAGCCGTCGCGTGAGTTCCAGCGGCGACTGAACCCCAACCTGAGAGAGGTCGTGATGAAGGAAATATCGAAATGGTGGAGTGCAGATTTTATTTATCCCATTTCCGACTCCAAGTGGGTTAGCCCCTTGCATGTGGTGCCCAAGAAGACGGGCATCACGACTGTGATCAGTGAGTCGGGAGAGGAGATCGCTACACGAGTACCCACCTCTTGGAGGGTTTGCGTTGACTACAGGAGACTCAACCAAGCCACCAAGAAGGACCATTTCCCCCTGCCTTTTATTGACCAGATCATTGAGAGACTGGCAGGGAAGAGCCATTATTACTTCCTGGATGGGTACTCGGGCTACAACCAAGTGGCCATCGCTCCTGAGGATCAGGAGCAGACCACCTTTACCTGTCCCTTCGGCACAAATGCTTTTCGACGCATGCCATTTGGGCTATGCAACGCCCCTGCGACTTTTCAGAGGTGCATGTTGTCGATCTTTTCGGACATGGTAGGGGAGTGTTTAGAGGTCTTCATGGATGATTTCTCGGTCTACGGCGACGGATTCGACTCCTGTATTGACTGCCTAGACCGAGTACTCCAGCGTTGTATTGAGTATCATTTGGTTCTATCGTGGGAGAAGAGTCACTTCATGGTGACTCAAGGGACGGTGCTTGGCCACATCATCTCCAACAGGGGCATGGAGGTTGATCCGGCCAAGGTTGATGTCATTAGGAAACTCACACCGCCGTCTAATTTGAGGCAGCTACGGTCATTCCTGGGGCACGTTGGATTTTATAGGAGGTTTATTCAGGATTCCAGCAAGATTGCCCGACCGTTGACTGACCTCTTGACGAAAGACACCGAGTTCCTTGTCGATGACAAGTGTCTTTCGTCCTTCACGACTCTCCAGCAGTGTGTTATTGAGGCTCCTGTTCTCCAGCCACCTGATTGGTCTCTCCCATTCGAGATCATGACGGACGCCTCCGATTTTGCCGTAGGGGCAGTGCTGGGACAGAGGAGGGACGGAATTCCGTTTGCCATACACTACGCTAGCCGCACATTGGATTCCGCCCAGCGGAATTATACGGTCACAGAGAAGGAGATGCTAGCTGTAGTGTTCGCCCTGGATAAGTTCAGATCGTATATCATTGGATCTAGAGTGACTTTGTTTACAGATCACACTGCCATCAGGTACCTCATGGCAAAGAAGGATGCCAAGGCCAGACTGACTAGATGGATCCTTCTACTCCAGGAGTTCGACATTGAGATTAAGGATAAGCCTGGAGTCAAGAATGTGGTGGCGGATCATCTTTCCCGACTAGAGCAGCCTGAGGATTCTGAGCAGATTGATCCTATTCGAGATACCTTCCCAGATGAGGCGATCCTTGCTATCGCCTCACTCCCGTGGTATGCCGATATTGTGAACTTTCTCGTTGCTGGGAAAGTCCCACAAGATTGGCCCAGGCAGAGGCTTGAGACCTTCCTTGCGAGGGCCAAGTCCTACCACTGGGAGAATCCCATCCTTTACCACGAAGGAGGGGATAGCGTCTGGCATCGGTGTATTCCTCAGGAGGAACACCATAGCGTCCTCACTTACTGCCACAAGCTTGAGGTAGGAGGACATCATTCTGGGAGGAGAACGGCACAGAAAGTGCTCCAATCCGGTTTGTGGTGGCCTACCCTCTTCAAGGACTCTGATGAGTTCGTGAAGAGGTGTACTGACTGTTAGAGGATGGGCACTTGTGGACAGCGTGATATGATGCCGATGCAGCCCATTCACTTCTGTGAGGTTTTTGACGCATGGGGCATCGATTTCATGGGTCCATTCCCTAAGAGTCAGGGATTTGAGTACATTCTGTTGGCCGTTGATTATGTGAGTCGTTGGGTGGAGGCTATCCCCACCCGAGCCGCTGATGCGAGGACCGTTTGCAGATTTTTGAGGAAGCATATCATCACGCGGTTCGGGGTTCCACGAGTTCTGATTTCTGATGGGGGATCTCACTTCATCAACGACCAGGTGAAGGCCCTTGCTAGCGAGTTCAGTATAGACCATCGTGTTGCCACACCTTACCATCCACAGACGAATGGTCTAGCTGAGGTGTCGAATAGGGAGATCAAGACTATTCTGCAGAAAGTCGTCCGCCCTGACCGAAAGGATTGGTCATAGCTTTTGGACTCGGTCTTGTGGGCATATAGGACGTCTTTCAAGACACCTTTGGGCACATCTCCCTTTCGCCTCGTATATGGCAAGCCGTGCCATTTACCTGTTGAGCTGAGGCACAAGTCACTTTGGGCAGTTACAGATATTTTGATGGATCCAGATGGTGTAGGAGACCAGAGGAGGGCAGAGTTAGCTGCCCTGGAGGAGCTTAGAGATACAGCTTTCTCAAGCAGCCTACATTATAAGGAGAAAGTCAAGGAGTGGCATGATTCTCACATCAGCCACAAGCATTTTGAGATTGGACAGAGAGTATGGCTGTTTGATGCGAGGCTTCGTTTGTTTCCAGGGAAGCTACAGAGCAAATGGAAGGGACCCTACTTGGTCAGAAAGGTACACGACAATGGTAGCATTGATATATCCGAGTTGTCTTCTGAGAGTACCTTTCGAGTGAACGGCCAGCGGCTCAAGCCATTTCTAGATCATGAGCTGCGGGACGTTATTGTTGCCCCTATTCATTTTGCGTGAGATGTGGTCTCTTGACTCACATCTTTTGCATCTCACGCCTGATTTTCACTGTTCCTCCGTCTGTATAGATCCAGTTGTCCATATCATTCTATTCTTTAGTCCCACATCCCTTTTCTCATCTTATGATTATGCTTTACTTAGGGTGTACTCTACCCTAAGTATAGGGGGGATGTAGGACCTGCGGGTATTCTTTTCATTCTTTCTGCTCCTGTTTTGCTGCCTATACTTAGGGATATTTTACCCTAAGTATAGGGGGGGGGCAGACTCTGTATATTCTTCATTCGGATTTCCCTTCATGTACAGCTTGCTATACTTAGGATTAGTTAATCCTAAGTATAGGGGGAAACCACCGAGTCCCTCTCATTCTATTCATTTATTCGTTCCTGTACTTAGCCATTCCTTTTCACTTCCCTTTTACTAAGCACGAGTTATGTCTTCTTCATCGCTCTTGATCACTCTGAGGACATCGTTCGAGCTAAGTATAGGGGGGTGTGTATATATTTCATATATACTTTAGCCATAACTCGTACTTTGTGTGAGTGTGTTAATAAAATGGCTAAAAATCACAAAATTAAAAATTTTTCATGTACAAAAACTTCTCTTATCTTGCACATACATAGCTAGTGTACAAAGTATTTTTGTAAAAATGATTTCAAAAATCTTTTGTGTAAAGCTTGTGTAAATATTTTGTATCAAAATTATGTATATAGTACAAAATTTTTCCAAATGTTTTGAAAATCAAAAGTTTGCAAAAATCTTGTGTAAATATTTGTAAATATCTTTTTGCAAAACTTGCACCTCATGCATCATTCATCCATGATTTCAAAACATTTTTCAAAAATTTTGCATGATTGTAAAATATTTGTAAATAGCATCTTGTGTACATATATGTATATAGTTTTTCCTGAGTTGACATTTAAACTAAGCCTGGAATTAAATTGAGAAATGGAGCTTGAATAAGACCTTAATCCACCTAACTTTAAGAGGAACCTTATAGGACTTAGGGTTAAGGCTTTTCAGGTCCATAAAGACTTAATTCTTTGAGTCCACTAGGCTATGAGCATATGTCATCTTGATGAGCCTAAGTAGAGCACTTAACAACACACGCATGACTCTTAGAGACAATGGCTTGACTTGCACCAGCACTTTACACATGGCTCTCCACGGATGAGGTGATGACGAGGCAGTTTCCTTTGGCTTGGGGTAGCATATGAGGGTAGTACTTCTAGGCGGAACCTCTCTTCTTCTTCTAGTGAAGGAAGTGCGTCTCAACTTGGTCTAGTGGTGATGAAGGCTAAAGACAGAAGCTGTGGGTTGCAATAAAGCTTCAAAAGAGGGATAGTCTACTGGCTCAAGAGGAAAATTTCTTGTAAATATGCTGCACCATGTAGATATGTTGTATAGAAGTCCTTGAAAAAAAAATGCAAATGCAAAAAGAACTCCAAAAAAGTGGTGGGTCGGATTGAAAATTTAATAACCCCACCAGAGTGTATATAGTCAAATAAAGCAAAGCTTATGGTATCCATGTTACATCTCATGAAGCTTGCAGTGGGAGACTTAGCTACACTGGCTAAGCTTCCAAAAGTCTATACTTCTTCCCCCTCTTCTTGAGCCGGTTGCACTTGAACTTAGAAGGGAATACCCCGCTTCTCGAGGAAAGAGTTGCTAGACCGAGGCATTAGAGTTACCAGGCTGAGGGAGGTTGTTTCTTTGTTACTTCTGAGGTGGGGAGCCACATATCACTTACACTGCATGGAAAGATTCATGGTCATTAGAGTTTGTGTATGTAGACTTGTTCTGATCTGGTTTATTGAGGAGTCTTGCCCATAGATTGGTGGAACTTAGAGGCTGTTGGGTTTTAAGCTTAAGTCCAAATAAAGTTCCGACACATTAATAATCCAAAGATCTGATCGAGCTCCATATCCCTATTTAATGAAGGCAAGTTTAATAATCAACCTTGATCCATGTACATCCTCTTTTTCTTTTTCTTTTTCTTTCTTTTTCACTTCTTTTTCAAATAAGTGTTTGCTAAGGGACTAGCAAAGTTAAGTATAGGGGGGTGATGAATACCCATTCATCACTCTTTATTCTTATATTTTAGCTACAAAAACCTTTGCAAATGCATGTAAATATATGTAAATATAAATAATTACCAAAAGCATGCATTGTGTAAAAACCTATAATTAGCATGTTTTTGTGCAAAAATAAAAGAATAAAGATTAAAAAGAAAAAGAGGGAAATATTTAGAATAAATATTGAGCATCCTAACCCAAGGGAGGGCTCAGCATGGGCCTGACCGCATAAAAGCCAAGTAGAGGGAGATAGGAGCTCATGTGTAAATATTTGTGTAAATACATAAAACTATATTTTCCTCACCCAAAAAAAATATGCTTGTAAATATTTTGCATATTTATAAAAGATAAAAACATAATAAAAAGTTAAAAAAATCAAAAAGATCAAAAATACCCTTTTCATCATGTACATAAACCACACCTATATATATATATATTTATTTAGCTTTGTAAATTAACAAAAAGTAATTTTTATTTTTATTTTTGTATTATATATTGTAATAAATAAAATAAAAATAATTAAAAACAAAAATCAATAAAAATTACAAAAATTAAAAATACAAAAATACCTTGTACATATGCCATGTATATATATGTATATAGCTATTTATTTTACCCATGTACATAAACAGTAAAAATAAAATAAAAATATCTTTTTATTCCTAATTTTATGATATAAATAAATAAAATATAAAAGGGGAATAAAAATGCTCAAAAATAACAAATTAAAAATCAAAAATTAAAAAATACATATTGTAGATATACCTATGTATAGCTATATAATGTAAATACCTTTTTTTATTTCCAAAAATTAATTAAAAATCACCAAAAAATAGAAAAAAATAAAAGAAAAATATTTCATGTTGGGAGTTTTTGCAGATTCGGCCCCTAGCTACCCCAATTTGTCACCTCAAAATCCAGCCACGTGGCCTGATTTCATTGGGTCCTGGGGATGTTGACCGCCCGGTCAACTGGCCCCCTCAGGACCACTTCTCGCGGATTTGGGCGCCCGACCCGAGTTCCCTGATTTTTAGCGCCTAAACCCGATTGAGTTTAACCCAAACCCCGGGTCCGAATCATCCTCCTTGCATCCGGCAACCTCGCCGGAGCCGCTCCCTCGGGATCCGCGCGCTCCTGAGCTTGCCCGGACCCCCTCTTCTCGGACCCAGCACCATATATATTGTCGTCTCCGGCGACCTAATTCTTCCATCTTTGGCCATTTGCTTCGTTCTCCAGTGAGCTCCAGAGAGAGAGAGAGAGGTGACAGGTCGCTCCTCGACCTGTTGCAGCGAGGAGAGGAGGCGAAAGCCATCGATCCGGCGATTCTTCACCGCCGTGCTCCGCCCCGAGTTGGAGCTCGAGCCTCGGACGTCGGCGGTCCTTGAGGCGAAGACCCAGAGCTGCGCAAGCTCGACCACAGCCCATTCCTCCACCCAGGTAATCATTTAGCTTAGGTATTTAGTCTAATTTTCGATTTCCCCCAAATCTTGCCGTCGCCGACCCTCATCGATTCCGACCATCTCCCCCTTCCGTTCGATCATCGGAATCCCCCGTCACGTTCGCCTTTCCCCCGCGCACCTTCTCCGCCCCTCCGTTCAACCCAGCTCGTACAGGAGCTGGGATTCGAACCCCTTCGCCGTCGCATCGCCGGGGTTCGCCCGCACCACCGCACCGTCCACCTTCACCCGCCTAACCGGGGTCGAGGCACTTTGCCCTCGACCCGCGAGTCTCCTGGTTTGCTTTGCAGGTGCTTTCCAGCCCATCTGAGGGCTTGGGTCATTCGGGCCAGGAGCTTCATCTCCGCCGACCTCGCCGGAGCCCTCCAGGGCTCGGCTGGGTCATCGGAACCCACCATCAGCTGCGGAGCATCATCGCGGAGCTTCTCCGATCTCTAGAGGCAGCAGGGGAGGATCCCAGCGCACGCACGAGGCCGGCGAAACTCGCCGGCCAACTGTTCTTCCAGCATCTTCCCCGACCGTCCGATCGTCCTCGACCTCCAGTTCTCATCCTGACCGTCCACTTGAGGAGATCCAGCCACCGTCAGATCTTGAAGAGGCGATCTGGACCGTCCTTTGCATGAGGTTTAGCCACCGAGAGCCTTACCCGTTCGATCCTCTACGTGGCGTAACCTCGTCCATCCGATCCGAGCGAGTCTTCCTTCGCAGACCCACGTTGCCGCACCACCGTCTGATCTTCCACGTGGACGCATGCCCGCCATCGGATTGACTCGAGGGTTTCCCTTTGGTGTGCGGTGCGTCGTCTCAGCCGTTTGATCTGCCACGCGTCGTGCATCCGTCCCTCGACATTAATAAAAGTGGTAAATTGTTCTTAGGCCCCCTTTCTTTCCTGCATTTAGCTTTAGTCCTGTAAATACGTAGTGTAGCTCTTTTACTTTTGTGACAATTGCACAATGGACCCTGAGCTTTAGTTTATTTGCATTTATACCCCTGTATGTGTGAGCCACGTGCTTCGTCACGTGTATTTTTGGGTTATTTGCATCATATGCCCTTGTAGTTCTGGATGGTTCTGAAATGAATGAAATCTTTTTGATATTTGCATTTATGCCCCTGTGAATGATTTAATTTCGCATGTACGTTTATTTGTGGGTAATTTGCGACACAGTCCCCTGAACTTTTGGTACGAGTTACCAATAGGTCCTGGGGACTTGTTTTCTTTACATATAGGTCCCTGAGTGCCCCAGGCACGTGCTTGGCACGTGACTTCTTGGGTTAATTGCACCTGGACCTCCAGAACTTTGGGTATTTGCACTTTGGTCCCTGTGCACAATGCCCTCTTGTCATTTTTGAATAAAATATCAAATCACCTCCAAATTCGATGAAAATTTGACACATGGCTCCTGCCATGGTGTAGGATTTTTGAGAATTTTTGAGGACATTTCTGAGTTTATTTGTTATTTTTAAAAATTCAAAAACACACATTTTTACTACTGTCTAGAGTTAAAAACCCCAAAAAAATATAAAAACCCCCCTAAAAATTCTATAAAAATTAAGTACTGTTTGTTTTGTGCTCCTTGATTTTCCAGCCAATGTTGGCTATTTTTCACTGCTTAAAAACCATAAAAATCTAAAAACACCTAAAACATCCTAAAAATTCTATTAAATAACCTAAAAACCCAAAAACAATAATTTTGGTACTCAAATTTTCCTTGTTTTACCTAGTTTACAGGAAAAATACCTCCAGGCCCTTTTGAGGTCCTTGGATATTTTATCTAGGGATTTTGGTCCTGGCTGGACAGTACCTTCCATTTTTGCTACTGTTTGATTTTTAGAAAATAAAATATACATTATAAAGATTTTAAAAATTCACCAAAAACAGTAAAAAACATAAAAAACATAAAAATATTTTTGTTTGAATTTTTGCTTGACTTTTGATGCATTAAATAATTTGTCAAAGTTTGCTTGTTTTTGCTTTTCTTATTTTCTTCACATATTAAAAATCCCAAAAAAATATAAAAATCATTAAAAACCACTAAAAAATATTTTGTCTTTTATTTTATTCATTTTGACTACTTCGTAGGCCTCTGGGCCAATCCGTGCTCCTTGAGTTCGACCCTGGGTGCTATACCAGGTTAATCTCATAGCAGGACCGCTTCTTCGCGATTTTATTGATTTGACATATTTTCGAGTGGTTCATTTTTCTTGATTGACACTTCTGAGTGACTGAGGTCACAACGACCTATTTTCTGTACCTTATACCTTAGTCGCTCGGGTTCTGTGTCGTCAACAGCTAACTAGGGTTTCTACGGGAAACCATCCTCCTTCACGCACGCGAGGGAGAGAGGCCGAGAGGGAGAAGGTACAGTGGCTAGAAGCTCCTTTCTAGCTACGGTTTGGACGGGAGGCGCAGCGGCAAGTCAAGTCCGAGTGAGAGCAACCGTTGAGGTCGTTGGGAACAACCTCAAGAAGCCGAGCTTCGTGTTTGGGTCTCCATCCGGGAGCCCACAAGGGGAGTCACTTTATCCTTCTTGGATTTAAGCACATTTGGTATTTTGGATACTAGGGATAGTTAGATACTTGTTGAACAACTATCCATTGTGTGTGGCTTGTATCTCGGTTTTGTGGGCAACAAAACCGGGAAGAGCATTGACTCATTTGACCGTAGTGAATCGTTGCCGGTCTTGCCTCGTGGTTTTTCCCTTGCTCACATTGAGTAAGGGTTTCCACGTAAAATCCTCGTCTCGTGTGGTTGCCTATTGTGCTTGCTTGTGATTGTGCTTTTCATTGTTGCTATTGAGTTCCCGTGTGGGGAACATATATTTGTGTGTGTCATCTTTGCTGCAGGACAGTTTTAGGGGGATATATCCTGGGTTGATTGCATTGCCCCACATATCCCCAACACTTTTTTGGTGAAAAAGTATTTTGTGCAATTTCGAACTCGAGACTTGCTCTATCTAAAATTATGTTCCTTACCAGTAAGCCACTATCCAAGTTGCATACAAAATATTAATTATAATATATATAATAATATTATATTTACTTATTTAAAAAATAACTAATTTTCTAATGCGTGGGCGGGGGGGGGGGGTAAATGTGTGGGCGGGAATGGGATTTGAGAATTGGTTCATGAATCGACTCGTAGGAGGGTCAAAGTTAGTGGAGGGAAAATTACAAATGGCTAATTTTATTTTGTTTTTTATATATAAATATATAAATAATATATGTATATATGTTACTTATCGAACCTCTTATTGAGTTATCAAGCCGAGCGAGGCTCGACTCGAGCTCGGCTCATTTAGTTATCGAGCTCAAAATTCTGGCTAGGGTTCGGCTCCATAGCCTAATGAGTCGGGCTCACGAGCCCTTATCGAACCGAATCCGAGCCTGACTCATTGAATCATGACTCAATAGCCAGCCCTACCTATAAATACCTACGCGATTCCTCCTTCTCAACCCACTCCAATCCATCTTTTCCTCTCTTCAACTCATAAATTCCATCTCTCCCAAAGAGTCTTTCCCATTTTCCTCCAAGGAGCCTTCCTTTTCCATAGGATCTAAGGTATCCTTTATTTTTAATTAGTTTTCATTTAGTAATTTAAATGAAACGATTTTAATTATATTTCGAAATGCAATGGTAAATTTTTTGGCTTTATTTTGTGAAGATTATTGAAACTAAGTAATTTTTATGTCTTGATAAATTCAATATGCATTGAAAAATTTTATTGGATCAATTTTATGGTCAATATTGAAATTAAATCTTTTGTATGTCACAACGAATTTGAAATGAAATGGAAAAGTTAACAGTGTCGTTTTTGTGATTATTATTGAAATTAGGTCATATGTAAGCAATTGTTAATTCTATATGGGCTCATTTTTTGTGATCATTATTTGAAATTATGTCATTATTGAAATTGCAATATTCTTACACCTTAGGATGGGATTGTATGAAACACCCATGATATTTGCCCTCCCGTTAGTTTAGAATCTTACAAATAGATTTTTGATTAGGATATTTGCCCTCCCGTAATATTTGTCCTCCCGTTAGTGTAGAATCATATAAATATAGTGAATTAGGATGGGAATGAATAACACACTCATGATTAAGTACTTCTCCTGATTTTGGGTTAATTAGTGATTTTTTATAATTAAAAATATATTAGTCGAAGAATAAAATAATTCAACATATTTTAAAATATAAGTAATTTATTTACTTAAGTAATATTATACTTAATTCTAATTAAAATTGAAGTTATGATAATTAAAGATTACACCCTTGATTAAGTATTTCAACTAATTAATTTTAACGGTAAGTAATTTGATTAATTAAATAACTCACTAGCAATTTCTAGTTAATTACAAAATTTCTTTTCCATTTTTTGGTTATGTATGGAAAGATAGAAATAAAATGACCACAATTTTAGGTATTCATTTAATTTTGTTAGGTATAGGTGCTTTTCTTCTAGTATTTAAAGCTCTTTATTTTGGTGGTAACCCTAGAATAAGTACTTAACCTAGTTATGGAATAATTAATTAGTTTGGTTGAATAAATATTTGTAAAAAAATAATTTCATAATTCAATTAATTTTAACCATTAAATTTAATATTTAAATAATAAATAGAAATTTTAATCATAATTAAAAATTAAATTAGCAAAATAAGAAATTACACATATGTTTAATCAGGTCAACTAATTAGGAAATACTTAATCAATTTTTCTTAATAAGTATTTATAAAGCAAACAAATAAATTACAAATTAATTTTATAATTTCAATTAATTACAAATTACAAAATTGTGGTAAATCATGAAAAGAGGTTGCGTACATGGTAGAACAAAAACCACGACGGTTGGGGGGATATTATGAGGCCTTTTTAGTGACTTTTAGTGATGTATAGAAAATAGCTGGAAGTTGTTGTTTTCTAGGTGTTCTATGGAGGATCAATTATCTATAAGGAGTCCGAGATAGATTATGAAGGAGGCCGCAACAACATGATCAGATTGCCTACATCTAGCAGCTACAATGATCTATTGGTTTCCATATTTGGGCCAATTAGTTATACACCTGATATATACAATGTTAAGATGACATGCAAATGGCCAAGAAGTGCGAGATTTTTTTGTCCCGTCATTGATCGATGATGATAAAATTACATCGTCGATGTTGCAAGTCAATCGACAGGTGGTATAATGGAGATGCTACTTGAAGCTGAGGAGATTATCTCATCCCAATGTGATATGGGAACATCATTCATCCAAGGATTCAACCTTAACGAAGCTGTTATGAGGGAGATGAAGCCGAGCATGATGGTGAAGAGGAGGAAGAGGGGGATAACAAAGAGGAAGATGGAGATGCCAGAGAGGGAATGAATGAGGAAATTGAGGTTTAGGGGACCATGAAGAAGCAGACGTTAGCACTACAGCGGAGAGGGTGGGAGTTGTGATCGATCACATTCACGAATCTCTCCTTCGTTTGATAAACAATGAACACATTTTTGATCCATCATTGGACTATAGATCTTGTTACAATCATTGGAGGATCTGTCAGTCTTCTTTGGTTATGATGATTAGATCTTTGATGCATTTGGGGAGGAGGTGCCATTTTTAAATGAAGATGATGTTCGTATATATGAAAGAGCAACATGTAAGGAGTATTGGTTGAATCGTCCCTTCATCTAAAAGATGGCTCTGGTTCGATGAGTTGAGGACCTAGAGCATGGAAAAGTATGTGCAGTTCATGGTGTATGCCTCCAAGAGCATGGTAGACTATCGTCGTCGTGTCGGTCATGTGAATTTTAGCACAAAATTTTATTTGTTTTATCTATACTCCTAAACTAGATTTGTATAGTGTCAAGTACGAGAGTGTCAAACTCAGGGAGGCAAACTATTTAGAAACATGGGTAAAATAATAGAAAACTAAAGTTTTATTGGTTTCCTAATTTTTATTTATTTTTATGTATTATTCTGGATTTTTGATTGATTTTTATTGATTTTATTTTTTACATAATTTAAATATACATATGTAATAGTATAGTTATAAATTATGTAGTTTTATATTTTGGTTTTAGTTTTGTGGTTTTTATGAGCTTAAATATTTTATGATTTTTATTTAAATTAAGAAAATATGCTATTATCTTTATTTGGATTTTAATGTTGAAAATAAAATTTATTGAAATTTTTTTTGATTTTTAAAATAGAAAATGGAATGAAAATATTTTTATTTATCGGAAAGTATATGAAAAAACCTTTAAAATGATAGTACACATTTTTAGGAAAAAAATATATAGTACTTTACTATATACTGTATAAATAAGTTTTCAAAAAAATAAAAGGATTTTCTATTTTTAATAATTCATTTGAAAATAAAAAATATACACAAAACCAGAAAATACATTTAAAATATAAAAACACCTCTAAAAAATCTATAAAAATTATATACATTTTTTACCATATTTTTGCACAGAAAACCAAAAACAAAATAACAATTGCATATTAAAATCAATAAAAAATATAAAATACACAAAAACTTCAAAATTGTAGTTTTCTGGAAATTATAGGAGCACACGTGTAATATGCAGAAATTGAGTGGGCTCATGAGCAAATAGTCTTCACTTGCTACTCACATGCTTACTTAGTTGTCAAGACCTGCATGAAATATCGAAAAACACCATGAGTTATTAGCAAATTGCCTCAAAATATCTAGAACCGCACGTGTTGATCACATGTCTGAGTAAAGACGTGGAGCACCATGCATATTTGTATCATCGGATCGCAATCTGATGGCTTTAGATGGGGTTTGGAGCGTCGCTCCAGTTCTTCACCAATTCAATCGCGAGCAGTTGAGCTCTCGATTAGTTAATCTCTGAGGCATCACTTCAGATATTACATAGCAATCTCTAGCGTGGAGGATTAGATTCTCTAAATGTGAAGGTCCTTATGATTAGATTCAGATGTGTTATACTTGATGTTGTGATTAGAAGTTCAGAAGCATGTTGTTTCGAGATGCTCCAGGTGCTCCTTGATTAACAAATGCAATATTGGCCTCAGATGCTCGAGCTGATGACAAGAAGACCAGGCTCTTCATTCCTGATGGATCGAGATGTTGTTACATATTGTTGCACTGCACGATGCTTCCTCCAGGTGTAGATGGCGTGAAGCTTCCGTCGGTGTGAACTCTTTAAGCAGAGATTGCAACGACTAATCGTGTGTCAGGTCTCTCGATGAAGATGAAAATTTTCCAGATGAGAACCTGTACCTAGAAGAGATGTGGATGACTCAAGCTCGATGGATCGGTCCAGAATATAATAGAAATTGTGAGCGGGCGAGGTAACATTGGTGGAGGAGAAGCTCCTGGACTATGATCACCGATTGAGACCGAAGGCAGTTGGACATCTGAGGTAGAAAGTTGACATGGTTGGATTAGGAGAAGGAGATGGATCAGAATACTAAATGATGTAGCGTAGAATTACTCTGAGAAAAAATTAGGAAAGGCAGAGAGGTTGAGAAGAGAAGGGGAAATAGAGGAAAGGAAGGGGAGTGATGAACCTTCTTGAAAATGCAATGCATGTAGTATGCATGGGGTAATGGAGCTTAGCAGAGCTCCGAGGATGCTTGCCTTGACATGTTGCCGAACACAGACTACTTACAATAGCAGGATCACTTACCGGTGATGTGATAACGCAATCTCTTCTCCACTCTCTTGCTCGACACGCAGAGGAGCATCCCTATTACTGATGCCTGCTCTCTCGTCGGAACATACAGATGTTGAGAAACCAACTGGAAGATACCCAAATTGGGAGGGGGTTGGTGCCCTTATATAGCTGAGAAGACTTGGAAGGCAAGGAAGCGATTCCGGTCACCGGCGAAGGGTTCAGTTACTGTAGGGTCGTTGGGCAAACGTCCTAACGACGAGGTGGTTGTTGATGAATCCATGATTCACGACCTTTATTCTTTCGTTTTGGCTTAAATCCTTGGTAAAATACATGTTAATACTCACTAATTCTCATTAATAAACATTCTAATAGAAAATATTAATATTATATATTTAACACTTAATTTATTCAAAATAAAAAAAAGAAAGATAAAAATGAGAAATAAAAAATAAAAGGAAAAGAAGGATGTATATAAAGTATACAAACTAATCCTAACCCAGAGACCAGGTCAATATTAACATGGTCGACAAAATAAATAAGTAGGAGAGATAAGGATCCTAATGTATAAAAATACCAAAAAACCGATATCACAATAATACCTTTATTCATTTTCACCGTGTAAATATTTCACCAATTTTATTTATCACTTACATAATCTGAAACCAAAATCTTTTCTTTACAAAAATTGTTCATAAGAATATATATATATATATATATAAATTTATAAAAATATCAGAAAAACCGGCTAATATAAAAATAAAATATTACAATGAATTGTAAAAGCTAATTTTCAAAGTTCATAACAATTTATAGGAAACTCCAAATCGACCAGACTCACTTTTAAACTTCATTTTATTACTAGTACTATTTATTAAAATATCG
This sequence comes from Ottelia alismoides, assembly GCA_037367405.1. NCBI lineage: Eukaryota > Viridiplantae > Streptophyta > Magnoliopsida > Alismatales > Hydrocharitaceae > Ottelia > Ottelia alismoides. Next base: position 827,995 of record JAZKJV010000540.1, on the reverse strand, counting down.
AAAAATATTGAAATAAAATGGGTGAGTTTTGACATTACGTACAATAGAAGTGGTCGCATGTGGTGTACTTACAAGAAGCATGGTCCTCACTTGAATCGTCGATGAGCTCGAGCAGCATGCAGAGGCGGCAGCGATGTTGGCCGGAGTGCCAACAGATCTCACTGGAGAGGAAGCAGTCGTCATTCTATTTCTTTGTTCGTTGTCACCGCGATGAGTGATCAAAGCTCTCAATTCTCTCTTTCATAAAGGTGGATCAAAAACACATATGAGGAGAATGAGATGTATAAAAAGAGATGGGAAATAGAGGTTAGAAAAGATGGTGGAATGATGGAGTTGAATGGTAGGTTAGAAGAGGACTTGATGGTTAATGGAAGAACATGGAAGTTACCGTAGAGAATGGAAATTAAATAAAGAAAAAGGAAATAAAATAGGCTACTAAATAGCTTAAAATAAGGAGAAGAAAATGAGTGGAGAATTTACATCATAAGATAAATAATATGTACACGTTTTTTATTTCTCTAATTTTAATATTTTTGGTATTTTTATAAAATATATTAACAATATAAAAATAAAATAAAATACTAGAAATAAAATACAACGCAGCAATGTTTTTTTGGATTTTTTGTAATTAAGGAAAGTAAATAAAAAATGAGAAGAAAACACATCTACATTATATACAAAGTCACTTTGCCTTATTTACAATGACAAAACATTTTCTTGAGTTTTTTTATCTATGTAATTTACTAGAATATATAATAAATAAATTAATAGAAAAATAAATAAATAACAAATGATTAGTTTTGCACAAGAAAAAATCAAAGTCGCATATATTGCATTATGTACAATATACAACAAGGTCTTAAAATCCAAATTTTGCAAATGAACTTCAATTTTAATGAAACCCACTTTCATTTGATATATAATTTTCTAAATTAAACTTTAAAAGGGAGTTTGATGAATTTTGAGTTCATACGGAGAGGGAATTTGGTCGGTTAGTTGGATTTTACGGTTTTTTCTCTTTCAGATTCAGAAGTATTTATTTAAGGTGAAATTTATTTTATATTTTTATATTTTTATATACATTTTTATAAATAAGTCAGAAAAAGAATTAGCCGAAAAGGAGCTGAAATGAAATTATTAAAAATACATGAAGTTTTGGACTATTTAAAGGTAAAAAAACTCCTTTATTTTACGACTTTTATTATTGATTTATTTTATACAATATAATATACAATAATTAATATATTTTATTTACAAGAGTCATTTTATTAATTTATTGATTTTATGGATATTTACTTGAGATTTTACTTGGAGATTTTCCTACGATCAATATAGTGAGATGATGAATCGTGGATTCATCAACCTTGCTCTAGCTGCAGAGGATGCCGGTGTCCCTTCCCTTTTTTTGTGGGAGCCATCTCTATATCTGTCTCTAAATTTGAATTTGAGAAAATCTCTGCATTCAGATCAGGCTCAATATCTACATATGGATTGATGCCTCCATCTGTATGTATTGAAGCACCAGATGTACAGAATCGTTCTATGTTAAGTCAACACAAAATTTCATTAGGATGGCGATGTGTAAGGAGTGAAATCAGTTGCCATAAAAAATGTGCAAAATTTGGGACTAGAGTGATCTCAGGTTATTGAAGAAGGTGGGGAGTCTAGAGAATAGTATGCAGAGTCCGCTAGGTTCTCGGGAATTGTCCAAATTATTGGAGAAGACGAGTGCTTGGAATCGATGTTGGTGTTGGCAGAGTCCCGACTAAGCCATCCAACGGTCACCATCTTGAAGATGAAGAGGTAGATTGAGAATGTATGAAGGATATTGTGATAAATAAGGAATAAAAGGAGTATAAAATAGTAGAAGGCTTAAAGCGAGCGGGGGTCAACTAAGTAATAAAATATAGTATAGGAAAATGGCATAAAGCATGCAGGACTGGTCTTTGAACATAACTAAAATCAAACAACACGAAACAAGTTTGGGTTCATCGAGTCAATACAGGTGAAGCCATAAGAGTTCTGCTATTTTTATATCTTTTATTTTATTTTTGTTATTCATGGAAGATCTTATAACAAATCCTTATGAGTGTTATCCCTATAGGAGAGTGTGTACTATCACGAAAGTACCTTGTACTTCTTCCACCTCCTTTATAACATGTGATCTGTGCACTTTGAGGTCCTTCATCTCGTGCGATAATCATCTAAAGAAATAGAGGAGGAAGCCAATAAGCAAAACCAATATTTCTCCCATAAGTGAGGTACTCGGACGCAAACCGATGAGACTGACACAACCATGAGCGTGTGGCTGAGTCTCATTACTTCATACCAAGTTGGATGCTCCACAAAGCAGTGAACACAATCATCGACATGGCCTTTCTCGATTACATGTGATAGAAGAGCCAATTTTTTGCCAACCAAGGTGATAATCAGAGCAGTCACAGATCGGGTTTTGGGCTCTAATGCTAAGGGTGTCACACCTCACTCGGTCCGCAGAGTACATGAAAACAATGAAGCATTTATGAATCCAAAACAATGATGTACATCATGATTTTTATTAAGGTCAAAATTTTATTAGTCGTCCCATTTATTTTTTAGGTTTCCACTTTTTTGAGAATTTTTCAGAGCAAGCTGCCTAACGATTTTTTGTACTTTTCCTTTAATCCTAATATGTGCAAAAGTAGAGGGTGAAGTCAGAAAAGTAATGCAAGTGTATACGAGGTGGAAATCTCACTCTTGTATCAAATGATGCATTCAAAATAAGGAGCCCTACAATGCTTCCCATCTCTCCATACAATATGCAATATATAAATAAACACTATATGCACGTATGCAAAGCGAGAAAATGCCCTAAACAATAATTTCTATTATCAAGGAAGAATCGATGCTAATCACTCAAAAATGGCTCCAAGTGTCCAATCTTGGAGACTTCTCGGCGCCCTCCACAATGGGTCCTATAAGCATTGTATGGAGTCTCTCACGGTGCACAGTTCCAAATTCGAAAAATTAGCAATTAATTATTTGACTAAGTCCAAGTGAGGTAAACTATAGACACATGCTTATATTAGGGCTTTGGACCTAGTTTACTGATTCAAACAATCCTAGATCTAGGTGCTCAATCACAAAAAGCAAAGAAAAATAAAGGCGGAAAGCTTAAAATACATGAAACAAAAAAAATGAAAGCGATAACACATGAAAAATTGGGATGAAGTCCCCAGGTGAACAGACACCTAGGCATTGGACATCATTAAATGTGTCAGCATCCAAATTATTATAATTTAATTTACAAAAATAAAATAAAACTTTCCTAACAAAATAAAATAAAAACTAAGACAGGTTGCTTTTCTCCTCTTTTCTCTCCTCCTATATCCTTCTCTCTCATGGTCGCCTCACAAGTAGAAGACCAACCTCCGCTCGACTCGGTGCGTCCACCTCTTAAGAGATAGCCACCATCAAGAGATCCCTCGTAAGAAAGATCAATATAGAATGGATTAGAACATTTAAATAATTATTAAAATAAGTGGTAGAATAAAAAGAAGAAAAGATGTAGTGTAATGTAAAACTTGCTACACTATGTTGCTCCATGGCAATGGCGCCATTTGAAAACTGACTTTTACTAGAGTTAGTTATTCTTACAAGGAGAGAGCACTGTCGTTGAGGCAACCACACACCAAAGTCAAAATATGTCAACAATCAACCCACAATATAAAAATGAAGTAATAAAGCAGATGAAATGTGGACAAGTATTGTGGGTATCGAACATAGGGTGACAAGTCGGTGTAACAGGTATATTATTTATATAAAAAATAAAAAAATAAATAATATAGATGTATCCGTATAATACTTGCTTAATTAATTAGTTATTTTTTTTGTTTTAAATTAAAAATAATAATTATTTTTTTAATAGTGTATATATTATTATTTTAAAATTTTTTAAATTTTATTTTTTTAAAATATAATATATGTATATATATAACTACATATTAATAATATGTATTATATAAAGTATATATTTATATTATAGGTATAATATAATATAATGTGTATATTAAATGTATAAAAATCAGAAAATACCTAAGACAATAATCCTTTTTATTTATTAGGGGATTAAAAATATATACGGGTATTTCTAATAATAATTAATAGTATCAATTATATATAACAATATTATAGGAATTTTTCTTGTATTTTGTTAATGTTTTTGTAATTTTATGATAGTTTTTGGTACTTTTTAAGGATTTTTAAAGTTTGAAATGTACAAAATTAGAGACTTTTATAATTGACCGAATTGATTTGAGACTTAAAAATAGAAAATGAGTTCTAAATTTCTCATGGATAGTAATATATATATAGAATAGGAATTAATATTTTTTATTTTTCAAAAATAGTTTACAAATTTTTATGGTTAGCAAATGTTTGCTAGTTTTTGGGATTCTTTTCAATGTTTTTTGTGATATTTCGTGAGTAGCTATAAAAAACTTTAATAAAAAAGTAGGTAATTTTCTAGAATTTTTAATTAAGGTTTTTATAATTTTTTGTATTCATCAAGTCTATTAGGTAATAAAAGGCTCCTAACCTAAATTTAATAAATATATAGATTAGACAAGTGCCAAATCCCAAGACATAATATGAATAAGCATTATTTAAGGCACTTAAAATAAGTTTCCCAAAATTAAATGAGCACATGAGCAATTTTTATAACAATATTAATAAGAACTCCATGTAGTACATGGACATATATGTAATAAAAAATAAACATTAATTTAAAGCATAACAAATCCAAGGAGTTTAGGGCATACAAGTAATTTTACAAACGAAAACGTTCCATATCACGTGCCTCGTAGGGGCTAAAGTGCAAACAAATAAGTTACGTAGGTTCCATTGTAATTTGTCTGAATAAAATTATGCTACAAAACTAATTTTTAATTAAAAATTAATTTACAAAATGCAGAAGGGGGCCTATGAAAATTACACAGATTGGGCACGGGCAAACGGTGGTGGTTGCGCCACGTAGGTCACTTAAGAACTATTCGTATAGAAGGGAGCATGTACTGCTTTGATTTTATTCGACGACCCCTATTAGATCTAGGATGACCTTCTTGATCTAATGGCTAGGAGGTTGGTTGGATGAACATGGACAAACTTTGTTCTGGCTATGCTTTGAACATTGATTCATCCTTGCTTCAGCCATGATTCAACACATCGATGGGTGCAACACCATCTTGACATTGTTTTGTAGCTATAGGTGGCTCCAGAAGTTCCAGATCTCATTGACAGAGACATGGCAAGTCAAGGTAACTTCAGACGACTTGGAGCGTGAAATTATCCTTCAATTACTGATTCAGGTGCTCTTCAGAACTTGTTTCCTGCACAAAATGTTTGGTGGCTCGAGACGAAGGTATCATCCCAAAATTTAAAGCTAGTAATGACGTGGATGGTTTGAGCGTATGAGCTCAGATTATCGGTAACATATGGAGCTTGTGGAGCTCGAATCCATGCAAGATTCAAGGGGAATAAAAGGGTTTCATGGATAAATGGTCGAGGATCAAAATGATGTGGTCAACGGGGTCGGAGATTGGTCGAATAACTGGGGAATAGCCTTAGAGCTCAAGCTCCAAGCGCACGAAGAACTTGTGAATCATGCTAGACTACTTGAAATTAAAAAATAACTACAAAGTTGAAATCTAAGGTAAGAGTATTGTCTAAGAATGATGATAAAAGGCCCCGATTTGGCCCTGGCATCGAAGAGGCAGGACCATCGACAGAGCGCCGGCTATGCTTGGATTCTCCTCCTCCAAGCTTCCTCCTTGTTGCAAGTTGGCTTCATCAGCTTCCTATCACCAAGCACGAGTCCTAGGCATGAATTGATTGTTAAGAAATAAGGAAGGTGGGACAAAATCATAAAGTAAACTGGAGAGCTTTATTTATACACAGAGTAAGGGTCAATTTTGATGACAGGTTTTGTGACACTTCGATCAAAGTTTGGATGATCATATGGTATGGTGTGGTAGAGGGGTGGAAGGTGATGAGTTGCGATGAAAGGATGTATGCATCTTGAGAAGTGGATTTTGTTTCAAAAATTATAGAAGATGAACGGGCATGCATTCTGATAGGGGGCGGAGTAGGAAGAGGAACAATTGACCCTAGGTCAACTATCGAAAGGGTCTGGTTGGTCCACATGGACCAACAAGAATGAGGGACTCATAAAATACAATGTTAATTCAAGAATAAATATTAAGTGAATTATTTATTTTATTATTATATAATATTGTATGCAATATTTTATACATATTTTTATTTATTTTTTAAGGTGTTTTATCACAACTTAATATTTACAAGTATATTAATAGGTAAATATACCTACATCTTGAATATTAAATTTTTTATTGTATATATGCAAGTATTTTATATATATTAGATTTATTTATTTACATTCTTAAGTATTTTTGTTGTATTTTTATGAGCTTATTTGTATACTTAAATAATTATGTATAGATTCTTTATAGGTATATATAAGTATATTTCATATATGTTTTGAACTATATGATTTATTTTAATTTAATTTTGATGGTTTTAATTCATTTTGATTATGAATATGTGTTTTAAATCATATTTACAATTTTATAAAAATAAAAGAATTCGAAAAATATAAAGAATAAATATATTGATTAAAATATACATGTATATTGAGCAATATGGCCCAAAACCTAAATTTTACATCTTAGCTCAAAATTAAATGAAACTACCTTCATTAAATAGCTTGTTAAAAGTTATATAATTAAAGTTACTTTGATCACTTTTGCTACATTATGGGGGAGATACAAGTCTGTAAAGTTTCTATTTTGGCCTTTTATTTTGTGTGCTTTAGAGAACACTGTGCATTATGTTTCTATGAAATAAATTTTGTAGTTTTGTTTGTATTTTGTTCTAGATTATTCATATTGAGGGTTTTGATTTGAGGCATAAAATAATAAAAAAATAGGTGCCAAAAATCAATTATAGATGAAATTAAATCAACATTTTATGTGTGGTTTATATATATATATATATATATCTTTACAGTTCTTCTGTCCTATCTCCCCCTACTTTATTCATTGTCATTCAAGTCATCATGATGATTGGGTCTCGTAGTCTAAGGTCACTCAACACCTATAGTATTTCATTTCTTTTTCTTTTCTTCCTTTATTATTTAATTTTGAAAAAATACAATAAAAGTACAATATTTTATACATTATTTTGTATAATTTAAAGAGTATTTATATTGACAAATTAATGATGTATACATGTGTTTAACTAGGGATTTAAGGTCAAAATAAAACATAAAGGTGATGAAATGTAGTAATATCTACAAGTTTCATGTTGAACATCTATTATTTAAGGTGTATAATGTGATAATTAAAATAGAGCAATAATTATTATTTTCATATTGTAAAATTAGGGTTTTATGTACACTATTTGATCTTTATCTCCCCCTACTTTATTCATGTTCAACCTAGTCAATATTGACTTGATCTCGGGGTTTGAGACTTCATTTATAGTTCTTTTCTTTTCTTTATTATTTAATTTTAGATTTAAATACCAGTATTTGTGCATTAATTATGTATGAATATTGAGTGTTAATTTTTACAAGTTGGTTATATTTACAAGTGTTTTGCTAGAGAATTAAATAAAAAATGGAAGAATAAAGGTAAATGAAAGGATATTCATCGACCAACCACCATCATATCGTAGTTAAGGCAATACTGAGTTGTATCCCAACAACTAGTATCAGATCCTTATTTGACAACATTGAGCGATCTCACAAACAGTACAATACAACTGGCATTAGAGACGGGTATAGAATTTTTTCAGAGACAAGGTGCGACAGATCATAGTGAGATTCAACATCGATGAGTGGACGTGATCTACTAGATGCTTAGTCCTCAAAAGTCGTGATAAATGACAGACAAACACATAATCTCTCACACATATTCACACTCATTCAACCCGCGTAGATATATATATATATATATATATATATATATATATATATATATTCACACCCATTTGGACCGTACACACATGCAACTATTTCACATGTTTACATATGCAAATGTATATTCACACATTAGTGCACACACATCGATGCATACACATGCATTTACACATATTAATACACACACATGTACTTTCTCTCATTCACTCACATACACATGTTCATGCACCTTGCATATGAACAAATATTCACACACACATGCATGCACACATACATAAAAACACATTTACATATATCGTACAAACATAAATCGTTCACAAAAAAATATAATTTCATTCTAGCACGTATGTTTACATTCTCAGACAAGCATATCAACATTCTTACACAAAAATACATATTTTAACATCTAAAAAGAGCAATCATATACAAAAAAAGATGAAACTAAAGTAAAAATTTATCTTTTTTACTAGCATCATTACAAGTAATGTGATGAACAAGTGGAGGAAGAGTGGGAGCAGTGAAGAAGAATGTGACAACGAAGTAGGACGAGGAAGAGATGATGGATATGTGGAGGAGGAGGTGGTAGAAAAGGAGGAGGAGATAATGGATCGGAGGAGGAGGCAGAGAAGTGGTGGGGGTGATGGAGGCGAAGGCGAAAGAGGTGGTGGAGGATGGGTGAAGCAGGAGCAGGAGGGAGAGGTGGGGGAGAAAGAGGGTGATGAATTATTTTTTAAATTTAGGGAAGAAGGACATCATGTGAAAATTGGGGTTTTTGTCTCTCGAATTGGGGAAATAGGGGTTGCACATCTAAAATTTTAGCACACATTTTGATTACAGGTTGCTACCTCTTGTTGTGGCAATTGTGGGGCCTAGAAGTTGTCACCATAATACAACCACTACGTGATCGTATATCGCAACACATCCAATATGGACCACACTGTGATCGTAAGTAGTCCAAATGTGGTCGTCGTTGGCAATGTGACTACAATACCACAACTGTAATCTCAATGTTATGGTAAATATAGCATTTCTTGTAGTAATATAGATCTTACTTATAATGTTTCTCCTTTATGCTTTCTTGGGGCCTTGCAATCCCACTTGTATTGGCCTTTTGGATTATAATTCTACCGGAACATATTTTTCATATCCTTATAATTTAATCTCCCTTTTTTGTGACTTTCCTTTAAAGTTGTTCCCTGTAGTTCCTCTTATATATTCCTTTACTATTTAGGGTGGATCCTGACATTGAGTTTTTATTGACATCTTCTGTCGTGCATCTTCTATCATAAGAAGGCTAACAACACCCTCCAACCTCTATTGAATTGAGCAGTTTATATTAACTCCAATCAATATATATTAAATATCACAGGAACTAAAGTGAAATAACACAGGTTTTACCTCATCGTTGCATACGATCTTGACCAACTACAACTAATCAATGATGTTGTTCAAGTCATCGTTGAATACAATCTTGACCAACTACAACTAATTAATGATGTTGTTCAAGTCATGCTAATGTATGTCATCACGGAGTTTTCTATAATCTTCGGATTAGAAAGTTGGTTATTTAAATATACTTTATTTTATGTGGATTGCTTCTCATACATCTTTTCAAAGAATTTGAAAAGATTGATCATCATAATCCCATTTATAATGTTAGAGGCCACCAATGGAGTATGTTCAAGTTGTATCATTTCTAGGAACTTTTGGTCTAGGGCCTCCCACACCTTCATGTCTTTGGGTTTACTTCCTTTGATTGATTGATTGAGATCTTTCTGAAAACACAATGTCTTTGATTTGCATCTCTAGAATGTAAAGTCCGGTCTTTTGAACTTCTCAATCTTCATCTCTAGTTCTTCTAACATCTACATAAATATTAGCGTTCAAACCACGCTATGATATTTATTGATGAGAGTAAATTTTAATTTTAGTACGCAAATAGAGAATCTACAACCATCTTTCTTTATACGAGGTTGATTAATGCTCCAAAATAGACTACTAATGACATTGAAATTTAACGAGGTTGATTAATCGTATATTTTAAATAAGTCATTATATTAGAGAATATGCAACCATATTTCTTTATACATTTCAAATGGCTTGGATAGTGAGAAGGGGTTTTTTAGCAACACAAATTTATTTCTCCACGTGGACGAAAACGTTGCCACTGTATACTTCAATATTGTTAAAAAGAAAGATGCAAATATCCCCAGTTTCCTAATGCAATCCTGAATCCTAAATGACAAAGCCAATTATTTAAAAGAAATGCAAAATGACTCGAAATTGAGCAAATGATACATAACAACAAAGCATTTTTCCACGATTACCTAGGACCGGCTATATGAATTATTTGTCTCCATTCATATCTATCTTAAGTCGGTCTCGGACTTATAGTCTCAAAACCAGTGCACATGGTTCAGAAAAATACATAACGACACACGACTAGGATACTCAGATATCAAACTTGCTACATGAGAAGATCAGAGGTAAAATGGATCGAACCATCAAGCTGATGCAGCTCGGTCTCCATTCTCGTTAGCTCCAACCTTGAAGAAATCGAGGCAGCACTTCTGGAGGCTCGAGTACTTCTTCGTGTACTCGCCATAGAGGAAAGCCTGGTAGACTGGTGTCTCATCGGTGAGGATTTCCTTGGGCGCGGCGATAACGGACGTGTTGAAGGGGCATAGAAAGCTCACCACAGACACCCTCTCCTGATGAGCATTCACGATCGCGCGGTGCCACACGCTCTTGTACTTCGCGTTGCTGAGAGCCTACACTCACCAAAAGGATCATTAAGGAACATTAGTATTCCTATCAATTGAAGATAGACCAAACTATAAATTTTGCTCTTATTTTTATTGAATTTTGAGTTAACCAATTGCCTATAATTATCAATTTGTAATATCAACATTCATTAGATTTCCAAAATCATTTCACCATTTTAAGATTTATTGCGAACTAGACTCGTTAGCACCATATAATGCAATGGTTGAAACAAAGTGTTGCTAATACCGATTTAATAGCAATAAACTTTTGTATATGTTGTATTAAGCTAAAAATCATCAACATTTCTAAAAAGTGTTGCATTTACTTACAAGATTTACAATGTTCAATTCAACCCGTATGTCGCAATGAGTCAGCAACATGTAATAAATTCATTGCACATAAGATACAAATACGAATACCTATAGTTTATATGTTACAATATTATTCTTTTCCTCGTTAACATCTGAAAATGGATATGGAAATAAGTACTTTGCATATATTGATATCACAAATTATGTCCTTGATTAAATATAAATGCGGTTATGCAAATGGATAACCATGATTTAGCTGTGCTTATTTAACCGGAAAATATTGATATTCTTATGGATAGTATAGGACTTTAGCAATTAAAAGAAAAACATTTGCTTTGAATCCAACTTCTATAAAGATTGTGCTAGGGAAAAAAGGGAAAAAAAGGTCGAGTACTGATGAGAGTGTGGAGGGAAGCTCGAGGGCCAAGCAATCCACGGTGTTAGCATTGATAACCTTCCAATGGTAGTGGTGCCTTCTAGGGATGATTATGTCAACCATCGAGTGATACGATGCCATGAGATTTTCTCGAATGTATCGCAAGATCGATGTCGTGTATAGAGAAGTGCATATGAGAGTAATTTCCTTGACAGAGCATTCACATGACCTAAATGCCCTGTCAGGATATCTAACTTTAATATTTCCCTATCCGGACATCGATCGTCGAACGGTTCACTGATCGACGAGCCGTTTGTCGATCAAATATAAAAATAATATATAATATTATTCTGAAAATTGTTTGAATTTAATATTATTATTGAGAATCGGTAGATGGTTTACCGATTCTCATTTTCAAATATTTTTATATTTTATTTTTTATAACATAAAACTCAAAAGCTTTTTGAAATAACATTGATCGGCGAACGGTTTGCCGATTTGTGAAGCTTTCCCAGGTAGATGCTCTGACAGGGAAATATTAAAGTCAGATGCCCAGACAGGACATTTGAGAGATGGGGATAACCTGTCAGGAAAATTACCCCGCATTGGAACTAGAAGATGCAATGGAGGTAGTGCATGTTCCGCAATCCATCATCATTAGGAACATAGTGGAGAACACTAATTAAGGATGACAATTCGACATTACCCATTGGGTACGAGATCCAACCACGCTCATTTGAGGACTTGAACTCATCTTATTTATATTGGAATAAGTTTGGTTTTAAATGTACTACGTACCCATTCGGGTATGGGTTTTGAATTATCTTGCAGATACCTGAATGAAACCCACCCCAAGCAGCAAAATAAATATAAATATAAAGACTTTTTACACCACAAACTCTAAAAACTTTGCAAATTTCCTTCTCAACCCTGTAAACATAATAATTATCACCTAAACTTCGCAAACTTGCTAACTCTTATACTACGTACATTATGGTTAACTCTCATCCATTTTATCGTTTAAATTAATAGGATTACGTTAAAAAAATGCATATTATGTTTTTGTTTATCAAATTTACAAAGGATACCTCCTTCCCTCCTCCCCCTCCTCACCTTCCCTACCAAGCACAAAATCTGCCCCCTCCCCATGTTGCACCGATCTCCGTCTGACCTTCGCCCCACCTCCCCGCCCCTTCCTATCATCGCTTAATATGATCCCTCCTCCCCAGCATCACCCTTTACCCCTACTTGTGCACGCCCAACCTACAACCCCCACCCCAGCACCCCAGCATCGCCTAATCTCGATCCCATCTTCCCTGTGTTACCCCCCCCCCCCCTCTCCCCACCTCCAGCCAAACTCTGCCCCCTTGTTGAGGAGGATTGACAGAGGATACCAACGCATAATCTTGGAGGGCCTACATTGTCTGATAAGTCAGATCCGACAATCTGTGTATCGGTCCCTCTTGCAGTACTCGGATGTCAATCAACTAATTCAGACAAACAATCAACCCACAATCTATGATAAATCAATGAAAATTATATGAAATACAATTTATTATACTCTGCAAATAAATGTGTATAACAAGCAAGTGCATGGGTTGAACCACTAAGAGCAAATACACAGATAGGGGATTTATTAACAATTAATGAAAATTAAACAATAAATGTTACTTTTTATGCTTTTTCGTTTTTTTGGATTTTTTATTATATTTAATTTTTCTAGACTTTTAATGTTTTATATTTTTTAAATTTTAAATTTCTTATTTTCTTTCTAGATTTTTTTATTTTTATTTCTTTTTTAAAGATATATCAAGTATGTATATATATAATGCTATGTATAATATAAATACTATATATGATATATATAGAAAATATATAAAAATATATAAAATACAAAGAATAACAATCTGTTTTTTATTTTGAAAAGGTTTAAATATATTTGTAGGTATTTATAAATAATAATACTAATAATAAAATAAAAAATATACATTAAAAATAGTCTATATAGGGTCTTATATTTAAAAATATAACTACGTATACTTAAAATTATAAAATAAATTGCTTTTGTATTATTAATTAATTCCTTTATTTTTACAATTTTTTATAAATTTACTCATTTTTATATATTTTTAGTTATTTTAAAATGGAAAAATAATGACTTATAATCATAGGATGGAATTTTTTGGCTTTTAAAAATATATAAGAACTCCAAAATTCCTATAACTATTTTTAATATATAGAATATAATATAAATAAAAATAGAGAGTAGACAACTACTTTTTATAATTTATATAATTTTTGCGAAATTTAATAGCGTCGGAAGGGCTTTTCAATTTAGAAAATTTCATTTTCTATATTTTTGTGATTTTTGGTGAGTTATAATATAGAGTAATATATAATATATTAATTTTTTGTAATTTTTAGATAAGGTTTTATTTTTTGAAGTTTAATAGGTAATAAGCAGCTCTTAAATGATTTCTAATAAATTAGAAATGCAAAAAATGATAAATAAAATAAGGGCATTCATCGGCATCATTTTAAGCATATCCCACAATTTTTCCAAAATTTATAGAGCACAAGATCTATTTAAAGAAAATAGAAATGCAACAAAATAAAAAAGGCATCGTAGGGTATATTGCAATAAACATACAGTTATAGGGTTCACATGCAAATAACTCAAAAGTCTACCACCTATTTACATATTTGCAGGACTTAACATAAATAAAGGAACCCGATATGGTATCCTTGCAATTTGCCTACCTCACATGGGTCGCCACGTGAGGCGAGTGATGATACTCTGATTTTCACTCTTTATTATTTTATTTTAGCTATTTTTCTTGACAAAGCATCATGCAATTCCTGTAAATATAATAAATTAACAATTTACATGCATGAGTTAATATTGTGTATTTAGCATGAATTTTCGGAAAAAATAAAATAATAAAGGACAAGAAAAAGAATGATGTATTTATACCAAATACAGAGTGGCCAAAACCTCAAAAGAAGGTCAACCCTTCACTTGTTCACAAAAATAAAACAAGTAGAGAGAGATAGGGCTCACTATGTAGTGTACATATTGCTCATATTTGTGCATATTATTTCATACTTATTTTCATAAAATAAAATTAAATTAGCCATTTCACACCCTTGTACATATTTCTAAAAATGATATACAAACTAGAAAAATAAATAAAAATAAAAATAAAAATAAAATCATCCATTCATTGTACAAAACACATGTGTACATATTACATCCTCTATTTATTATACACTTTAAAATAATTTCTAAAAATTAAATAAAAGTTAATTTATACTCCTAAAAATATGTTGTAAATAACTTAAAATATAAATAACTGTATTTTCTTAAAAATAAAATAACAAAAATACGTGTACATAATACATGGGTATACTATACATGTATATAATATTATGTATTGTATATATATTAATTTTACATAAAAATAATTGAAAATCATGAAAAATAGTTTGAAAAAAATAAATATTTTTTTATTTTATACACTTTTTATTTGAAATTCGTTTGTTATTTTTTATTGAATTTTCAATTATTTTGTACAATCGAATTTTCTAATTGTTCCAAGAGGGTTTGTTGACTCCAGTCAACGCCCCCTCCTAGCTCGGGTCGGGTCGAGACCTCTCCGCTGGAGCCCCTTCTCCGATTTTTTCTACCTGATTCCAAGCGCATCTTTCATTGAAATACAGACCCAAGACTCTTCGTATATATGAGATTCTCGCAGGTCCCATGGATGATCTGAATCTCTTTAGGGTTCCATGCTCCGTGCCGATCTTTTTGGACCTCGAGCTAGCTATTAAACATTTTCTTCCACCTCCTAGTGTGACAGCTCATCCCTCGTGTCCCCATTCCCTCCTAGACAACTTTGTTGAAGTGACAGCCAGCGGAGGAGCCCTTCAGGATCGTGGGAAGGCACCTGGTGACTTGTAGCTCACAAGGTGGTCGGAGCTCCGTTGTGTGAAGCCTCCCGACCAACCGCAACTAGGTTGAGGCCAAGATCCGACTCCCCACGTCTGCATGACCTTGCTGAGTACATCAATAGACTCAGGCATCGCCTATATCCACTGCATTTCTCGTTTCAATTCATCCTTCCATTTCACCTCCACCGACATCTACCTGCTCTGACCAACTAGTCGGAGCCCCTTTCCCAACATCTATCCACTCTGATTTATATTATATCTCACTCCGCACCTTCCCACACTACCCAACCACCCTGAGACTCGATCATTGGGTCGAGATTAGGATTAGACCTCCTTCTCACTCCTTCGTCAGAGGTCGACCACCATTCACTGATGCTTCCCTTATCCTTTGAAGCAATAACTTGGGTCGGTGCGTAGCCCCGAGCCCTCTACTCCTTTTGCAGGTCTACTAGCGCACCTAGGATTGTTCTGGTGTCCTTACTGCTCAGGAAGAGCAGCTGCAGGAGGAGCTTCATCGCTGGCACCATCCGACTGTCGTCACCTCCATCGGAGCCTTCCACCGGAAGCAGAGCACCCTCGCGATACTTCAGGATCCTCTGGCGAATTGATCGGAGCTGTGGATCTCCTATGTTGGCCGATTCAAGTTCGCCCAGGGGGACCCTCTTCCGACTGTTGGATGCCCCCGGTGCTGCCAGATTCCATCATGTCCATCCGATTGCGGCAGCCTTTCTGCTGTTGGATCAGACTCTCTAGAGAATGTAGCCAACCACCTTTAGAGACGTCAGATCTACAACAGGGAATGATTAGAGCCATAAGATAGTGACCCCTCCCATTACGCCACGTGTCTCTGTAGGGATATATTTCTCTTTTTCCATCACAGTTTTATGCTTTGCTAGTTAGTCCAATAAATAAAAGTTGTAGTACAAACATTTTGCAGTTCGGACCATGTATTTTCAAATGTTTGCATTTTAGTCCCTCTTTGTGTGTACTACGTGGACATACACTTGACTGTTTAGGTTATTTGCATATTCTTGCCTGAACTTCTATAATGTTATGGAATGAATGAAAGATTTTGATATTTGCATTTATGCCTCTGTGCACTGAATCACATGTTGTGTGTGTTCGCTTGGACTTTTTTTGCAAATTAGGCCCTATACTTATTAACTGCATTATTGTTTGGCCTGAAACTTTATTTTATTGCACCTAGATCCCTGTGAACTGCCTATCTTTTATTTATTTTAATAAATATCAAATTAATTCCAAAAACCCTACAAGTTATTATTTACTCATGTGGATGCGTAGTATTTAGTGTAATTTTTGTGGGTTAATTTTGTCACATTTATTATATTTGAAAAATCAAAAACCTATAAAAAGTGTCCTTTCAATTTTTGAAAATCCATAAAAATTCGAAAATTGTCCTAAAAAATATATAAAAAGTCCTTCTTGTGTGTTTTTGCGTGTTTGATCTTCAGTAGCATTTTTGTCTTTGAAAATCCCTTAAAAACATTAAAAATTGAAAAAGACCTAAAAACTTATAAAAAATCATATAAAATTCAAGAAAAATAAAAAATCTCATTTCAGTTCATGTTTGTAGTATTTCATCTCTAATTTCTCATAAAATTGCTTCATATGACTTTAGGGCATATAAGAAATTTTAGATTGTAATTTAATCCTGGTTGTGTAGTGTTTGTAGTTTTATTCACTATTTAATTTTTTTATAAAATTATAAAAACATTTGCAAAACTCTAGAAAATTACCAAAAATACTTCAAAAAATTTAAAAACCCAAAAATGTTTTTATCTGAATTTTCTGAGCATTTTTAGTAATAAAGAAAAATCCAAAAAGACTTGTGTGTTTCTTTATTCTCTTGTTTGTTGATTTGCTTCTTTATTAAAAATACAAAAATTTGCAAGATTTAAAACCACCAAAAATATGTTTGACATTTCTGAGATTTCATTGCTTCATATATTTTTGTGCTCCTTGTGTTCGATCTTGATTGCTATCCACATAAAAATAATAGCAATACCGCTTACATTTTGTGCATCATTGTTTGATTTTATCGAGTGGTTTTATTTTTCTTGTTGAGTTTTCCTACTGATTGGGGTCGCAACGACCATTGATTTATCTTGATACTTAACCCTGGTCGGTAGGCCACTCATTAGAATAGTGTCGTTGCCGAGGAGCATGGCTTAGTAGTCATTTCTTTGCTTTTTGTCTATCTTTCTATCTCATAAAACTATTTCTGACATTTTCTCTGTTTCACTTTTCGTGCGAGGAACCACATGAGGGACGCTTCGACTTTCCATTGGAGGAGACAACACTTGAGGAGGAGCAGAAGAGACGACTTAGTTTTGTTAGATAGATAGTTTATTTTTCAGCAGAATATTATTATTATAATAATTGTGGACTTGGACTTTTTCTTGGACACTTAGACATTTCGGTGTCTGTTTCGTCGAGTGTCAGTACACTCAGTGGACCTCACCACGGCTTTTTCGTGCTTTGATTTCACCACCTTACTTTCTATTTGATTCTCGTGGATTTGATTTTCTCTCTCTCTTTCATTTCTCCTTCTCCCATTGTTCAGCTTCTTCCCTGTGCACACTTGACCCTCTTTCTTCCTCACCGATGTAGCCCTCTTCTCCCTTCATCTCTAGCCAACAACCTAGTTGTTGGGGTCGTTGGTCCAACAAATCAGCGGTGCCTCCACCGTCGGCTGGTGACGAGAGCTCTTTTCTTAGGCTCCAAGTCAACTAACTTGTATATATGACCACCCTCCTTCTCCGACGAAGGATCCCCCATTGTTTCCATTATTCCTTTAGTGTGCTCCAGAGTAGCTGGTGACAGAGAGCTTCTCCTCCATCAAAGCAAGGAGTAAGGTGCAGCGAGATCGATACCAAAGTGTTGTGTGGTCATGTACCTCCGTGCTAAGCCTCTGCAACGGCATCATGTTAGGGCAAGAACCTTTGGAGCTCCACCGAGCTCTGATCCACAAGTGCATCCTCCATCTTTGTCCGGTTAGTTGTATGTAGAGCTCTTCTTCTTTAATTTCTCCTCTCGATCCTTCTATTCTCTTCTACTCTTCATACTCTATTCTCTTCTCAATCTATCTTCTCCTCCATTCCATTCTCAAATCATCATCAAAAAATCCTTGAATTATCTCATCAATCAGTACCGATTCTATTTCATTCAGATCAATTTTTGTTTCTCTGCCCCTCTTCATAACTGATCAACTCTCGTCACTTTGGTGATCGGAGCTCCTCTCATCTTTCCATCACCTTTGATAGGAGTGTCACATTCATCCTTTCTGCTACGGTTATTTTCGAGCCTTCAAGCTCGAGGCGGGTGTGTATGAGCGTTTACAGGAACCTCTACACTTCATCCGCTTCTTGAGCTGTGGGCAAAACCTATAGATCTGGTTACTGAGCAGGGACCACCTGATTATCATCCGACTTGAGAAACTCCGAATCTTAGCTACCATCCACTGTATTTGAAGAGGAGTCTGATACGAGTCACACAACCAGGCAAGCTTAAGGACTTGCATCTGGAAACAAATTACATATGGAGCTTCGCATGGAGATATGATTGAACAACATCAAATCCACATCAGATCAAAGAATCTAATCGACACCTTCTGCCTTGAAGCACTGCCTGAAGGATTTCGTTTCATATTATCGAAGCAACAGTACACAGAGGGAATCACCACCTGCGACGAGCAATTGACACCTTAGAATCAAGAACCTGCATGATTAGTCATCGAACAAAATAGAACAGCTGTCTTAAAGACGTGGAGGCGATCCAATCAACGCACGATAATTCACACATCAACCTTTGTTAGACTTGAGCTTCACAGATCGAAGAACTGCCGGCCATAAAAGAAGAACCTGAGCAAGTACAGTAATGCTTAAAATTTCAACAAACAGCAATTGTGGCTCGAAATTCACTAAGTTCCACTGCATGTTCTTGATTTGGGGATGAACCGAATGCACAAAGACCATTTGATCGGAGAGACTAGTGGTAGAGATTGAATCTGGAGCATCTCAATGAGAACCATACAGATCGAATCCAAGTAGTGCCACTCCACCTCTTTAGACTTAAAGCCGTGCATGGGCTACGGGATAATCCAAAAGCTGAGAATCTAGGAGCTAAGGGACCTGAGAACCCTAATGGAGTAGAGAGACCACTCTTGGTCCTGATAGAACAATGCAGCAGCTCTACAACCATGGAGCTACTGCCACTCATTAGTGGATTCGTCTCCCTGTCATTCACAACAACTTAGAGCTCCAACCTCAGACAATGTAATTGCTACCCAAGTTCCGCAGGCACTCTACTGAGGAGCCACATCTACACCTCCAAGAATTCGAGCTTATTTGTGGCACGGTGCATGATGCACAAGTGAACGAGGACACAATCAAATTGATTGCTTTTACTTTCTCCCTCGTAGATCAAGCAGCCTACTGGCTGAAATACGTGGGGAGATACGTTTCAACGTGGGAACAATTGAGAACTGCATATCTGAACAAGTACTACGCACTTGTTCGAATGAATGTTGCTAGAGCTTTGATCAGTATCTTCATCATGATCGGGAATGAGCAGTTCCACAAGTCATGGGACTGTTTCAGAGAGCTCAATGATATGTTTCCCCACCATGAGATTACAAAGGAAAATCTAGTACAAAGCTTCTTTTGTGGGTTGACACTAGATCTCCAGGGTCTGGTGAATGCATCTTGCAGAGGCTTGTACTTTAAGAAACATGAGGACCAAGTCTAGTCCATCTACAAGAAAATGGCTGAGAAATACACCACGATTTCCCGGACTCGGTTCTATACTCAAACCAAGCCACAAACCTATCACCATCACTCTATAGTGGCACAAATTGAAGGGAATCCTTCTTTGTTGTTTCTAATCATATCTAATCATCATCAGCTGACATGGGGATCATTTGTCAGAAGTTGGATCGAATGGAAGTTATTGAAAAAAAGTGCCAAAATCTAGACAAGCTCGATAAGATCGACAAGCTTGAAAATGCATAAGTGATCTGAAGACACAAATCATGTGCCTTCAAGAGATTCAGACTGAATCTACCAAGTCTTCAAGATTAAGGGCTGATTCAAGAAGCCGAGACTAAGGCATACTTCCACGACCATCAGTTTAGCACATCTACCATGTGCATTCTGAGCTGACTCACCAGTCTTCGGCTTACCAGCAGAACCAATAGACACCATCATATGACACTCAGATGGCAGTTTATCAGAGCGATCAGCCATTGGCATCTATGCCCCCCCTTTACTCTGAGATTCCTGAGCCGTTGATCGAGATAAATGGGATATGGTACAACCAACCGTAGCAGCCAGGGATCCATCGTGATCATCATGGTTTCCGTTAAGCTACAAGAGGTACCTCTTCCCAGCAGCCACTCCAGGCACCGATGGTGCGGACCAGAGAATAATAACAGCATTCCGATCCTCTCCAGTTCCAGCACCATCAATAAAGGCAGAACACATATCATTCTAAGTATCAGCAGACTTATCCTCAACAACAACATTTATCTCAGCAACAACCTTAACTCCATCGAGGCAACTAATCATGATCTTATGGTCCCTTCCATGACAACCCAGCTTTAGAGTATCTCGCTTTTAGGAGAGAGATGGATTAGTTTAAAACTCATGCCACTAATTTAGTCAAAGGGAAGTCCGCCTTGCCTGCTCGGATAGAACTAAATCCTAACAATCTGAAGAGAAAGCCAGAGCAGGCAAATTTGACCGAGCCTACCCTCCAGTCACAGGTATTTTTAGATGACTATCTTTACTGTGATGATGTTGATTTCATTTCTCTTAGGAGCAGTAGGATGCCAATAGATGGAGCCTTAACGATGCTCGACAAGGATACACCTGATGATACAAGCGAGCCTATTGAGGATGTCGATGGCAATGTTGAAGCTGCCATTTCCTTTGATGATGTGAACAATTGTACTGAAGCCACCAAGACTAAAGAAAATTAGCTAGAGCCAAAAGACAAAGCAATTACTTTACTTTTCTTTTTGTATTGTAAAAATAATAACAAAAAATCATAAAAAATGTACAAAAGAGAAGAACTAGAAAAATAAATAAAAATACGGTCAATCAATCTCGATTTGACTCTATCTCTGATGATACCCATAGAGCAAGTCCCAATTTTACAAAAACACTTTCTTCTTCTTCCTCTGACCCTCCTAATGTACAAACTGACAAGGAGGATGTAAAGATACCTTTTCCTCAAGCACTCTGCTTCGAAAAAAGAGAAAGAGGAAAAAATCCAAAAGAATCAGATGATTGATCTGACCAAAGAGATGTTAGATAAGTTCACAATCCAACTCACTCCTTAGGAAGCCTTGTAACATATCCCTCTTCTGCAGAAAGGCTTAAATGACTGAACCAGCGCAACCATTGCTCAGAGGTCCATGTGTTGACCAACGAGACATGGCACGTTATGTAAAACTATCTTGCAGCTAAGTGATCAGATATGGGAGCACTGTATGTCATATGCAAAATCATAGACCATACTTTTGATCGTATTGTATTAGATAACATATCTTCGCTTAATCTTCTTCCTTCTTACTTACACGACAAGTTTGAGTTCGGATCTCTTCAACCAAGCCGAATGGACCTACAGTTTGTTGATAAATCGGTCACGAGGCCTAAGTGATTACTCGAGGACATTATCGTCACCATTCAAGGTTTGCAATTCCCCCTGAACTTTGTCATGTTGGACATGGCCGTCCCTAAATGTATGACTAATACTTCAATCATATTAGGATGATCTTTCTGGCGATAGCCAAGGACATTTTCAATTATGGTAACGGGAATGTATACTTTCACGTCCAGGGTGAAAGTATACATATAAAGACAATCCAGGACCTCCAATATAGATAAGGTGAATCAGAGCAAGCATATGATGACGAACCTGATGGTCATCAGGACTGTGACTTCATACAGATGGATGATGAGGCCATCTGGGTTGAACCTACTACGCAATCATTCATCACACCTGTATTAGAGTCTGAGATCCAAATATTAGATAATGGGATATTAGAAAACATTGTCTTGGACCTGATTAGAGATGAGGCTTGTGGAAATTATTCTAGAACCTTTTTAGATCAGCCTTATATCCTTGATCCATCCGAGTCCGAAGTGAACAATAAGATCTACCAGTCACTCATAGATCAGTCGGATTCAGAAGATGTTGATTAACAGTGTTTTGCCTATTTTATTTCACTTTAGACTTCACCAAAAGAGCCTACAACCAGTCTGGAGACAGAATCAGTTCTGAATATCCATATATCAGAGGAGAAATCTCCGGATCTTTTTGAGACAGATCAGGATGAGCATAAGCACACTGACCTAGTAGCCTACACCCAGGCCCTAGTTAGACCAACTCTCCCTGTTTCTTCTCCCCCTACTCTTAAATTTTACCTTACAGCATGAAATACTAATTCCTTGTTGGAGATCCCAAAATGTTTTTGGTCATCATCGCTTTTGATCTGACTGAAGATCAAGAATCTCGTCTGATGGAGATTCTGGAAAAGAACTACAAGGCAATATCTAATATCCATGGGATTAGTTTGACTCTATGCTTGATGATCGAAAAATCAAGCGCTCAAGATTCGGGTGAGGTAGAAATCACTCTCGGTCGTTGCGACCCCGATCGACAAGACTCGGTCAATCAAGAAAAATAAGAACCACCAAATCGGAAGAATAAAACAATGAAAGCAAAAGCGGTCCTCGCTAATTTATTAACCTGCTATAGCGACCAGGGTCAGACTCAAGGAGCACAGGATGGACGAGACGGCCTACGAAGTAGTCAAAATCGAAAATAAAGAATAAAATATTTTTTTGGTGGATTTTAATTGTTTTTAATTTTTTTGTGTTTTTAATTTTGTAAGAAAATGTAAGAAAATGTAACTTCAACCATTTATTTTAACATCCAAAGATACACAGAAAATTCAAATATTTTTTTGTTTTTTCTGTTTTTATATATTTTGGGTCAATTTTTCAGAATTTTTCAAATTTTATTTGATTTTCTAAAAATAAATAGAGGAAAAATATGGGTTACTGTGCACCCAGACTTGAAAGACCAATTAAAAATATATAATTGGTATATAAAAGTCTGGAGACAATTTTTATGAAAAATATATACAAAAACTAAGCTACAGAAAAAGAGTTTGCATTTTTTTTGAATTTTATAGATTTTTTAATGATTTTTATAATATTTTTAAGGTTTTTCATTTTTTATGGTTTTTCTAAATTCAAATAAGCCAAAAATTAGATAGAAGCTAGAAAACCACAAAACTAACCATCCCTAATTTATTTAGAATTTTAGAGAATTTTTTATATTTTTCTTTGATTTTCTTTTTCAAACAGTAACAAAAATGCACGTTTTTGATTTTTAAAAATACCGAAAGCCTCGAAAATTCCCCTCCTGTCCTTGCCTGGGGGAGCCCCATAGAAACTGTCTACCTGAGACTGGAAATTTTTACACCGTGGCAGGAGCCACGTGTCCAAATTTCACCTAATTTGGAGTTCAATTGATATTTTATTCAATAAAAATAAGGCACACAACAATCAAGGACCTAAATGCAAGAAAACATACTTCCAGGGGCCAAACAATAACAAAAATAAAAAGTCTAGGGCCTGGAGAGCAAAAAGTCCACTCAAGCACGCACAAAGCACGTGGTTCAAACACAGAGGGGCATAAATGTAATTATTATTTAAAAAGATGCAATCAGTAACAAGCACAATGTTCAGAACTAGAAATGCAAAATAACCACATCCTCACGTGTTGAAGCACGTGTCTCACATAAACAAGGACTATAATGCAAATAAAGTAAACCTAGGGTCCTAACTGCAAATGTTCCAAAATAAAAAACAACGGTGACAAATATTTACAGGACTAACTAGCAATAATAAAAAGATAGGGGCCTAAGGGAAATTACCCCTTTATTAAAATCTGACTGACAAGGGGGTGCCACGTGTAGATCCAATGGTGGAGAAGCGTGCCTACCCCTTCGTCTTGACCGACGCCTCAGATGAAGTCCTGGCTCGTTCCAACGGTCGTCAGCTCCCGCGAATGGATGGTCACGATCTTATCTGGCGCGAGGGGACTGGATCTACGGTATCTGGAGCTCCTCCAAGAACAAGCCACTGGTGAAGTTCGCCGGCCTAATCCGCGCGGTGGAGGGCTCCGATGAGGCTGCTGAAGTGTTGAAGAGATCAGTCACGATGGTTCGCAGCTGGTAGGTGGGTCTGATGAGGCCGGGAAGCTCTGGAGAGCTCCGACGACGAAGGCGGTGATGGAGACCCTGTTCTTCAAATGTTGGACCTCCAGATGGGGTCCTTCTTCGATGCTACCTGCACAGGAAGAACGCTGGGTAGAGGGCAAAGTGCCTCGACCCGGTTATGTGCGAAGGGGGTGGTCTAGTGAGGCAGAGCGGAGGTCTCCGGCGAGGCGACGACGATGGAGACCCGAGCCTTTGTTTCGGGGCGAACCAAGGTGATCGGATGGGTGCAGAACGTGGGTAGAGGTCTCGTGGATGTGAATCGATGGTCAGATGAGCAAATGGATGGTCGGATTGAGGTGAATCAACCGATAAAGGCCGACGGCGCAAATTGGGCGAAAACGGAAATTAACCTAATCTAGGGGAAATCGAAGGTACTTGATGGCTGAAATCAATTGTACTGGGGATAAGGAAGCTCCTGGGGTCGTCGCCTCAATGGCTCATCGGGGCCAGAGGATTGAGCTCGCTCGACGGCGGAGCACGGCGGCGCAAGTCGCCGGATCAGTAGCTGGGACCGCCTTCTCCTCACTGCTACACTCTCCTTGGATAGCTGTCACTCTAAGGAGGGCAATGGAGGTCCTGGGATGGAAGACGGAGGCCAAATATAGAGTGAAATATCGGCCGGAGCTCGACTAAATAGTAGTAGGGGTCCGGGTAAAATGGAGTCGGGCAGGGCATGGTGAAGCACGGACCCCTAGGTAGATGATCGGGAGAGGGTCTCGGATCAATGATCG
The DNA here is from genome assembly GCA_037367405.1 of Ottelia alismoides. Lineage (NCBI taxonomy): Eukaryota > Viridiplantae > Streptophyta > Magnoliopsida > Alismatales > Hydrocharitaceae > Ottelia > Ottelia alismoides. The sequence continues at coordinate 802,572 of JAZKJV010000540.1, read as the reverse complement.
TCAAATGGAGCATGGGGTTTAGGCGAATGGGAGGCGGATCAGCTCCTAAAAATTCTGAGAAATCGGGTCGGGGCGAAGGGATCCGGGTCGAGTGGTCCATGGGGAGTTGTCTAGGGGTCAACATCCCCTGTGGACCAATTAGAAGCCTCCATTTATTAAATATTTGAAAATTCTATTAAAATTAGTAAATGATTTTATTTCAAAAAAGTTTAAACATGAAAAATGTTTATTATTTTTCAAATTATTTTATAGTGATATTTATTTATTTTTTTGGAAAAATAAATAACATGTTTACATTATATTATTATTATATATAGGTGTATACACATATGTATTTTTTATTTTTTATTTTAATTGTTTATTTTTGCACAATTATTCCAATTTTATATTTTATTTATTTACAACATAAATTTTGGAAAAAAGTATTTTTATTTTAATTTATTATTTATTTACATGAGTTATATAAATAGATTTATATACATATGTACATGGTATATATACAAGGTTGAAAATGATTTATTATTATTATTATTATTATTTTATTTTTATAAATATGTACAAAATATGAGAAATACTTTTTATTTTTATTTTGAGGAAAATAAATTTATACATAGATGTATGTACACTATACTGAGCTACCCTATCTCTCTCTACTTGGTTTCTTTTGCGGTCAGGCCCATGCTGAGCCCTCCCTTGGAATTAGGTCACTCAATATTTATTCTAAATATTTCCCTCTTTTTCTTGTGTTTCTTTATTCCTTTATTTTCACAAAAACATGCCAATTATGCATAATTACAAGATGCATGCATTTTGACAACTTATGATATTTATACATATTTACATGGCATTTTGCTGAGGTTTCTAGCTAATATAAAGGAATAAAGAGTGATGAATGTGGATTCTTCACCCCCCTTATAATTTACTTTTGCTAGTCCCTTAGCAAACACTTATTTGAAAAAGAAGTGCAAAAGAGAAAGAAAAATAAAAAGAGAGGAAATCAAGGTTGATTATTAAACTTTCCTTCATTAAATTGAAATATGGAGCTCGGTCAGACCTTTGGATTATTAATTTATCGGAACCTTATTTGGACTAAAGCTTAAAACTCAACAGCCTCTAAGTTCCACCAATCTATGGTCAAGAATCCTCAATAAACCAGATCAGAACAAGTCTACATACACAAACTCTAATGACTATGAATCTTTCCTTGTACTGTATAAGTGATATGTAGCTCCCCACCTCAGAAGTAATAAAGAAACAACCCCCCAACCTGGTAACTCCAATGCCTCGGTCTAGCAACTCTTTCCTCGAGAAGCGGGGTATTCCCTTCTAAGTTCAAGTGCAACCGGCTCAAGAAGAGGGGGAAGGAGAGAATGGACCATGACCAGTGTAGCCATGTATCCTTGGGAGCTCTAACCAATGTAGCTGAGTCTCTCGCTGCAAGCTTCATGAGATGGTCATGTATAACATAAGCTTTGCTTTATTTGACTATATACACTCCGGTGGGATTATTAAATTTTCAATCCGACCCACCGCCTTTTTCGGAGTTCTCTTCTTTTTACACATTTTTTTCATGTGCATCTGTACAACATATCTACATGGTGCAGCATATGTACAAGGAGTTTTTACTTTTGAGCCAGTAGACTATCCCTCTTTTGAAGCTTTATTGCAACCCACAGCTTCTATCTTTAGACTTCATAACCACCAAACCAAGTTGAGACGCACTTCCTTCACTATAAGAAGAAGAGAGGTTCCGCCTAGAAATACTACCCTCATATGCTACCCCAAGCCAAAGGAAACTGTCTCCTCATCACCTCATCCATGGAGAGTTATGTGTAAAGTGCTGGTGCAAGTAAAGCCATTGTCTCTGAGAGTCATGCGTGTGTTGTTAAGTGCTCTACTTAGGCTCATAAAGATGACATATGCTCATAGCCTAGTGCACTCAAAGAATTTAGTCCCAATGGACCTGAAAAGTCTCAATCCTAAGCCCTATAAGGTTCCTCTTATCATTAGGTGGACTAAGGTCTTAACCAAGCTCCATTTTCCAATTTAATTCCATGCCAGTTTAAATGTCAACTATGATTTGGAAAAACTGTGCAAGTATTTACAAAAGATGCAATTTTACAAATATTTACACATGTGCAAAATTTTTGAAAAATATTTGAAAACATGGATGTATGCATGAATGCGAAGTTTTGCAAAATATTTACAAAAATTTACACAAGGTTTTTTGCAAACTTTTTGTTTTTCAAATATTTTACAAAAAATTTGTACTATATACATAATTTTGATATGAAAATATGTAACTATTTACACCAATCATTTTTACAATCATTTGTACAAAAATAATTTTTATAAATAAATAGGTATATGTAGGAAAAATTTTATGTACAAGGGAAATTTTTTAAATTTTTATGGATTTTTTGCCATTTTTATTTATTAACACACTCACACAAAGTACGAGTTATGGCAAAAGTATATATGGAATATATACGCACCCCCATACTTAGCTCGAACGATGTCCTCAGAGTGATCAAGAGCGATGAAGAAGACATAACTCGTGCTTAGTGTAGGGAAGTGAAAAGGAATGGTATGTACAACGACGAATCAAAGAATAGAATGAAGAGGACTCGGTGTTTCCCCCTATACTTAGGATCAAGTAATCCTAAGTATAGCAAGCTATATATGAAGGGAAATCCGAGTGGATGGATGTACAGGCTCTACCCACCCCCCCATACTTAGGGTATCCCTAAGTATAGGCAACAAAACAGGGGTAGAAATAATCAATAGAATACCCGAGAGTCCTACACCCCCCATACTTAGGGTAAAGTACACCCTAAGTATAGCATAATCATAAGATGAGAAAAAGGGGTGTGGGACTAAAGAATAGAGTGATATGGACAACTGGATCTATACAAGTCAGAAGAACAGTGATAATCAGGCGTGAGATGCAATAGATGTGAGTCAAGAGACCACATCTCACGCAAATTAAATCGGGGCAACGTCAACGACCCGCGGCTCATGATGTAGATATGGCTTGAGCCACTGGCCGTTCACACGAAAGATAGCATCAAAAGATAACTCAGATATATCAATACTCCCATTGTCATGCACCTTTCTAACCAAGTAAGGTCCTTCCATTTGCTATATAGCTTCCCTTGAAATAATCGAAGCCTAGCATCAAACAACCATACTCTCTGTCCTGGCTCAAACTGCTTGTGGCTGATATGAGAATCATGCAACTCCTTAACTCTTTCCTTGTAATGTAGGCTGTTTGAAAAGGCTGTATCTCGAAGCTTCTCCAGGGCTGCTAACTCTTCCCTCCTCTGATCTCCTACACTCTCTGGATCCAAAAGTATATCGGTAACAGCCCAAAGTGACCTATGTCTCAGCTCAACAGGTAAATGGCACGGCTTGCCATAGACGACGTGAAAGGGAGATGTACCCAAAGGAGTCTTGAAAGATGTCCTATATGCCCACAAGACCGAGTCCAAAAGCTGTGACCAATCCTTTCGGTCAGGGCGGATGACTTTCTGCAATATAGTCTTGATCTCCCTATTCGACACTTCAGCAAGACCATTCGTCTGAGGATGGTATGGAGTGGCAACTCGATGGTCTATGCTGAACTCGACAGCAAGGGCCTTTACCTTGTCGTTGACGAAATGAGACCCCCCATCAGATATCAACACTTGAGGTACCCCGAACCGTGAAATGATATCCTTCCTAAAAAATCTGCAAACAGTCCTAGCATCTGCGGTTCGGGCAGGGATGGCCTCAACCCAACGACTCACATAATCCACGGCCAACAGAATGTACTTGAATCCCTGACTCTTAGGGAATGGACCCATGAAATTGATGCCCCATGCGTCAAAAACCTCACAGAAGTGTATGGGTTGCATCGGCATCATATCACGTTGTACACAAGTGCCCATCCTCTGACAGTCAGTACACCTCTTCACGAATTCATCAGAGTCCTTGAAGAGAGTAGGCCGCCATAGGCTGGATTGGAGCACTTTCTGTGTCGTTCTCCTCCTAGAGTGATGTCCTCCTACCTCAAGCTTGTGGCAGTAAGTAAGGACGCTGTGATGCTCCTCCTGAGGAATGCACCGATGCCAGATACTATCCCCTCCCTCGTGGTAAAGGATATGATCCTCCCAATGGTAAAACTTGGCCTTCACGAGGAAGGTCTCAAGTTTCTGCCTGGGCCAATCTTGTGGAACTTTCTTTGCGACAAGATAGTTCACAATATCAGCATACCATGGGAGAGAGGCGATAACAAGGATCGCCTCATCTGGGAAGGCCTCACAAATAGGCTCAGTCTATTCAGAATCCTCAAGATACTCCAATCGGGAGAGATGATCCGCCACCACATTCTTGACTCCAGGCTTATCCTTAATCTATATATCAAATTCCTAGAATATAAGGATCCATCTGGTCAATCTGGCTTTGGCATCCTTCTTTGCCATGAGGTACCAGATGGCGGTGTGATCAGTGTAGATGGTTACTCTAGATCCAATGATGTAAGATCTAAACTTATCTAGGGAGAAAACTATGGCTAGCATCTCCTTCTCAGTGACAGTATAGTTCCGCTGCGCGGCATCCAATATACGGCTAGCGTAGTGAATAACAAATGGAACTCCATCCCTCCTCTGTCCCAACACGGGCCCCACGGCAAAATCGGAGGCGTCCGTCATGATCTCGAATGGGAGAGACCAATCGGGTGGCTGGAGAACATGAGCCTCTACAACACAGCTCTTGAGAGTCTCAAATGACGATAGACACTTATCATCAACAAGGAACTCGGTGTCTTTTGTCAACAGATCAGTCAACGGTCGGCCAATCCTGCTGAAATCATGAATGAAGCGTCGATAGAAACCGACGTGCCCCAGAAAAGACCGTAACTGCCGCAAGTTGGATGGTGGATTGAGTTTTCTAATGACATCCACTTTGGTCGGATCAACCTCCATGCCCCTGTTGGAGATGATATGGCCAAGCATCGTCCCTTGAGTCACCATGAATTAACTGTTCTCCCAAGACAACACAAGGTGAACCTCAATGCATCGTTGAAGGATTCGATCTAGGCAGTCAAGACAAGAATCGAATCCGTCACCGTAGATCGAGAAATCATCCATGAAGACCTCCAAGCACTCCCCCACCATGTCCAAAACGATGGACAACATGCATCTCTGGAATGTCGCCGGAGCGTTGCACAATCCAATTGGCATGCGTCTGAAAGCATATGTCCTGAAGGGACAGGTGAAGGTAGTCTTGTCCTGGTCCTCGAGTGCGATGGCCACCTGATTATAGCCGGAGTACCCATCCAAGAAACAATAATGGCTCTTCCCTGCCAGCCTCTCAATAATCTGATCAATAAAGGGAAGGGAAAAATGATCCTTCTTGGTGGTCTGGTTCAATCGTCTGTAGTCCACACAGACCCGCCAAGAAGTGGGTACTCGGCTAGCGATCTCCTCTCCAGACTCTGACAATTGTGGTGATGACCATCTTCTAGGGCACCACATGCAACGGTCTGACCCACTTGGAGCCGGAGATGGGGTAGATAAAATCGGCGCTCCACCATTTCGAGATCTCCTTCATGACAACCTCTCGAAGATTCGGGTTTAACCGTCGCTGGAACTCACGCGATGGCTTTCCCTCCTCCTCAAGATAGATATGGTGGAAGCACAGAGCCAGACTTATCCCCTGGAGATCGGCTACACTCCATCCTATCGCCTTGCAGTTCTTTTCAAGAACCCCCATCAGATGAGATTCTTGCTCTCCAGTCAAATCAGCGGAGATAATGACTGGGTACATCTCGCGCTCACCTGCAAGGAACCTATACTTCAGCGATGATGGTAGCAGCTTCAGCTCTGAACAAGTAGGTGCTGGCAGATCTGGCCTCTGAAAAGTCTGAGTCAACGCTGCCTAATCTGCACGGGAGAATGAGAACTCTCGCTCATAAACTGGATCTGGAGAAGGCTGCTCTGCTAGACTGTCTCTTCTCTGCACGGAATCAACCTCCTCTCTAGCTGTAGGCTTAGTAGAAGTCATACATGGTGTCAAGTCATCGAACTCTGCCCAATCACTGTCTGACTCCGAGGGATCTGTATCATACTCACAAAAATCTGTCTCGCAGTCGGGAACCGGGTCTACTGCCTGTAAAGTATCCTGGACCAGGAATGCGCTCTCCAAGCTCTCCTCTGCTGGTGTCTCTACATCAGCGAACTCTGAAGGTGAGAGGATGGCATGTGCAACTGGATCTGCCCAAACTGCCTCATCATCTGTAATCACTAAATCGCAGTCTTGGTGGATGTCTCGCCCTGACTCTGTCATCTGCTCTGAATCGGAAGTCGGCTCTGAGCAAGCTGAATCTTTGGCTCTAGTCTCCTCTACCATCTCTATTTGTATACTCTCGCCATCGACGCGAAAGTACACCTTCCCGCTATCATGGTCGGACACTGCCTTGGCTGTGGTCAAGAACGGGCATCCTAAAATGATGGGGGTATCGGTCACAGACTCAGGGATCTCCATGTCCAACACAACGAAGTCCACGGGGAATTTCAGGCCCTGAATCGTGACGACAACGTCCTTCAGCAACCCCCTCGGCCTCTTGACAGATTGATCAGCAAACTGAAGGACTGTCCTGCTCTATCGAAGAGTGCCCAACTCGAAGCGGTCGAGAAGGGCTGCCGGAAGTAGGTTGATCAAAGAACCACTGTCTAATAGAGTGTGGTCGAACCTCTGCTCATGAATGTGCCATCTGACATATGGGGCTCCTGCGTCTGGCCTCTTGGCTGGCAGACGGTTCTGTATCGCGAAACAAGTGGCTCGAGTAAGCACATGGATCTCAGACTGATGGTTCCTCCTCTTCCTCCTAACTGTGGTCCTATCTCTAAGTGATCTCTGGAGTAGAGGGATGTGCTCCAAGGCCTCCTGTAGAGTCAGCTGAATATGGAATCTATCGATCATCTGCTGGCTGAACTCTATCTGATGGTTCTTTTTTTTTTTGATTTTCTGTTTTCTTCCCCTTTTCCATGTGAAGTGCTTGTGGAAAGGGGATCACGGGGTCCTTCTCAGATGAAGGACAAGGAGAGGGCCTGACATGCTCATGAACATCAGAATCCACACAAACATCATCAATCAACACATGTGGATCCGAAAATAACAAACCCTTTCCTTTATTTCCAGAAACATCCTGAGATACATGTATAGACGAAAAGACAACAGGACTAGCAGAAGTAGAAATGGTGGCCTGATGACCGAAAATAACCAACTACTCAATCCGAGCTAGGTAGAAATAATCTCACTCGGGTCGTTGCAACCCTGATCGAGCAGAATTGGCCAATCAAGAAAATGAAGACATAACCACCAAACAGAGAGATAAAATTAATCTAAACAAAGAAGCGGTCCTTGCTACTTTTATTAACCTGGTATAGCGACCAGGGTCGGACTCAGGGAGCACGTGATGACCTTGCGACCCACGAAGTAGTCAAAATCAATAAAAAGGAATAAAATATATTTTTGGTGGGTTTTATAATTTTTTAATGTTTTTGTATTTTTGATTTTCTAAAGAAATGTAAAAACAAGCACACATAACCAATTATTTAATCAACCAAAAATGCACAGAAAATTCTAATAAATTTTTTTATGTTTTTAGGTTTTTTAGTGTTTTTAGTGAATTTTTCAGATTTTTTTAATTTTTATATAATTTTCTAAAAATCAAGAAAGGTGAAAATAGGGAGTCACTGTCCAGCCAGAATTGAAAGGTCCACTAAAAATATAAAATGGACTATAAATGTCTGGAGGTAATTTTTATGAAAAAGTATAAACAACAACTAAAATTTAGAAAAAGAGTTTTATTTTTCTAGAATTTTTTAGAATTTTTATGAGATTTTTAGAGTTTTTCAATTTTTAGGGTATTTATAAATCCAAAAAGCACAAAAATTGGATCGAAAATAAAAGACATTAAAACTAACTAATCCTAATTTTTTTAGAATTTTTAGACAAATTTTGATATTTTTCTTTGATTTTCTAAGTCAGACAGTAGCAAAAATAAAAGTTTTTGAATTATTAAAAATATCAAAAAGCCTAAAAAATGTACCAAAAATTTAGGGAAATTTTTACACAGTGGCAGGAGCCACGTGTCCAAATTTCACCTAATTTGGATTTAATTTGCTATTTTACTCAATAAAAGCAAAGGCTAACATCACACCGGGACCTAAATGCAAGTAAAAGTATTTTCAGGGGCCAAACAGTAACGAATCAAGAAAGTGCAGGGGCCCTCGTGCCAAAAAGTCCACTAAATCACTCGCATGGCACGCGAGTCGGGTGCGGAAGGGTGATGAATCCACATTTCATCATCTTTATTCTATCATTTTGGCATCAAAAACCCTAGCAAATACCTGTAAATAGCATTAAAACCATCATTTTAGCATCCATGCATATGTGTGTAAATATTGTATAAAATGCGGCTTTTAATGTCAAAATTATAGAATAAAGAAAAGAAAAGAAAAAGAATAAAATATTGTAAATATTTTATGACCCGAAACCCCGAGACCTAGGCATCTTGATGAATAGGTCGATAAAGAATAAAGTAGGGGGAGATAAGGTCAGAAATACAGATAAAATACCTATATCTTTTATTCATTCTTTATTAATTTTGGGACCTATTTTTGGTTCCACTTTTTATACACCAAATAAAGAAACTTTGTACATGAAAATTGTAGATACTTTAATAAAGAAAAATACAAAATTGATTTCACAGAAAAATAATGTACAGATAAAAAGTTATGGTCTGAATAAAAGTCCAGAATCCCAACTTCCCAGACCCGTATCTCACAAACGACAACTCCAAATGCAGCATACTCACCTTTAATTGTATATAGAAGAAAATAAGCTATTTAATGGCGGTGGTTTCGCATTTGGCGGAGCTACGGTTTGAAAGTTGAGTTTTGGACCCTCGTTGTACAGTGTACCGAATAAAATATTCAATTTATTCTTTATTCATTATTTATTCATTTTTATATTACTATAATGTTGTAAATATTACTTATAATAATTATGTACATTAAAATAAGAACAAAACCTAAATAAAAACCAAAAATAAAATACTTAAAAATAAAATACATAGATACATAACCTGTACATATACCTATACAAAACATACTGGTATTTTATTAATTATACAAATTATATCAGAAAATAAAAATAAAAATACATTTGTGTATATATAAGTATTTCGTAATTTTATAAAATAATAAACAAAAATAAATAAATTAAAAATACAAAAATAAAAATAAAAAGAACACAATATATAGATATGGATACCTATAGGGGTGTAAATGCAAACTTGTAAAAATACTTCTCATAAAAAAATAAATAAAAATCGGAATAAAATACTACATAAAAAATTAAACATTTTTTATTTTATAACCATAATCTAATTCAACCTATTTCTATTTTTAAATAATTTAATAAAACATTTTCCAGGGCTTTTTCCTGGTTGGTCCACGTGGACCAACCAGGTGGCTTGGGAAGTTGACCTCGGGTCAACTCCCTGGCCCTAGCCCTGTGGCCCTTGTCAGGCACCCGTGACCCCCGCTTTTCTCGATTTTTTCGCCATCAAGGCGTTGCTCGAGGGAGGCCGACTCCTTCTTGAAAATTGATCACTATAGATCCTAGATCTCCGCCGGCCTCTTAGATCCTACCAGATCTTTTCCATCTGCTCGAAATCTCGCCTCGAAACTCGCTCGACCACCATGTATCAAAACCAAACCCATCACTTTCCCTTCTTCTTTGAACCGCAAATTCCAGCCAAACTTTCCCCCTTGACCTTGCTTTGAGATCCCGGAGGTGACAGCTCTGTGGAGCGCTCGTCAGGGCGGTGAACCAGCCAAGTTTGGGGCGTGTTCCAACCTCCGGCGACCGCCGTCGAGGTACCCTCTTCCCTCGCCTGATCTGGGCTCGAGGTCGTATCATTCCCTTAGTTTCTCGCCATCATTTTATCCCTTGCATTCCCAGCTACCTTTTCCCCCGTTCATCCATTTCATCTGTGCATCGATTCGCCAAATCGAGCACTCGCCGGAGACACCTCCGACCACCGTCGCTCTTTGCGTCCACCGCCGCACATCACGCATCCCTACGCTTCCGCGAGGTCCAGGCAATTTGCCCTGGACCTTTTCACCATTTCTTGCAGGTCAAAGAGCAGCGAACGCACCTGGAAGGCATTTTGCGACCTCCGCCGGAGATACCTGGAGCTGAGAGCTCCGCCGCCTTCGCGCCAGCACCCCGACGCCTCTCCGACGAATCAGAGCCTTCCAGTCCATAGAGGGACCTTCCAGGAGTCTGCAGCTCCATTTTGGAGCCCATCCATCGCCTGAGGAGCGAGATCGGAGTCGGGGAAGCGCGCCTTCGCCGGTGCTCTTCCCTGTTCTTCCTCCTGGCTTCTCCACCGTCTGATCGAGCCGCAGCTCCAGGTGATCCACCGACCGTTCGATCAAGCCGCCTCAGCAGCCGTCGATCTCCTCGCGGAGATCTAATCCGAGGCGTCGGATCTGAAGGGGTATCGCGGACCCAGGACACGCCACGTGGATAAGTGGGATTCATCCCACCATCCGATCTTCCGCCGTCGAGGGTATTTTGCATCCCAGCCCTCGCAATTTTTTTATTTAATATTTAGTATTTAAACTTTTGTCTGTAGCGTAAAAATTTTGTAATATTTGCACAAAGACCCCCATACTTCCAATATTTGCACTTAGGTCCTTCGCCACGTCACCTCACGTGACCTGTACACGTGAGGGGGTGGGCATTTTGCAAGGATACCCTCGATCGTTTGTGTATTTCGTTTTAGTCCTAAAACTTTCATATCAAGTGTAAACTTTTTGGATATTTTGCAAGTAGGCTCCCAGGGTTTTGAAATATTGCGTTTTAGCCCTCGCCAGGCGCGTGCAAGTCACGCGCCCTGGTGGGTCAATTGCTTGCGTGCCCCTGCGGTTTTTGTAATTGCTTTTTGATGCTATAAATTAAACATTCCGTGTATATTTTTGTGAAAAAAATGCATGTATTCCCCTGGATGTTTGATATATTGCACATATACCCCTGTCAGGACTGTTTAATGTTTGGATGTTTGCTCTAATTATCTAACCTATCATTTTAACTCCAAAAATTCCACAAAAATAGGCTTAAGCTCCTGGTAACTTGTACTTGCACGCCATATTTTCGCATTGCATTTTTATTGCATTTTCACATTTATTAAAAATCAAAAACATGCATTTATTTCACTGTTTGCATTAGAAAACCCATAAAAATTATAAAAACGTTTTGAAAAATTCCAAAAAAAATTACCTAGTGTCTATTTTATCCTATTTTAGTGTCAGTCCAAAAATCATTAAAAATCTCAAAAGAAAAACACTAAAAATTTAAAAACACTCAAAAACTTCAAAAAAATATATAAAATAGTAGAAAAATCCAAAAATAGCAAACTCAGGTTCTGTGTGTCATTTATTTTGTCATTTTTATTTGAAAAATGGTGTGAAAAGTTTTGGTTGCTGTTTGTTAATTTTAACTTGCATTTTAGTCACAGCCAGCCCTATTTCCACTGTTTTGCCTTAATTCAGTAATTAAATACCAAAAACACCTTGAAAAACCCCCAAAAATCACAAAAACAGTAAAAAACCATAAAAATACCAAAAAGATTTTATTTCTGAATTTTTGGGCATTTTTGCACATTTTTATAAATACTTTATCTTGCCTTTTATTACTTTGCTTCTATTTTCCGATATTGAAAAAAAATATATAATATAAAAATCAGAAAATTAAAAATCAAAATACAAAATTAAAAATTAAAAAAAAATTTAAAAAATTAAAAACCCACAAAACATCTTTGCTTGCTTGCTTAGTGTAGACACATCACAAACACATTCACTTGAGCACATTTTTGTGAATTACCCTGCTTGCTCCCTGTGTTCGAACTCTCTGCATACTTGTCACTATACTCCATTTGTGCAGAGTTAAAAATAAATTTTAACTCCACATTAGTTCTAATTTATTGATCTTTAGTGTGGGTTAATTGTTGATTAATTTCAGAATTTGTGTGGTCAAACACCGACTATTGACTCGCCTTGTGAGTTGATATAACCACACCGATTTTCGAGATTATCAAATGGCGCCGTTGCCGGGGAGCAACAGCGAGTAGTTCACATTTTGTTTGATTGTGTTGATTGTCTACCATAGCCTTACTTTCTATCTCTTGCAGTTTTGATATATCTTGTTGAGCTATCTGACCATTTCCTTTCTTATCTTCTTGCGAGGGACCGCGGAGTGAGGCGGATCGCTTAGGTGAACCGGAGCAACCTTGGGAAGCGGAGCCGGCCTTCTTGGGCCAAGCCGGCAGGAGAGAGCAGGAGGAGTGAGAGAGAGTGATTAGTTAGCTTGCATTTTATTTCTGTGAGAGAGTGACTTTTATAATTTGTAATAATACAGGTACACTTGGACTTTTGGACACTACCGGGCCCAATTTCCAAGTGTTTGTTCACTTGGGGGCTCACCGCGGTTTTTGACGAGTTTTCCTCGCTTGTCATTTTCCGGTTTTGTTTTCATTTTTCACTTTCTTTTGTGGATTGAGCTCTTAGATTTAGGCCTGCTTGATCGATTAACTTAGGTCCAAACACACTAATAACCTTTGCATGTACCTATAGCTCGTATTTGGACTTAGTTAAAAATTAAACAGTTATCCCCTTATCTCTTAACCCGTGTGCCATGAGCGAGCCCCATCAAGCGCTACTCCTGAACTCGAGTGTGTCGAGAAGAGGAGGGGTAAGCCAAGACCGGACTCTTAGGTTAAAGATAAGTGACCGACTTGTGGTTCTTCACGCTAGCAGTTGCCTGTTCTAGGACGATTTCCGTTGTGCATATCGGCATGTAGATTAGGTTTAAAAATTCTGCTTTGCATCCCGCATGGAGAGAGCTGGGATTCGCTGTAAGTCTTCTAACTGGGCATCCATCATTTAGGCACAAAGGTGAGATTTCCATCTTTGTGTCAACTTGCACGGCTTTTCCGACTCTATTCTCCCTCTGTTTTTGGACAAAGTAGGATCAAGAAAACACAAAAATCGTTAGGCGCTTGTTTGAATCTACTCAAAAGAAGCGATAACACCAAAAAAATTAAAAAAGGGACTGCTAAGAAAACTTGACCAAAAATAAAATCGGTAATTGGATTCATTGCTTGGGGAGAGTAACACCCTCACTTGTATTCAGGTTGCATGGGAAGGTCTCCTTCCAAGTGAGGTGAGCGCTTCGTAAGGATTAGAGCCAAAAACCCAGCTTGTGGCTGCCTTGTGTATCGCCTGGATTACCGAAGTATTGGCGCTTCTATCGTACGTGGACGAGTAGGGCTTGGTCAACATTGGTGACTCTCTATTGTGTAGAGCATCGACCTGGTCCGAAGTATCGAGCCTAGGCCACGCCTTCACGGGGGTGTCTGTCTCATCGTCTCGCGTCCGAGTATGTTCTTGCACGCTCACGGGTGATTCCGTTGCGAGCGAGTTCCGAAGTATCGGTTTCGCCTATTGGCTTCCTCTCTTATTCTTTGGCTGAGTAGGGATCCAGGAAGGGTTACAAGGACCTCAAAAAGTGCAAGCTACAGGTTACACAGGAGGAGGACAAGTACGGGATACTTTTCCGGCAGTACTCTCTCTCCTTTAGGCGTAGCGTTCTAAGGACTCGTTAAAAGCTAAATTCCTGAATCAAGCTAAAATTGACAAGATAAGAGCCGAACCTTCACGGCTTCACGTGTTGAGTTGGTGAACTCACCCCTGCTTTGTGTTTGATTGCTAGATTTATTTAGGTCAAGATCAAAAACACCGCACAATCGTGCGCAATTTTGTTGCATCTCATTTCACTCTTCTTCTTCTACATTCCCTCGGCTCTTACCAATAATCAAGATGATGGGACGGAGATCTCTTAGGCCAACTTTGTCGGCACCGCTATCCCGCACTCCTCCTTATTCATCTAGGAATACCTCGGAGAGCCCGCTCTCCGAGCCTGAGTTTACCTCCACCCTGTTCCCCCTCGACCACCCTTCTCATTCTCCTTCCATCAGTCCAAGAGTGTCAGAATTCAGTGCATCACAGTGTTCAGCTCATTCGACAGCACCTGAGATGGCCTCTTTTGCTTTTTCAGAAAATCCAGCCATGGCAGACAGAGGCGAGCATGAAGATGATCATGAGCACCCTCCATTCCTATTTGATCAGGCAGCCATCAATAATTCCTTGTTAGCATCCCTGGAGACTATGCAGAGGCAGATCCGTGATCAGGGTACATTCATGGGTGATCTCATGAGGGAGATAGCTCAGATGAGAGAGAACCGTGCTGGCGGAGAAGGTGGTGGAGGAGGAGGACCTGATGCAGGAGGAGCAGATCCAGACGCCGAGCGACCGCCACAGACCATTATGAGGGAGTTGCACAACCCAGCCGCATCCCTCACTCACCGGTGGATCAGACTCCCGCCCATCCACGGAGATTTCGAGCTTCGGCCCCACACGATCCAGCTGCTACCCAAGTTCCATGGGTTGCCGACCGAAGAGCCGCACCTCCACCTCCAAGAATTTGAGATGATATGCAGCACCATCCATGATCGATTGATAACCGAGGACACAATCAAGATGATTGCCTTTCCATTTTCTTTGGTTGATAGAGCCGCATATTGGCTCAAGCATCTTGGGCAATTCGTCGACACTTGGGCAGATCTCCGGACCGCATTTTTGAAGAAATACTATCCTCTCGGTCGGACCAATGCAGCTAGAGCTATGATTAGCAATTTTGTCATGATCCCAAATGAACAATTCCATGAAGCCTGGGATCGATTCAGAGAGCTCATCGACCGGTGTCCACATCACGATATATCCAAGCCCAATCTGGTTCAGAGTTTCTGCTGTGGGCTGACACCGGAGCTGCAGGGGCTTGTCAACGCCTCTTGCGGTGGATCATACTTTTCCAAGGGTGAAGACGACGTCTGGGCCATCTACGAAGGCA
This sequence comes from Ottelia alismoides, assembly GCA_037367405.1. NCBI lineage: Eukaryota > Viridiplantae > Streptophyta > Magnoliopsida > Alismatales > Hydrocharitaceae > Ottelia > Ottelia alismoides. Next base: position 787,548 of record JAZKJV010000540.1, on the reverse strand, counting down.
TGGCAGAAAATTCTACTTTGATGACCCAAGCCCGTGTCTACACACACTAGAAGCCCCCGCAAGGAGCAGGATCATTTCAGAGGATCGCCCGCATCGATGCCGGTCCCAATACAGTGTCAGTTGCAGCAGCCCAAGCTGAATCAGCCGCAGCCGACATGGGCATTATCAGTGAGAAATTGGACCGCATGGAGATCCTCGAGAAGAAGCAGAATCAAGGTCTTGCTCAGATGGACCTTCTCATCAAAACTATGAGTGACCTGAAGACTCAAATTCTATGTATTCAGGAGGCACAGACTCATTCCCAACAGCCTCCCAGGTCACGGGCTGACCCCAGCAGTAGCAATACCAACCAAACCTCTACCTCATACCGCCAGGTGAACCATATCCAGGCAGAGCCGGTGTCATTGCTACAGTACCATCCAGAGCGACCACCGTCTCAGGAGACTCAGATAGTGGTCTATCAGCCGGAGCAGCCACTGGCCGTTATTCCTCCACCTTCCTTTGAGCAGGAACCATTGATGGAAGTCAATGGGATTTGGTACGACCGGTACCCTCAGCCCGGGAATCGTCGTGATCACCCCGGATTCCGTTGGGGCAATGGTGGATCCTCATCCCAGCAGCAGAACCCTGCCCAAGGGCAGCAGAGCAGCCAGCAGCAACCACAACAGCAGCCCCAGTATGCCCATCACCAGCAGTTTCAGAGTGGTCCTCGTCCTACCTATCAGGGACAGCAGTGGAGGCAGCGACAGCAGCCTCAGCATTCTTATCACCATCCTCCCCCTCAGTATCAGCAACAACAGCAGCAGCAGCCCCATTTCCAGCAGGGACAACCATCCGGTTCTCAAGTCCCCGCTTTTGAGAACCCAGCTCTCGATGATCTTGCCCGCTTGCTATCTGAACAGCGAGCCTCTTTCAGGCAAGAAATGGATGAATTCCGGCAGGAGATGAGGGACATCATGAAAGGCAAGGCCGCCATACCCGCTCAAATCGAACCTAACCCTAATAATCTAAAAAGAAAATCTGAGCAGGTAGAGTTTACAGAGGATACCTCTCCTAGTGATTATTTGGGTGACATATCTTATTCCTATCATGATGCTGATTTTGTTACTACTAGGAGCGATAGGATGCCAGCCGGCGGCGCCTCTTCTGAGCGACAACCAGAGGCAGGATCAGGAGCGCCAGAGGAGCAGAGGAGCGGTGCTGATGCCGCTCGTGATGATGTTGATGGTGGTGCTGATGCCACCAATGATGGAGTCCAGGACGACGGTGCTGATGCCGTCGTGATACCAGATACAGACGGTGGTGCTGATGCCACCATTTTGGATGATGAATCAGAGCGCGGTGCTGATGCCGCGAAGACCGGTGCTAGTGGTGGTGCTGAGGCCACCACATCCACTTTTGTTGAGCCACCATCTGTGATGTTGCCACATTTTGTACCCAAGGACTGTGGGAACAACAAGAAAAACAAAAAAATGAATAAAGAAAAGGTTTCTGTTCAAATTGCGGATCCATATGTGGTGAATGATGATTGCTGTGTGGATCCTTCTTCTTCACAGGCACAGGGACCAATTCCTAGTCCTCAATCTGAGGAGGCCATTACCATCCCCTTCCCTGAGGCACTCCGCCGTACGAAGGGGAATAAAAAAGAAAATCCAAAAAAAGATCAGCAGGTAGAGTTCGGCAATCAGATGATTGACAGATTCCACATTCAGCTGACTCTACGAGAAGCATTTGAGCATATCCCCTTCTTCAAAAAGAACTTGAAAGATACAAGTACTGTCCGAAGGAAGAAGAGGCACAGAGATCAAATCCATATGCTCACTCATGACACATGCTGCACCATCCAGAACAAGCTGCCAGCCAAGCGACCAGACGCCGGAGCTCCCTATGTCAGATGCGAGATTCAGGAGCAGCAGTTTGATCGTACTCTATTAGACAGCGGCTCTTCAATTAACCTCCTTCCGGCAGCCTTACTCAAGCGATTCGAGTTTGGCCCTCTTCTTCGAAGCAGAACAGTGCTTCAGTTTGCTGACAGATCGATAAAGAGGCCGAAGGGGTTATTGAAAGACGTGGTCGTTACCATTCAGGGCCTGAAATTCCCCGTGGACTTCGTAGTGTTGGACATGAAGATCCCTGAGTCGGTAACCGATGCCCCCATCATACTTGGATGCCCATTCTTGGCCACAGCCAAGGCGGTGACTGACCATGATTGCGGGAAGGTATGCTTTCGCGTAGAGGGCGAGACCATACAAATAGAGACGATCGAGGAAACCAGGGCTAGAGAGTTAGAATGCTCAGAGCAGTCCAGTGAAGCAGCGCAGATGACAGAGGAGGAGCTAGACATCCACCAGGTTTGTGATTTTGAGATGACTGATGATGAATCAAACTGGACAGATCCTGTAGCACCGACCCTCGCCTTGCCTACAGATTCACTGTATCTCAAGCTCATGGCAGTCGAGAGTCGGGAGAGCACACTCCTGGACGAGGATACACCCGAGGCTGATAGTATTGTGATGAGTGGTGCAGATGAGTTCCATTCTTGCTCATCTTCTTCAGACCCCTCGGATTCAGACATAGACTGGGATGACTTTGATGATTATTTGCCTTGTCTGATTCCTTCTGAGCCAACAGCCATGACAGAGTGCGATCCAGTGCAGTTTATAGATGATTCAGCAGGCCGCCTTTCGTCAGAAATTCATGCAGAGCGAGAGTTCTCCCATGCAGACCTGGTCGCCTTCACGCAGACATACCAGAAGCCAGATCTGCCACCTCCCAGTTATCCAGAACTGAAACCTCTTCCGCAGTCAATGAAGTATAGATTCCTTGCGGGTGAGCCAGAGATGCACCCAGTCATCATCTCAGCAGATTTGACTGGAGAACAAGAATCTCGTCTGATGGAGGTTCTTGAAAGGAACCGCAAGGCAATCGGTTGGAGTATAGCTGATCTCCAGGGGATTAGTCCGGCTCTGTGCTCTCACCACATTTATCTTGAGGATAACGCTAGGTCGTCGCGTGAGTTCCAACGACGGCTGAACCCGAATCTTCGGGACGTAGTCATGAAAGAAATTTCCAAGTGGTGGAGCGCCGATTTTATCTACCCCATCTCCGACTCCAAGTGGGTAAGTCCTTTACATGTGGTACCCAAGAAGACGGGTATCACTACAGTTGTCAATGAGTCTGGAGAGGAGATCGCTACCAGAGTACCAACTTCTTGGAGGGTCTGTGTGGACTACAGACGATTGAATGAGGCCACCAAGAAGGATCACTTCCCGCTACCCTTCATTGATCAGATTATCGAGCGGCTAGCTGGGAAGAGTCATTACTGTTTCCTTGATGGGTACTCTGGATACAATCAAGTGGCCATTGCGCCCGAAGACCAGGAGAAAATGACATTCACCTGTCCGTTTGGGACTTATGCTTTCAGACGGATGCCCTTTGGTTTATGTAACGCTCCGGCGACATTCCAAAGATGCATGTTGTCCATCTTCTCGGACATGGTGGGTGACTGTTTAGAGGTCTTCATGGATGACTTCTCGGTCTATGGCGACAGGTTCGACGCTTGTCTTGACTGCCTAGACTGTGTGCTAAAGCGCTGCATTGAGGTCAATCTTGTCTTATCCTAGGAGAAGAGTCATTTCATGATGACTCAAGGGACGGTCCTTGGTCATATCGTCTCCAACAGAGGCATGGAGGTCGATCCCGCCAAGGTGGATATCATCAGAAAACTCAATCCGCCGTCCAATTTGCGTCAGTTACGGTCTTTTCTGGGGCATGTCGGTTTCTACCGACGGTTCATTCAGGACTTCAGTCGAATTGCCCGACCGCTCACTGACTTGCTGACAAAAGACACCGAGTTTATTGTTAATGATAAGTGTCTTGAATCTTTTGAGACTCTCAAGAATATGGTTGTTTCAGCTCCTGTCCTTCAGCCACCCGATTGGTCTCTCCCATTCGAGATCATGACGGATGCTTCAGATTTTGCCGTTGGGGCTGTGCTTGGACAGAGGAGGGATGGTTTGCCGTTTGCCATTCACTACGCCAGCCGGACCTTGGATGCCGCTCAGCGGAATTACACTGTGACTGAGAAAGAGATGCTGGCCGTAGTCTTCGCTCTTGATAAGTATCGATCTTACATTCTCGGATCTAGAGTGACCATCTACACTGATCACAGCGCCATCCGGTACCTAATGTCTAAGAAGGATGCCAAAGCACGTCTCACCAGATGGATCCTTCTACTCCAGGAATTTGATATTGAGATTAAGGATAAGCCTGGAGTCAAGAATGTGGTGGCGGATCATCTCTCCAGGTTGGAGAATCCTGAGGAATCTGAGTCCAGCGCACCTATCACAGAAACATTTCCAGATGAGGCGATCTTGGCTGTCACCTCACTCCCATGGTATGCGGACTTTGTAAACTATCTTGTTGCCAAGACAGTCCCTCAGGGTTGGCCCAGACAGAAACTCGAGACCTTCCTAGCTAAGGCCAAGTTTTATCATTGGGAGGATCCCGTCCTTTATCATGAAGGAGGGGATAGTATCTGGAGGAGGTGCATTCCTCAAGAAGAGCAGCAAAGCGTCCTCACATATTGCCACAAGCTTGAGGCAGGAGGACATCATTCTGGAAAAAGGACAGCACAGAAGGTGCTTCAATCCGGCCTATGGTGGCCTACTCTCTTCAAGGATTCTGATGAGTTCGTGAAGAGATGTACTGACTGTCAGAAAATGGGAACCTGCGGACAGAGAGACATGATGCCCATGCAACCCATTCACTTTTGTGAGGTTTTTTATGCATGGGGGATTGATTTCATGGGCCCATTTCCTAAGAGTCAGGGATTCGAGCATATTTTGCTCGCTGTGGATTATGTCAGCCGATGGGTTGAGGCCATCCCCGCCCGAGCCGCAAATGCGAAAACCGTGTGCAAATTCTTGAGGAAAAATATCATTTCACGGTTCAGGGTACCTAGAGTCTTGATTTCAGACGGGGGGTCTCACTTCATCAATGACAAAGTCAGGGCCCTTGCAGACGAGTTCGACATTGACCATCGGGTTGCCACTCCTTATCACCCTCAGACTAATGGTCTTGCCGAAGTATCGAATCGGGAGATAAAGACTATCTTGCAGAAAGTTGTCCGCCCAGACCGAAAGGATTGGTCACAACTCTTGGACTCGGTCTTGTGGGCTTATCGGACTTATTTCAAGAATCCATTGGGGACATCTCCCTTTCGTCTCGTCTATGGCAAGCCGAGCCATTTGCCAGTGAAAATCAAGCACAAATCTTTTTGGGCAGTCACTGAGTTGCTTTTGGATCCCGAGAGTGTAGGAGACTAGAGAAGAGCAGAATTGGCAGCCCTGGAAGAACTGAGAGACACAACCTTTTCGAACAGCCTACAGTACAAAGAGAAAGTGAAGACATGGCACGATTCGCATATCAGCCATAAACAGTTTGAGCCAGATCAGAGAGTATGGTTGTTTGATTCCAGGCCGAAATTATTCCCAGGGAAGTTGCAGAGCAAGTGGAAAGGTCCATATGTGGTCAGGAAGGTACATGACAATGGCAGCATCGACATATCCGAACCGTCATCTTCCTCTACCTTCCGCGTCAATGGTCAACGCCTGAAACTATATCTTGATCATGATCCACCGACCATTGACGTTGCCCCCATTCTTCTGGTATGAGAGGTACTCTTTGACTCACATCATCTGCATCTCATACACGGTGAGCATTTCCATCTTTCGCTGTATAGATCCAGCTGTTCATATCACGATTTCATCTGTTAATGCATTTTCTTCTTTTCTTCTTTTCTTCTTTTCCATCTATCAAAAAGGTGCCGCCCTTGTAGACAGTTTTCCATACTTAGGACATACTTTGTCCTAAGTATAGGGGGCGTGCACCCCGAGTATTTCCATTCTTTGATCCTCTCCATTGTCTCCTCTTCTTGTCTATACTTAGGGATATTTTACCCTAAGTATAGGGGGAGACAATCTGAGTACGATCTGTTCATTCCCGCCCTTGACCCTCCCTGCGTGGTGTACAGTCTGCTATACTTAGGATTATTTGATCCTAAGTATAGGGGGGACGGTCAACTTCTCATTCGTTGATTCATTCATTATTCCTTTATTCTTTCGACTTGCTTATACTTAGTACGAGTTATCTCTTCTTTTTTCTCTCCGATCTATGAGGACATAGCTCAAGCTAAGTATAGGGGGGTCGTATATACTGCGTATATACTTTAGCCATAACTCGTACTTTCGTATTTTCTTAAAAATATGGCTAATAATTCATTAAAATTCATTACAAATTCTTTAATAAAAAGATGTGGTTATTCCTCAAATTCTTTTTGTATATACTAATTAATAAATCAAGTGAAAATGTTTTTTGCAAAATGTTTGAAAAATAGTTTGAAAACCTTTGTGAACATCTATTGAAAACTATTTTTGAAAATGTTTTGTTACATGTTTTCAACCTGTGTAAAAAGTGTGGTTTGTAAAATTTATTTTCTTTGTGTGAAATAAAATGTTTGAAAAATGATTTGCAAATGATTTAAAAAATGGTTGCAAAAAAATCCTTGGAAAAATCTATATATACTGTTTTGAAAGCCTTTGCAAAATGAGTTTCAAATGTGTGTACATGTTTGTAAAATGTTTGTGAAAATTATTTTGGACTATAGTTTTCAAAAATTGTGTGAAAAGCTTGTGTCAAATAAGTTTGAGGAATACTAACATCACACCAAAATCCACTACCTATATATATGTATAAAATTGATCACTTACCCTTGTAAATTCTTAAAATCCATTTCTTGTATATATAAGAAGCACTCCCGTGTACATTTTTGCACCTAGTTTTTAGCCAAAACGTTTTGTTTTCAAAAATTCCCAAAAACATTTGCAAAAATTAAAATCCAAAAACATCTTAAAAATCTTTTTGAAAAATACAAAAAATGCATCTGCATGCATCATCATTATCTTTTCAAAAATCCATAAAAATTTCAAAATCTTTGAAAATTGCATCACAAAAATATTTTCTGCATAGCATTGCATAGCATTCGCATTTTTCGGATTGAGTTTGATAGTAGAACAAGTCTAAGTAAAATCCGGAGATTGGAGCTTGATTGGACCTTAAAATCTACCTAATAACAGGAACCTTATAGGAACTAAGTTTGAGGTACTTCAGGTCTAGTTGACTTAATTCTTTGAGGATCACGGGACTTGGTTCAATGGATTCTTGACTGCCTAAGTAGACTATTTCGGAGCACACGCACGACTCTTGTTGATAATGACCTAACTTGGACACCTGCACCTTTCACATAGCTCTCCACGGATGAGGTAGTGAGGAGGCAGCTTCCTTTAGCTTGGGGTAGCATATGAGGGTAGTACTTCTAGGCGGAACCTCTCTTCTTCTCATAGTGAAGGAAGTGCACCTCAACTTGGTCTAGTGGTGATGAAGTCTAAAGACAGAAGCCGTGGGTTGCAATAAAGCTTCAAAAGAGGGATAGTCTACTGGCTCAAGAGGAAAATTTCTTGTATATATGCTGCACCATGTAGATATGTTGTACATATGCAATTGAAAAAAAAAAAGAACTCCAAAAAATGGTGGGTCGGATTGAAAATTTAATAACCCCACCGGAGTGTATATAGTCCAATAAAGCAAAAGCTTATGGTATCCATGTCACATCTCATGAAGCTTGCAGCGGGAGACTTAGCTACACTGGTTGAGCTCCCAAAAGTCTATACTTCTTCCCCTCTTCTTGAGCCAGTTGCACTTGAACTTAGAAGGGAATACCCCGCTTCTCGAGGAAAGAGTTGCTAGACCGAGGCATTAGAGTTACCAGGTTGAGGGAGGTTGTTTCTTTGTTACTTCTGAGGTGGGGAGCTACATATCACTTACACTGTACGAGTCAGACTCATAGTCGTAAGAGTTTGCGTATGAGTCGAAGTATTTCTGACCTGGCTATTGAGGAGACTTGGACAGAGTTTTGGGATTCTCAAGGACTGTTGGATTTCAAACTTGGTTCTCATTAAGGTTCCGACCGCACTAAAATTCCAAAGGTCCGACTTAAGCTCCAAACTTTAATTTTGTGAAGACAAGTTCGATAATTAAACTTAATCTAATTTTCTTCTTTTTCTTTTCTTTCTTTTTCTTTTTGCACTTATTGCATAAGTGTTTGCTAGGGACTAGCAAAGGTAAAGTATAGGGGGATGATGAATCCACATTTCATCATCTTTATTCTATCATTTTGGCATCAAAAACCCTAGCAAATACCTGTAAATAGCATTAAAACCATCATTTTAGCATCCATGCATATGTGTGTAAATATTGTATAAAATGCGGCTTTTAATGCCAAAATTATAGAATAAAGAAAAGAAAAGAAAAAGAATAAAATATTGTAAATATTTTATGACCCGAAACCCCGAGACCTAGGCATCTTGATGAATAGGTCGACAAGGAATAAAGTAGGGGGAGATAAGGTCAGAAATACAGATAAAATACCTATATCTTTTATTCATTCTTTATTAATTTTGGGACCTATTTTTGGTTCCACTTTTTATACACCAAATAAAGAAACTTTGTACATGAAAATTGTAGTTTTTTAATAAAGAAAAATACAAAATTGATTTCACAGAAAAATAATGTACAGATAAAAAGTTATGGTCTGAATAAAAGTCCAGAATCCCAACTTCCCAGACCCGTATCTCACAAACGACAACTCCAAATGCAGCATACTCACCTTTAATTGTATATATAAGAAAATAAGCTATTTAATGGCGGTGGTTTCGCATTTGGCGGAGCTACGGTTTGAAAGTTGAGTTTTGGACCCTCGTTGTACAGTGTACCGAATAAAATATTCAATTTATTCTTTATTCATTATTTATTCATTTTTATATTTCTATAATGTTGTAAATATTACTTATAATAATTATGTAAATTAAAATTAGAATAAAACCTAAATAAAAACCAAAAATAAAATACTAAAAAATAAAATACATAGATACATAACCTGTACATATACCTATACAAAACATACTGGTATTTTATTAATTATACAAATTATATCAGAAAATTAAAATAAAAATACATTTGTGTATATATAAATATTTCGTAATTTTATAAAATAATAAACAAAAATAAATAAATTAAAAATACAAAAATAAAAATAAAAAGAACACAATATATAGATATAGATACCTATAGGGGTGTAAATGCAAACTTGTAAAAATACTTCTCATAAAAAAATAAATAAAAATCGGAATAAAATACTACATAAAAAATTAAACATTTTTTATTTTATAACCATAATCTAATTCAACCTATTTCTATTTTTAAATAATTTAATAAAACATTTTCCAGGGCTTTTTCCTGGTTGGTCCACGTGGACCAACCAGGTGGCTTGGGAAGTTGACCTCGGGTCAACTCCCTGGCCCTAGCCCTGTGGCCCTTGTCAGGCACCCGTGACCCCCGCTTTTCTCGATTTTTTCGCCATCAAGGCGTTGCTCGAGGGAGGCCGACTCCTTCTTGAAAATTGATCACTATAGATCCTAGATCTCCGCCGGCCTCTTAGATCCTACCAGATCTTTTCCATCTGCTCGAAATCTCGCCTCGAAACTCGCTCGACCACCATGTATCAAAACCAAACCCATCACTTTCCCTTCTTCTTTGAACCGCAAATTCCAGCCAAACTTTCCCCCTTGACCTTGCTTTGAGATCCCGGAGGTGACAGCTCTGTGGAGCGCTCGTCAGGGCGGTGAACCAGCCAAGTTTGGGGCGTGTTCCAACCTCCGGCGACCGCCGTCGAGGCACCCTCTTCCCTCGCCTGATCTGGGCTCGAGGTCGTATCATTCCCTTAGTTTCTCGCCATCATTTTATCCCTTGCATTCCCAGCTACCTTTTCCCCCGTTCATCCATTTCATCTGTGCATCGATTCGCCAAATCGAGCACTCGCCGGAGACACCTCCGACCACCGTCGCTCTTTGCGTCCACCGCTGCACATCACGCATCCCTACGCCTTCGCGAGGTCCAGGCAATTTGCCCTGGACCTTTTCACCATTTCTTGCAGGTCAAAGAGCAGCGAACGCACCTGGAAGGCATTTTGCGACCTCCGCCGGAGATACCTGGAGCTGAGAGCTCCGCCGCCTTCGCGCCAGCACCCCGACGCCTCTCCGACGAATCAGAGCCTTCCAGTCCATAGAGGGACCTTCCAGGAGTCTGCAGCTCCATTTTGGAGCCCATCCATCGCCTGAGGAGCGAGATCGGAGTCGGGGAAGCGCGCCTTCGCCGGTGCTCTTCCCTGTTCTTCCTCCTCGCTTCTCCACCGTCTGATCGAGCCGCAGCTCCAGGTGATCCACCGACCGTTCGATCAAGCCGCCTCAGCAGCCGTCGATCTCCGCGGAGATCTAATCCGAGGCGTCGGATCTGAAGGGGTATCGCGGACCCAGGACACGCCACGTGGATAAATGGGATTCATCCCACCATCCGATCTTCCGCCGTCGAGGGTATTTTGCATCCCAGCCCTCGCAATTTTTGTATTTAATATTTAGTATTTAAACTTTTGTCTGTAGCGTAAAAATTTTGTAATATTTGCACAAAGACCCCCATACTTCCAATATTTGCACTTAGGTCCTTCGCCACGTCACCTCACGTGACCTGTACACGTGAGGGGGTGGGCATTTTGCAAGGATACCCTCGATCGTTTGTGTATTTCGTTTTAGTCCTAAAACTTTCATATCAAGTGTAAACTTTTTGGATATTTTGCAAGTAGGCTCCCAGGGTTTTGAAATATTGCGTTTTAGCCCTCGCCAGGTGCGTGCAAGTCACGCGCCCTGGTGGGTCAATTGCTTGCGTGCCCCTGTGGTTTTTGTAATTGCTTTTTGATGCTATAAATTAAACATTCCGTGTATATTTTTGTGAAAAAATTGCATGTATGCCCCTGGATGTTTGATATATTGCATATATACCCCTGCTAGGACTGTTTAATGTTTGGATGTTTGCTCTAATTATCTAACCTATCATTTTAACTCCAAAAATTCCACAAAAATAGGCTTAAGCTCCTGGTAACTTGTACTTGCACGCCATATTTTCGCATTGCATTTTTATTGCATTTTCACATTTATTAAAAATCAAAAACATGCATTTATTTCACTGTTTGCATTAGAAAACCCATAAAAATTATAAAAATGTTTTGAAAAATTCCAAAAAAAATTACCTAGTGTCTATTTTATCCTATTTTAGTGTCAGTCCAAAAATCATTAAAAATCTCAAAATGAAAACACTAAAAATTTAAAAACACTCAAAAACTTCAAAAAAATATATAAAATAGTAGAAAAATCCAAAAATAGCAAACTCAGGTTCTGTGTGTCATTTATTTTGTCATTTTTATTTGAAAAATAGTGTGAAAAGTTTTGGTTGCTGTTTGTTAATTTTAACTTGCATTTTAGTCACAGCCATCCCTATTTCCACTGTTTTGCCTTAATTCAGTAATTAAATACCAAAAACACCTTGAAAAACCCCCAAAAATCACAAAAACAGTAAAAAACCATAAAAATACCAAAAAGATTTTATTTCTGAATTTTTGGGCATTTTTGCACATTTTTATAAATACTTTATCTTGCCTTTTATTACTTTGCTTCTATTTTCCAATATTGAAAAAAAATAAAAAATATAAAAAATATAAAAATCAGAAAATTAAAAATCAAAATACAAAATTAAAAATTAAAAAAAAATTAAAAATTAAAAACCCACAAAAACATCTTTGCTTGCTTGCTTAGTGTAGACACATCACAAACACATTCACTTGAGCACATTTTTGTGAATTACCCTGCTTGCTCCCTGTGTTCGAACTCTCTGCATACTTGTCACTATACACCATTTGTGCAGAGTTAAAAATAAATTTTAACTCCACATTAGTTCTAATTTATTGATCTTTAGTGTGGGTTAATTGTTGATTAATTTCAGAATTTGTGTGGTCAAACACCGACTATTGACTCGCCTTGTGAGTTGATATAACCACACCGATTTTTGAGATTATCAAAGGGCATAAATGTAATTCTAATTTAAATAAATGCAATCAGTAAAGTACAGAAACCACAGGGTAGAAACTACAAATATTCCCAATCCTCACGTGACAAAGCATGTGGCTCACACACACAGGGACTATAATGCAAATAAGGAAAACATAGAGGTCTACTATGCAAAATATCCAAAATAAAAACAACTAAACTAAATATTTACAGGACTAAATAGCAAAAGCAAAAGAGCAAGGGCCTAAGTATAATTTACCCCTATTATTAGATGGACGAGGGCGCGCCACGTGGATGATCTGATGGCTCTGGTGCGTGCACGCTGCTCCTCTGCGACTGACGGTTCAGATCGAACCCTAGGGCGATCAGACGATATACGTGTCTCGTTGGTAGACGGTCCGGATCATATCTGGAGCAGAGGGTTGATCGAACGGCAACTAGAGGTCCTGGAGTAACTCTTCTCCGGCGAGGTTCGCCGGTGCAATCCAGGCGCTATGGACCTCCTCCTCGGCTGTTGAGATGGTCAAAAGAGAGCTCTGGGTGCCAGGGACCACCGGAGTGGCCCGGCGACAGCGGAGGAAGGAAGCTCCTATGCTCGAACGCTTTGATCGTCAGATGGGTCGCATTGACCTGTAAAATGGCATAGGAGGCTTCCTGGGTCGAGGGCAAATTGCATCGACCCGATTAGGGGTGAAGTGGATGCGCGGGTGAGTCGGATGGATGACCTCCGGTGAGGCGACGACAGAGGAGGTCGAATCTTGATTCCGGGAGGAACCAAGGGGGATGGCTGGGTGAAGAACGTGGAGAGAAGGATCGTGGAGGTGAATCAGCGGTCCGATGATCGAGTAGGTGAACGGGATGGCGTGAATTAGCCGGCGACTGCCGGCGGCGTGATTTGGGCGAAAAGTGAAATTGTGCGAAACTAAGGGGATTCGAGGTTACCTGATGAAGGAAGTCAACTGGGGACGAGTGATTTAACCGAAATCAGGTGGTCTTAAGTTCAACACAAAGCTTGAACTCAGTCGAAGTGTCAACCACACAAATCTCGATTAAAGTCAACAATTAACCCACACTAAAGATCAATAAATTATAAATAATGTGGAGTTAAAATTTATTTTTAACTCTGCACAAATGGTGTATAGTGACAAGTATGCAGAGAGTTCGAACACAGGGAGCAAACAGGGTAATTTAAAAATTTGTGCACAGGTGAGTGTGTGTGATGTGTCTACACTAAGCAAACAAACAATGAAATTTTTGTGGGTTTTTAATTTTTAATTTTTTTTAATTTAATTTTTTTATTTTGTATTTTGATTTTTAATTTTCTGATTTTTATAATGTTATGTTTTATATATTTTTTTCTCTTTTCAATATTGGAATTTATAAACAATGTAATACAAGACAAGATAAAATATTTATAAAAATGTGCAAAAATATCCAAAAATTCAGGAATAAAATCTTTTTGATATTTTTGTGGTTTTCTACTGTTTTTTGTGATTTTTTTGGGGATGTTTCAAGGTGTTTTTGATATTTTTAAATACTGAAATAAGAGAAAACAGTGGAAAATATGCTGACTGTGAAAAAAATGAGAATTAAAAGTAACAAACAGCAACCAAAATTTTTCACACTATTTTTCAAATAAAGAGAACAAAATAAAGAACAAACAGGAACTGAGTTTGTATTTTTTGGAGTTTTCTAGGATCTTCTATATTTTTTTTGAAGTTTTTGAGTGTTTTTAAATTTTCAGTGTTTTTCTTTTGAGATTTTTAGTGATTTTTGGAGTGACACTAAAATATGATAAAATAGACACAAGGGAATTTTTGTGGAATTTTTCGAGAGGTTTTAATTTTTTTTTATGGGTTTTCTAATGCAAACAGTGAAATAAATGCATGTTTTTGATTTTTAATAAATGTGAAAATGCAATAAAAATGCAATGTGCAAATATGGCGTGCAAGTACAAGTTACCAGGAGCTTAAGCCTATTTTTGTGGAATTTTTAGACTTAAAATGATATTTTAAATAATTAAAACAAACATCCAAACATTAAACAGTCCTGGCAGGGATATAAACGCAATTTTCAAAACATCCAGGGGCATACATGCAAATTTCCACAAAAGTTTGAACTGAATATTCAATTTATAGCACCAAAATCCAATTACAAAACCCGCCTGGGTGTCCTAGCAATTTTCCCACCAGGGCGCGTGACTTGCACGCGTCTGGCGAGGACTGAGATGTAATAATCCAAGACCCTGGGGCTTACTTGCAAAATATCCAAAAATTTAACACATGATTTCACAGTTTTGGTACTAAAACAAAATACAACAAAGACCGAGGGTCCCAGTGCAAAATGCCCACACCTCACGTGTACTGGTCACGTGAGGTGACGTGGCGAAGGACCTGGATGCAAATATTGAAAGTTCGGGGGTCCTTGTGCAAATAACCCAAAGTTTTTACGCTACAGATGAAAGTTTAAATACTAAATACTAAATACAAAAGGCGCGAGGGTGTAGATGCAAAATACCCTCGACGCGCGATCCAACGGCGATGAAGGAGCCACTTAGACACGTGGCGCTTGATGAACGACCGATGACGCTTCGCGGATGAGCGGCGACGATCAGATCTCCAACGATGATCAACGGTCGAAGCTGGTGGAGATCCAACGGTAGCTGCTCGATCTGGGACTCCACCCTTGATCGGACGGTGGCGAAGGCGGGTGGAAGAACATGGCTGAGCTCCGACTGGGCGAGGTTCCTCGAGCTCCTCCGCCCGACTCCGGTGGCTTCTGGGGTTCAAAATTGGGCTGGAGCCTCCTCTGGTCTTCCTCTATCTCCTGGTGGCGTCAAAAAGCCACGGCGGTGGCCGCGGTGCTCGCTGGTGGCTGGCGGAGCTGGAGAGCTTCGTTAGCTCCGGCGAGCTTCAAAACTCGCCTCCAGGTGTCTTCACTGCGGCTTGGACCTACAAAAATGGTCAAAGGGTCCAGGGCAAACTGCCTGGACCCTTGGATGCACTCGGGGGTGCTCGGATCGAGATGGAGATGCACGGCCGGAGGTGCGCTCCGGCCGAGGTGCTTGATTTGGCGATTTGGTCGATTAAACTTCAAATCTTTTTGGGGCTTTCGAAGCTAAGGTTAACAAGAATAAAATGGGCTGAATAAAAGGGCGGGGCGAGGCCCTCGATGGCCGGAGCCAGAGGGAGGAGCAAACCTCGACCGACGACTTCGTGGGAGGTAGGGGAAGCACCTCCGACCTCGGGAGCCTTGGCTGAAGAGCCCACGACGGAGCTGTCACCTCCAGGTAGCTCTGGAGCACGAAAGAGGCGCGAGGGGTGGACCGAAGGGTGTTCAAACTTGGGCTCGAAGGTGGCGGGTTGTTTAAGTAGAAGATGGTGGCGTCTCCTTCAAGCGAGATCCACGCGGGCATCATGAGGATTTTGCGTGATCTGAAGATGCGTCGTGGGAGAGGGATGATCAGGGAAGAAGTTCCAAGAAGGATTCGAGGCGAGAAAATGGAAGGATCAGGCGCCAAAATTTCTTGAAAATGGGGGAAAATCAGGGCGTCAGAAGTGGCAGGCCTTGGTCAGGGAGCTGACCGAGGTCAACTCTAGACCGCACCTGGTTGGTCCACGTGGACCAACCAGGAAAAAGATTGAAAAAATGTTTTATTAATTCGTTTAAAAATAGAAAAAGGCCGAATTAATTTTTGGTTAAAGAATAAAAAATGTTTAAAATTTTATGTAGTATTTTATTATGATTTTTAATTTATTTTATGAAGTATATTTTTACAAGTTGCTTTTATATCCCTATATAGGTATATTATTCTATATATTGTATCCTTTTATTTTTATTTTGTATTTTTATTTTTATTATTTTTATTTAGTATTTTATAAAATTGTAGAATACTTTTATATACACAAATATATTTTTATTTTATTTTTCTGATATAATTTGTATAATTAATAAAATAGAAGTATATTTTATATAGATATAAATACAGGTATAATACCTATGTATCAAATATGTATGTATTTTATTTTAAGTTTTATTTAGGTTTTTATTCCAATTTTAATGTACATAGTTATTATAAGTAATATTTACAACATTATAAAAATATAAAATTAAAAAAATAATAAATAAATAATAAATTGAATATTTTAATATGTACAAGTAGACAATAGGGGTCCAAAACTCAACTTTTAAACCGTAGCTCCACCAGGTGCGAAACCACCGCCATTAAATAGATTATTTTATTCTATATATAATTAAAGGTGAGTATGCTGCATTTGGAGTTGTCAGTTGTGAGATATGGGTCTGGGAAGTTGGGATTCTGGATTTTTATTCAGACCATAACTTTTTATCTGTACATTATTTTTCTGTGAAATCAATTTTGTATTTTCTTTATTTAATTATCTACAACTTTCATGTACAAAGTTTCTTTATTTGGTGTATAAAAAGTGAAACCAAAAATAGGTCCAAAAATGAATAAAGAATGAATAGAATGCATAGGTATTTTATCTGTATTTCTGGCCTTATTTCCCCCTACTTGATTCCTTGTTGACCTATTCATCAAGATTCCTAGGTCTCGGGGGTTTTGGGTCATAAAATATTTACAATATTTTATTCTTTTTCTTTTCTTTATTTATTCTATAATTTTGGTTTTAATTACAGTATTTTATACACTATTTAAATGCATATGCATGAATGCTAAGATGATGGAATTAATGCTATTTACAGGCATTTGCTAGGGTTTTTGGTGCCAAAATGATAGAATAAAGATGATGAAATGTGGATTCATCAACGAGCTAAGGAAGCTCTGGGGGGTCTTGGCCTCAAGGAACGTCGAGGTCCGAGGCTTAGCGCACCTCGCAGCGGTGCACGACGACGAGGGTCGTCGGATCAGTGGCTGGAGGCTCCTCCTCCTCTCTTCGACACCACGCTCGGGTAGCTGTCACTCTAAGGAAGATGATGGAGGTCCTGGGATGAAGGGGCGTAGCCAAAGATGGCGGGCATTGTGCGGCGGAGGTGGAGCTTTATACTGCTAGGGGTCCGAGAAGAAGGAGGTCGGGCGAGATGGTCGGAGCTCGGATCCCTAGGCAATACTCCGGGCGAGAGTCTCGGATCATCAAGGGTCAAATATCGCCCGAGGTTTGGGTAAATGGAGGTCGGATCGAACGAAGAAAAATCGCAGAAGTCAGGTCGAACGTAAGATCCGCGTGAAAGAGGTCCACGGGGGAGAGTTGACAGGGGATCAACAATCCCTCGTGGACCAATCAGAGACCGCCATTTATTAAATATTTGGAAATTCAATAAAAAATAGTAAATAACTTT
Source organism: Ottelia alismoides (assembly GCA_037367405.1). NCBI lineage: Eukaryota > Viridiplantae > Streptophyta > Magnoliopsida > Alismatales > Hydrocharitaceae > Ottelia > Ottelia alismoides. The sequence goes on along the minus strand of JAZKJV010000540.1, from coordinate 770,218 downwards.
ATTTCGAAAAAGTTAAAACTTGAAAAATGTTTATTTATTTTCAAATTATTTCTTAGTGATTTTTATTTATTTGTTTGAAAAAACTTAATAAGGTATTTACATTATATTATTATTATATGTAGGTGTATACATAAAAGAAATTTTGATTTTTTTTTTAATTATTTATTTTTATACAATTATTACAATTTTAAAATTTATTTATTTACAAAATAAAATTTGGAATAATAAGGTATTTTTATTTTATTTTTATGATATATTTACATGGAGTAAATAAATAGGGTTATATACATATGTAAATGGTATATATACAAGGTGGAAATTGATTATTATTCTTTTTATTTTATTTTATTTTTATTTTTCTAATTTTTATTTTATTTATTTGCAACATGAAATATGGAATATAGAAATATTTTTATTGGATTTTAATTATTTATTTACAAGGAGAAAATAAATAGATATGTTATTCTATGTACATGGTCTATATACACTGATGAGAGGGATTTTATTTATTTTTATTTTTATTTTGGTTTTATTTATAAATATGTAAAAAATGAGAGAAACACATATTTATTTTTATTTAGTGGAAAATAATTTTATTTATATACATAGAGGTATGTACATGTATGAATGACCTTATCTCTCTCTACTTGGGTTCTTTTGCGGTCAGGCCCATGTACAAAAACATGCTAATTATCATTATTTACACAATGCATGCATGATGATAATTTATTCTATTTACATGAATATACAAGGTGTTTTGCATAGGTTTTGTAGCTAAAATAAAGGAATAAAGAGTGATGAATCGAGATTCGTCACCCCCTATACTTTACTTTTTCTAGTCCCTTAGCAAACACTTATTTGAAAAAGAAGTGCCAAAGAGAAAGAAAAAGAAAAAGAGGCAAAATCAATGTTGGTTATTAAACTTTCCTTCATTAAATTGAAATATGGAGCTCGGTCAGACCTTTGGATTATTAATTTGTCGGAACCTTATTTGGACTTAATCTTAAAACTTAATAGCCTCTAATTTCCGCCAATATATGGTCAAGACTCCTCAATAAACCAGATTAGAACAAGTCTACATACACAAACTCTAATGACCATGAATCTTTCCTTGTACGGTGTAAGTGATATGTAGCTCCCCACCTCAGAACTAACAAAGAAACAACCTCCCCTAACTCGGTTACTCTAATGCCTTGGTCTAGCAACTCTTTTCTCGAGAAGCGGGGTATTCTCTTCTAAGTTCAAATGCAACCGGCTCAAGAAGAGGGGGAAGAAGAGAATGGACCATGGCAAGTGTAGCCATCTATCCTTGGGAGCTCTAACCAGTGTAGGTGAGTCTCCCGCTGCAAGCTTCATGAGATTGGAACATGTATACCATAAGCTTTTGCTTTATTTAACTATATACACTCCGGTGGGATTATTAAATTTTCAATCCGACCCACCACTTTTTTTGGAGTTCTTTTATTTTTGCACATTTTTTTCATGTGCATCTGTACAACATATCTACATGGTGCAGCATATATACAAGGAAATTTTCCTCTTGAGCCAGTAGAATATCCCTCTTTTGAAGCTTTATTGCAACCCACGACTTCTGTCTTTAGACTTCATAACCAACAGACCAAGTTAAGACTTACTTACTTCACTATAAGAAGAAGAGAGGTTCCGCCTAGAAGTACTACCCTCATATGCAACACCAAGCCAAAGGAAACTGCCTCCTCACCACCTCATCCATGGAGAGCTAGGTGCAAAGTGCTGGTGCAAGTAAAGCCATTATCTCTGAGAGTCATGCGTGTGTTGTTAAGTGCTCTACTTAGGCTCATCAAGATGACATATGCTCATAGCCTAGTGGACTCAAAGAATTAAGTCTCAATGGACCTGAAAAGTCTCAATCCTAAGCCCTATAAGGTTCCTCTTATTATTAGGTGGATTAAGGTCTTAACCAAGCTCCATTTGTCAATTTAATTCCAGACCAGTTTAAATGTCAAGTATGATTTGGAAAAACTGTGCAAGTATTTAAAAAGATGCTATTTACAAATATGCAATTTACAAATATTTACAAATGTGCAAAATTTTTGAAAAATGTTTGAATACATGGATGCACGAATGCGAAGTTTTGCAAAATATTTACAAAAATTTACACAAGGTTTTTGCAAACTTTTTGTTTTTCAAACATTTTACAAAAATTTTGTACTATATACATAATTTTTGATATGAAAATATTTACAAGCTATTTACACAAACAGATTTTACAATAATTTGTACAAAAATAATTTTATAAATAAATAGGTATGTGCAAGAAGAATTCTATATACAAGGGAAAATTTTTAAATTTTTATGGATTTTTAGCCATTTTTACTTATTAACACACTCACACAAAGTACGAGTTATGGCTAAAGTATATATGAAATATATACACACCCCCTATACTTAGCTCGAACGATGTCCTCAGAGTGATCAAGAGCGATGAAGAAGACATAACTCGTGCTTGGTATAGGGAAGTGAAAAGGAATGGTATATACAAAGACGAATCAAAGAATAGAATGAAGAGAACTCGATGTTTCCCTCTATACTTAGGATCGAGTAATCCTAAGTATAGCAAGCTGTACATGAAGGGAAATCCGAGTGGAAGGATGTACAAGGTCTACCCCCCTTATACTTAGGGTGAAATATCCCTAAGTATAGGCAGCAAAACAGGGGTAGAAAGAGATGAAGAAGACAAATATATACAAGATGGAGGGGCATCACTCCCCCTATACTTAAGGTGAAGGATCCTTAAGTATAGGTAACGACAGGAGTAATGAAACAAGACGATATGAACAACTCGGTGTTTCCACCCCCCTATACTTAGGATGAGATATATCCTAAGTATAGAATAGATAATCCTATACGAGACCTGGGGTGAAACCAAATACGGAAGAAAGAATGATCAAACCAAGACAAAACACGTATATACAAAAGAGTACATTGTTGAGGTGCCTCTCAACAAGCGCTAGATTTTACGCCCCTAGCTGGGCGCAAAGGCTAGGATAAGGATGTATCAAGGTTCAGGACGACATCTGTAAGGCGAATGCCATACTATCGTCGTAGTCGTGGTGGATGCACTACGATGAAATCAACAATGTAAGAAATGACACCCAGGTATGCAATCAGGCTGGTGTCTGCTACTGGCCAGGGATATGGGAATAATGATTCGGGATCCGGTAGCACAAAAGAAATCATCGGTTCAGGATCAGTTTGGAATATAAGTGTAGAGCCGAAGAAATCGAACGTGGAGAAGGATGGATCAGTCATGGAATCCTCCACGTCGATCAGTGTCTCGAAGAGGTATGGACAGTGAAGATGAGGAGACTCTCTAAGAAAACTGATATCCGATGCATATAATGGAGACAAATCAGACAGATCATCGAATATCTCAAGGATCGGCTCATCCTCGCGAGGGTCATCGAGGTGGGAAGACTCAGAATCAGAATGATCGGACGACTTGGATTCACGATCCGCCAGATCGGATACACTCTCAACAGGTGAAACCGAGTACTCATCGTGTGTGGCATTCTCCCGCAGATAACCCTCGAGGAAAAATACAAGATCATCAGTGAGAAATAGAGGATCAAGATCTAAATGGGCATCTGCTCTGTTGTCAAGCACCCACTCTGTGCACCAGGCTGCATCATCATCATCTGAAGTTTGGCTCTCGGCAATCTGGAAGTAGGAGAAGGTACTGGTCATCATCGCGGAGGCTGGGAAAGTAATTGCGACTGATCCTATCTCTGCAACAATGCTGGCTGTCATCTGGTCCTCAGAAAATGTATCTGTCTCATCAAATTGGAGGACAAAAGGCTCAAATATGGGACTCTCTATGTCTGGCCTCTCAAAGTGGTGTCCCATATCAAGCTGTGGGTGCTGGGCTGAGTTAGGATATCTGTCTGACTTCGAGAAGTGTCTCTGCAGAAAAGAAGTTGAATCATCCGGGGATGGACTCTGAACTGGCTAGATCGCTGGCTGTAGTAGCTGGGGCTCCTCCGTGTCTTGGAGTATCAGAAGATCTGATATCCAAGAATCGTCAATCGAAAACTTTGGGGCTGACTCGAATTCTAGATGGAAAACCAACGGGAACTTGAGTAGACTCAGGGTCAGAACCTCCACTGTAGCAGTCATCTCTCCTGTACTCTGTGGTGCTGTAGAATCCAAGTCCTCGGGCTGGTGTGTAGAAACGGTATCCTCTTGTAGTGCGATGAGACTGCAACATCCTCATGTGTTGTCCCGACTACGACATCTCGTGAAGGTGGTCTATATGAAAGTAACCGCGAGATGGTATCTAGTAAGTCAATGTCGGAACTGCGGTGTGAACCGCCATATGAGGTAATCACCAGTGCTATCTGATCTGCGGTCATCCCCCGCATGGAGATCTCGATAAGATCGATCGGTGAAAGTTCGTGCTCGGAAAATCTCCTCAAAAGGTCAAGAAACCTCGACCATGCCTCATACAGTGGATCTCGGGGGTCTACTGAAAACTTTGTGATCAAGGACCGCATCATCTCTGCTCTACGCTGGGGAAAGTATCTCTGTAGAAACTCAAACCGTAAGTCTCCTTACGTAGCGAATCTCCTTCCCAACCGTCGGTGCCATCTCATGGCTCTATCCTGATGTGTGAATGGGAAGGTCTTCAGCATCATCTCTTTTGCAGTGATATCTAAATACATCTGTGTCCTGCAAAACTCCTCGAACTCGGACAGGTAAAGATATGGCTGCTCGTGCACCTCTCCTAAAAATGTCGGCAATCTCTCAATAAGCTCCAAATCCAGAATGAATAGACCTAATGTAGAAGCTGACTGAGCTCCGTATCATCCATCATACTGGCATAGGAGACATCTGATAGTCTCATCTGCTCTCTATGATTACGTACAGAGTGCACTCTTAACTCAGTAATGGTATCGTCCGGGCCTCGCATCTGCTCAATCTGATCTCCGCGGACGTCTAGCGCAGCATGCCTAGTAGAATGAAAGGGATGGGAGGGAGGGAACGTGAGGTTGGTCGGAGATCTGACCTCCCTCGAAGGTGGACTGGACTGATGGGAAGAAGATGGAGAAGCCGCAAGAGTCGGCAAGAAGTGAGGTAGGTCCATCATCCAGGGATACATAGAAGGAAGAGAACTGAAGGGAGGGTGGGAGGGAGAAGGATAGATGACTGAAGGAGAAGATAGATGAAGAGGAGAACGGATGGGATCTGAAAACACAAACAAGATCAGTCAAGCAAAACCCCAAATTCACCTACGCACTCAGAGATGATGACCGTAAGAGATCGGTCTTTTATCTTTTTAATTTCAATTTAGGTGATCAATCAGTCTTTCATAGCGATTAAGAGAGCTGATAGGAATCCAATACTCTTAACAGACTGTCCTGACTAAATAGCCGGTAGTCTGTCAAGAAATCGGATCTGGCTCTAGCCTAGGATGCAGGTCACTCTCTCGCTCATCCAAACCAAGCAATGAGGGGATTGCTCTCCCAAGACAAATTTTTAAGTGAAGTGTCTTTTAGGATCAAGTTTGATTAACAATCCCAATTTTATAGTTTTTGTTTTTAGATTTTTTTCAGATCAAACAACGCCTAAAGAATTTTTCGGTTCTCCTGATTATTTTAAGTCCAAAATAGGGGGAGAAGAAGAAAAAGCCGATGCACGGGAATCAGTGATGCATGCAGAGTAAGAGATGCGTACCTGACTCCAGCAGTCTACATGCAGAGTGATCCGCACATAAATAAAAGACTTAATATAAACTACCTATATGATGTACGCGGAAAATCGTCCCTAGCAGAGCAATTTCTACACGAGAGAATAGTAGTTGGGTACTCGAACCTAGGTCCTGAGTCCTATCTTGGGAGCCACTCGGTGTCTGCCACAACAGATCCTGCACGCGCTGTATGTGACTCCTCAAGGCATGTGGACCAGAGCTCTAATAATCTGGCTTTTTCTTGTGAATTAATTAATTAGGTCCAATTGTTCGAACTATAGGTACATGCAGGTAAATAGGTGTTTGGTTCCAAATTAATTACGTCACAATCAATAAAAATCCTAAGCTAAGGCCGAAAACCGCGTAAATCACGTAAGTAGTAAATAAACGGTCAAAATCCACGAAAACCACGAAAAACTCGGTGAGGTTCCCCGAGCACACCGGTGCTCGGTGAAACAGACCCCGAAATGTCACAAGTGTCCAAGTTCGTTCCTGTATTATTACAAATTAAATGGTTCAGCTGAAAATAAATCTAAACTACACTAAACTAAACTACGGCTAATCTCTTCCCGAACTTCGGCTCCTTCTCCTCGCGCTCTCCTGCGGCTTCGTAAAGAAGGAAGCCGCCTCCGACTCCCGCGGTTGCTCCGACTTTCGAAAAAGCCGCCTCGGTCCTCGGACCCTCGCAAGAAAGAGAAACCAAAGTGTCAATTCAGAAAAATATCTATAAACAAGTCAGATAAAATATATACAAAAATATCTACAGAAACCCGCAAAAAAGAAAAGCCGCAGCAAAGATCAAAATCGACTACTAAGCCGTGCTCCGCGGCAACGATGCCATTCTGATGACCGAAAATAACCAACTACTCAATCCAGGCTAGGTAGAAATAATCTCACTCGGGTCGTTGCAACCCGGATTGAGCAGAATCGGCCAGTCAAGAAAATGAAGACAGAACCACCAAACAGAGAGATAAAAACCATCAAAACAAAGAAGTGGTCGTTGCTACTTTTATTAAGTTGGTATAGCGATCAGGGTCGGACTCAGGGAGCACGTGATGGCCTTGCGGCCTACGAAGTAGTCAAAATAAATAAAAAGGAATAAAATATATTTTTGGTGGGTTTTTATAATTTTTTAATGTTTTTGTATTTTTGATTTTCTAAGGAAATGTAAAAACAAGCACACACAACCAATTATTTAATCAGCCAAAAAATGTACAGAAAATTTTAATAAAAATATTTTTATGTTTTTTAGGTTTTTTAGTGTATTTGGTGAATTTTTAAGATTTTTCTAATTTTTATATAGTTTTTTTAAAAATCAAGAAAGGTGAAAACATGGAGTCGCTGTCCAACCAGACTTGAAAGGTCCACTAAAAATATAAAATGGACCTATAAAAGTCTGGAGGTAATTTTTATGAAAAGTTTTAATTTTTCTAGAAATTTTTAGAATTTTTATGAGATTTTTAGAGTTTTCAATTTTTAGGGTTTTTATAAATCCAAAAAGCACAAAAATTGGAAAGAAAATAAAAACCACTAAAACTAACTGATCCTAATTTTTTAGAATTTTTAGACAAATTTTGATATTTTTCTTTGATTTTCTAAGTCAGACAATAGCAAAAATCAATGTTTTTGAATAATTAAAAATATCAAAAAACCTCAAAAATGTACCAAAAATTTAGAGAAGTTTTTACACAGTGGCAGGAGCCATGTATCCAAATTTCACCTAATTTGGATTTAATTTGCTATTTTATTCAATAAAAACAAAGTCTCACAGTACATAGGGACCTAAATGCAAGGAAAAGTATTTTCAGGGGCCAAACAGTAAGAAATCAAGAAAGTGCAAGGGCCCTTGTGCCAAAAAGTCCACTAAATCACTCGCACGACACTTAAGTCAGGTGCGGAAGGGCATAAATGTAATTCCAATTTAAATAAATGCAATTAGTAAAGCACGGAAACCACAGGGTAGAAACTGCAAATATTCCCAATCCTCACGTGACGAAGCACGTGGCTCACACACATAGGGACTATATGGCAAATAAGGAAAACATAGTGGTCCATTATGCAAAATATCCAAAATAAAAACAACTAAACTAAATATTTACAAGACTAAATAGCAAAAGCAAAAGAGCAGGGGCCTAAGTATAATTTACCCCTATTGTTATCAGATGGACGAGGGCGTGCCACGTGGATGATCTGATGGATCTGGTGCGTGCACGCCTCTCCTCTGCGATCGACGGTTCAGATCGAACCTTAGGTGGATGGGACGATATACGCGTCTCGTTGGTGGACGGTCCGGATCATATCTGGAGCAGAGGGCTGATCGAATGGCAACTGGAGGTCCTGGAGTAACTCGTCTCCGGCGAGGTTCGCCGGCGCAATCCGGGCGCTATGGACCTCCTCCTGGGCTGCTGAGATGGCTAGAAGAGAGCTTGGGGTCTTCCGTAGCTGGTAGACACCTCCAATGAGGCTGGGGACCACCGGAGTGGCCCGGCGACGACGGAGGAAGGAAGCTCCTGTGCTCGAATGCTTGGACCCTCAGATGGGTCGCATTTACCTGTAAAATGGCATAGGAGGCTTCCTGGGTCGAGGGAAAATTGCCTCGACCCGTTTAGGGGTGAAGTAGATGCGCGGGTGAGTCGGATGGATGACCTTCGGCGAGGCGACGGCGAAGGAGGTCGAATCTTGGTTTCGGGGTGAACCAAGGGGGATGGCTAGGTGAAGAACGTGGAGAGAAGGATCGTGGAGGTGAATCAGTGGTCCGATGATCGATTAGGTGAGCAGGATGGCGTGAATTAGCCGGCGACTGCTGGCGGCGCGATTTGGGCGAAAAGTGAAATTGGGCGAAACTAAGGGGATTCAAGGCTACCTGACGAAGGAAGTCAACTGGGGATGAGCTAAGGAAGCTCTGGGGGGTCTTGGCCTCAAGGAACGTTGAGGTCCGAGGCTTAGCGCACCTCGCAGCGCCGCACGACGACGAGGGTCGCCGGATAAATGGCTGGAGGCTCCTCCTCCTCTCTTCGACACCACGCTCGGGTAGCTGTCACTCTAAGGGAGCTGATGGAGGTCCTGGGATGAAGGGGCGTAGCCAAAGATGGCAGGCATTGTGCGGAGGAGGTAGAGCTTTATACTGCTAGGGGTCCGAGAAGAAGGAGGTCGGGCGAGATGGTCGGAGCGCGGATCCCTAGGCAATACTCTAGGCGAGAGTCTCGGATCATCAATGTCAAATATCGCCCGGGGTTTGGGTAAATGGAGGTCGGATTGAACGAAGAAAAATCGAAGAAGTCGGGTCGAACGCAAGATCCGCGTGAAAGACGTCCGCGGGGGAGAGTTGACCGGGGGTCAACAATCCCCCGTGGACCAATCACAGACCGTCATTTATTAAATGTTTGGATATTCAATAAAAATAGTAAATGACTTTATTTCGAAAAAGTTAAAACAAGAAAAATGTTTATTTATTTTCAAATTATTTTTTAGTGATTTTTATTTATTTTTTTTGAAAAATAAGGTATTTACATTATATTATTATTATATGTAGGTATATACATAAAAGAAATTTTTATTTTTATTTTTAGTTATTTATTTTTATACAATTATTCCAATTATAAATTTTATTTATTTACAAAATAAAATTTGGAATATTAAGGTATTTTTATTTTATTTTATGATATATTTACATGGAGTAAATAAATAGTGTTATATACATTTGTACATGATATATATATAAGGTGGAAATTGATTTTTATTCTTTTTATTTTTATTTTTATTTTCTTATTTTTATTTTATTGATTTACACCATGAAATATGAAATATAGAAATATTTTTATTGGATTTTAATTATTTATTTACAAGGAGAAAATAAATAGATATGTTATTCTATGTACATGGTCTATGTACATAGAATAAATAGATATGTTATTCTATGTACACTGATGAGAGGGATTTTGTTTATTTTTATTTTTATTTTGGTTTTATTTATAAATATGTACAAAAGGAGAGAAACACATATTTATTTTTATTTAGAGGAAAATAATTTTATTTATTTACATAGAGGTATGCACATGTATGAATGACCTTATCTCTCTCTACTTGGGTTCTTTTGCGGTCAGGCCCATGCTGAGCCCTCCCTTGGGATTAAGTCACTCAATATTTATTCTAAATATTTCCCTCTTTTTCTTGTGTTTCTTTATTCCTTTATTTATGCACAAAACATGCTAATTATCATTATTTACACAATGCATGCATGATGATAATTTATTCTATTTACATGAATATACAAGGTGTTTTGCATAGGTTTTGTAGCTAAAATAAAGTAATAAAGAGTGATGAATCGGGATTCATCATGGCCTCAGTACCACCCTCGGCATGCCGACTCACGACATCAGTACAACGCTCTGGCTCAGCAACTGTTGTGGCCTCAGTACCACCTCTTCAAACTGGTGAAGTGAAGGCCTCAGTACCGTCGGCTGGATCATCATCCATGGTGGCGTCAGCACCACCGTCATCATCTCTCGTGGCGTCAGTACCGTGCTCCTCCTCGCCTGGCGCCCTGGAAGTGGCGTGGGATCGTCGCTCAGACGAGATGCCGCCTGCTGGCATCCTACCGCTCCTAAGTGTAACAAAATTAACATCAAACATGTATGCAGACAAATCACCAATTGAATCACTAGGAGTAGTAATCTCTGTGAACTCTACCTGCTCAGACTTCCTCTTCAGGTTGTTCGGATTCGGCTCAATCTAGGCAGGGATGGCGGCCTTCCCTCTCACGATCTCCCGCATCTCCTGACGGAACTCATCCATCTCTCGTCTAAAGCTAGCATGCTGCTCTGTCATGAGGCAGGCTAGATCATCAAAGGCGGGGTTCTCATAGGCTGCCCCATGAGAACCTGACGGGTGGCCTCGCTGGTAGTGAGGTTGTTGTGGCTGGTGCGGGTGAGAAGGATACTGTGGATGATACTGCTGAGGCTGCTGCTGCCTCCAAGGTTGTTCCTGCTGATAGGGACGAGGACCATACTGCTGCAGTGGCCTGGATGACTGTTGCTGAGGTACTGGGGGCTACTGGTGCTGCTCTCGCTGATGGCCGTACTGGACACCCTGAACTGGAGGCTGCTGCTGGGAACTGGCACCTCCGGCTGACCAACGGAATCTGGGATGGTCTTATCGGATACTGGACTGGGGTAGGTCATACCAAATCCCGTTGACATCCATCAACAGCTCCGGCTCGTAGGGGGGTAGCGGGAGTACTGTCAGGGGCTGATCCGGCTGGTAAACCACCATTTGAGTGTCTGGGGATGGTGGTGACTGGTAGTACGACTGTGGCTGCTGGTACGGCTCCGCATGTACAAGGTGAACCTGTCTAGGCTGGCTGGAGCGCTGGGATGAGCTATCACTGCTGCTCAGATCTCCTCGTGACTGAAGATGGGACTGAGAAGCCGTCTATGCCTCCTAGAGACACATGACCTATGTCTTCAGATCACTCAGCATCTGTGCCATCTGATCCGTCTGATATATGCCCTGGCACTGCTTCTTCTCTATCAGCTCGATCCGATCCAGCTTCTCGCTGATGATTCCCATGTCTGCGGTTGTGGACTCGGCATGTGCGGCTGCCGCAGACGAAGTAGAAGGGCTGGCATCGACCCGTGCTATCCTCTGGTACTGCACGGTCTATGGATGTGGATGTCCCTGAGTGTAGAGTCGGGTCTGGGACATCACTGTATAGTTCTCGACTCTCTCCTCGCAGATGGTCCAGACCTGGTCCTCATCCTTGGCGAAGTAGGAACCGCCACAAGAAGCGTTCATCAGGCCCTACAGCTCTGGTATCAACCCGCAGAAGAAGCTCTAAACTTGGTTCGGCTTCATGATGTCGTGGTGCGGGCATCTGTCGGTAAGCTCACGGAACCTCTCCCATGCCTCATGGAATTGCTCGTTAGGGAGCATGAAGAATTTACTGATCAGGGCCCTCGCTGCATTGGTCTACCCGAGTGGAAAGTACTTGTTCAAGTACTCGGTGCGGAGCTGCTCCCAGGTGTAAACGAATCTCCCTAAGTGCTTCAGCCAGTTGGCTGCTCTGTCGACCAGGGAGAAAGGGAAAGCAATCATCCTGATGGTGTCCTCGTCCTCCTGACGATCGTGGATTGTACTGCAGATTATCTCAAACTCCTGAAGATGAAGATGGGGCTCCTCAGTGGCGAGCCCGTGGAAGCGGGGAAGTAGATGAAGTGTTTCGGGGGGAACTTGAAGTCTCCCACGATAGCCGGAAGAACAACCCACCGGTTTGTCAGTGTCGATCCGGGGTTGTGCAACTCCCGCATCGTCCTCGGCTCTACTGCTATTGCCGACTGGTCTGGCTGCTCTGGCTGATCTGGACCCCTGCGTCCATTGGCTTGCGGTTGCTCTCGTCCGGTCTTCAACCGCTCCATCTCTCTCCTCATCTCCACCATGAAAGCTCCCTGATCTCGTATCTGTTGCTGCATGGTCTCAAGGGAGGCTAACATGGTCGTGTTGATCGCTCCCTGTTCTAGAACGTAAGTGGTCGTCTCTGGCCTCGGACCATCGGTGCGCTCCTCGTTGCTGGCCATGGTCTCTGCAAAGGCAAAAGATCCAAACTCAGGTGCCGAAATATCATCTGTCTGTTGTCTCGCATCTGGCACTGGTAACTCAAGAATAGAAGAAGGGTGGTCAAGGGGGAACAGGACGGAATCGAACTCGGGTTCAGAGAGCGGGTCTGGGCTCTCACGAATCAACCTAGATGAATGGGCTGGAGTTGCTAAAAAGCGGTGCAGCCAGAGGCTACCTAAGGGACCTCCTTCCCATCATCTCGATCTGGAGAGTCTGGCGGATGAGATCTGGAAAACACACAAGATGAGAAAACAAACTCCGGGTTCACCTACTCCACGCTGAGCTGAAGACCGTAAGAGCTCGGTCAGTTATCTTGTCTTATTTAGGTGATCATGTCAGGATATCAGAGCATTTACGTGACCTGATAGGAATCCAATCCGCCTACCACACCGTCCCGTATAAAAGGCCGGTAGTCTGATCGGGGATCGGACATGGCTCTAGCCTACTGTGCGGTTCACTCTCTCGCGCATCGAAACCAGACAATGAGGGGGTTGCTCTCCCCAAGACAGATTTTTAGGTGAGGTGTCTTTTAGGGTCAAGTGTATTTAGCAGTCCCAATTTTATAGTTTTTCTTTTTTAGGTATTTTTCAAATCAAGCAATGCCTAACGAATTTTCGGTTCTTCTGATTATTTTAAGTCCAAAACAGGAGGGAGAAGACGAAAAAGCCGATGCGTGAGAAATCAATGATGCATGTAGAGTAAGAAATGCATACCTGACTCCAACAGTCTACACGCAGAGTGATCCACGCATAAAATAAAGACAGAATATAACCTACCTATATGATGCACAAGAATTCGGCCCTAGACAAAGCAATTTCTACTCGTAAGCACAGTAGCCAGGTACTCAAGCCTAAGTCTGGAGTCCTATCTTGGGAATCACTCGGTGTCCGCCACAACGGATCCTGCACGTGTTGTATGTGACTCCTCAAGGCACGTGGACTAGAGCGTAAGTAATCTGACTTTTTCTTTGTGATTTAATTAATTAGATCCAATTATCGAGCTATAGGCACATGCAGATAATTAGGTGTTTGGATCCTAATAAATTACGTCACAGTCATAAAAACAAAACCGGCAAAAACACGGTGAGGTCCACCGAGCACACCGATGCTCGGCAAAACAGACCCCAATATCACCCAAGTGTCCAAGTCTCTGATTCCTGTATTATTACAATAATATAATTCTGCAAAAAGTAAAATACGCTAATCTATGGCTATTCTACGGTTATATCCCTACTATTCCACGGCTCCCACACTTCGGTTCTCTTTTCGTGCTCTCCTGCGGCTTTGTACAGAAGGAAGCCGCCTCCTAATCCCGCGGTTGCTTTGGCGTCCGAAAAAGCGACCTCGGTCCACGGGCCCTCGCAAGAAATAGAAACACAAGTGTGTCAGTCCAGAAAAATATGTGAGTAAATCAAATAAAAAAATATATCTACAAATATGCACAGAAATGTCGTGGAAAAGAAAACCGTGAAAACTCGAAAAAGACTACTAAGCAATGCTCCCCAGCAACGGTACCATTCTGATAATCGAAAAATCAAGTGCTCAAGATCCGGGTGAGGTAAAAATCACTCTCGGGTCATTGCGACCCGGATCGAGAAGACTCGGTCAATCAAGAAAAATAAGAACCACCGAATCGGAAGAAGAAAACAATGAAAGCAAAAGCGGTCCTTGCTAATTTATTAACCTGGTATAGCGACCAGGGTCGGACTCAAGGAGCACGGGATGGTTGAGACGGCCTATGAAATAGTCAAAATCGAAAATAAAGAATAAAATATTTTTGTTGGATTTTAATTGTTTTTAATTTTTTTGTTTTTAATTTTGTAAGAAAATGTAAGAAAATGCAACTTCAACCATTTTTTTAAACATCCAAAAATACACAGAAAATTCAAATAATTTTTGTTTTGTGTTTTTTATGTTTTTATGTGTTTTTGGTGAATTTTTTAGAATTTTCCAATTTTTATTTGATTTTCTAAAAATCAAGAAAGAGGAAAAATATGGGTTACTGTGCATCCAGACTTGAAAGACCAATTAAAAATATATAATTGGTCTATAAAAGTCTGGAGACAATGTTTATGAAAAATATATACAAAAACTAAGCTACATAAAAAGAGTTTGCATTTTTTTTAAATTTTATAGAATTTGTAATGATTTTTATAGGATTTTTAGGTTTTTTCAATTTTATGGTTTTTCTAAATTCAAATAAGCCAAAAATTAAAAAGAAGCTAGAAAACCACAAAACTAACTACCCATAATTTATTTAGAATTTTTAGAGAAGTTTTTATATTTTTCTTTGATTTTCGTTTTCTAACAGTAACAAAAATGTGTGTTTTTGAATTTTTAAAAATACCAAAAAGCCTCGAAAATGTCCCAAAAATTTAGGGAAATTTGGCAGGAGCCACGTATCCAAATTTCACCTAATTTGGAGTTCAATTGATATTTTATTCAATAAAAACAAGGCACATAACAATCAAGGACCTAAATGCAAGAAAACATACTTCCAGAGGTCAAACAATAATAAAAAGTTCTGGGCCTGGAGTGCAAAAAGTCCACTCAAGCACGCACAAAGCACGTGGTTCAGACATAGAGGGGCATAAATGTAATTCTTATTTAAAAAGATGCAATCAGTAACAAGCACAAAGTTCAGGACTAGAAATGCAAATAACCACATCCTCATGTGTCGAAGCACGTGTCTCACATAAACAGGGACTATAATGCAAATAAAGTAAACCTAGGGTCCTAACTGCAAATGTTCCAAAATAAAAAACAACGGTGACAAATATTTACAGGACTAACTAGCAATAATAAAAAGACAGGGACCAAAGGGAAATTACCCCTTTATTAAAATCTGACGGATGAGGGGGTGCCACGTGTAGATCCAATGGTGGAGAAGCATGGCTACCCCTTCGTCTTGATCGATGCCTCAGATGAAGTCTTGGCTCGATCCAACGGTCGTCAGCTCCCGCGAATGGATGGTCACGATCTTATCTAGCGCGAGGGGGCTGGATCTATGATATCTGGAGCTCCTCCAAGAACAAGCCACCAGCGAAGTTCGCCGGCCTAATCCGCACGGTGGCGGGCTCCGATGAGGCTGCTGAGGTGTGGAAGAGATCGGTCACGATGGTCCGCAGCTGGTAGGTGGGTCAGATGAGGCCGGGAAGCTCTGGAGAGCTCCGGCGACGAAGGCGGAGATGGAGACCCTGTTCTTCTACTGTTGGACCCCCAGATGGGGTCCTTCTTCAATGCTACCTCCACAGGAAGAATGTTGGGTCGAGGGCAAAGTGTCTCGACCCGGTTATGTGCGAAGGGGGTGGTCTGGTGAGGCGGAGCAGAGGTCTCCAGCGAGGCGACGATGATGGAGACCCAAGCCTGGGTTCCGGGGAGAACCAAGGTGATCGGATGGGTGCACAACGTGGGTAGAGTTCTCGTGGATGTGAATCGATGGTCAGATGAGCAAATGGATGGTCGGATCGAGGTGAATCAGCCGGCAAAGGCCGGCGGCGTAAATTGGGCGAAAACGGAAATTAACCTAACCTAGGGGAAATCAAAGGTACGTGATGGCTGCAATCGACTATGCTGGGGCTAAGGAAGCTCCTGAGGTCGTCTCCTCGATGGCTCGTCGGGGACAGAGGCTCGAGCTCGTTCGACGGCGGAGCACGGCGGCGCAAGTCGCCAGATCAGTCGCTGGGACCGCCTTCTCCTCACTGCAACACTCTCCTCGGATAGATGTCACTCTAAGGAGGGAAATGGAGGTCCTGGGATGGAAGACGGAGGCCAAAGATAGAGTGAAATGTCGGCCAGAGCTCGGCTAAATAGTAGTAGGGGTCCGGGTAAAATGGAGTCAGACAGGGCACGGTGAAGCACAAACCCCTAGGTAGATGATCGGGCGAGGGTCTCGGATCAATGATCGTCAAATGGAGGATGGGGTTTAGGCGAATGGGAGGCGGAACAGCTCGCGAAAATTCTGAGAAATCGGATCGGGGCTAAGGGATCCGGGTCGAGTGGTCCAGGGGGGGGGGAGTTGATCGGGGGTCAACATCCCCCATGGTCCAATCAGAAGCCTCCATTTATTAAATATTTCAAAATTCAATTAAAATTAGTAAATGATTTTATTTCGAAAAAGTTTAAACATGAAAATTTTTTATTATTTTTCAAATTATTTTTTACTTATTTTTATTTATTTTTTTGAAAAATAAATAATGTATTTACATTATATTATTATATATAGGTATACACACATATGTATTTTTTATTCTTATTTTTAATTGTTTATTTTTGCACAATTATTCAAATATTATATTTTATTTATTTACAACATAAAATTTGGAATAAAAAGGTATTTTTATTTTAATTTTATGATTTATTTACATGAGTTATATAAATAGGTTTATATACATATGTACATGATATATATACAAGGGTTAAAATGATTTTTATTTTTTTACTTTTATTTTTCTGATTTTTATTTTATTTTTATAAATATGTACAAAATATGAGAAACACTTTTTATTTTTATTTTGAGGAAAATAAATTTATTTATATACATAGATGTATGTACACTATACTGAGCCACCCTATCTCTCTCTACTTGGTTTCTTTTGCGGTCAGGCCCATGTTGAGCCCTCCCTTGGAATTAGGTCACTCAATATTTATTCTAAATATTTCCCTCTTTTTCTTGTGTTTCTTTATTCCTTTGTTTTCACAAAAACATGCTAATTATGCATAATTACAAGATGCATGCATTTTGACAACTTATGATATTTACACATATTTACATGGCATTTTGCTGAGGTTTCTAGCTAAAATAAAGGAATAAAGAGTGATGAATGTGGATTCATCAATGCTCCCACCACATTTTTCTCGAGGATGACATCAAACCATCTCATGAGTTTCAATGCAGGATGAACTCGAATCTTTAAGAGGTGGTTATGCAGAAAATATCCAAGTGGTGGAGCGTCGATTTTATCTATCACATCTTCGACTCCAAATGGTTTATTCCTTTACATGTGGTATCCAAGAAGATGATCAGTACAATGATAAATGAGGATAGAGAGGATATCTCTATCCGAGTACCGAATTCTTGGCAAGTCTGTGTGTACTACAGACGTTTGAATCAGGAGACCAAGAAGGATCACCTCCCGCTACCATTCATTGATCAAATCATTGAACGTTTAGTCAGGAAGAGCCATTATTTCTTTCTTGATGGGTACTCAGGATATAATTAGGTGGCCATTGCACCTAAAGACCAAGGAAAGATAACTTTCACTGGTCTGTTTGGAATGTATGCTTTCAAATGGATGCTCTTTGGATTGTGTAATGCTCCAGTTACATTCCAGAGGTGCATGATTTCTATTTTTGCTGATATGGTAGGAGACTTCTTGGAGGTCTTCATGGATGATTTTTTGATCTGCAACAATGATTTTTATTCTTGCCTTTCTATCCTAGACCACGTGCTTCAGAGGTGATCGGAAGTTAACCTCATTCTTTTTTGGGAGAAGAGTCATTTTATGATGACTCAGGGGACAATCCTTTGTCACATCATCATAGATAGAGGCATGGAGGTAGACTGGACAAGGTGGATATCATAAAGAAGCTCAATACACCGTTTAATATGAAGCAGTTACGTTCTTTCCTCAGGCATGTCAGATTCTACTGATGTTTCATACGAGACTTCGGCAAAATTTCTCGACCATTATCTGATCTTCTCGCAAAAGAAATCGAGTTTATTGTTAATGATAAGTGTCTTTTGGTTTTCGAAACTCTCAAGAGCATGGTTGTAGGGGCTCATGTCCTTCATCCTCCTTGTCGGTCTCTCCCATTCGAGATCATGATGGATGCCTCTGATTTTGTCGTTGGTGTTGTGTTGGGACAGAGGAGGGATGACCTTCCATACTCCATACACTATGCTAGCAAGATTTTGGATTCCGCCCAGTGGAATTACACGATTATAGAAAAAGAAATGATAGCTATACTATTTGCCTTAGACAAATTCAGGTCCCACATCTTAGGATCTAAGGTTACCATTTTCACTGACCATACCACCATCAGGTACCTAATGGATAAGAAGGATTCCAAGCCGTGTCTGACCAGATGGATCCTTCTACTCCAAGAGTTCTATATTGAGATCAAGGATAATCCTGGAGTCAAAAATGTGGTAGTGGATCACCACTCCCGACTAGAAATACATGAGACTTCTGAGTTTAATGCATCAATTACCGAGATCTTCCCCGATGAGATGATTCTTGTTGTCGCTTCACATTCAGGGTATGACAACATTGTCTTGTTGCTAAGAAAGTCCCACAAGGTTGGTCCAGGCAGAGACTTGAGACTTTTCTCGTGAAAGGCAAGTCTTACCATTGGGAGGATCCAATCCTTTATCATAAAGGAGTGGATCCTATCTGGCATCAGTATTCCTTAGAAGGAATACCAGAGTGTCCTCATGTACTGCTATAGATTAGAAGCTGGAGGACACCATTCAGGGAAGAGGATAGCACAGAAGGTGCTTTGATCCGACCTTTGGTGGCCTACGCTCATTGTGTATGCACATGCATTCGTAAGGAGATGTACTAACTGTCAGATAATGGGCACTTGTTGACATAAATACATGATGCCAATGCAGCCAATTCACTTTTGTGAAGTGTTTGATGCATGGGGAATCGAATTTATGGACCCATTTCCTAAGAGTCAAGGATTTGAGTATAATTTTCTGGCTATATATTATGTGAGTCGTTGGTTATAGGCTATTCCAAACACAGTCTGTAAGTTCCTAAGAAAGCACATTATTATGTGGTTTGGGGTTCCTCGAGTTTTGATAACAGATGGGGGCAACCACTTCATCAACGATAAGGTAAGAACACTTACTAACGAGTTCGACATAAATCATCAGGTCGCTATTCCGTATCATCCTCAACGAATGGTCTAGACGAGGTCTCGGATAGGGAGGTTAAGATGATCTTGCAAAAGGTTGTTCGCCCAGATCGAAGGACTAGTCGCAGTTTTTGGACTCGGTTCTTTGGGCCTATAGAACATCCTTCAAGACTCCAATAGGTACATCTTCCTTTCGACTCATTGATGGGAAGCCATGCTACTTACCTGTTGAGATCAAGCATAAATACTGGTGGGTAGTGAAAGAGGTTAACTTTGGCCTAGATGATGCGAGAGATCAGAGGAAAATAGAATTGTCATCCTTGTAAGAATTGAGAGATGAAGCCTTCATGAATGGCCTGCATTATAAGGAATGGATGAAAGAGTGGTGTGATGCTCACATCAGCCACAAGCAGTTTGAGCCAAATCAGAAAGTATGGTTATTTGATGCAAGGTTGAAATTATTTCCAGGGAAACTCTAGAGAAAATGCAAAGGATGTATCTTGTACGAAAGGTGTATGACAATGGTAGCATTGATATATCTGAGTTGTCTTCTGATTCAACCTTTCGAGTCAACGGTTGAAATCCTTTCTTGATCATGAATCGTCAACCAATGAGGTTGACCCAATTCATTTTGTGTGAGATGTGCACTTATCTCATACCTGATTTTCTAGATCACTTTGTATATATTCTCAATTTTACTATTTCTTCCTAGCGTGTATCATCTAGAATTCTGCTATACTTAGGATGTACTTTATCCTAAGTAAGGGGGGGTGCAGACATCGTGTTGTTCATATCGTTCTGTTCTATTACCCATGTTGTTGCTTATACTTAGGATGTGCTTTACCCTTAGTATAGGGAGTAATATCATTCATATCATTTTTATTGCTTCAATTTTGTATCGTCTACTCTCACGCTTGTCCCTCACAGCCATTGAGTGTGTACATTCTCTTGACCTCGATCATCTTCAGTTTTGAGCATGCTATCCTTAGGATTATTAGATCATAAGTATAGAGGGGATGATTGACTTCTATTCTTTATTCGTTATTCTTTGGGTCATTATTGTAAAGTATTCTTTCTGACGATCTATACTTAGCCGAAGTTATATCTTCCTTTGCCACTTCTTTGGTCTCTATGAGGATATAGTTGACGCTAAGTATAGGGGGTGTTGTATATATATGTTATATAAATACTTTAAAAGCCATAGCTCATACTTTATTGTATTCTTAATAATATGGCTCTCTAAAAGTATGAATGTATATTTTGGATTTGTAAAAGCCATAAGAAAACCGTAAATATGATTTAAATAAAAAAGCTTAAAAGTATATTAAAAATATAATAAAATATTGGGATAAAATCCTTAATTATCTAAAATTTATAAAATTCTTTTGTAAAATCTCATATAAAAGTTGTATAAAATCCTTCGTAAAATGTACAAAAATTCGTGTAAAATTTGTGTAAATAGAATTAATCCACTAACTCTTTCAAAAAGAACCTAAAATAGAAAAGTTTTAAAATCCAAGAAAAATTTACAAAACTCTTTAAAAATCACTTAAAAGCTTAAGCCAGAAAATCCACTTCATAAAATTTTGTTGCATTAATTCGCATTTTTCAGAACAAGTTTGATTATTTAATGGAATGGATTTATTTCCGAGAGATGGAGCTTGGATTAGTCCTTAATCCACCTAATACTAAAGTAGAGATGTTAGTAGGTCGGGTATTAGTATTCCCAAACCCATACCGATTTATAAAATCACTACCGGTACCCGCTCATTGATTAAACAGGTAAGCGGGTACCCGTATACCCGACAGATACCCATATTCCCAATGGTCACATATTCAACATAATAACATCTTAACCTCTTCAAAAATATACATAAGTTTTTTACACATATTAAATATAGGGAGATTACATAATATAGTGGTATACAAAGATGTGCAATGTGTAGAAAATATTAAAGATATGTGTGCGTGTATTTTAAGTCTTTAGCTCTTTGGGTTGATAATTTTTATTTATTGAAGATACAAAACGACAGTCAAATATACATAAATGAATGGAATGAGAAAATTGAGTCGTATTTTTACATATGTAGATCGATATGTATTATATATTAAGTGGATCTAATGAGTTTAACTAAAATACAATATATATTTATATTTATATATATATTATTCGGGTTTAGGGCAGGTTCGGGTTCGGGTACCCACAAGGAAATCCCAAACCCATACCCATACCTTCATGGGTAGTAAATTCAAAATCCAAACCCGTCCAAAAATAAATGGGGCGGGTTTCGGGCCGTTAAATGGGGCATGTTCGGGTCAGGTACCCGATGGGTATATACCCAGATTAACATCTTAGTTCTAAAGGGACTTTTATTAAGATCTGGAATTAGGACTCTTCAAGTATTTTACTTAATTCTTTGGGTTCCATGAGATCATGTTCGGAATTCAACTTGAAAATGCTAAAGTATGATACTTTGTGTCATTCATTTAACTCTTCTCCATTTGAACCAATTTTGAACTCATGTATTCTACACTTATCTCAACTTGCATGGGGTTGCGAAGGGCAATCCATTTCAATGGTGTATTTCCATCCTTGTATAGCGGCGCTGGCGTCTAAGGACTAGAGAGATTGGGGTTGAATAAAGCTTCGGATGAGGAAATGATCTGCTGGCACAATTTTTTGAAGATCCAAAAAAGGGACGGAAAGAAAGGATGCTATATCCATTTAGGGCATAAAAGATCTATGCAGTATAACAATCATTTCTAACAAAAAGAAGATAAATACATAAAATACAAATATAACCACAAGGGTCCGGCCTTCAGAAAGACTGCATTATTTTAGTGGATACTTGGCTAAACTGGTCAGGCTTCACAGGAGATGTGATTACACTGATCACACTTTAGTTCTCTTCCCATTCTTTTATCTTCTATCTATATTCGATTGTGGACACGAAACGACCTGACCTTAGAAGGAAATACTCCCCTCCTTGAGGATGGAGTAGCTGGATGAGGGCCCAATGGGAGTGTACTACTGGCTGGGCAGTTTCTTCGCTTCTCTGAGAAGGAAGAGCTAAAACCTTTCGCACATAGTACCGATTGCTTTGAAAGTTGAAAATTTTGCATGATGGATAGGTGGATCTGAGTTGGCTGCTGAGGTGAACCTGGATAAGGATTTGTGGAACTTGAGGGCTATCGAGGCTTAAATACTAATTCTAATAGAGTCCTGACACACTAATAATCCAAAGGTCAAAATCCAAGTTCTAATTTTTGGGTAAAGTGAGATTCTATTTAAAGAAACAAGCATGTTCTAAGTTCTTTTATTTTTCCTTTTCTTTTTGCCTGCACTTTTTTATATAACAAATATTTTCTAAGGGACTAGCAAAAGTAAAGTATACGGGACTGATGAACTAGTGATTCATCATCTTTATTCTTTCATTTTAGCTAAAATCCTTGGTAAAATGCATGTAAATACTCATTAATTCCCATTAATTTACATCCTAACCACTTTTAAATATTATATATTTAACACTTATTTAATCCAAAATAAAATAACAAAGACAAAAAGAAAAATAAAAAATAGAAGGATGTATATAATATATATAGATTGATCCTAATCTCGAGACCCGGTCAATATTCACTTGGTCAACAAAATATATAAGAAGGGGGAGATAAGGATGCTAACCTATAAAAATATAAAAAAATCAAGATCATTAATGTACATAAACAAATGTTTCATATTATAAATATTTCACCTATTTTATTTATCACTTAGAAAACTCCAAGCAAAACATTTCTTTTACAAATTTGTTCATAAAATATATATTATTTTATAAAAATATTAGAAAATTTATTTATCACAAAAATAAAATAATACAATGAACGGAAAAGTCATAAAAGTCGACTTCAGAGGTTCATAACTATTTATAGAAAACTCCAAATGGACCAACCTCACTTTTAAAATTTGTTTTATCAATAATATTATTGATTAAAAATATCAAAAATATTAGAATAAAATGGATGAATTTTGGTGTTTGGGCCATGCTGTATATATGTACTATATGTAGAAACTTCCCGTATTTTTAGTTAATTAATCGTATTCCGTTTAACTTATTTTCTTTTCTAAAATTCTTCTAAAAATCATCAAAAAAATAAAAATATAATTTACGTCAGAATGCCAATAAATCCTAAGGCCACGAAGTTGTTACCTAAATTTTTCAAAACTTATAACTCGGTCATGAAAACTTAGTCTTAAAGTTCATTTTATTTAATTACCTATCAAATGACACTGATTTCGCTAAAATTGAAGTTAATATGAAAAATGTGGGATTGAAGACCATATTTTTATATATTGTATAATGTACCGTAATTTATTTAATATAATTTATTATATTTATATATTAATTAATATTTCATTAAACTAAATTGAAGTAAAATTATTGAAATATTAAATTATTAATTTATTACTAAATTTATTTATGTTTTATTATTTAATTAATAATTATTAATTATTTATTCATTAAGTTACTTAATTAATTCATTAATTATTATTAATTGATTATGTAATTACTATTCATGTACTAATTCTCTAATTATTTCTCTTATATATAAGGATTAAATTATTAATTAATATATTTTATTTATTTTATTCCCCATTTTCTCTCTCTTTCTTTTCTTCTTCTCCCCCATTCATCTTCTTCCCTACGCACACCCTACCCTCTTTCTCCCTCGTCGCTGCATCCATCTTCTCCTTTCTCTCTGGTCAACAACCCACTTGTTGAGGCCATTCGTCCAAGGGATCAGCGGTGCCACCAGTGCCAGTCAGTGATGAGACCTCTTTTCATGGGCTCTAAGTCAACTAACCTATATATAGGACCACCCTCCTTCTCAGATGAAGGATCCACCATTGCTTCCACCATTCCTTAGTGAGATCCAGAGTAGCCGCTGACAAAGACCTTCTCCTCCACCGAAGCGAGGAGTTAGGTGTGGCGAGATCGACGCTGGAGTGTTACGTCGCCATGCACCTCTGTGCTAAGCCTCCACGCTGATGTCGTGTTGAGGCGAGAACCTTCGGAGCTCCGCTGAGCTCTGATCCACATGCGCATCCTCCATCTTCATCCATGTTAGCTTCCTGTAGACCTCTTCTTCTTCGATTTCTCCTCTTGATCATTCTATTCTCCTCTGTACTTCACCCTCTATTCTCTTCTCAACCTATCTCCTCCTCGATTCCATTATCAATTCCTCATCAAAAAATCCTCGGATTATCTCGTCAATCCGTGCTCATTCCATTCCATTCAAATCAATTTTTGTTTCTCTGCCCCCCTCTATATAGCCGATCAAGTCCAGTTGCTACGGTTATTGGAGCTCTACTCCTCTTTCCATCACCTCTGATAGGAGCATCACATTCATCCTTTTTGCTAGGGTTATTGTTGAGCCTTCGAGCTTGAGGCAGGTGTGTGTTTGCATTTGCAGGAACCTCTAAGCTTCATCCGCATCTCGAGATGTGTGCAAAACCTGCAGATCTGTCTATTGAGCAATGAGCACCTGATCATCAACCGATTTGAGACTCCAAAGCTTAGCTCCCTTCCACTGTCTTCAGAGAGAAGTCTGATACGAGGCGCATAACCAGGCATGCTTAAAAATGTGCATTTAGAGATGAATTACTTCTGGATCATCGCATGGAGATCTGACTGAAGAACATCAGATCCACATCAGATCTAAGAATCTGATCGACACCTTCCACCTTGAGCACTACTTGAAGGATTCTTTTCCCTATTATGGAAAAAACACAGCACGGATGGAATCATCACTTGCAACGAGAAATTGGCAGCTGAGAATCAAGCACCTGCATGATTAGTCATCAAACAAATTAGAACAAATGTCTTAAAGACCTGAAGGCGATCCAATCAAGGCACGATACTTCATAGATTAACCTCCGTTAGACTTGAGCTTTAGAGAGCGAAGAATTGTCGGCCATAGAAGAACAAGCTGAGCGAGTACAGTAATGCCTAGAATACCTTCAACGAACATCAATTGTGGTTTGAAATTCACTAAGCTTTGCGGTATGTTCTTGATTTGGTGATGAATCAAATGCACAGAGACCGTTTGATCGGAGAGACTAGCGGTAGAGATTGAACTTGAAGCATCTCAATGAGAACCATACATATCGAATCCAAGTAGCGCCGCTCCACTACTTTAGACTTAAGTGGTGCACGTGCTATGCACGTACGCGGTTTTGTGATGAATTACATATAAGTCCCCAAAATTTTCAGTGATTTACTTACAGGTCCCGAGTAGATTCTTTGCATGAGTTCCTATTATTTTCACGCACGCTCCTAATTTCCAGTAATTATTAACATACCCCTTACATTATATACTCTACTGTATATATCTTAATACATAATAAATAAAATCCAAAATATAAAAATACAATAAACTACATAAAAACATCCTATATTTTACTATATACAGTATAAAATAAGTTTTAAGAAAAATAATAAATTATGTTATATCTTTAATATAAAAATCACAAAAAAATAACAAACTTCAAAAATCCTAAAAAAGTAAAAAAATACATTTAAAATCGTAATAAAAATAACCCTCAACATCTTTTACATATTTTACATAATAAACAAAAAATAAAATAAAAATTTAAAAACAAAATCAATAAAAAATACATAAAAAACTTTGAAAAATCATTAGTAATTCAATAAAAATCACATAAGAACGCACAATATATCATTGGAAAGATAATTTCACCTACTTTGCAATAAAAATAAAATAAAAATATTTTTTCTACTATTTATTATAGAAAAATCGAAAATAAAATATTTTCAATAATAAATCTAATTTTCAACTATAAAGATCAAATAAAAATATAGGAAAAATCTCCAAAAATAAATAAAAATTAGGAAGCCCATAAAACCTTATCTCTAGAAGATATCAAAGAAAAGGGTACCACACCACCGTGTGGAGTGTCTAATTAATTCCACTCAAATCACAATCAGATTAGATGCATTAAATTGAAGAAACTTGGCATATATTAGGCAATGAAATCATGATATGCTGGGTGTTGGAATTAAGATATGCCAGGTACTGTAATTATGTGATACCAGGAGATCAAGGGATGATACCTGATTAGGATGCAATGTATTGCCAATAGCATTCGGTGCATAGCTAATGGAAATGCTTGTATACAACCTTCAACTAGACGCATGGCCTAGCGATGGAGATGTCGACTATCGCTAATAGCTTTCACACATGAGGTGCACATGCGATGGTGTTGATTCCAATGTATATCTCTTCTCGATGTAGATTCTATTGATGAGGTAAAGCGATCACATTAGAAGCTTTCCCCAAAAACCTAAGAAAGGAAGGGGAATTTACATAAAAGAAAACAAAAATATGTGCAACTTCTGCTTCCAAGGTTGCAGAAAAGAAAACAAAAAATATGTGCAAATTTTGCTTCCAAAAATACATGCAAGTTCTCAGAAGCAAGCAACCATCACTATGAACAAGTCGTGAGTTGATCATTTCAAGAGGATCTTCAAATCTTCCAAAATGCAGTTCGTAGTGACTATAGAAGGCATGCAAGAAGTATTAGTCTGTCATAGGTTACGGTCTCTCCAGATCCATCGTGAAGCCACAGCAAAAATAGTCCCAATCTTTAAAGCAGGGCTTGGACCTAGCCCGTGAATCATCGTTG
This sequence comes from Ottelia alismoides, assembly GCA_037367405.1. Lineage (NCBI taxonomy): Eukaryota > Viridiplantae > Streptophyta > Magnoliopsida > Alismatales > Hydrocharitaceae > Ottelia > Ottelia alismoides. The sequence goes on along the minus strand of JAZKJV010000540.1, from coordinate 743,316 downwards.
CCCAATCAAGAGCATCCATTGTTGATACGCCAAAATCGAAAGAGGGCAAGTTTAAGGCAACCCGCGTTTCTTCCCAGACATCCCTCGAGTAGGGACATTCCCAGAACAAATCATCCCTACAAAGCCCAAGTTACTCGAGGCATAGTAGATCTCAAATGGGCGGATATATCTAAGAGGTGAGTAGATTTTGTTGGTAATACGATTCCTAGGTTCAGCGTTGTTAAAGGAACACGACGTAACAGGTGCGCTTTCTTCAGAGGCAGTTAAGATCCAACGGTTATAGTGAACTGTTGAGATCAAGAGCATCTGGAGTTCGATTGAAGTGATCCAAGAGTCCAGCTAGGGAGTTTTGCGCACTCCGAATGAGTTAAACAGTTCGGATAGGGAGGATCTGTTCTGATATTTCAGATCGTACCAGGAGGTAAATAAGAAAGCGATGGTGAAATTTACATCGCGGGGTGCATCATTCTCTGTGGAACCCTTCAACGGGAAGAAAGACTTCACCTTATGGCAACAACGGGTGAAGAACATACTCACGCGAGAACGACTTGTGAAAGCTCTCCAGGATAAAGAAAAAAGCCGGAGGAGATGAAAGAGGAAGAGTGGAAGGATATGAGGGATATCGCAAACAGTACAATACAACTGTTCTTGGTAGACAACACTCTTCATGAAGTCATCGGCCAGAAGGATCCAATGAAGGTTTGGATGAAGCTCGAGGGACGATACAAGTCCAAATCTTTGACGAATCAACTATTGATGAAGAAGAAGCTATGGTCTAAAGATGACCGGCAAGAGATCGTAATGGAATTCAACTTAGAGGGGGAATGTTATGATTAGATTGAAATTAGATTTAGGAATCTTAATGGGATTAGACTCCTAATTCTAATAGTAATTGCGTCGTATTCTATTTTATGTCCTAATGGAAATAGGACTATGAGTTTGTAATTGGGCTATATAAAAAGGGTGTGGGAGGCATTGCCTCAATATCAACACTGCCACAACAATGTAACCCTTAGAAAGAAAGGGAGAGGGCAAGAGAAGAGAGGAAGAGACCGAGGGAATGGAGAGAATTGTACTCGTTCTTCTTTTAATGATCTTTTCTCTTCTGTGGTCGCGAGAGGTGACCGACCACCGTTTTATCTGTTTGTTTTTTTCGTCCATATACTTCCATGGTGTTGATGGATTGTGCATCCGTTTCCATATCCGGAGGGATTTGTATCCACAACAAACGGTATCCGAGAGGAGACGATACCAGTAGGTCTTGTTTTCAAGTGCTTTGACGGACAGAAGGGGTCGTGTTGGACAGTTGGAGGAGAAAGACCAGGGCAAGAGAGTCGACTCTCGCTCTCATACACATGAGGGAACTAGAATAGGACTGTCTGTCTCATCAAAAAATGCAAGTAAACTCAGAAGATACATCAGAAAAATGAGTGATATATAAGGAAAAATATCAGTGAAAGAGAATATCAGTGAATGAGAAGAACAAAAAAAAGGGAAATTTTTATCTTCACAGGGATATATGGGACATGGGTAGTATTGTCATTAAACGCCTTCACTACTATGAGTCTTGGTAAACTCAAATATGATATCATTTGTTGAGAGATCCCGATACTCGTATTTAACTTAAAGTTTTGATGTGGACTACGTATGTCGTAGACGGTGGTAGAGGCTTGATACAAATTGGATCTGTTATATTTATTGTTGCTTATAATTACATTGTTCTAACTTCAAAGAAAATCTTTCTTTGCTGACCAGACATGAAGTCCATATTTAATAAACTGAATCATTACACTGTTAACTAATGATTTCCATCATTTGGAGGAAAGTTATAAATATAAGCTATTTTGTTATAATTTTCTTACATGGATTTTCTTTCTGCTGCAGACGCTTCCTTATTGTAATAGGATTTTCAGTGCTACATTATGAGTAGACATTAAGACTAAAGCAACTGTCCGTAATCATTAAGTTTCTTTTTAGATGCTCTCTGTGCCTTAATAGGCATAAAGAACAAAATGCAAAGATTCAAATTTACTATGCAGAGGTTTGATTTCTTATTAAAAATTCGCAAAAAAAGGCAGTCTGCTGGGCATCCCCTAGCCCATCTCTCTACCTCGAAGGAAGATCATGTTAATCGAACCCTCAAAATCTCTCTAATTTGTTAATGCTAATTTAATTACCTGCAGCATGTCCCCGATGACGACGACGAAGGCACCGGGTAGAGGCTGGACTTGGAGCCACTTGCCATCATGGAGGATCTGGAGCCCTCCGACGTGATCTTGCAGGAGGATGGTGCAGATACTGGTATCAGTGTGAGGCTGCTGTCCGTAGGCGACCTCAGGCTGTGGGCACGGCGGGTAATAATTGATGACCATATGCTGGTTTTGCCCGGATCCTCCCAGCACTTTGGCAATGTGGTCTTTCTCCAGCCCCAGGCTCTCGGATAGCAGCTCGAAGAGCTTGAACCCGAGGTTCCTCGTACCCATACAGTATTTTTTCGCCACATCCCTGTTCGTTGAAGTCCATCATGGTGATGTATAATTAGTATTTTGGAGTCAAGGTGATATTTCTTTCCATATTTAAAAATCAAATTTCTCTGGTAAAAAAACATGCCTGCAAAAACATAACTAATTCTTGAGTCCGAACTCCAGTCCGAACCCAAGGCCTTTATATACTGTGTTTGTACCTGAAGCAGCTAAGCAACGAAGATATCCATCTCGATAAGGAGAGTACAGGTCTCGTTACCAGGTTAACCCAAAACTAACTCGTTTATGCCTTGTATTACTGGGTCATTCTTGGGTTGGAATTACATCACATCACATTCCTTATTCCATTTCTCTGACAACCCTCATAACCATCCAAACAACTACGATTCACAGGAGATTACCTCAACCCACCTCAACCCGGTAACCAAACGAGCCCTAATGTTCAGAACTATCAAAAAGACAATAAAAGAAACGTTGATTGAGCGGACATGGACGTCTGTAACATTGATACAAAAGCTTGATCATGCCAAAGTAGACGTGCCCAATAGCTCGATGCCTCCGAGTGTCGTAAGTAATGTTTCCATACCTATCTATATAGATGTTGATTTGGAAATTGTAAATAGAAGTGTGTATTTCATTTCCTGAAATTAATCATTTTCCGGATGCATTGTTTAGTAAACAAAAGAAAAAAAATACCATAAAGAATGTGGCAAGTCCTGAGAGAGGGAGATGCCTTGGAACACTTCCCATGCAAAAACGACAGTTCATGGTAAGGTGTACACACACACCTACACGTAGGCAAAAGATGTCTAGAATAAAGAAACACATCGTGCATGACCAAGCCAACCTCTTATACCATTCAAAACAAACTACCAAAGAAGGATTAATTGCGTGTTATGGCAGATGAGAGATTGTCGAGAAGCCATTCATCCATACTCGCCATGAAATAATTATTTTATAAACTTGTTACCTTCCTCTTTATTCGAACAATCTCGAGTTAGGCCTTTGTCACAAACTCAAATGTAATACTTCAATTTTGTTCATCGATCTGTGAAGAGGCGAAAGTCATTCTCAAGAACGTAGTTGTAAATGTACAATAGTTTGCAATTCCTAGAAAGACATGGAGTGCTCGACATAGTTGCACCTTAACCCGATCATACTCGAGAGACTTTTCTTGCAAACCATGAATGCTCTCTTCGACTATGAGACTGAGAAGAAATCTTACTGTGAATGTAGATGGCAAAGGATGCCACGAACAACAATGCCACACCAGACGATAGATGTGATACCATTATCTCTTTGGATGATTGTGGTTATATAGATGAGGTTCATTTGGATGACCTCGAGAGATTTCATATTGGCATGCATGTCATTCATTTAAGGGATGAGTTGAAAAGCACAATCATTAATTCTTCTGAAGACGGCAGTTCTTCTGCCTGAATGCAGAGGATATGGAATCAGGAACCGAATATATTGTTCAAGATTTTTCAAAGTTAACTCAGATGATTCATAATCGAACTTATAACTATCAGATATTTTTCATTCTAGTCAGTCTCAAGTTAAGCGCAAATTAGAGTCGTATAATGTCACCAATGTCTTTCTAGCATCTTCCTTAAGATGACTTCTAATACTATTTCAATGGTGGAAAATAGAGAAGCAGATTCCTCTTTTTTTGAGCAAGTGGTATTGTCTCCAACAATGAAGTATAACTTCCTTGCATGACAACCTCCAAAGTTTGTGATCATTATTGGTTCAAAATTGACTGAATGATTAAGTATTTTGTTTGATGGAGATTCTCAAAACAAATCACAATGCTATATAGCTTGAATTATTGATGAATTCCCATTCCATCAGCTTTATTGTTTCATATTGGCTTAATCTTCATATCTTGTTTCAGGTCCGGGTCGAGGTCCTCCGTTGTCCCTCTGAACAATATGTATGCCTTTTTCACCGAGAATCTTTCCCCCTCCCATACAAATCGATCTCTTCCCTGGGATAAGCAACTAGTAGATGGTATTTCAGACCTCATTCTGTCCAAGTCATCTCTTCTTCTCCCCGAAAGCTCATACACAAAAGTCGGGTTCCACGAACTAGAACAACCAGCTTTAGCCATGAAGACCCCCTGCTTGCCGCCAAAGCAAATAATCTTGGGAACCTATTACATAGAGCTCCTTCCCCCGTCCAGTTGTCCTGCCAAAACCTAAAAAACTCCCCAGCCCCCAACTTTGGTGTCATTCTCGCCCTCAACTGTGGTAAAACCTCATGAACCCCGCTCCAAAGTGATGACTCAAAACGTACTTTGCCTGCCTCCATTGAGACTCTGACGCCATAGATGGTCCGTACGAGCTGGATAGCCAATCTATCTGTACCACCCCAAATTTGCACCACCCACTTAGCCAAAAGTGCTTTATTCATGCTACTTATATCCCGAATTCCAAGGTCTCCTTCGGTTCTCTGCCTCGTGAGCTCCTCCCAACCAACCAGATGTATACCTAATCTTTGTTGCTTCCCATCTGACCAAAAGAATCTTCTCATCATCATCTCTATCTTCTTCCTTACACCTGCTGGCATCAACCGAGTTGAAAAGAAAAAGATTGGAATAGCCGATAACACATGCTTAAGTAGTATCAACTTCCCGCCTTTAGATAAATTGATTGCCTTCCAACCTGCCAGTCTCTCCTCAAATATCCTAAGGACCACCTCCCACTCCGCTTTCCTTAACCTCCCCGCTACTAGTGGTAGCCCAAGGTAAGTAATGGGTAACTTCCCAAGGGGGCAGCTGTTAAACGATTTATCGAAGGTCGAAATAGTATGTCTCACACAAGGCGGAAACAACCGAGGTTGCTGCGGTGACCAACAATAAACTGTATTTAATCAATAATTAACCCACACTATAGATCAAGTAATAAGAAATAAATGTGGAGTTAAAATTTATTTTTAACTCTGCACAAAAGATGTATAGCAAGCAAGTATGCAGAGAGTTCGAACACAGGGAGCAAACAGGGTAGATCAAACTAATGTGTGTGAGTGAGTGTGAAGTGTTGTCTACACTATGCAAATGCAAATATTTTTGTGGGTTTTTAATTTTTATATTTTTATATTTTTAATTTTTAATTTTGTATTTTGATTTTCTTTTTACTGAATTTATACTTTCTTTTTATAATTTATATTTTTATATTTTTTTCAATATAGAAATATATGTATAATATAGGGAAAGAGAGGGGTAGAGTATTTATAAAAATAGGTAAAAATAGTCAAAAATCAGGAAATAAAATATTTTTGGTCTTTTTATAATTTCCTACTATTTTTATGATTTTTGGGGGTTTCAAAATATTTTTGGTATTTTCAAAAGGGAAAATAATTGAAAACAGTGAATTAGGTTGCTGGCCGAAATTAAATTGAGGATGAAAAATAGTAAACAGTGTTAAAAATTCCTCAAATTAATTTTCATAAAAGAGAATAAAATAGAGAAACTACAGGAACTGAGTTTATATTTTTAGGATTTTTCTAGGATTTTGTTAGATTTTTAGGAAGGTTTTTGGCTTTTCTAATTTTTAGAATTTTTGTTTTTTATTTTTTAATGATTTTTGGATCGAAGTTAAAAGACACTAAAATACACAAAATATATTTTTTTGGGAATTTTCTGGAGTGTTTTTATATTTTTTGGTATTTTCTAATGCAAACAGTAGCAAAAATACATGTTTTTGATTTTTAATAAATATTAAAATGCAACAAAAATGAAAATTAAAACTATGACGTGGTACTATGATGCAACAGGAATACTATGTAATTTTTTAGTGATTTTTAGTGATTTAGAGATGCATGCAATAAATGGAAATGTCAACAGGAAACTACATGCAAGCATGGGGCAGTAGTGTAAATAGCAAGAAACTTAGGGGCCTCTGCGCAATATTCCCACAAAATATTTAACTAATTAACGAAGTTTAAGGACCAATAATAAATCACTAAAGCTCCGGGGTTGTCTCTGCAAAAACGCCAAGCACCACGTGCATAGGCGCATGCCTGGCGAGGACTAACTTGCAATTATACAAAACTTCGGGGCGTAAATGTAAAAATCACAAAAGTTTAAAGCCACCTAGGAAAGTTTGACTACTAATAATAAGATACAAAAACGAAGGGGGTAGAAATAGCAAAATACCCCCTTCTTTGCGCGGCGGGCGGTGCAGATGCAGGCACTTATACACGTGTCAAGCTCAGGGGAGACGATACCCCTTCGTCATTGATGGCCTGGATTAGATGCTCCCAGTAGATCCGACGGTGGTGAGAGGGGACGATCCGATGGACACTGCTTCACTCCAAGAACGACTCGAGATCCATGGCCCTGGATGGCGGTGAAAGAACTGGTGAAGAACGCCGACCAGCTACACTTCAATCGGCTCCCGCGAACACGCCAAGGCTCCTCCAACGCCGCTGAGATGGGGGATCTGCTCCTACACGTAGTCCGCAGCTCGGAGAGGCTTCAGCTAATCACGGAGGCCATCGATGGCACCTGGGCGCGCGAGGGCACCTGGTGGGGTTCCTGGAGAGTAGCTGGGGCACTGAAGCCCCCTTCCAGCCGCAAAACCTGGATAAAAGCAAGAAAAGGCTCGTGTGGTGCGTGCTGGGCTGTTATTGGGCGATATAGGGGACAGATGAGGCAAAGTGGTGGAGGGTGGTGAAAGCCAAAGCAGAGCTCCGGCGTGGAGACTCGGGTGAATTTGTGGCTCGAAAGTTTGACCAATCACGCAATTAAATCACTGAACTAGTACCTGGTCCTATAGCTAGATAAATAGCGAAGAAAAGCGAGTAAAAATGAGAAGAAAAGGGGACCTCGAAGGTTGAAGAACCTGAGATATACCTCGACGGCCACTCTAGGCCGGAGGTGGTGGAAGCACCTCCTTGGTCGACTAGCCCCGCCCCTGAGGAGTTGGAGGATCTCCTGTCAAAAGAAACAATCCAGAACTCACAACCAAAGAGGGGAAAGAAGGTCAAAGAGGGTTCAAATCGAAAATGGAGGTGGCGGGACTGTTTTGAAACATGGCTCTGGTGCGAGGTTCAAGGAGCGATCACGGGCGGATCTTTGATCGAATCCCCGAAATGAGGCATGAGCGTGTAAGAGTGATCTTCGAGGACAAAAAATCGTGAAGAAATCATCATGAAACGGTGTAAGGATGCGGCTCAAAAATTTGTCGAAATCGAGGCGAAGAGCTAGTCCGACGGGGCTACATGCAGGGTCAGAGAGTTGACCCGAGGTCAACTCTCCAGCCCACCTGGTTGGTCCACGTGGACCAACCAGGAAAAAGCCTGGAAAAAGATCTTGTAAATTCAATTAAAAATAGATAACTATTTTATTAATTTTAGGTTATTAAATAAAAAATGTTTACTATTTTATAAATTATTTTATGGTAATTTTTATTTATTTTTATGAGGTCATTAATTACAAGTTTCCCTTTATACCCTTTATAGTAAATTATCTATATATTTAAGTATTTTACTTTTATTTTGTATTTTTAATTTATTTATTTTTATTTATTATTTTATAAATTTGTAAAATATTTTTATAAACTTAAATATATTTTTATTTTATTTTCTGAAGTAGTTTGTACACTTAATAAAATAGAAGTGTGGATTGTATAGGTGTGTATATAGATCCTATACCTATGTATAATATACAGGTATTTTATTTTGTATTTCTTTTACATTTTTATTCTGATTTTAATATAAAAATATATTATAAATACTATTTACAAAATTATAAAAATATAAATTATAAAAATAGTGAGTAAATATTAAATTGAATATTTTAATCTGTACAAGTATACAATGAGGGTCCAAAACTCAACTTTCAAACCGTAACTCCGAAAAATAAGAAACCACCTCCATTAAATAGCTTATTTTATGCTATATACAGTTAAAGGTGAGTTTGGTACATTTTGCGTTTTTATTTGCAAGATACAGGTCTGAGAAGTTGGAGTTCTGACATCTTATTTAGACCATAACTTTTTATCTCTGTATTATTTTTCAGTGAAATCAATTTTGTATTTTTATTTATTTAATTATCTACAACTTTTATGTACAAAGTTTCTTTATTTGACGTATAAAAAGTAGAATCAAAAATAGGTCCCAAAATGAATAAAGAATGCATTGAATAAAAGGTATTTTTATTGTATTTTGACCCTTATCTCCCCTTACTTTATTCATTGTCGACCTAGTCATCGAGATGCCCAGGTCTCGGAGTTTCGGGTCATAAAATATTTACAATATTTTATTCTTTTTTCTTTTCTTTTCTTTATTCTATAATTTTGGCTTTAAAAACCACATGTTATACAATATTTACACAATGATGCATGAATGCTAAAGTGCCTAAATTAAGCCTATTTACACGCATTTACTAGGATTTTTAAGGCCAAAATGATACACTAAAGATGATGAAACGTAGCTTCATCAGCATCCCAAAAGCGTACTCCTTGATTCACTTTCCTCCTCATCCATCCTAAATTGAATCACCATAGACTTATCTCTATTGATCCTGAGACCAGAGATACTGCTGAAGATCTCCAATAACTGCCTTGTTCTTTTATGCATTTCCTCTGTACCGCCCAAGAAAATCACCGTATCATCTGCATATTGTAATAGTGGAATAGAGATGGTTCCCTTATGGAATCCCTCACACCATCCTCCATCGACTGCTCTCCTGAACATCACCGCCAAAGCGTCTGCCACCAGCACAAATAGCATTGATGCTAATGGGCATCCCTGTCGCACACCCCTTTGTGGCTGGAAAAAACCTCCCTCCGATCTCCCATTCACCAAAACTGTATACGATGAGGTCGTGACGCACCTCTTCATCCAGGCTATCCAGAGGCCGATGAAGCCGTGCCGACGAAGCGAGTCCCACAAGAAGCTCCAATCTACGCAGTCGTATGCCTTTTTGAAGTCAATCTTCATACCAAACCCTTCACATTTTCCCGGCGCCACGCAAGGAAAATCTCGGATGCCATAACCAGTCCGTCCGCCATCTGTCTGCCTGGGATAAAAGCAGTCTGATTTTGCAGGATTACATCACCCAGCACTCGCCTGAGCCTATTTGCTAAAACCTTGGCGATAATCAAGTAGATTGCATTGGATAATGCAATCGGCCTATAGTCCTCTACCTTGATCGGGTTGTCCTTCTTAGGAAGAAGAAAGAGCATTTCCAGGTTTAGTTTCTCGAATCCTCTATTGCCATCTCTGAACTCATTGAGCACTGCTATAACGTCTTCTTTCAGTACGTCCCAAAATTCCCTGTAGAAGAACACTGGAAAATCATCCGGACCCGACGCCCCATTTGCGTTCAACCCCCACACTGCGCTTTTAATTTCCTCCTCCGTAAAAGTCGCCTCCAGACCAGACGCCTGCACCTCCGTCAGTGACTCAACGCCTGCTCCATGCCACCCCCATCCTTCACGTTTCCTTCTCCTCGACATATCCATAAAATGGCCCCTCAGTGCCCTTCCCACCAATGCCTCACCCACCACCCTTTCCCCTCCAACTTTGAGACTATGAATAAAATTCCTCCTTCTTCTACCTGAGGCCATCGAATGAAAAAACCTCGTGTTCGCGTCCCCCTCGCGCAACCATTTCTGCCTAGATCTCTGCTTCCATTCCACTTCTTCCTTCCTATCCTCTAAAAGTAACTCTTCTAGTAGCCTTGCCCGCTCCATTACCTCATCATGGTTCAGGCCCCTCTGGTCTTCTAGCCCATCTAGTCGGACGACGCCCAGCTGAACTTCCCGCCTTTTCTCCCTCCGTTGCGTCCTTATACCCCGTCTGAAATCGAGCAGGAATCTCTTCAGCATCACTAATTTTGAAGCCAGCCGCCCTACTGCCGACCCCTCTACCTGCCATCCTCTCCACTTCGCGATCACCTCCTCCCTAAACCCCTCTTCCATCAACCATGCTCGTTCAAATCTGAACAAAGACCTAGGATGCTGATGTTCCTCTGAAGACCACAGAATTGGTGTATGGTCAGATTGACTCCGAGGCAACGACCACGCTCGAGAGAGGGAAAAAAACTCCACTCCCTCATATGAATCTGAAATCTGTCCAGCCTTGATCTTGATCTAGCATTCCGCCATGTGTAGGCACAACCCGCTGCATCAATAACTGTGAGCCCCAATGTGTGGATCTGATTCCTGAAATCTTCCAAACTAGCATCACGTCCACCGCCCCTCAGTGGTTTTTTCTCCGGCAATAAGGTCACATTTAAATCACCACCAATCAGCCAAATGCCCTCTTCTCTGCTTGCTCCCACCTCGGAGATATCGGCTGCCAAGGAAACCGTCGTTGAATCTGAAGGCCCATAAACATTGGTCACAATAAACGTGACATCATCCTTCCTCCTCTTCAGACGTACAGATAGCGAGTACAAAGATCTTCTCTCTGTCACCTTCTCGAAGTCTTGCCACCTCCAACCAGTCAGGAACCCGCCAGCTGCTCCCTGAGCCTCGACCTCTGCGAAGTCAAACAACGAGCCACCTCCCAAATCTCTCCAGGCCTCTCCCCCAGCCCTTGATATCTTTGTCTCTTGCAACAGCACAACATCCGCATGAGCATCTCCTATTAGATTCTTTACCCCTAGTCGTTTCTCGGGACGACCCAACCCCCTCACATTCCAAGAAAGCACCTTCATTTGGCAATCTTTTTAGTCATCCTTCTTGGTGAAACCACGCCCAAGCTCTCCGCGAAATGCCTATCAAGCAGCTGAAGAAGCTTGGCTTCCCAATAGGCGAAGGCTGCCCTTCGTATACTTCATTACCGCACACCTCATCCTTACCCTCTAGATGTCGTTCCGACTCCATCATCAACCTCTGCTTTTCCTTTTTCCTCCATCCCCGCGGCTTCCGCTCAAAGCACCACCCTACCCGCTCCCCCCCACCAAGCGCTACATCTCCAGCCCCTGCTCCACCTGTTCTGAACCCTTCGACCCCCTGCCCTCCCCTTCCAAACCACCTTCTGTCACTTCTAAACCTTCCCCTACCGACCCTTGAGGATGCGCACATACCCCTTCGTCCACCAACCCTGCCTCTCCCACCTCGACCTCTCCCGCGCTGGCGCCTAGCACCACCGCCAACCCCTGGACCTTTGAGGTGCCCCCCTCTAATTGGCCCGACCAGCACCCGCGCTCCAAATCTGGCTCCAGACCGTCCCCACCATAGCTGTTTGTCGGAGGTCCACTACCAACTGTATAGAAGAGTCCTGCCCCAAATCTCCTCCCAGCTTTGGGTCTGCTTTGCATATGGATCTAATTTCCGGAGTCGACGAGATCCGCGTACCTTGCTGAGGGTTCTTTGTCCAAACGGGTGGGCTGCTCGCCCTACCCGATGCCACTGTTGCAAAATCATCCTGCGTGTATTTCCAAATTGATTGCCCATCTTTGTAGTCCCCTACATTTCCATGCAAATCCACGATTTGGCCATTTCCAGAAAAATTAATGCTGGTAGCCCGTCTAATTAGTAATGGATTAATTGCTCCAAAGTTAATCTCGGGCGTGCCTTCACCATGTGAAACCGCCGTTGTTGACGCACGTATTGGACGTTCCTTGGAAATCTCCCCATCATGCTCATTTGAATTAGGAATGCCAACAGGCACGGAGACCAGGGGACACGGAGTAACCACCGGCGTGATTATCGGGGGTCCGGCCAGCGGGCCCGACCCCCCCGGAGATGCCTCGTCATGCTGCTGCCGAGACACCTCCCAACCCATCCTCGACAACGCTGATGATAGTTCCAACTACAGCCGCCTTCCCTCCACGAACATCGTCCACCATCCAAGCTTCCGCGGATGAAGCCGATGCACCCAGATCAGCGGATCTACTCCCTCCCCCGGCAGAACTCCAGTGGTAGCCAAACCCTTCACCTCGGCAATCCCTCCCAGCAGCGTCTTGATCTTTTGCAGGTTCCTCCATAGAAGGGGGATCCCCTTCACTCTGACCAGATCTAGACTTCTCTGTGGCAAGTAACCATCATCCTCTCGCACGCACCACCACCTGAGTAGCGATCTCTTTGCTTGCGTCAACAACAAAAAAACTTCCATATTGCATCCGATCGGGCCTCTGACCACAACCCTCCAAGGCGACAAGGTAGCCACATCCCCTTTGAAGCCTCCTCCCGCAATCAAGCCCACATCTGATGTCCCCTTGAACAGAGCTACTCTACCTCCTCCTTCCCCTATCAGGACCCGCGGTGTAGTAGCGGATAACGATTCCTCCCTTCCCGATCGGCCTCCCCCTCTGCAGTTTCTGCTGCGATGTGCGAAGCCCAAGCACCTAAAGCAACGAACGGGTTCTCTACACTGCCTTGCCCAGTGGCTTAACGAACCACACCGATAACAGCCCCGCCCGAAAGGCAGCCTACTCCTTGGGACAGGATGAACGCCCCGAGGAGCTTCTCGCGGACGAAGCCCACCTCCCTCCTTCCTTGAGCGACTCCGCCTGCGGACATCAACCCAGCCCCCCTCTCCACCTTCTCCTGCCTCTCCAGACGCTCCCCTCTCTCGCATGGCTCCCCCTCTACATATATATATATATATATATATATATAGGGCCCTTCCAATGAGGTGCACCTTTCCTGGGTGTATGGAAAGCCCATCACGAGATCCGTTAGATCTCGATCTAGCGGTTCTTCATCCAAAAGGGTATTTCAGTCCATACATTTTCGTTTTAAATTTGAATTTAATTTCGAATTTGAAATTTATTTCGTCTTTATATTTTTCCATTTTTAGCGTGTCTGATTTGGTATTTTTTGTTGCCTTTTAGTTACTGAATTTTCGTCAACATGGTAGCATTTTCGCGCAATGTAGAATAGCAAGTTTTTTTTGTAAAATTCCGCTTGATATTGTAAAACTGCATCCTGCATTGTAAAATAAAATCACAATTAGTAATATTTATATTATAATAATTGTAATTTTGATAACACTATTGTAAAAGATCATGGACGTTTTGTAAAATCTGTATGAAGATTGTAAATCCATCAGATCCTATTATGTGCGCTTTTCATAAATGCCAAGTATCTTTGTAAAATTCGAATCCCTATTGTAATTTTGCATCCTGCATTGTATAATAAGATCACAGTTAGTAAAAAATGATATGCAATTGTAAAATACGATCTGAGATTGTAAAAAAACTCGAGATTGCAAAACAGTCTGAGATTGCAAAATATGTCATTTATATTGTAAAATACAATCTGGGATTGTAAAAAAACACTCGAGATTACAAAATAGGTCATTATATTGTAAAAACCTGGGCACGCCCTCCATCTCCAACATCCTCTCTACCCACACCTCCTCCACCCTTCTCCTCCACGACCCACCTCCTCCATGCACGTCCTCCTCCGCCCACACACCTCCATTCACGCACTCCTTCAACTGTCGCCTCCATGATCCACCTCCTCCACGTGTATAAATGTAAAAAAACAGTCTGAAATTTGTAAAAATATGATATGCTATTGTAAAATACGATATGGGATTGTAAAAAAACTCGAGATTACAAAATAGGTCAATATTTTGTAAAAACCTGGGCACGCCCTCCATCTCCAGCATCCTCTCTATCCGCACCTCCTCCACACTTCTCCTCCACGACCCACCTCCTCCATGCACGTCCTCCTCCGCCCACACACCTCCATTCACGCACTCCTTCAACCTTCTCCTCCCCTCCCCGCTTACCTTCACATCCACCAGCACGATCTCCGACGTTTGAACCTGTGGAATCGACCAACCTCCTCCCACATGCCGTCATCGATGATCTTCGCGACGTAGGTGAACGTGATCTGTTGGGGAGGCAATGGAGGACGTCGGAGCAGCCTCCTCCCACATGCCGTCGTCGAGAGAGAGAGAGAGACAAGAGAGAGAGTCGTCGTCGAGAGAGAGAGAGAGGAGAGAGAGATGTGAGATGATTTAGGAGATATTTTGTTGCATTCTAAATATAGAATATACCAAAATGACCATAATGGGTTTTTCGATAATTAAAAAATATAGATAACGAGCCATTAATGATAACCATTAGATTGACTATGGATGGTTAGGATGGCGGGCTTTCCATGCACCCAGGAAAGGTGCACCTCATTGGAAATATCTCCTATATATATATATATATATATGAGGAGTGATACTATAAGAGAAAAAAGTTGTGAGAGCATGAGAGGAATGATTCTGGACCACATGATTCCCCAAGAGAGAGAAGACTAGGAGAGAGAAAATAGAATCATGTGGTCCAGAATCATTCATCTCATGCTCTCACAACTTTTTGCTCGAGAGCAAAAAAATGTGAGAGCATGAGAGCATGCATTATGGACCACATGATCCTGTCTTCTCTCTCCTGGTTGGATCATGTGGTCCAAAATGCATGCTCTCATGCTGTCACAAATAAATAGAGACTCCTACTACCTCCATCCAGATGTGTCGTTTTAGCAATTTTGTCACCGTTAGAAAATGATTGTCTGGATGGAGGCCGTAGGAGTCTCTCTTTCGCACGAAATTTTAATGACATAATATAGAGATATAATGATGAAATTTCACGGAAGAAATTTCCAAAAAAACAAAAAACTTGAGCGAAATGTTGCGGGAGGAGCCAAGTTAGCTCCACCCAGGGGACAACCCCATTTAACCATGTGTGTGTGTAGCTTGCATCATGGTAAATGTAACTTTACATGCATCGGTACCATAAATGTTCATTATTTTGAAGTGAAACCTCATGAGATTTACTTAGAATTATTAGTGGAATATGTGTTTCAAATTTTGTGTAAAACATGCATTCCTAACATGTCGATCTGGAATAGCTAAATTTCAACAATTCTGAGACACATGTGCATTTAAAATTACATGCATCATGGTGCAAGCTCTTCAACCCCTCTCTCTCTATGTAATATTTTCATCTCAGCTCATAGTTTTTTTCTTGACAGTTTTTCACATTAAATATTTATCTCGGTGCATCCCTTATTTCGTCTGTAACTAGATCACTTCATCAGTACAAATAATGGAGGACATTTTTATAATACTAAAACCTAAGTGCATATCACATTTCTAATGAGACATCCCAGATCTTTCTTCATAATCGCATCAAATGATTGCAGTCAAAGTTAATCTATAGCAAGATCAGATTGGAGTTCCTGAGATCAGCAGCAGAGTTTTCTAGACAGGTTTGTATTTTTTTTAGCGAGTAAAACTACGGTATTCCGTGGAAATACAATCCAAAAAATGGTGAGGAGCACAAACAGCAGTCCTTTTTGCCAAAGGACAGGATCCCAATCGCTTATTTCAAAAACAGAACTTCTATTATAGTTTTCTAAATCCACCATCAGAGATATGGTATACCATATATCTTGACCATGGCGTCACCCAGATCTGCTGTAAATCAAGAACCAGTTAGAACTAGCTAAAGAGCATGCGATTTTAAAAAAGATCTAGGCCGGTTCTAGCGTGATCTTGCTGACCTAAGTTAACATGAGCTAAAATCCATGAATCCTTACTCCTCGGAAATATCTAGATCGTATCATATGAAATGGTCAAACAAGATAGAAGCAATGAAGTATATCTTCACCTGAAGGCAGGGGGCTTGGACGGCCACTCAGGAACGTAGTCCTCGAGGGGATGGCACTGGAGCCTTACACACTCCTTCCGCTGACGCTTTCTGTAGTCCCTCCACTTTTGCACAATCTCCTCTGTCACATTCAAATTCGCGTACAGCCTTTTCTGCATCCTATCATCAGAGTAGATCTCCATCTTCTCCTCTGGAGGCAGCTTGTACAGCTCTTGAGCAACGTCTAGCATTGCCTTGGACTGCTCTTCTACTCCATGGTTCACTATCTACGTATACGTAAAGCCACACATTTACTTACCTACTTGCACATGCATGCACCAGTAAGAACTCACAGGAACTAGACATCAAGGAAATTAACCTGAAAGCCACCATACTCGGTGCAGGCGTAACTGATCTGTTTCAGAATGTTAGATCGGTCAGGGTCGCTGAGGTCGACGACCGGGATAGGAGCATCATAGACAACCTCGTCGAGACGGGGGCAATCCTCCTCGGGGAAGGGAGGAAGGATGGTAGCCATGAGTTTGTGTTTGCTTGGTAGATGGATTTGGCTTGAGCTGAGATCTGGGAGTTAAGCAAGTGCAGAGGATGCTCCTTGTTCTTATTGCTTATCTTCCTTTTTGTCAAATAAGATTCCTTGTTGTTACAGCACCTGCGGTAATGCACTATCGGATGAGGATTTGACAATTCCGAGATGTGTGCCAACCATCTAGAAGGACTGTCCAATCTCGATCCAACTCATTTACAGTAAAAAGGGATCACATTCCCCATTTTTGTGGTTTCCATGAGTTCCGTGTGAGCTTTGGAGATCCGAGCCAAGAGAGGGTCCACTTTGATCACATGGGTAGCGGCTTCCAAGAGAGAAAATCGATTTCCCCTCACCCATTAAATCATGGCTGGCCCATTCTATCTCTGTATGTCCTTCAATCACATAACCAGTGTTACTCCCTCTCTCTCGTTTTTTTTCTAAACAAGAATTCCTTGGGATACCAAAACAAACAAACAACTTTTTTTACAGCTAAGGGGGACAAGACCATTAAAGCATTTCCAGCAAACTAATAACTTACCTAGAATCAGATTTCGACACTGCTGTCTGTAGGTCACATCAATAATTGATTGGCGATCCACTTTTGATTTGCGGGATAACCACCATTCGTCCAGTAACAAGGTGATTTTATCCCAGGTATGTACTCCTAAGATAAATATTACAACGCAGTTGCATCATCCATTTCACTGTGTCTACGTGGCATATCGTTTTATGATCACTCACCTTTCCATTTCGTTCCTCCTTGGAGCACGGATCCTATGCTGTAATACAATAGGTGTTGTGACGTATGGATCCATCTGATGGCATTCGAACGATCCTCGTAAAGGGTCCGGGATGGTCCGTCTCCGATAAGAGTTGTCTAGTCCCTATCCGACGGATCCTTACATTACAACACCTGCTACATTACAACAGAGTATCTGTCTTGCCCTCCATGACAAGCTAGCTCATAAATCGCCTCTATATAATCCAGCTTCACCACTCCGATGACGGTGACCCCTCCTGCGCCGTGCTACCTCCCTTGACCCCCTGCGGATCCATGTGGTGGAAGCTGCTTTGAATCCGGGAAGACGAAGGAAGGAGAAAAGATTCTACACAAAAAAAAACTAAATGACGTACTTAGCTTCATCTCTCCGAAACCATGCAGATCATTTGCATCTCCATCGAGTTAAAGATCTTTGTGGAAGTGTTGATCAAAAAGAGGGATTGATTTGAGACGGCCCAATTGAGTGGAGATGCATTGGTACCTTTCCTTTTGAAAGGAAAAGAAGCGTTGGTATCACTTGGGTTTTCGACCCAGTACTGTGATATTTGAATTTTTAAAAACTCACTTTGATTAATTGTCAGAATTGTGCCTTTCCTTGGCATACGATACTGACGCCAACAGGTATTTTTTAAGTGTAGCATCATCAAAGAGTTTTCTCACAGTACCTCTAGCAAATTATTGCCCTGAATGAGCATGGATGGAAAATTTTCACAGAATACAAATCATTTGCCGTTTTAAATCCTGGATGAGTTCATCGAGATTCGAGAAGCATGGAAAACGTTGATATGATGAGACGATTGCGTGGGACAATTGACGGGACGAGACGCTATGCGTGGTAAACAGTTTGTGGAACCAGTTGTCGTTGGGTCTGCAACATCTCTGGCCCGCCCGCTCCCCACACTCCTTAGGCTGGTTATTCAGTCCGGTTTGGGTTCGAACTTGGTCTCGTTCGAACCTAGCCGAGCTGACTCAGGCTCGGAATCGATGAGCTCGAGTCCTTATCGAACTGGCTCAGGCTCGATAAGGCTCGAGCCGAGCCTCTTATCGAGCGCAAGCTCCATATTGAGCCTGATCGGGGCTCGAGCCCAGTCTCAATCTCGTTAAGGAAAATAGATACTTTTTGGTGGAAAAGTATTTTATGCATCTTCGAACTCGAGACTTGCTCTATCTAAGATTATATTCCTTACCAGTAAGCGACTATCCAAGTTGTATACAAAATATTAATTATAATTTATATTATAATATTATATTTGCTTATTAAAAAAACACTAATTTTGTAATGCGTGGGAGGGAGGAAGGAATGGGATTTGAGAATTGGTTCATGACTCAACTTGTGGGAGGGTCAAAGTTAGTGGAAGGAAAATTACAAAGGGTTTCTTTTATTTTGTTTGTATTATATATAAATATATAAATAATATATGTATATATATATATATATATTTATATTCCTTATCGAGCCCCGTATTGAGTTATCGAGCCGAGCGAGGCTCGGCTTGTTAAGCTATCGAGCCCAAAATTCGGGCTCGGGTTCAACTCAATAGCCTAATGAGACGGACTCACGATCCCTTATCGAACCGAGCCCGAACCTGACTCATCGACCGTGATTCAATAGCCAACCCGACCTATAAATACTCACACGATTCCTCTTCTCAACCCACTCCAATCCATCTTTTCCTCTTTTCAACCCATAAATTCCATCTCTCCCAAAGAGCCTTTCCCATTTTTTCCCAAGGAGCCCTCCTCTTCCACAGGATCAAAGGTGTCCTTTATTTTTAATTAGTTTTCATTTTGTAATTTAAATGAAATGATTTTAATTATATTTTTAAATGCAATGGAAATTTTTTTGGCTTTGTTTTTGTGATGATTATTGAAACTAAGTAATTTTTATGTCTTGATAAATTCAATATGCATTGAAAAAATTTATTGGATCAATTTTATGGTGAATATTGAAATTAAATCTTTTGTATATCACAACAAATTTTAAATAAAATGGAAAAGTTAACAGTGTCATTTTTGTGATTATTATTGAAATTAGGTCATATGTAAGCAATTGTTAATTCGATATGGGCTCATTTTTGTGATAATTTTTTGAAATTATGTCATTATTGAAATTACAATATTCTTACACTGTAGGATGGGATTGTATGAAACACCCATTATATTTGCCCTCCCGTTAGTCTAGAACCTGACAAATATATTTTTGATTAGGATGAGATTGGATAAAACACCTGTGATATTTGTCCTCCCGTTAGTTTAGAATCATATAAGTACAGTGAATTAGGATGGGACTGAATAACACACTCATGATTAAGTACTTATCCTAATTATGGGTTAATTAGTGATTTTTTATAATTAAAAATATATTAGTCAAAGAATAAAATAATTCAACATATTTTTAAATATAACTAATTTATTTACTTAAGTAACATTATACTTAATTCTAATTAAAAATGAAGTTATGATAATTAAAGATTACACCCTTGATTAAGTATATCAACTAATTAATTTTAAGGATTTTTACACCCATGACCCTGAGTAATTTCGCAATAACATTCATAACCCTGCATAATCACGAATTACACTCAGGACCCTCAATAAGTGTGTCGTCTTACACCTATAACCTTCCGTTACTTTATTTCGTTAACTCAACCGGATGATTGAGTTAATCTAACCACTTAATGATCTAACGGCTGGAATTTAATCTAAATAAAGAAATAAATAAGTAGCGCGTCTCTTTCTCTTGAACCATCCACCGTGACTCCTGGTGAACAACAATTGACAAGGTTGCATGTGGTCGGAAGGAAGATGGTGGAGGGCAGTGGCGGGTGGGTGCAGGGGAGCAGTGTCAGGCGGGTGCAGAGGAGCAGTGGAGGAAGCAATAGGACTGGAGCTTGGGGGTGGGGATGCATGTCGGTTGGAGCTTGGTGGTTGACGCGGGGGCAGTGCAGCGGCTGGGGGCGGAGCTTGCTGGTAGGTCATGGGGGGATGCAGGTGGTTGACACAGGGGCAGTGCAGGTCGGTTAACACAGGGTTGGGGCGGAGCTTGTAGGTCGCAAGGGCGGAAGGGATGCAGGTGGTTGGCGGGGCCGGTGCAGGGTGGGTTGACGCGGGGGCGGGGGGGGGGGGGGGGGGATGCAGGTGGTTGACGCGGGGTGGGGGCGGAAGGGATGCAGGTGGTTGGCGGGGCCGGTGCAGGGTGGGTTAACGCGGGGTGGGGGGGTGTTGAAGCGAGAAAATCGAGGGTCTTACGGTTTCACAAGGCGAAACCGCAGTCGATGCGGTGACCGCTCGAAAATCCCAACTTCGAACAACAATTAACCCACGACAATCAAGTAAAGCAGTGAAAGTGTGTGGAGTTAAAATTTATTATAACTCTACAAAAAGATGTGTATAGTGCAAGTATGTGTAGAGGTCGAACACAGGGAGCAGACAGGTAGAACGGGGCACTAAGGCACAAAATGTGTGAATGTGATCAAATATCTACTATGCTAATTTTTTGTGGGTTTTTTATTTTATATTTTTTATTTAATTTTTGATTTTATATTTTTGTATTTTTATTTTCAATTTTCTAATTTTTATATTTTATATTCTATATTTTTTTGTTCTTTTTCAATATTGGAATAAGTAAGCAATATAATAAAAGAGAAGATAAAATATTTATAAAAACATGCAAAAATAGTCAAAAATTCAGAAATAAAATCTTTTTGGTCTTTTTATAAATTTTTACTGTTTTAATGATTTTTGGGGATTTTTAAGAATGTTTTTGATATTTTTTTTAAAAGGTGAAAAAGAGAAAATAGTGAATAAAATACAAGGCTGAAACTAAAATGGAGAAATAAAATAGAAATCAGTAGCAAAAATTCTCCAAATTAATTTTCAATGAAAGATAATAAAATAAGGAAAATTTAGACATGAAAATTATATTTTTAGGATTTTTGTTTAATTTTTAATATTTTTATAGAGATTTTTGGAGTTTTGTGATTTTTTGGAGTTTTCTTTTATATTTTTTTAATGATTTTGGGTCTGAAATTAAGACACATTAAAATATGCAAAATATATTTTTTGGGATTTTTCCGGAGAGTTTTTATATTTTTTATGGATTTTATAAGCTAGACAGTGCACAAAATGGATGTTTTTGATTTTAAATAAATATTAAAATGAGATAAATATGAAAAATAAAAATATGATTATGAACTACTATGCAACAGAGATCTAAACTGATTTTTGGGGATTTTTTGGGGTTTTATAGACGTATGCAAAAATATAAGAAGCCTCAAGAAAAGTCATACTGGCAAGGGCATTTTCGTAATATGAGAACAATCTGAGGGCTGGAATGAAATTTGTCCAAAAATTATATACTGAATATTAAAGTCCCAGGAGCAATACGAAATAATCAAATCCACAGAGCTCCTATTGTAAAAATCCTAGCCTCACATGCACAAGCACACGCGCTAGATAAGGTACGTTCTGCAAATAACCCAACTCTGAGGGCTTGATCACAAAATTTTTGTAAAAATACAACTTCCAAAAAAATGTTTATAGACTGAAGTTAAATATTTAAAAGCCCCGGGGTCACCTGCAAAATGGCCAAGTCACGGGCGCACAGCACGTGACCTAGCGGGGGTTAAAGGGCGATAATCCAAAATCCGAGGGCAAACTTGTAAATTTCGCAAAACCTTAAAAAGGGCAGATGAAAGTATAATATTAGTTATCAAATACAAAATATGCTTGGGTGTCTCAGCAAAATACCCAAAGCAAGGGCAGGCACGGACGGCGGATGAGAAGGCACTTAAACACGTGTCGACACTGTAGGAGCCGATACCCCTTCGCAACCTGCGGCCCAGATCATAAGATGGATGAAGATCGGACGGTGCGGACCGCAGGTGATCCGATGGCTGCTACTATGCCTGGGGCGAAATGCTTGATCCAACGGCAAGGAAGCGCGTTGGAGGAACTGACGAAGAACAGGCTCCAGGCGTGTTTTGATTTGGCGATGTACTCTTCTCCGCCGGCCTGAGGCCCAACCAAGGGGCTCTTGACGTTGTTGCGGCTCCGGCGGAGCTTCCAGGTGGCCGAAATAGGACTGAAGACCAACGGATGGTCTCTAGCACGTTGGAGTAGCTCCGGCGAAGCCTGGGACAGTTCTTGAGCAAAAAGTGAGGCACAGTTGCCTCTCTTGGGACCTGCAAGTGACAAACAAAAACGCAGCAGCACAAAAATGCAAGACCCAGGTATTTATTGGCGAGAGCTTGGCGGGTGATGGCGTGGATGGTTGCCGGAGCTCGTGGAACTCCGATGAGATGTTTGATTGCGGAATGGGGGTGGATTAATCGATAGAACGACCAACTAAAAGCATCAATCAAAGCCTAGAACTAACAGCGAACTAAACAGTGAGAAAATGGACAGAAAAATGAAATAAAAACTACCTCGATTGGTTAAAAAAACCAAGAGGAAGGGGTACCTCACGACGACGTGGCCAGAGATGGGCTGGAGCGCCGCTTTCCTTCGCCAACCACCTCTGCGAGGAGGCCGGAGAGGTCCTGTCACTACCTCAATCCAGGACCTGCAAGAAGAAGGAGCTTGGCTAGGGCAAAACGGGTTCGAAATTCAAAAGAGGGAAAGAGGGAGGTTTTTGAAGAATGGCGACGAGGGCTCCAAGATCAAGGCATATCTGATGCATCGTGAATTCATTCCCCAATGTGAGCTCTAGGCGTGTAAGATCAATAGTAGGGGAGAAAAATCCAAGAAGGGATCAACCCCAAATGGCGAAAGGTGTGGTCTCCAAAAATCCGCGAAATAGAGGAAAAACCACAGTCTGACAACAGCCAGAACTCGGTCAGAGAGTTGACCGAGGTCAACCAAGGAAGAGATCTGGTTGGTCCACGTGGACCAACCAGAAAAAACCTTGGAAAAAATACTTATAAATTCAATAAAAAATAGAAAATGAATTATTTAAATTTTGGTTATAAAATAAAAAATGTTTATTTTTTTATAATTTTTTTATGGTAATTTTTATTTATTTTTAGAGGTATATTTTTACAAGTTGCCTATTATACCCTTTATAGGTATATTTTTCTATATATTGTATTCTTTTATTTTTATTGTATGTATTTAATTTATTTATTTTTGATTATTAATTTATATAATTATAACATACTTTTATGCACATAATTATATTTTTATTTTATTTTATTGATATGTTTTGTATATTAAATAAAATAGAAGTATATTTTATATAGGTATAAGTATATGTATAATACCTATGTATATGATATATACAAGTATTTTTATTTGGATTTCTTTTGTATTTTTATTCTGATTTTAATACACATAATTATTATAAATAATATTTACAACATTATAAAAATATAAAATTATAAAAATAATAAATAAATAATAAATTGAATATTTTATTCTGTACAAGTATACAATGTGAGTCCAAAACTCAACTTTCAAACCGTAGCTCCGCCAAATGCGAAACCACCGCCATTAAATAGCTTATTTTATTCTATATACAATTAAAGATGAGTTTGATGCATTTGGAGTTTTCATTTGTGAGATACGGGTCTGGGAAGTTGGGATTCTGGATTTTTATTCAGACCATAACTTTTTATCTGTACATTATTTTTCAGTGAAATCAATTTTTTATTTTTCTTTATTTAATTATCTACAACTTTTATGAACAAAGTTTCTTTATTTGATGTATAAAAAGCGGAACCAAAAATAGGTCCCAAAAATGAATAAAGAATGAATTAATAAATATAGGTATTTGGCCCTTATCTCCACCTACTTTATTCCTTGTCGACCTATTCATCAAGATGCCTAGGTCTTGGGGTTTCGGGTCATAAAATATTTACAATATTTTATTCTTTTTCTTTTCTTTTCTTTATTCTATAATTTTGTCTTTAAAAACCGCAATTTATACAATATTTACACACAAATGCATGAATGCTAAAATGCATGAATTAAGCTTATTTACACATATTAACTAGGGTTTTCAAGGACAAAATGATAGAATAAAGATGATGAAACGTAGCTTCATCAGGGGGGAGGTGTGGTTGACGGGGGGGCGGTGTAGGGACTGGAGCTTGGGGGAGCAGTGGGGGGCGGTGCAGGGGCTGGGGGCGGAGCTTGTAGGTCGCAGGGGCGGAGGGGATGCAGGTGGTTGGCGGGGGTGGTGCAGGGTGGGTTAACGCGTGCGGGGGGGGTTGACGTGAGGGCGGTGTAGGGACTGGAGCTTGGGGGAGCGGTGGGGGGAGGCGGTACAGGGGCTGGGGGCGGAGCTTGCTAGGTCGCAGGGGCGGAAGGGATTCCGGTGGTTGGCAGATGCAGGAGGTTGACGCGGAATATTAAGGGTATTTCTGTATTTTTAACGGAAAACATGAAACATAACGGATATTGCAAACGAAACAGACACAGGATTATGTCATGCGAGAGTTAAGCATTACTTGAGGTTCCTTATGTAATTCACGATTATGTAGGGTTATGATAACTCGCTAACATGGTAAGTGATTTGATTAATTAAATAACTCACTAGCAAATTCTAGTTAATTACAAAATTAGTATAATTAAAAAAATCCCCATAATAAGTACTTAACCTAGTTATGCAATAATTAATTAAATTGGTTGAATAAATATTTGTAAAAAATAATTTCATAATTCAATTAATTTTAACCATTAAATATAGTATTTAAATAACAAATAGAAATTTTAATCATAATTAAATATTAAATTAGAAAATAAGAAATTACACCCATGTTTAATTAGTTCAACTAATTAGGGAATACTTAGTCAATTTTTCTAAATAAGTATTTACAAAGCAAACAAATAAATGACTCAATTGCTTTTAAAAACAAAGTAATTAAAAAACATAAGAAAATGATCATTTAATTGTGTGTATTTACCAAATCAAGTTAATTAGTTGTAAGTAATAGATCAACCACTGAATCTAAATCTTAAGTAATTTAATTAATTAAACAGCTAACTATTTTATACTAATTAATTATGTAACTCACTATTTAATATTCATTAAAATGATAAATAAACAATTAAATAAAATCAAGTTGTTATAAACCATAAGTAATTAGATTACACATGTCAATTAAATTTCAACACTAATTAATTATTCGTATCCAATCAACTTAATTAAATACGTAACTTATTGCATAATTTCAATTAATTACAAATTACAAAATGGTGTTAAATCGTGCAAAGAGATTGCGTACTTGGTAGAACAAAAATCACGACGGTTGGGGGGGATATACTATGAGGCCTTTTAGTGACTTCTAGTGATGTATAGAAAATAGCTGGAAGTTGTTTCTTTCTAGGTGTTCTAGGGAGGATGAATTACTTACAAGGAATCCGAGATAGGTTACGACAGAGGCCGCAATAACATGATTGGATTTCCTACATCTAGCAACTACAATGATATGTTGGTTTCCATATTTGGACCAACTAGTTATTCACCTGATATATACGATGTTAAAATGGCATGCAAATGGCCAATAAGTGCGAGATCTTTCTGTCCTGTCATGATTGATGATGATCAAATTACATCGTTGATGTTGCAAGTCAATCGACAGGTGGTATAATGGAGATGCTACTTGAAGCTGAGGAGATTAATCCATCCCAATGTGATATGGGAACATCATTCATGCGAGGATTCAATCTTAACGAAGCTGTATATGAGGGAGATGAAGCCGAGCATGATGGTGAAGAGAAGGAAGAGGGGAATAACAAAGAGGAAGATGGAGATGTTAGAGAGGGAATGAATGAGGAAATTGAGGTTTAGGGGGCCATGAAGAAGCAGACGTTAGCACTATAGCAGAGAGGGTGGGAGTTGTGATCGATCATAATCAAGAATCTCTCCTTCGTTTGATAAACAATGAACACATTTTCGATCCATCCGTGGACTATAGATGTATTTACAATCAATGGAGGACCAATCAGTCTTCTTTTGTTCTGATGATTAGATCTTTGATGCATTTGGGAAGGAGGTGCCATTTTTAAATGAAGATGATGTTCGCATAGATCAAGGAGTAGCGGGTAAGGAGTATTGGTTGAATCGGTCATTAATCTAGAAGACGGCTCCGGTCGATGAGTTGAGTACCTAGAGCATGGCAAAGTATGTGCAGTTCATGCTGGATGCCTCCAAGAGCATGGTATCCACGACAAGTTGCATATTCGAATATTACCACTGGAGGTGGCACGCTGCGTAGATCACTCATTGAGATAGCTAGCAAGTTCACTATAATCGTGAAGAACATACATGTCATAATGCAATAATGCTAGTTAATAACCAAGCTTGCATAGTGAAATTCAATATCTAGTTGAAATTTAATATTCTTGCCTCATTGAGGGTGAACTTGTCGATGGCTCCAAGCATTATCCAATATCTAGTCGAAGAGAGGTATAAGATGCACATATCATATAAGAAAGAATGGAATGAGAAGCGCAAGGCCTTGGGGAGGATATTTGGAGACATCGTGGGGTCTTATTTAGATATCTGAAAAACCACCCAACCTGATAATTCTAAAGGAAGAGATTATTGTCGATGTTCGATCAGGTGAATTTTAGCAGAAAATTTTATTTATTTTATTTATACTCCTAAGCTAGATTTGTATAGTGTCAAGTACGAGAGTGTCGAACTCAGAGAGGCAAACTATTTAGAAACTAGGGTAAAATAATAGAAAACTAAAGTTTTATTAGTTTTCTAATTTTATTTATTTTTATGTATTAATATTCTGGATTTTTGATTGATTTTTATTGATTTTACACTATTTTTTATAATTTAAAGATACATATGTAAGATTATAGTTATAAATTCAGTAATTTTATATTTTGGTTTTAGTTTTATGGTTTTTATGAGTTTAAGTATTTATGATTTTTTTTAAATTTAGAAAATGTGTTATTATCTTTATTTGGATTCTAATGTTGAAAACTAAATTTTATTAAAAACAAATTTTTATTTTTGATTTGTAAAATAGAAAATAGAATGAAAATAGTTTTATTTTGTTTTTTATCATAAAGTATATGAAAAGATCTTTAAAATGATAGGTTATATGTATTTTTAGGATAAAAATATCTAGTATTTTACAATATACTCTATAAAACAAGTTTTCAAAAATAAAAAGATTTTCTATTTTTACTAATTCATTTAAAAATAAAAAATATACACCAAGCCATAAAATACATTTAAAATATAAAAACACCTCTAAAAAATCTGTAAAAATATATACATTATTTTTACCATATTTTGCATAGAAAACCAAAAACAAAATAAAAATTGCATATTAAAATCAATGAAAAAATATAAAATACACAAAACTTCATAATAATAGTTTTTTTGGAAATTATAGCAAACATGTAAAATGCAAAAATTGAGGGGGCTCATGCACAAATAGTCAACACTACACATGCTACTCACATGCCCACATTGTTGTTAGGACCTACGTGAAATATCAAAAAACATCGGGGCTTATTAGCAAATTGCCCCCAAAATATCTAGAACCGCACATGTTGATTACATGTATGAGTAAAGCGATGGAGCAGCAGGCAGATTTGTATCATCGGATCGCAATCTAATGGCTTTAGATGGGGTTTGGAGCGTTGCTCCGGTTCTTCACCAATTCAATCGCGAGCAGCTGAGCTCTCAATCAGTTAATCTCGAAGGCAGCACTACAGGTATAACATAGCAATCTCTAGTGCGAAGGATTAGATTCTCTAGATGTGA
Source organism: Ottelia alismoides (assembly GCA_037367405.1). Classification (NCBI taxonomy): domain Eukaryota; kingdom Viridiplantae; phylum Streptophyta; class Magnoliopsida; order Alismatales; family Hydrocharitaceae; genus Ottelia; species Ottelia alismoides. The sequence continues at coordinate 715,221 of JAZKJV010000540.1, read as the reverse complement.
AGGTCTTTGTGATTAGAATCAGATGTGTTATTGTTTAACGCGAAAATCATGCGGTCTAAACTAGTCCACACAAGGCAGGACCACGATGTCGTTGAGTCGACCACACAAAATCCAGGTTAAAACAACAATTAACCTACACCAATCATTAAACAATGAAAAGCAATATGTGAAGTTAAGATTTATTATAACTCTACAAAAGATGTGTACAGTGCAAGTAGTGTAGAGTGTCGAATACATGAAGCAAACAGGTAGATCGGGGCAATTCAATGCACAAAAGTGAATGTGATGTATTTGTCTATAAGTGTGCTATGTTTTTGTGAGTTCTTAATTTAATATTTTTTATTTAATTTTTGGTTTTATATGTTTATATTTTGATTTTTAAATTTCTGATTTTGTATTTTCTTTTTATATTTTATATTTTTATAATTTATTTTTCTTTTAATAAGGGTAAAAAACTATAGGGACTATATATATGTACAAGAGAGATAAGAGAGAGATGGAAATAGAAAAAGATATTCAAAATACAAAAATAAAATGTTTTTTTACTTTTTATATTTTTCTAATGTTTTTGTGATTTTTCTATATTTTTGCTAATTTTTTGGTATTTTTAAAATAAAAAATACTGAAAATAGTGAACAAAATAAAAATATGAGATTAAAATAGAAATAAAAAATAGAAAACAGTAACAAAAATTCTCCAAATTAATTTTAAAATGAAGATAATATAACAAAGGAAATTCAGAAATAGAAATTAGATTTTTAGAATTTTTAGGATTTTTTAGTATTTTATAGATATTTTAGGGGTTTTGTAATTTTTAGTAGTTTCCTTATATTTTTAGTGATTTTTGGTCTAAAGATAAAAGATGCAAAAACACAAAAAATATAATTTTTTTGAAAATTTTCAAAAATGTTTTATAATTTTTATGTATTTTCTAATGCAAACAGTGAAGAAAATGAATGTTTTTGTATTTTTATAAATACTAAAATGATGCAAATATGCAAAAAAAATATGACGTGATTGATCAATGCAACATGCACACAATGATATTTTTTGGATTTTTTTAGAGATTTATAGTTGCGTGAAATACTTAGAGACAACAAAGAGAAGCTACATTACTAGCAAGGGTATTTTTGTAAATAACAGAAAAAGCGAGGGCCAAAGTGTAATGTTTTCAGAAAAATAAAATTGATTAAAATGTTTACAGGACAATAAAAAATCATCATAATGTTAAGGGTGTTCCTGCAAAAACGCCAAACCCACGTGCGTTGGCACGCACGCCTGGCAGGGACCTAGTCGTAATTATCAGAAAACCTGAGGACTAGAATGCAGTTTCTCCAAAACTATTACAACTGAATGTAAAAGTTTGAGGACTAAATTGAAATAATGAGACCCGCAAGGGGTCCTCTATAAAATGGTCGCGAACCTCACGTGCGCAGCACGTGAGGTGACGTGGTCGAGGACCTAAGTGCTAATATCAGAAATACAGGGGGGTTTACAAAATAAAAATAGTAACAGATGAAAATTTATGTATTAATATTTAAATACCAAATTCGTTGGGAAAATAAATGCAAAATATCCAATGGGGCTCTCAATCCAACGGCTGACATTCTTTCACTTAACACGTGGCGAGCCTGTGCATGCCGATGCTGCTTCGCAAACTGAAGGCCGAGATTAGATCTCCATGTGATGATCGACGGTGCTGGCGAGAGGAGATCGGACGGCTGTTGTACTCCACGATGAACAGGCAAAGATCCGACGAGGTTGGAGATGCAAGGATGAACGGGCGAAAAACTGGTCCCCGACAAGCTTTGATGGAACGGTGCAACCTCCCCCGGGGACCTGCCGCTCTCCTGATGGGTCTCGAAGACTCCTCCGGGTCCTCTCTATATGCTGGCGGCATCAAAAGTGGTCGGCATCCACCGTAGCTGGCACACGACATCGAGGTCGAGGAAGAGCTCCATGTGGCTCCATCGCGTCCCAAAATCGCCCCCTCCCAGGTGCTTTCTGAGCTCCAAAAACTTGCAAAAGAAGACAAGGGGGTCGCGGGAAAACTGTCGCGACCAACCGTGGGTGAAAGAAGGTGGAGAACGGGGAGAATGGGAGCTGGCCGGAGCAAGCTCCGGCGAGGTGGTGGCTGAGGTGAACGAGGGGGTACCAATCGAAATGGAAGGCGGGATTAGGTTTCTACAGCTAAGGCTAGTAAAAAATGCAAGAAAAATAAATAAAAGGCGAAGCTCAAAGGCAAGATTGCTTGAGAAAGACCTCACGGCTGAGGAGGCCAGAGATGGGTGGAACTCGCCCAAAACTCGCCTCCTCGATCAACCTGATGGCATGAGGAAGGAGCTGTCACCTCCTTCCTTCTTTCTAGCGCCAAAAGAGGAGAGGGAAGCGGTCAAAAAGGCTTTAAAGCTTCAAGGAAAGTCGGGAGGTGGTTTTGTACAAGTGGTCGACGAGGTCCAAAGATCGAGGCGGAACAAAAAATACAGCGATGCTCCGCCCAAGACAATCATAGGGCGTGCATGCTGGATTATCGATGAGAAAAAATGGAGAAGGCATCGTCATGAAAGGAGGAAAGCTTTGACCTCAAAAAATCCGCAAACACGGGGCAGAAACGATGTATGATACACTGGCAGGCATGGGTCAACTCTCCGGCCCTTCTGGTTGGTCCACGTGGACTAACCAGGAAAAAGCCTGGAAAATGATTTGTTAAATCAATTAAAAATATTAAAATAATTTATTAATTTTTGGTTATTAAATAATAAAATGTTTAGTATTTTGTAAAGTATTTTATTATGATTTTTATTTATTTTTTAGAGTTTTAAATTTACAAGTTACCTTTTATGGGTTATATATAGGTATATTCATCTATATATTTAATTTTTTATTTTTATTTTGTATATTTAATTTTATTATTTTTGTTTATCATGTTATATATTTACAACTTAATTTTATACACTTAAATATATTTTTATTTTATGTTTCTGATGTTTTTTGTATAAATAAATAGATGTATTATTTATATAGCTGTAGTTATAGGTAATTCATCTATGTATTGTATACAAGTATTTTATTTTTGTTTTTTTTTGTTTTTTTATTCTTATTTTAATACACAAATGTATTATAAATACCATTTTAAAAATTTAAAAATATAAAAAAATAATAAATAATAAATAAAATGAATATTTTAATTGGTATAAGTATATAATAAGGGTCCAAATCTCAACTTTCAAACCGTAACTTTGAAAAATATGAAGCCACCTTCATTAAATAGATTATTAAAAGTTATATACAATTAAAGATGATTTTGATAGATTTCGAGTTTTTATTTGAGAGATATTGGCCTGGGAAGTTGGGATTCTGGAAACTTTTTTAGGTCATAACTTTTGATATGTACATTATTTTTGTATGGAATCAACTTTGTATTTTTCTATATTTAATTATTTACAACTTTCATGTTCAAAGTTTCTTTATTTTAAGTATAAAAAGTGGAACTAAAAATAGGTCCCAAATGAATAAAGAATGAATTAAATAAAAGGAATTTTTATTGGTTTTTTGGCCCTTATCCCCTCCACTTTATTCCTTGTCGACCTAATCATTGAGATGCCTAGGTCTCAGGGTTTCGGGTCATAAAATATTTGCAATACTTTATTCTTTTTCTTTTCTTTTCTTTATTCTATAATTTTGGCTTTAAAAATCGTATTTTATATAATATTTACACAATGATGCGTGGATGATAAAATGCCTAAATTAACGCTATTTACATGTGTTTAATAGGATTTTTAAGTCCAAAATGATAGAATAAAGATGATGAAACAGAGATTCATCAGTTATACTTGATGTTTCTTAGAAGTTCAGAAGCATGTTGTTTCGAGATGCTCCGGGTGATCCTCAATTAACAAATGCAATATTGGCCTCAGATGCTCGAGCTGATGACAGGAAGAACATGCTCTTCATTCCTGATGGATCGAGATGTTGTTATTGATTGTTGCACTACATGATGCTTCCTCCAGGTGTAGATGGCGTGAAGCTTCTGTCGGTGTGTACTCTTAAGATAGAGATTGCAACGGCTAGTCGTGTGTCCGGTCTCTCGACGAAGACGAAAATTTTCCAGATGAGAACCTGTTCCTGGAAGAGATGCGGATGACTCAAGCTCGATGGCTCGGTCCAGAAAATAATAGAAATTGTGAGCGAGCGAAGTAGCGTTGGTGGAGGAGAAGCTCCTGGACTATGATCACCGATTGAGACCGGAGGCGGTTGGGCATGTGAGGTAGAATGTTGACATGGTTGGATTAGGAGAAGGATATGGATTAAAATAGATGATGTAGCGTAGAATTACTCAGAGAAAATTTAGGAAAGGAAGAGAGGTTGAGAAGAGAATGGGAAATAGAGGAAAGGAAGGAGAGGAATGAACCTTCTTGAAAATGCAATGCATGTAGTATGCATGGGGTAACAGAGCTTGGCAGAGCTCCGAGGATGCTTGCCTTGACGTGTTGCCAAATGCAGGCCACTTACAACAGTGGTATCGCTTATCGATGACGTAATCGCGTAATCTTCTATGACTCTCTCACTCGACACGTAGAGGAGCATCCCTATTACGGATACCCACTCTCTTGTCGGAACTTAGAGGTGTGAAGAAACCAAATGGCAGATACCCAAATTGGGAGGGGTTGGTGCCCTTATATAGCTGAGAAGACTTGGATGGCAAGGAAGCGATTCCAGTCACCGGCGAAGGGTTCGGTGACTGCAGGGTCGTTGGGCGAACGTCCTAACGACGAGGTGGTTGTTGATGAATCCATGATTCACAGCCTTTATTCTTTCATTTTGGCTAAAATTCTTGGTAAAATACATGTATATTTACTAATTCTCATTAATAAACATTCTAACAACAAATATTAATATTATATATTTAACACTTATTTTATCTAAAATAAAAAATAAAGATAAAATTGAAAAATAAAAAATAAAAGAAAAAGAAGGATGTATATAAAATATACAGACTAATCCTAGCCCAGAGATTGGGTCAATATTAACATGGTCGACAAAATAAATAAGTAGGGGAGATAGGGATCCTAATGTATAAAAATACCAAAAAACCAATATCACAAAAATACCTTTATTCATTTTTCACCTTGTAAAATATTTCACCTATTTTATTTATCACTAGATAACCTGAAACCAAAATCTTTTCTTTACAAAAGTTGTTCATAAATAAATATATATACATATTAATTTATAAAAGTATCAGAAAAATTAGCTAATATAAAAATAAAATATTACAATGAACCGTAAAGGTCGATTTCCAAAGTTCATAACTATTAATAGAAAACTTCAAATCGACTAGACTCACTTTTAAACTTCGTTTCATCACTAGTACTGTTTATTAAAATATCAAAAAATATTGAAATAAAATGGATGAGTTTTGACATTTGGACCATGTGTCTATAAGTAATACATGTAGAAGCTTCCTGATTTTATAATTAATTAGTCATAACTCTTTTTAAATTAACTTCTTTTCTATAATATTTTTATTAATAAGTTAAAATATTAAAAAATCTCGAAGATATGAAGTTGTTACCTAAATTTTCCGAACTTCAAAGCTCGTACTTGAGGACTCTGAATTGGGAAAACTCAATTTTAAAATTCATTTTATTTAATTATCTACGAAATAACAATGATATTACAAAAATTAGAGTCAATATGCAAAATGTGGGTTTTGGGATCCTATTGGTATATATTTTACAATCTACCTTGGTTTATATTATTTAATATATGATTTATTACATCTATATATTTTTATTAATAATTTATTATTAAATTAAATAAAAACATTTACTTAATTAATTATTAATTATTTATCTATTCATTATTTAATTATAAATTATTATTTAATTATTCATTAAGTTGTTTCTTTATTTCAATAATTATATATATAGTTATTTAATTATTAAATACTAAATTTAATTACATAGATAACTATCTAATTAATTCTTAAATTAATTTAATTATTTAATTTTAATTTTATTTATTTTAATTACCTTTTCTTTCTCGTATCTCTCTTCTCCTCCACATTTCTCCCCTTTCTTCTTCTTCCCAACCTCCACCATTCGATGCTCTTGTTTTCCATTTTTCCTCTGCCCAATGGCCCAGCCGTTGGGTGATGAATCTATGATTCATCATTTTTATTCTTTTATTTTGGTTAAAACCTTGGTGAAATACATGTAAATATTCACTAATTCCCATTAATTAACATTCTAATCATAAATATTAATATTAGATATTTACCACTTATTTTATCTGAAATAAATTAATAAAATAATAAAGGGTCATATATGCATTGTATATATTTTAGCCATAACTCCTACTTGAGAATTTTTATATAATATTGCTAATTAATTTATAAAATTCAAGCACACACAAAAATCCTATGTATATATTGATTAATAAAATGGTTAAAGATGTTTGTAAAATGTTTGAAAAATGTTTGGAAAATCTTTTTGAATTTTTTTGTAAATGTTTGAAAAATGGTTTGCAAACGGTTTTCAAACCTTTGTAAAAATGTTTTGGTTTGTAAAAATTTCTTTCTTGTATTTGAATAAAATTATTTAAAAATCTATTTGCTAATGATTTGGAAAATGTTTGTAAAAATAGTATGAAAAGGCTATACAAACTGTGTGAAAAAACTTTGAAAAATGATTTTCACATTTTGTAAATGTTTGGGAAAATTATTTGTCAAATTCTTCTTTCGAAATAAAGTTTTCAAAATGGTTGTCAAATTCTTTGCAAATTTTTTCTAGGACTATAGAAATTCTCTCCATACATACCTTTTGTAAATCCTTCATCCCAATTCTTTTAAATGAAAATATGTACTCTTGAGTAAATATCTGCACATAATTATTTGCCAAAAATTTATTCTTTTGAAAAATCACTAAAAATTTGCAAAACCAAACTCTATGAAAAAATTGCAAAATTATTTCCAAATTACATAAAAATTTACAAAACTTTTTAAAAATCCCTTAAAAAGGTTCAAAACCAGAAAATTGCATCACCAAAAATATTTTCTCCATTGTGCATAGTATTTGCATTTTTGGATTAATAATGACAATCGAACAAGTCTAAATAAAATCTGAAGATTGGAGCTTGGTTGGACCTTAATCTACTTAATCACAAGAACCTTATGGGAATTGGAACTGAGACACTTCGGGTCTACTACACTTAATTCTTTGATATTATAAGACATAGTTCAGTGTTATCTTTATTGCCTAAGTAGAACATTTCAGAACACACGCACGACTCTTGTCGACTTGCCTTAACTTGTACACATTCACCTTACTCAACTCAGTTTAAGTGGTAGAGGACTAGATTTGCCAACATGAGACACAAGCCACTAGAAAAATCGAAAGTCACATATATGTGTCCATTGTACACCAACCCGATCAAGTAACTATCAGGTCTAATGACAGAAGTTATGGGTTGCAATAATGCTTCAAAAGAGGGATAGTCCACTGGTTTAAAAGGAGAAAGTCCATATGTAAATGTTGTTGTATGATGAACCCAAAAATCAAGCGGTTGTATGTTCCACACAAGGCGAGAACACAATCAATGTGTTGACGGCTCAGAAATCCGGAATTCAGTCAACAATTAACCTACAACAAAGATCAAACTATGAAAAGCGATGCGGAGTTAAAATTTATAACTCTACAACAAATATGTGTATAGGTGCAAGTATGTGTAGAGTGTCGAACACTGGAAGCAAGCAGGTAGATTGAGGCAAAAATGTTCAAAATGACTGTGATCAAGTGTCTATAAGTGTGCGATGTTTTTGTGGGTTTTTAATTTTATATATTTTTATTTAATTTTTGATTTTATATTTTTATATATTGATTTTTAATTTACTGATTTTTTATTTTCTTTTATATTTTATAGTTTTATATTTTTCTTTTCCTTTTAATATAGAGATATAAGACTATATAGGATATATATATATAAGAGAGATGAGATAGAGTCAAAAGTAGGTAAAAATACTCAAAATACAGGAAATAAAGTGTTTGTGTACTTTTTATATTTTTATAGTGTTTTTATGATTTTCTAAATTTTCCTAATTTTTTTGGTATTTTAAAAATCAAAATACTGAAAACAGTGAACAAAATTGATGATCGAAATTAAAATATAGATGAAAAATATCAAACAATGTCAAAAATTATCCAAATTAATTTTAAACTAAATATAATGAAATAAAAAATCAGGAATAGAAAACAATTTTTAGATTTTTTTATAGATTTTATAAATTTTTAGGAAGATTTTAGGGGTTTTCTAATTTTTAGGAGTTTTCTTTTGTATTTTTTAGTGATATTTGGTCTGAAGTTAAAAGATGCAAAGACACACAAAACATGATTTTTTTGGAATCTTTCAAAGAGTTTTTTTTCTAATTTTTATGTATTTTCTAATGAGAACAGTGAATAAAATACATATTTTTGAATTTTTGTAAATAATAAAATGCAACAAAAATGCAAATTAAAAATATAGCGTGGTAGAGCAATGCAACAGACACACAGTGATATTTTTTTGAAAATTTTTAGAGTTTTATAGATGCATGACATAATTAGAGACAACAAAGAGAAACTACACTACTGACAAGGGCATATTTGTAAATATTCAAAACAACAAGGGCCAAAGTGCAAATTTCCCACAATTTTATAACGCAAAGAAAATATTTCTGGACTAAATATAAATAGCCAAACACGCAAGGGTAGTTCTGTAAAAAGCCAAGCCCACGTGCGTTGACACCCGAGCCTGGCAGGGACTTAAATGCAATATTCTAAAAATATGGGGGCTACCTTGCAGTTTTTCCAAAAATATTACACTTAATATGAAAGTTTCAGTACTGAACACAAAGAAAGGAACCTACAGGGGTTCCTTTGCAAAATGTCCACTCCCCTCACGCGCACGGGCACGCGTGGTGACGTGGACATGGACCTGAGTGCAAATATAAGGAATCCAGGGATGTTTTTGCAAATATTACACAAAATATTAAACTAAAGATTAGAGTTTCTGACTAATAAATAAATACACAAAATGGTGAGGGTGAAGGTGCAAAATACCCATGCCAAAGTGGATCCGACGACGGGTATTCCTTCACTTGCCACGTGTCGACAATCTAACGGCGGGTACCGGTTCGTGCAGGGACGACTGAGATTAGATCTTCCCCGGAATATCCGACGGTGGAGGTGCTGCGTGATCGAACGACTGTTGTACACCTGGGCGTCGGCCTTTGATCTGATGGCAGAAAGGCTAGGATGAAGATCAGGGAAGAGTCGCTGGCGAAGCGACTTTCCCCGCCCTCGAACTTGGCCTCCGACGCTGCTTCGAGCTCCCAAAATGGCCGGGACGATCCCACGTGCGGTCTTCTTGGTGCTGGTGGCTCCAGAATCCTCCGAAGACGTTCGGAGCTCTTGTGGGGAGGCAGTGGAGCTGGGGGTGCCCAGGTGCTTCGGGCGAGGCGCAAAATGAGCCCCAGGCTCTTCTTGATGTCCTTGGACCTATAAAAAGGGTTATACCGTCGAGGGAAAAATGCCTTTACAGTCGGCGAAGTGAATGGACACGAGGAACGGTGACGATGGCGAACGGCCGGAGCTAACTCCGGCGAAGGGGTGACTAGGTGATCTGGGGGACGAGATGCAAGGATAATGATGGGGATCTATTCCTTCGACTACGGGAAATAAAGGAAACGTAAAAGAAATGAAGAAAAATGGACTTCAATGGCGTGAGTCACCTGAGGTGAAGAACCTCGACGGCGAGCTTTGCCGGAGGTGGTGGAGCCGCCTCAACACTTCCTCGACCGACCTGACACACGGAGAAAGAAGCTGTCACCTTCCTCTCACAATAGAGCACGAAAGGGGGAGCGAAGTGATGATTACAATATACACAGAGATAATATGATCAAATTATGTGATATACAACTTTAATGATTGATCTATAAACTCCAATTTCACATAATCTATATTCCTTACTTACAGCAGACAAGATATCTATAATTGCACACCATCTCTGCATAAATCAACTGATCATGATTTTCTAATCAAGAAAAATGTTTTCAAAAAAATATATCGACTACATATTTCATTCCTAATCAGTCTTGTCAAGTCACCTGAATATAACTTAACTAATTATCTGCATGAATTAAGCAAATCATATGGAAATGAATTGGGTATATATAGCATTAAATATAACACACTGATTTGACTCTACAAAACCTCACTTTTTATTGGGAAGAAAATGGAAGGGAAGATAGTATAAATTGACCACTCATTATAGCTTGGATAAAGCCCACAATTTTTGTTGGAAAGAAATGGAGAGGGGGAATAGTGCAAAAGTTCCTCTCTTTAATATCATGCATGTGCACCAATTACCCCTCCCCTTTCCCATGCATGGAGCCCCATCTCCACCCCTTCCCCATGCATATTCATTTAAATCTTGTCTTTATTTGCATGGGGAGTCCCCACTCATAGCCGCACAAAGCAAGCATAAAAGGGGGGTCATCACGTACTCACCCTGGGCTCATTCTCATCCTCATGCTCTCTCTTTCTCGGATTCCATATACTCGACCTCTCCCTCTCTCGTTTTTTTGCAGGCACAAAGATAGCACTTCGTCTCCAGCCATCTTCTTGGATTTCAGGCCGTCATCTTGGTCTTGCTGCGGCCCGCAGCTCGCAGCCCGTGCATGCCATTCTCCTCCGTTCAGCCAACGGTACCATCTCGCTGCAGCCCGCAACTGTGCATCACTGGCTGTGCACCTCAGCTATTGTGCACTCCTCCTCACGTGTGGGTACACACGCACGGCCACCGTCCCCAGTCGTGCGCGGCTGCGTGACCAGTCCCTGCCCTCCAGTTGCACGAAGCCATCCTCCCACACTGTGCGTGGGCTCTATCCGTCGTCCGGTGCAGCCGTCCTCGTGTGCAGTCCCTCGGTCAAGCCCGCGCACCTTCTCGCCTCCACACTCCAACCTGCACTACCACCGGTCGTGCCATCCTCCTCCAGCAGCAACTGCCCGCGTGGCCTCTCTCTCATTCCAGACGCAGTGTTGCGCTTCTAGCAACTCCCGCTACAGCTCGTGTCATCCCTGTGCAAGCAGCCTCCAGAATCACCTCTCCTCTTATGCTTTCGTATTTTTATTTTAAATGTTTTTGATAGATTAGAATTCCAGTAACGTTTTGGACTAGTCATTACTAGCTTCTTTGTCTTCTAATTGCAATCTACCTTTTCTCTATTCTTAATTGCGTAAACTTCACATTTCCAGCCTCTTTGATTCTTTAATCAGTTGAGTTAATTTTCTCTTAGTTTTATTGCAAAGCAACCCTTATATTTTACTCTACTTACAAACTAACCCCTGATACTCTTTCCATGTTTTTAAAGTATTATAAAATTAGACGAAACACCAAAAAATCTTTACAAATTAGGAGAGTTTATTTAAGATACTTTGACATATGTTTCATTGTGTGTCTAACAACCTTTAACTTGCAACTAAAAATAGAATCTTTCATTACCCGTTAGTAGTTGTATGCAAAATACTTCAAAGAAAATGAGCGAAGCTTGCTAAGTCCCTGTGGATCGAACCTCTACTTGCCATATGCATTTTATATGCCTCCATTGTGCTCGTAGTTGTAATTTATTTGTTTGATAACGGTTTATCGTGGGAAAACAACGACTTGATAAAATCATCATTTTAAACCGCGAAAAACCTTGTCAACACGAAGCTGGTGCAAAAGGGGTTCAAATTTGAATCAAAAGGACGGGGGTTCATATATGAAGGGTTGATGAAATGGCTCTGGTGCTCCAAAGGTCGAGGAAGATCGATGAAATCGTGGATCCAATCCTCGAGGGGATCCCTGGACGTGTTAGCTAGACTATGAAGGATATGGTTAGATCCTCAAGCGCATAAAGGAAGCGTGAGCATCGTATCGAATACAACGAAGAACGACTAGTTGGACTAGTTGTTCTATGCAGTGGAAATTAAAAAAATTTAATGCGACGAAATCACATGATCCAAGAACACTTCTCGGATCATTTCGTTTAAAACACAAACAAGTAATAGGATTACCTCTTGAAGTGTGGTTGTGATCGGTCTCTAAACAAAGAGACCTCATGTCTCAAGTCCGATCCGACGGAGGAGACACTTGCGCGCGCGGGGATGAACCGCGTGCTTCTCGCAATCCATGTTGATGATCCAAGCGACGGATCTCCTGATTTCGACACACGAGATCCGATGTCTTCTTCATGAGCAAGGAGCACTGAAGGAGACGGAGATCCATGAGAAAACGATCGGGCAGCATAACGACGATGTTGCGGCGATGAAGAGCCTCTCTAGGGCATCCATGGTGGACAGCCATGAGAGGGGGAGAGAGAGGGCTGACGTGTAGAGAGAATAGAGAGAGAGAGAGAGATGCTTCTCGAGCATTGTGTAAAGAAGAGCAATGGGGTGCCTCTCCTTTTATAACATTTTGGGATCCATGGATCTCAATGCATGGGACAACACAAATCCAATGGTCCTCATTGATTGTGTTTCTTTTAATGGCTAACATTTGTGTTGGTAAAAACCAACAACAATTAATTTAATAAAAATCAAATATATATTAAATATAATTTGATTTATATCAAATCAATCTCCATTGTAGAAATAGGAAAGGAGGCAAGCCTCCTTCCATGAAGGGATTGGACGGCCACCACATTCCATGTAGGAAATGTCGCCGTCCACCCTCTATACAAAGGAAGGTGGCTTCTTCTCCTTTTATTCCATGAGATACATTATCCCATTAATTTCTCCAATATTTGCAACAACTTTTGTTGCAAATTATTTCACAAAAATAAATCCAATTTATTTTGTGAACATTGCAATCATGCCATTGAAAATTTGTGAATCACATTCACAACCCAAAATAAAATATAAATTATATTTTCAATTTAATGTCCAATGTGAGTGCAATTCACATTAACATTTAATTAACAAATGTAAATTACAAACATCTCTCTCTTATATATTATAAATCACATTTATAATATATTTGATTAATATGGATATTGCTATCCACATTATTCATATCCATGATAATTAAATCACATTTAATCATCTTGGATCTATATTCTCTTGTGTCTAAATAATATGAATCACATTCACATTATTTATGTCTTTGATAATTAAATCACATTTAATTATCTAAGACAACTCTCTTTATAATATAATATGAATCGAATTCATATTAATCATGATAATTAAATCACATTTAATTATCCATTTTCTCAGTGCTCGGATATATATATATATATATATATATATCAACAATAGAATTATCCGTGAACTCCTTCAAGGATAATGCGCTTTCTCCGCGAATACTTGGAGATAAGGACATGGCGATTGTATTGTTCCACGTATAGTGACTTGGATAATTGAGATCATATCTCAAATCCAGATCGCAGGTCTCCCATAGATGCTTGATTAAATCAAGACTGCAAATCTAATCTTCTCATTGCATCTGAATCACATTCAGATCAATGTCCAACATTTGGACTAAGATCAGATTACTTTTCTACCGAGAGGAGTCACTAAAATCCAGACCCGTTTCATCACTCCCTAGGAATGGAAGCGTCATGGTTATACAATCGTTTATGATGCCATCAACCTCAGGTATTCCCAATACCTGTACATCCTGCATACTGGAAGAATCGGAATAAACCCGAACTATTAGATCAACTTTACATTGTCTACTTCAGGATTTTATCAGTAAGTTTCTTATTCGATCATTGGGAGTTGGTATTGATCATACACTTTCAAAAAGTGTATATCATACCTAGGTCTTGATCATATACTTTCCAAAAATATATATCAAACCTACAAATTCAGTCAATCTTCCAAAGCGAGACGACCGTGCGCACGGAATTTGATTCTTCCCAATATCTCATGAGTGAGCTCATGTCTTCCGGTTCAGTAACTGAACATGTATGATCCCTTTGAGAGATTGTATTACTCATATGCCCTTACATGCCCACCAGCGCGCCGGTGTATAGACCTTGGTTAGGTCATCAACCTATTGGTCTGCCAAATATACATACTTAGACATATAGTAACACATCTGCCTCCGGTCAGAGGATGCGTGCCTGTATCGTGACAGCATACGATATAGGACTTTGGTTATCTCGATCTCGTTAAGTCCACTCTTTGACCTAACTTATCCAATACCTCTGAATCTCTATTCCTATGCAGAGGACCTGCATCAAGAGGTCGGTTAGATATCAGCCTTTAGACATAAGGATTGCCATCTCCTACTCAGGCTGGAGATCATCTCTTAACAATCATTTGACGGTGCTTGATGAGTCCTCAATCTAACTCTTTAGATATTCATCCAAGCGACAGCCTCTAAGATTCAAAAGTTGAATCAATAGCTGTATGATCATCAAGATGGCCATGGTACATAACCCTAATTGTACTAAGGGACCTATTATGTAAATTATTTATTCTTCATTTCAGATCAGGGAATGATATGTGCAATAACATTTATTGCATAATGGCTCGCCGTGGGCTCGCATTTCCAACAATCTCCCACTGGCCCAAAGAGCCATTAATGGACCAATCATTTAAACCCGCACTCATATGACAATCATAGGCTATTTAGAAAATAGCTAGGTAGATCAGTCACTCTGTTCCTGCGAGACTACGTCAAGTCCTTTTACGGCACTTGCATATCCCCAGTAACAGTGCTTGCATCTATTGCGAATATTGCATCTTTTGCAACCAATACTCAATCTTGTTAGTTACAGTGTCCTTGACACTACAACTTAACAATTATCATAACCAGTATTTTCATAATCCTTATCAGAATACCCATATTCCTAGAGATCACTATCTCTTAAGGTATCCACAGTTAAGACCTTTTAGATCTCTATCTATAAAGTCTTAAGTTTTTTTGAAGATAAGACTTTGAGATCACTATCTCAAAAAATCTTGTCCTCTATGAAGATATTGTTTTCTTTTACTGCAATCAAGTGTTTTTCTCTCCATATTAGGATTAGCAACAGTTTACTACTCCCACTGCATGGCAGGTATCTGGCTTTTGTACACATCTAGCATACACTCAGCCTCTCGTAACTGATGCACAAGTGATAGCAGTACTAGCATTCACTTCCTCAACTCTTTGAGGTGCTATCCCTTTAGATAGGTCAGTACCATATCTTAAGGGATGGAAGCCTTTCTTGGAATTTCTAAGAATAGAATATGTCTAAGGTGTACTACAAATGTGACAGTCCCATTATCCTCTTCTCTTTGCTTCTGAACAACTTTAGAACTAAGATCTAAGAGGTATCTTTGAAATCATATTTCAAGATATGGAACAACCAGATTATAAAACACTTATTATCATCCTTATATCATTTTAAATAATTAGGATATTATCTACATTTAGCATGATGAACACAAAGGCACTCCCACTAACCTTCACATGGCTCATCTAGATTTTATCTGAAATCATAACATTTATGATTTCATCAAATCTTATGGTCCAACTTCAAGAAGCTTATTTGAGTCCATAGATGGATTTCTTAGCTTTCACATCTTGTTTTTCTCAACCATGAAGCCCTGGAGCTACTTCATGTGAATAATCTTAGAGAGGTATTCATAGAGGAATGTAATCTTGATTTCTTTCTCTTGAAGATCCATTTATACATTTATGGGTCTTATCCATATAGGTGGATCCTCGAGGGTCCATATACAACACTTGTATATGAAGTCTACATTAGACTTTTATTACTAACATCCATCTATCCATGCTATGATCTTCAGAAGCTTCATCACATGAAGTTCGATCACTGTCAGATTTAACTGACACACGGAATACATCCTCAAACTCATTTGAAGAGGTATAAGTGTTTCATCTTTTAATTGTTCTTTTTAGTTTCCAATTTCAGGAGCCTCGTTATCTTCTGAAGATTAAATGAGTTCCTACACTTCATTTTCATCTTGATTCTAAAGAGAGTCATCTTCTAATAATCACATTCTCAGAGATGAGATCTTTTAAGAATCTCAAGGTCATAAAGTAGGTATCCAATACCATCCTTTATTTTCCTAATGAAGCTGCACTTTCTAGTGCTTAATTCCAGCTTACTTGCATGGAATCTCATTAAGGATATATAATGTAGTATCTACTACATATATACCTGGAAACTAAGAGGAAATTATGCTAAAATTCATCATTGATCAAATCATGTCACACACGATCCAATTGTATCTCCCTATAACTCTATTGATTCAAGGTGTCTTAGGAGGATTGAGATAGAAATGATATTCATATCTCCATAAGGTATTCTTTGAATTTATCTAGCAGCTACTTGCTACCTAGATTAGATCAAATTCATTTTATCTTCCTTCAAACTTTGGTTCTAAACCAAAAATAATGAAATCTTTGAACATTTCAAAGGTATCTTAGGTGAAGAGAAGAAATCTCATATCATACTTAATCATCAACAGATATCACATATCCACAATATTTACTATGATATAGATGACCTGCATACATCAATATGTATGAGATCCTGAATACCTTGACATCTTACACCTTTCCCAAGGAAGGGTGTGTTGGACATTTTTTACTTTTGAATACAATATTCACAAGTATGTAAGATTTGAACCTTTAGACAATCTAAACTTCCTTCTCTCACTAGTTCATTGATCTCATCAACAGACATATGTCCAAAACTTGATGCCAGAGCATTGCCAAATGATCTTCATCCTCCAATTGATCTTATAAAGATTTTAATTTCAATATTAGAAATCTTAATGAACCATTGATTAATTTTCTAATTTTGTGGAGTCCACTAGATGTTAGATTACTTTCTGAAATATATCCATCATAACTCTTTATGATAGTTCTATCTCAGATATCATGTTTATTTCCAAAATTTAGAAACAAACAATGAGTGTATTCTTATATCTTGGTTATAGAGACATTCTCTAAGACTAAGGTCTCTCCCACTGAAATTATGAATCCTTTCAATCCAATAGAGATTGTTGCAACAATTGCATCAATATCTATGTGGATGACTATAAGTCTTAAGATCAAATTTTCTAGTCTTTTAAAACATATGCAACCCATTGCAAGTGTTGTAGAAGATTGAGATACAATCACAAGACTTTATCTTATTTAATAAGCAAGTCAATATCAATGATTTATGTAGATTATTCTGATGCTCTATCCGAGTCCTTCTCTAGGATTCTAGACATACTTGATAATCATACTATCAACACATCAACTTATTGCAATATTGGCATTCATCCAACTCTTTGGATGTCATATGGAAGTCACAAAAGTACAGTCAACTCTTTGACTATCCTTCTCACTTGGGTCCAACCCATGCTTCCACTGTGCTCCCTTTATCTATAAACAACCATTGCTTAAAACTAAGGATCTCTTATGTTAAATTCAAAAGAATGCAATGTAAGAGTATTTCAACATTTATACATGCTTCATTAATTTCATACAATATGAATATTATGAAGCTTCATGAATGACTAGAGTATAGACAATAGAACGATGACACTCATCATATCTACATCCATCTAAACTCTTAAAACATTGATTTAGGCAGGTATTCAAATATTTTGAATATATCATCTCTTATAGAGCGACCATTCTGCATGATGCAGTGAACCATGTCATACATGATAAATGTCAAGAGCACATATGTAGGCCAGAATATCTTCTTAGATTTTATAAGGATTAATTGACAATTGCGATTATCATCGACATGTCACTTCCAAAGTACATCCGATTATGTGTCCAACTGCAAGTACAATATTTGGATCATGAGTCCAATCCATGATATTCTACTGGTTATTATTGAGTATATCATTGAGTGGGTTTTAATGAAGGACTATCTGAAATAAGAAATTTGCATAAGTGTACATATTTATAAATACATATTTTACTTTGATTTAGGAATTTTTATATCAAAGTTGTCTTGTCTTGTCAACACTGAAAGTTCATTCCCTTAATCACTTTCAATGTAAGAGATATACTTACCATTATATCTCAAACAAGATCTGGGATCTCCTTCCTTATCTTTGTTGCATCCCAATAATATGAGAACCTACAACTCGGATAAAAAGAAGCGGGAACATATTCCGCCTTGCAAGTCCATCTTGCATCTCCCAATTCGGTATTTAACACACGGGCCCACCACCCCTAAGGCAATGTTGACCTATCATAAATTGAACCAACCGTCAACAGGAATACAACTCGCTATGCACAATCCAATATCGCCCCAATAATATGAGGAACCGATATTGAGGTCACTACGCATACGTCCTTACTCTTTCGAGAAGCGAAGAGCCCGATCCAGATGCGCTTGCATACAGGAGCTGTCACTTCAGACAGGCGTCTCCTACATACAATCCCTGGCGACGGAACCCTCCGCCTTGACGGGAGACCATGGATGTCACTTATGTGATCCTCCATACCATATTCAAATTCTAATTAATCATTATGAATCATATTCATTATGATTAATTATTCCTAGGAAAATAACATCTCTATTTATAATAGAGTGTTTTAATTTTAATTGGATTCTAATTAATCAAATCATATTAAATTAATGATCCAATTAATATCCAACAAACATTTTAATTTGTTGCTTGAAATTATGGTATTATCTCAAATACGTATTATTTCAAATTTTAATAATTAGAAATACATCATGATTTCTTAAGCATTATACTAACCCTACCCGTTGTCATGGCCAGTACCGACGAGAGTGGGACGGACCACATACATTACAACCCACAACCCCAATGCTCTCTGACTAGGCACCATATCCATCTCGGGAAAGGATAATGCAAAATAGATCATTTTGTACTTGAGATGATCATCGGTTCTTCAACCGAATATATACCATATAATAACAATCGAAACAATTTTGATTAATATTATAATGAGGTTTGCTAAACAAATCTCAAATCCTATTCAAGCAACATGTTTGTTGGAATGTAGACCATGTAGATCATGTAACCAATTAGTGAGCTAGATCACATCTAATCAAATATTGGTTAAGGCAATGTCATTTAAGGAAATATTTATCACAAAATATTTCACAAATATTTATGCACAATAATTTCAGGAAATTAAACAATTTAATTTCACTAATTGAGTAAATGACAATCACAAGGTTCTTGATTAGGAAAGTATTTCCAGCAGTGACCCTCACTTACTAAAAATACCATATCTCAACCAATTTAAATCCAAATTAAGCAAAGTAAGTTCGTAAAGTTTTCTAATTTGATTTACAACAGAACCTAAGTGATTTGTATGCATTTAAAGCGTATCAAATCTGCAAATAACATCTTATCTACGTTAAGATTCGCAGTCCCCGAAACAGTGGATACATGTTCACTAAAATGAGCATAACTCGAGCATACGGAATCAAAATCACGCAAACTCAGATCCTACAGTTTTCTTTTTTAATGAGGAAAAAATACAATTATTATTTTCGAGTTTAAACAAATTAAACAGTGCCGAAAATAATCTCAAAACATAGATGCGAAAATGAAATGCAAGAAAACTTTCGCAAACCCTAATGAACCCAAGTCATCCTAGGTTAATGGTTTGTATCCAAAAACACCGACCTAAGGCTCTGATACCACTTGAAGTATATAGTTAGATCCTCAAGCGCATCATGGAAGCGTGAGCATCGTATCAAATACAACGAAGAACGACTAGTCGGACTAGTTGTTCTATGCAGCGAAAATTAAAAAATTTAGTGCGATGAAACCACATGATTCAAGAACATTTCTCGAATCGCTTTGTCTAAACCACAAACAAGTAATAGGATTACCTCTTGAAGTCTGGTTGCGATCGAGTCTCTAAAGAGACCTACTGTCTCAAGTCCGATCCGACGGAGGAGACGCTTGCGAGCACGAGGATGAACTGCGTGCTTCTCACAATCCATGTTGATGATCCAAGCAACAGGTCTCCTGATCTCAACACACGAGATCCGATATCTTCTTCACGAGCGAGGCGCACCGAAGGAGGCGAAGATCCACGAGCAAACGATCGGGTAGCATAACTACGACTTTACGGCGATGAAGAACCTCTCTAGGGCATCCATGGTGGACGGCCATGAGAGGGAGAGAGAGGGCTGATGTGTAGAGAGAAAAGAGAGAGAGATGCTTCTCAAGCATTGTATAAAGAAGAGCAATGAGGTGCCTCTCCTTTTATAATATTTTGGGATCCATGGATCTCAATCTACGGGACAACATAAATCCAGTGGTCCTCATTGCTTGTGTTTCTTTTAATGGCTAAGATTTGTGTTGGTAAAAACCAACAACAATTAATTTAATAAAAATCAAATATATATATATATATATATATTAAATATAATCTGATTTATATCAAATCAATCTCCATTGAAGAAATAGGAAAGGAGGCAAGCCTCCTTCCATAAAGGGAGTGGACGGCCACCACATTCCATGTACGAAATGTGGTCGTCCACCCTCCATACAAGGAAGGTGGCTTCTTCTCCTTTTATTCCATGAGATACATTATCCGATTAATTTCTCCAATATTTGCAACAACTTTTGTTGCAAATTATTTCACAAAAATAAATCCAATTTATTTTGTGAACATTGCAATCATGCCAATGAAATTTGTGAATCACATTCACAACCCAAAATAAAATGTAAATTACTTTTCAATTTAATGTCCAATGTGAATCCAATTCACATTAACATTTAACAAACAAAATGTAAATTACAAACATCTCTCTCTTATATATTATAAATCACATTTATAATATATTTGATTAACATGGATATTACTTTCCACATTATTCATATCCATGATAATTAAATCACATTTAATCATCTTGGATCTCTATTCTCTTGTGTCCAAATAATATGAATCACATTCACATTATTTATGTCTTTGATAATTAAATCACATTTAATTATCTAAGACAACTCTCTTTATAATATGAATCGAATTCATATTAATCATGATAATTAAATCACATTTAACTATCCATTTTCTCAGTGCTCGGATATATATATATCAACAATAGAATTATCCGTGAACTCCTTCAAGGATAATGCGCTTTCTCCGCGAATACTTGAAGATAAGGACAGGGCGATTGTATTGTTCCACTTATAGTGACTTGGATAATTGAGATCATATCTCAAATCCAGATTGCAGGCCTCCCATAGATGCTTGATTAAATCAAGACCGCAAATCTAATCTTCCCATTGCATCTGAATCACATTCAGATCAATGTCCAATATTTGGACTAAGATCAAATTACTTTTCTACCGAGAGGAGTCACTAAAATCCAGACCCGTTTCATCACTCCCTAGGAATGGAAGCGTCATAGTTATACAATCGTTTATGATCACATCACCCTCAGGTATTCCCAATACCTGTACATCTTGCATATGACTCAGAATAAACCCGAACTATTAGATCAACTTTACACTGTCTACTTCAGGGTTTTATCAGTAAGTTTCTTATTCGATTATTGGGAGTTGGTATTGATCATGCACTTTCAAAAAGCGTATATCATACCTTGGTCTTGATCATATACTTTCCAAAAATATATATATCAAACCTACAAATTCAGTCAAGCTACCAAAGCGAGACGATCGTACGCACGAAATTTGATTCTTCCCAATATCTCATGAGTGAGCTCATGTCTTCCGGTTCAGTAACTGAACCTGTATGATCCCTTTGAGAGATCGTATTACTCATATGCCCTTACATGCACACCAGCACGCCGGTGTATAGACCTTGGTTAGGTCATCAATCTATTGGTCTGCCAAATGCACATACTTAGACTTATAGTAACACATCTGCCTCCGGTCAGAGGATGCGTGCCTGTATCGTGACAGCATACGATATAGGATTTTGGTTATCCCGATCTCGTTAAGTCAACTCTTTCACCTAACTTATCCAACACCTCCGAATCTCTATTCCTATGCAGAGGACCTGCAGCAAGGGGTTGGTTAGATATCAGCCTTTAGAGATAAGGATTGCCATCTCCTACTCAGGCTGGAGATCATCTCTTGACAATCATTTGACGGTGCTTGATGAGTCCTCAATCTAACTCTTTAGATATTCATCCAAGCACCTGCCTCTATGATTCAACAGTTGAATCAACAGCTGTATGATCATCAAGATGGCCATGGTACATAACCCTAATTGTACTAAGGGACCTATTATGCAAACTATTTATTATTCATTTCAGATCAGGGAATGATATGTGCAATAACATTTATTGCATAA
Organism: Ottelia alismoides; assembly: GCA_037367405.1. NCBI lineage: Eukaryota > Viridiplantae > Streptophyta > Magnoliopsida > Alismatales > Hydrocharitaceae > Ottelia > Ottelia alismoides. Next base: position 692,916 of record JAZKJV010000540.1, on the reverse strand, counting down.
TAGCTCGCCGTGGGCTCGTATTTCCAACAGACTATTGAGGAGCAAAAGTGGAGAAGGCATCGACACGAAAGGAGGAAAGCTTTGACCTTGAAAAATATGCAAATACGGGACAAAACGAGGTCTGGCGCATACGTGGACCAACCAGGGAAAATCCCGAAAAAAAATCATTTTTAAAATCATTTAAAAATAGTAAATGATTTAATTAATTTTAGATTATTATATAAAAAATATTTATTATTTATAAATTATTTTATTATAATTTTTTATTTATTTTTTGATTTTTAAAATTACAAGTTCCCTTTTTAAGGGCTATATATAGGTATATTCATCTATATATTTTAATAATTTATTTTTATTTTATATATTTAATTTTATTATTTTTGTTTATTATTTTATAAATTTACAACTCAATTTTATATACTTAAATATATTTTTATTTTATTTTTATGAAGTGTTTTGTACAATTAAATAAATAGAAGTATAGTCTATATATGTATATTTATAGGTATCATACCTATGTGTTTTATTTACGTATTTTATTTTGTATTTTCTTTATGTTTTTATTCATGTTTTAATATACACATATATTACAAATATATTTACAAAATTACAAAAATATAAAAATGTAAAAATAATGAATAATAAATAAAATGGATATTTTAATATGTACAAGTATACAATAGGGGTCCAAACTCAACTTTCAAATCGTAACTTCGAAAAATACGAACCACCTTCATTAAATAGCTTATTAAATGTTATATACCATTAAAGGTGATTTTTATAGATTTCAAGTTTTTATTTGAGAGATACAGGTCTGGAAAGTTGGGATTCTGGAAACTTATTCAAATCATAACTTTTTATTTGTACATTATTTTTATATGAAATCAATTTTGTATTTTTCTTTATTTACTTATCTACAACTTTCATGTTAAAAGTTTCTTTATTTGATGTATAAAAAGTGGAACTAAAAAATAGTCTCAAAAAGAATAAAGAATGAATTAAATAAAAGGTATTTTTATTGTATTTTGGCACTTATCTCCCCCTACTTTATTCCTTATCGACCTATTCATCCAGATGCCTAGGTATCGAGGTTTCGGCTCCTAAAATATTTGCAATATTTTATTCTTTTTCTTTTCTTTTCTTTATTCTATAATTTTGTCTTTAAAAATCGTATTTTATACACTATTTACATACACACGCATGAATACTAAAATGCATGAATTAAGGGTATTTACATGTATTTACTAGGGTTTTTGAGGACAAAATGATAGAATAAAGATGATGAAATGGAGGTTCATCACTGTACATAGTATTAAAAAATGCAAAAATAAAAAACTTCAAAAAAATAGACAAGCAAAAGTCAAATAAAAATCAATTCCCGTAGGAGCATGTATTCAATAAGCAAGCTTGAGCTTCAAAGTCAAAGACATGTGAGCGTCCAACCGGATTACTTAGATACATTGGTCAAGTATCGTAGGATAGGTAACTACACTAGGTATCGTCCATTCTCTTTTCCACCTCCTTTTCTTGAGTTGGTTGTACTTGAACTTAGAAGGGAATACCCCGCTTCTACAGGAAAGATTGTTGGATGGGAAATTAGGGTCACCATGTTGTACAAGACTGACTTCTACATCTTCAACCGAGAGGAAATATATATCACACACAGTGTACAAGATAAACTCATAGTCATAAGGGATTGTGTATGATGTCGAGCTATTCTGACATGCCTTTTAAGGAGACTTATATAGAGTTTCGTGACTCTCAAAGGGCTGTCGTGTTTCAAGTCCGGTTCCTAGACAAGGTTCTGAGCACACCTAAAATTCAAAGGACAAATGAGCTCGTAACTTTGATATTATGAAGATACATTCAAAAGTTAACATCAATCCAAGTTATTTCTATTTCTTTTATTTAGTTTCTTTTCTGCACTTATAAACTTAAGTGTTTGCTAGGATTACCAAAGGCAAGTATCGGGGTGATGAATCTGCATTTCATTACACTTATACTTTCATTTTATTCTTAAATCCCTAGCTAAATGCATGTACTCCTCATTAATTTGTCAAAATAAACACTCTGTAATTTGTACAAATATTGTATAAAATATTGCAATTGTATTTAACACCAAAATTAAAGAATAAAGGAAGAAAAGAAAAATAAATGAAACACCATAGGCTTTGAGAGACCCTAGACCTCGAGACCCAGTCGTTATGATGACTTGGTTGATAAGGAATAAAGTAGTGGAGATAGGGAAGAAGAACTATACAAATATACATAGAAAACCATACATAAAACCTAATTTTGACTCATCTATAATTGATTTTGGCACCTATTTAATTTTATTATTTTTACACCTCAAATAATAAAATCCTATATGTGAATAATGTAGATAAATTCAAATCAAAATATAAAATTTATTTCACAGAAAAATAATGCACAGTAGGCTCGGGACACCCAAAATAAAAAGCCAGAATTGAAACTTCACAGACATGTATCTCCTAAATACTGGTTCAAAAGATATCAAAATCACCTTTAATCGTATATAATTTCTATTAAGCTATTTAATGAAGGTGGTATCATTTGATTTGGAGCTGCAATGCAAAACTTAGGTTTTGGGCTCATATTGTGTAATATACATGCATATTTCATTCAATATAATTATTATTTGTATTTATAAATTCTTTTATTTTTACAAAATTTTAAATATTATTTAGAAAACATATCCATAATTAAAATAAATTAAAACCATCAAAATAAAAAAAATAAATCATATAGTCAAAACATTGATGAAATATTCATATATATATATATCCCTATAAAGATTTATAAATAATTATTTAAGTATACAAATAAGTTCATAAAAATATAAGAAAAATACCTAATATCTAATTAAATAAATTAAAATTATATGAAATACATGTATAAAATAATAAAATATATACTACAAAATAAATTTTAATATTCAAAATATATTTTAAATATAAATAATAAAATATATACTACAAAAAACCTAATATTTACCCATTAATATACATGTAAATATTAACTTGTAATAAAATTCCACGAAAAAAAATAAAAAAATTATGTATAAAATACTACATAAAATTAGAAAATTTTTTGTTTAACAATAAAAATTTAATTAATTTGTTTAATATTTATTATTGAATAAAAACTTATTTTTGAGTCCTTTCTGGTTGGTACACATGGGACAACCAGAACCTTTTGACAGGTGACCTCAAGTCAAATCCCTTCTTCACTCCCTATCCCCTTTCAAAATGTGTGACCGCTCATCTTCTCCAATTTTTGTGACAACTCCGTTGCTCAATATGTGTACCTCCCTTCATCGAAACTCATCATCTTCCATCGCTCTACCACACCATACCATCTGATCATTCAAACTTTTATCCAAACCTCACCAAACCCGTGATCAAAGTTGACCCTTGCTTTGTGTATAAATAAAGCTCCCAGCTTACTTTTTTATTTTGATCCCTCTTCCTTGTTTCTTAAGTCCTCAATTTGTGCCTAGGACCCGTGCTTGGTGTCAGGAAGCCGATGAAGCTGACTTGCAGCGAGGAGGAAGCTTAGAGGAGGAGCATTCAAGCATCGCCAGGAGCTCTGTCGGTGGCCCTGCCTCTTTACCCCCTGACCAAATTAAGGACTTTTCCCATCATACGTAAATAGTATTCATAGCTTAGATTTCAATTATGTAGTTAGTTTTTAATTTAGTCCAGTAGTTTAGCGTGAATCACAAGTCCTTTCGCCTTGAGCTCGAGCTTCATGCTTATTCTCTAGAGATTCGGCCAATCACCTACGTCGTTGACCACCTCATTTTGATCCCCGACGGTTCTCCACGAAACCCCCTAATTTTCCCCTTGAATCCTACACATATTCGAGGTCCGCAAGCTCTGTCGCCGTTCGTCAGAGCTCATCTGCCCAAACATCCATGGTACTATCGGCTTCAAATTTTTGGCAGAGACCTTCATTTCGAGCCGATAAACATTTTATGCAGGAACCTAAGCTCTGAAATGCACTTGGAGCAGCAATTGAAGCCTCATTCCATACTCTAATATGAAGTAACTTCAACTCGCTAGATCTCTGATGCTGTAACGTTCCGGGCTTATGCCTTCGGTCCGTTAGCGGAGCATTATTGACCCTGACAACCTCTTGGGATCGGACCCATACGGACCCGATTATCCCCCCAAAATACTTAAGCCGGGTTGTTCGGTAGTAACCTCCTCACTTTTTATCCCACCCGGAAATTTTTGTGTTCCACGGTGTGAGACTTTTGTTTGGGTTTTATTGTAAAATCCCCAATAAAAGTCTCACACCGTGGAACATAAAAATTTCCGGGTGGGATAAAAAGTGAGGAGGTTACTACCGAACAACCCGGCTTAAGCATTTTGGGGGTGGTTAATCGGGTCCGTATGGGTCCGATCCCAAGAGGTTGTCAGAGTCAGTAATGCTCCGCTAACGGACTGGGACCTAAGCCCGGGACGCTACAATGGTATCAGAGCCGAATGCCCTCTGACAGTGGAAAGGGCTACCCGAGAGGTGGAGCCGCTCCTACAAGAGGTTGGAGGAAATGGCTACCCAGAGCATGCAGCCGCCACTGTCACTGGGAAGAAGTGATGTGTCATGTCGCAACGAGGACGTTGCGAATATAAGCGGGGGAGGTTGTACAACCCCAAACAAAATTCTCACACCGTGGAACACAAAAATTTCCGGGTGGGATAAAAAGTGAGGAGGTTACTACTGAACAACCCGGCTTAAGCATTTTGAAGGTGGTTAATCGGGTCCGTATGGGTCCGATACCAAGAAGTTGTCAGGGTCGGTAATGCTCCGCTAACGGACCGGAGAACTAAGCCCGGGACATTACAGATGCTGAGATTTGAAACTTTTGGAGCCACCTACAATTGCGGGACAACGTCGGGAAGTTGTTGCACCCATCGGTGAGGCGAATTGTGGTCAGAGCGAGGAGGAATCGATGTTCGAAGCTCAGCCAACTCGGAGTTCATCCGTTTTCATACAACCAACCTCCCAGCCGTAGGATCAAGAAGGTCCAGCCATATCTAATCTGGGTCGTTGAATTAAATCAAAGCGGTACGCTCTCCCCTCAGTCGATTTGCGCTTAAGTGACCCACGTGACGCATCAACCATCGTTCACTTATGCCCAATTTGTGTAATTTTCATAGGGCCCCTTTCATATTTTGAAAATTAGTTTTTATATAAAATTATTCTGTAGTGTAACTATATTCAGATAAATTGTAATGGAACCTTTGTAACGTATTTTTTTACACTTTAATCCTTGCCAGGCAAGTGATAGGGCATATTTTTGTTTGTAAAATTGCTTGTATGCCCCTAAAACTCCCTAGATATGTTATGCTTTAAATTAATGTTTATATTTAAGGGATTTTTACATCCATAACCCTAAGTAATTTTGTAATTACATTCATAACCCCACGTAATCGCGAATTACATCCAAGACCCCGAATAACTTTCCGTCTTACACCTATGACCATCCGTTAGTTTAGTTATTTAACTCAATCAGATAATTGAGTTAACTAACCAAACCATGATCTAACGGCTGGGATCAACCAAAAGTAAAAAAATGAAAATATTATGTCCCTCCTCCCACGATCCGACACTTGTTCGTGAGACTGGAGGATGATAGTGTACCTTGGTGGAGGACAAGTGATGTAGCGTGGCAGCATGGGATGGTCGTATGCTACAGTGCGGTGGCTTGTGGTGGTATAGGACTGGGGGTCTGCAGCAATGGAGGTAACCTGTGGGAGGGGGTGCTGTGGGCGGCGGCGGGGGGGGGGGGGGGTGTTGGGGTGGAGGGGGCTTGGCAGTCTGCAGGGAGGTGGGCTTAACAGTTGCGTGAAGGTGGAGGAGGACGGGGGGCCTGCAGGTGAGGAAGCAGCGCCAGCGAGGGGGGAGGACTTGTACATCGTCTATCGGTAGGGGACTGATAGTTTCTTAATGGCGGAGGAGGATGGGGGGCCTGTCGGGTGTGGAAGAAGGGGCATGCATGGCAGGATTGTTGAGGATGGAGGAGGATGAGGGGGCCTACGGGTGAGGAAGCAGAGGCCTGCGAGGCAGGGCACTAACAGTTGTTTGCACACGGAGGGGGGAGGGGGAGAGCTCGACGGCGGACAGTAGAGGAGAAGCTCAGCCCAAGGCTTCGAGGGAGGCGAGACTTGGACATATCTTCGAGACAGGAAGTAGGAGGTGGCACTAGAGAGAGAAGGATGGGATGTTTTGTAAATATTAATGAATTTTAGGGGTATTTTTATCTTCCTTAATGGAAATCGTCAAATATAACAGATGTCCCAAACATAATATAACACAAGGTCATGTCATGTAAGAGTTAAGTGATACTTGAGGTTTCTTATGTAATTAATGATTATGCAGGGTTATGATTATAATTATGAAATTAATCAGGGTTATGGATGTAAAAATCCCTGTTTTTAATTGCTTTTAGATTCTTATGCTGCTTGGAGTTTTTATTTATATTCTATTTATTAAAATAACTCCTTTGCTCATTTAGATTGGGGAAATTATTTTAAGTACCTTAAACCATGTTTATTGATGTTATGTCTTAGGATTTGGCATTTATCTAATTTTTCTATTTATTAAATTTAGTTTAGGAGCCTTTTATTCCATGTTAGCCTTGAAGAATACAAAAAATATAAAACCTTCATTAAAAATCCCAAGAAAATTACATATGATTTATTATTGCATTTTATATCTACAGACCCAAAATCACAAAAAATATAAAAAAATACTTTACAATTAGCAAACCTTGTTAATCCTAAAAAATGTGGAAAATATTTTTGAAAATTTAAGAATATTACTTTCTATTATATATATATTATACACATAATAAAATTATTTTTTTATAAATTTTTAGCTCATTTTTTATTTTTAAGTTTCAAATGAATTCAACATATTTCAAAGGTTCTTGATTTTTATAGTCTAGACTTTAAAATTCCTAAAATTTAGAAAAAATACCATAAAATTACAAAAAAATAGAAAATAGAAAATATATATATTATTCTGTAAATTTTTATAATATTTAGCTATATTTATAATTGAAATATCCCTATATTGTATTATACAACTATATATAATTGGTACTATTACTAATTATTAGAAATGCCCTAAAATATTTTTAATCCCTTAGAAAATAAAAAGGACTATTCTCTTAGGTATTTTTTGATTTTTATATGTTTATTATACACATTATAAAATCATTCCTATATTATAAATATATATACTTTATATAATACATATTACTTATATCTAGTTTATATATACACCTACATTGTATATATTAAAAAAAAGAAACTAAATCATAAAAACTAAAATAATAATAATAATATACATTAATTGCAAAAGATAATTATTTAATTTAATTATCAACCAATAAAAACATTAATTAATAAATCAAGCAAGTATTATACAAATAGACCTATTTGATTTATTCATTATTTATTTATAAATAATATACCTGCTACACTAACTTGTCTCCTAGATTACTTGTCCACTTTATGCATTTATTTTTGGGTTATAATATTTTTTATATACATTTCATCTACATTTGTTGCTTCATTTTTATATTGTGGGTTAATTGTTAAATTACTTTGATTAGTGGCCGCCTCAGCAATGGTGTTCTCGCCTTGTAAGAATATCTGACCTTTGTGAATGTCTTAGTTTTCATTAATATATAGAAATTTATAAAAATAATTTCCAACAAAAATAGTACACATTGCAACTTGTACACATAGATGAAAAAGTCTCAAACAAAACTTCACATATCAATATCTTCTCCATATAAACTCAAATTGAACAAAACTCATGTCCATTGTATCTAAAATTAAAGTATCTATATAATGAAGTAGTTTCATTAATAATGGAGTCGAGATACAAAAGCTGACTTTCTGGGGTACTTGTATTGTGTAACTGTGCATAATATTAATATATTTTATTCTTTACATTTTTACTCTTTTTATATTTTTAAATATTGCATATATTATTTCAAAATATATAAAAATTATAAACATAAATAAAACACTTAAAATAGACCTAAAATAAATAATACATTAAAATATATAGGTTTGGTGTATATATAATAAATATACATGTATTTATTTATGCATGTAAATAAAATGATAAAAATACAACAAAACTAATTAAATATGTAATCAATAATATTATAAATATATAAATATATAAATATTATAATAATTACTGAAAAATCAAATTTAATATGTAAAATATATGTAAATAAACATATTTATACTTGTAAAAATTACATATAATAAAATAACTTCATCATGAGAAAATAGTTTATAAAATTATAAACAATTTTCATGTTTTAAGTTTTAATTAATAAAGTCAATTACTATTTATTAATAAATTCATACAATTTTTAGTTCTATTTTGTCTCATCTGATCCTACGTGGACCGATGAGAGCTCTTTAAATGTTGACTTGAGGGTCAACTGTACCAACTCCACCTTTAACTCCTGCCAGACCTCGAGACCCCCCATTTCTTCCATTTTTCATGCCTTCTCGTTGATGCCTCTCCTCTAAATTTCTCCACCATTCTGCACTTCCCACATCCCTCTCTCATGTCATGCCTCTACTTCTCACCAACCTCCAACCGATCACAAGCCATCTTCGCGACATGATCACCCATTTATCTATTTAAAAATAAATACCTCCGATTAATTTTGATTTTTTTGATTCTCTCTTTGCGTCGAAACCCAAGAAGCACTTACACTATAGGTTCATCTTCGAGACAGGAGGATGACTTCGCTGCTTCGCGGCATGCATAAGGCATAGAGGAGCGATCCACCATCGTTGGAGCACGTCTGCAGGTGATTCTCTACTCCCTGGTCATCATCCTAGTCGAGCTCATTTTATTTATTTTATAAGTTAGTTTTCTTTCCAACATTTCATTCCCACATTTTATTTTGATGTTTTAGCAGTTGTTTTAGCATTAATTCCAACATTAGTGTGCAACAGAGCACTAGCCTCTGACCTCTGCTCTCGTTGTGCTCCACCCATCATTTCAACTCCCGATCACCTCACTTCCTTTCTCATCATTTCTCTACATCGCAGACCATTTGACCCCCTCAATCTCGCTAGATCCAGACCATCTATCTCCAATCTATCTCCCTTCATCAAAGACCTCCACTACATTTCATTCCACACCTTTTTCCACCCAATAAAGGGACAAGACCCATTGCCATTCTCCCCCAATCTTCCTCTGCAGATGAATGCTGCGAAGGACCCCTCCTAGGGTTGATTTGAACCAACATGAAGCTCTCTTGGTGCCTGGACTTCCACGAGCAAACCAGACCTCTACCGATGGGACCTGGACTTCCTTAGCACCATCTTCAGCTACATATCACTTCCAGGCATCTATTGAGCATCTCAACAACAAGAGATACCGCCCGAGGTCTGAGATATGTCAGCTTAAAGCGGCCCAACAAAGTAGTTCCTCCATGTTCTTCCAAGGGTCTTTACTGTTAGATCAAGAACTCCTTCTAGGTCGAGCGACGACCACTAGATCTTGGAGCGTATCTACCGTCTGATGAAGTCCAGATCACGTCTCAGCCAGTCATATGCGAAGATGTATCTTGTAATCTCTGCTATCCACTCATACATGGATCCATATCCCCTATTGGATCCACGTCCATTTATGGGCGCATTTTGTATCAAATATTGTAAATATTATTCACAATATTAAAACTTCAAGGTATTTTCCAAATAGGATGCTACACTTTCCTGATATTGTATTTTAGTTCTCTCGCCTCATGTGGTGTGTCACGTGAGGTACAGTGAAAATTACTTGTATACCCGAATATTCGTTATACCTATTTTGAAATGAATTTATAATTTATTAAAATACAAATAGGTCCTTGTAATTGTAATATTTTTATTTTCAGAAAATTAAATATTTTTATTGCACTAAAAATTATAGGAAAATTATGTTATATGTAGGACACCTTGCTTGTCCATGCATAATTTTATTTGGTAGTTTAAGTTAGTTTTCTATTTCTAAAAATATAAAATATGCACTTTCTCCTTGTCTAAATATAAAAACCCATAAAATTATAAAACCTTTTTATCAAAAAATCAAATATATAAGATATATTATTATGTATTATATCAGTTACCCAAAAATCACAAAAATATATAAGATAAGACATAAAAATCATAAAACCATAAAATCCTTATAAAATCAACAAAAATTATCTAAATTTACAAAATAATGCCTTTTGTTTGTGAATTTCCTTTATTATATATACTATATATTAAAAATAATTTTAGATTAATTTTATATTATATATATTTATTAGATTTAAAACAATCTCTTTAGATTAATTTTATATTATCTATATTTATTAGATTTAAAACAATCTCTTATATTTATTTTATTCACATTTTTTATACATTTTATTATTTTAAAAATCAATAACAATTGGTAAAATTATACAAAAATTACTAAAAATAGAGAAAAAGATAAAAAAGATAAAATCATTTTATTTTTTATTTTGAGTATATTTTGTTTTATTTATAATAGAAATATCAATATTATCTATATATACTCTATATTACTTATAATTTCTATATTATATATTATATATACTATTATATATATCTTATTTTCAACATAAAAAAGAAATTAAAATTTTAAAAAAATTAAAAAAACAATTTCTAAAATAAAAATAAAATAATTAAAAAATTGATAAAAAGTTAAAATAAAATTAAAAGATGACATAAAAAATAAGAAGTAGACAGGGAAATATAAAGATACTAATTATTAATTAGCAATAATTACCAATAGTTAACTACCCTACCATTTTATTCCTTGTGTTCGACACTCTATGCTACTTATATTATACACACAGTTTGTGGAGTTATAATAAATTTCTAACTCACATCGTACACTTTGGTTGAACTATTCTTCACTTTGTGGGTTTGATTGTTGATTAATGGCATTTTGAGTGGTCCAACACCGTGACTACTAATTAGCCTTATTCAGATTAGTACATTATCTCATTTGTGCATCTATCACCTATCACCTATTGTGACCATTGGAGAAGAAATATCACTATAAAATAGAACAAATATAATTCTCTATAATTCCTTGCTCTCTTTGTTGTGATGATATAGAGGCAATGCCACCCCCACCCCACCTCCTCTATATACAACCTAACTACAAAATCCATCGTCATATTCTTGTACATAAAGAAAGAATATAAATCATTATTATTAGATTAGGATTCCATCTTTTTAGGATTCCCAAACTTAATACGACTCCTACTAACAAAAATTTCGTTCAGTATTTTTCAATGTATTTTGACCATTATATGACAAGCATTTTTTTTTGTTGTTTCTTATTGCTATTCTTTTTATGTAATTTCTTATTGATGTTCTTTTTATGTAGTTTCTTATGTTCTTATCCCTTTGTGATGTTCTACCATCCCTTATCTCCTCTTATTCAATTTCTCATTCAATACCAATGCATGAATTAAAAAACAACAACTTGTGTTAGTTCCAACATCCAGCTTTCTCGATCTACATGATTAAAAGCGCTTCTGGATTTAAAAAAGGTATTAGAGCCATCCACATGAAAATCATTTTTTTATTGAGTAGAATTAACTCTTAGACGTTGTTGGAATTATATCCAAGTGGGATTACCAGTAACATGTCAAAGTTATCAAGAAGAAATTATCTACTCCGATAATTTACTTTTGTTTAACCAAACCTTCCAAAAGTGTATGCCATGTCCTGATTATAAAAGAACCGTACGATTTTCACCATAGATCCATATAATAACATTATCATGATTACAAGAATTAATACCTTAATCTTAACGTTAACTTGTCTCAACATAATGATAACTAGATATTTACACCGCTCAATGTATAAATGTTTTATATATCTTGATTAATCTATCTTCTATTTTATCCCGTATTGTCCAGGAAATTTTAAACACTGGATAAAGACAATATTCCATCCTCAGAGCACGCCAATTCCAATGCGAATTAGGAAGCTACGTAATTTCTAGGAAAAAATGGGGTTGCTCCTTGCGGCAGCCAACATAGTTGACTCATCCTATTTTTCTACAATTTTTTTATTTTTTTTAAATTTTTTATCATGTATATTCATCTATATATCGTTCTAATATCACTACAAGAAAAATGAGTTGTGGTCACGGAATGTGGCTACGGAAACTTGTGGCCACGATAATTCCGTGGCCACTAGTTTCTCGTAGCTACAATCCGTGGCTAAAGTCTTTATACAATAGTTGTGGCCATGACAAGTTCTGTGGTCACTTGTAGTGGCCGCGGCATATTCGTGGTTAGAAAACTCTCGTGACGAGACTTGTAGCTACGGCTACCGGCCACGACGTGTCGTGGCAAGAGCCCAATTCTGTGGCCACAAATCCTATATCCGTGGGTATAATTCTGTAGACACACTACAAGAAAAATGAGTTGTGGCCACGGAATGTGGCTACGGAAACTTGTGGCCACGATAATTCTGTGGCCACTAGTTTCTCGTAGCCACAATTCGTGGCCAAAGTCTTCATATAAGAGTTGTGGCCACGATAAGTTCTGTGGTCACTTGTAGTGGCCACAGCATATTCGTGGCTAGAAAACTCTCGCGACGAGACTTGTAGCTACGGCTACTGGCCATGACATGTCGTGGCCAGAGCCCAATTCTGTGGCCACATACCCCATATCCGTGGCCATAGTTCTGTAGCCACAACTTATTTTCCTTGTAGTGACACAACTTGTTTTCCTTATAGTGTATACCATTCAAATTTCATCAGAAGCAGAGACTCTTATATCCTCCATCTAGAATATGTAATTCTAACGGTCTAAATGTAATTCGAATTTCGTCAGAAACAGAGACTCTTATATCCTTTATCTAGAATATGTAATTTTAACGGTCTAAAAATTATTGTAATCTACCTGTTCTAGATGGAGAGTACAGAATACGAAATTCATATGGCATACTAGAGGGGTATATAGATGAATATACATGGTGAGATTTTTCAAAAAAAATTGCGAAAAAATAGAGCAGGGTAGCCATGTTTTTTTTAATAATAAGCCCGGTAATTTCGGGGGTCTGGAGCGTCCCCACTGAGATTCGAACCCGGATCGTTTAAAGTGGAAGCGCACTGCTCTACCATCTGACCACTCCTTGAGTTCAGGCCAGCCACGACAACTCGATCAAACCCTAATTTCTATCGTATAATAATCAGGAAATTACAATGTTTTGTACAATTGCCACTATTAAAAAAAATCTTTACAAGAAGAGGAGAAAACTTACCAGCGGAATCGTGTCAAAAAAATACATAATTCCGGCATTGTTCACCGCTCGTAAATCCCAGAATGTAAATTTCGACGTCGGCATATTTTTTTAGGGAAAAAATGTGGTTGCCCAGTTTTTTTCCGTATTTTTTTTATTTTTTTTAAAAGCTTCACCATATATATTTATCTATACATCTTTCTAATAAGTCATTCGAATTTAGTCAGAAACAGATATTTCTATATCCTTCATCTATACGATGTAATTTTAATGGTAAAGATTGATGTAATCCACATATTCCATACGAAGGACACACTACAAGGAAAACATGTTGTGGCTACAGAACTATGGCTACGGATATGGGATTTGTGGCCACAGAATTGGGTTCTGGCCTCAACACGTCGTGGTCAGTATCCATAGCTACAAGTCTCGTCGTGAGAGTTCTCTAGCCACGAATATGCCGTGACCACTACAAGTAGCCACAGAACTTATCGTGGCCACAACTCTTATATGAAGACTTTGGCCACGGATTGTGGCTATGAGAAACTAATGGCCACAGAATTATCGTGGACACAAGTTTCTGTAGCCACATTCCGTGACCACAACTCATTTTTCTTGTAGTGACATAACGTTTTTTTTCAACAAAATTCTAATGATATATTAAAAGGATATATAGATGAATATATATATATATATATAATGAAATGTTTCAAAAATAAAATAAAAACAATTACGGATAAAATGAAGGGGGCGGACATGTTGGCCCAATTTTTCTATTTTTTTATGCCCGCAAGCAACGCATGGAGATCAATTATTGAGCAAAAGAGCAATAACTCTAGTCTGCCATCCCACGTAAGCAAAATAAAATAATGACAGCGAGGTTCACGAGGCCCAGCAAGTGCGCCTACTTTAATAGTTTTCGGAATTTCTGTTGGACGAATAGCAAAATACTAAATTACAAACAAGTCCCTAAACCATATACTCAATTTCAATGTCTTACTTTGAACCTGAAAATATAACAATACAGTACTCGATCTTTGACGTTTATTTAAATATGACCCATAATTTTTGAAATTGTATTGCTTGTTTTATCTTTCTCAAAGTTTGGATACCAAATTGAAATCGAGTGCATGAAATTCAAGAACTTTGGTGTAATTTGATCATAATAAAGAAAGAGCCAACACTCCCTCTACATCTATATAACATCCACATCTCAACTCAACCCAACACACCCTTAGTAGTAGAGCTATCAAGCAAGCACAAACTCATGGCTTGCCCTCTCGTCTCCCTCAACGACCACCATACCGTCCTCCCTCAGAGCTACATCCGCCCGGAGGAGGATCGTCCCCGCCTCGAAGAGGTCATCTACGATGCTCCCATCCCCATCATCGATCTCAGCGATCCCGACCGATCCAACATTCTGAAACAGATCGCTTACGCCTGCGCCGAATACGGAGTCTTCCAGGTTTCCTTGATGGCTTGTTCATCTCAATTGTGTGATGTTGCATGCATGAGTATGGATGTATGTGACTATATATGTGTGTGTTTATGAGTATGTGTAGATAGTGAACCATGGGGTAGATGAGGAGTCGATCAGGGCGATGCTAGACGTTACACGCGAGCTGTTCAAGCTGCCTCCGGAGGAGAAGATGAAGCTCTACTCGGACGACATGACGAAGAAGATAAGGCTGTCGACGAGCTTCAACGTGACCAAGGAGAAGGTGCATCTGTGGAGGGACTATCTGAGGCTCCATTGCTATCCTCTCGAGGACTATGTTCCCGAGTGGCCGTCCAACCCCGCCGCCTTCAGGTAAAACCATACTTCGTTGCTTCTATCTTTGTTGGGTCATTGCGTATGATTAGATCTCTAGGTTTCTGAGGAGGATGGGTTCATGGAATTTAGCTCATCTTAACCTATGTCAGCAAGATAACACAAGAACGAGTATGGATCTTTGCTAAACTTTCATGATCCTGGTCAGTTCTAACTTCTAACTGGTTCTTGGATTCATAGCAGATCTTCCAAGCTGCAGATCTTAGGAAGTTCAACAGTATAATTTTGACTGTAGTCATTTAATGCAACTATGAAGAAAGAGATAGGAAGCAACACAGTAGCTATTAAATTAGCAAACAGATTGGTTAAGTCATACAGATTAGCTGACATAAATTATGATGATGTTTAGTTAGAAATGCGGTGCCGTAGATATAACTATCGTTATGGCATTTAATGTTTGCAAATATTTCTCCATTTATATATTTATGCAAGCATCACTGATATAAAAGGTGCACACACCAGGGCCTGCTGAGTGCCGTGCCTCTTTTTTTCTTCTAATATTTGTGAAAAAATCCAACTGTATAAATTGAATATATGAATATCGTTTTACATACCATATCAAATTTCAGCTTAATATGATGTTCCTTGCTATTTTTCTTAAAAAGTTAAAAATCAAACTTGAGATGGGTTTTAATCCCATTGAGTTTGTCTTTTCCTTTAACTTTTAAGATATAATAGCAAAATATTACAACAACGAGATTTGATCAAGTGCCGAAGAATATTCATATATTCGATCTGTACAGTTGAATTTTACAAAAAAATTGGATATTACCACAATAGAGGACTCTGAAAACTTCTTTGTGAAATTAAAATCGTTCTCACGTAGAATAGAAAAACCACAAAAGATGGACTTGATATATGAATAAAAAGAATTAAAAAATATCTGTGTTATGCATTGGAGTGAAACAAAGAATTTGTAAAGTCCTAGATGAGTCTTTTCATCTAAAATTCCAATGGAAACTCAAGCAGAATATCTCAAAGATGGAGACTAGAAATTTAGGATATTTCATTACAACAAATTTCATCCATCTTTTCGTTGTAAAATGTACAATAACAAATATAATCTATTGACTTTTTCTAATCATTGTTAACTTAACTGTGATTAAAATTAAACAAAAAAAACAATGGATAATTGTTGATATGTAAATAAGTAGTAACGAACATGAAATTCATGGTAAAATTATCTGCGTATAGGATAATTTTGCAATAAATAATAATTATTACATGTTGAACATTGGAAGATATGATGGTTTGCATTCAAATGAACAGACCAAGGTTCTAAAACCTTTCGTCCTAAGGTAAAGTTGGACCAATCTACATGATATACTTTAGACCCAAACCTAAAGCAATCATTTTAAATTATGATTTTTTTTATTAATTTTTAATATAATTTATAAAGGTAAATTTTTTTTGTTATCATCTATTTTTTTAAAATATGAATAGTTGTTGTGTTACATGAAATGTAAACCACTAAATATTATGCAACCACTGCAAAAAATTACATAATAGCAAATGAATCGTGGAAACAAAAATTTTTATCTATGAGTTTTTTCTTTTACAAACTTTTGGCTACCACAAAGTTAGAGAAATTTTACATACATATTCATTGCACATAACATGCAACAAATTTTTAGTTGCTACAAAGTTAGAGATATTTTACCGACATATTCATTGGACATAGCATGCAACCAATTTTTGGTCGATAAAGCAGGGGCAACAAATACTTTTTGCTACAATTCTTTAGCTATCCCACTTCTGGCAATGGATTGATTTTGTATGATAGTTGAATCCTCGCAAGTAAAAATTTTTGTTGGCACAATTATATAATCTAATGATACATGTCATTTCTTTGACATTTTTTTTCAAAATATTTGTATAGTTTCATATTTAATTTTTATTCTGACTTTATTTATCTACCGATATAAATGAAAGTACTTACGCATTGTACCTTAAAATAATTCAATATGTATTCAACATATTTTAAAATGAAAATTTTCCATCTTCACAACATCATTTCAGCTTGTGATGACTATCTTCGAGATCCATTTTTTACGAATCCATTTCACCAACCGCATAAATCGAATCTTTGATTAATGTTTTACATACCTACCAAGTTACCCTCAAGTCTAGAGTCTTACACTTCTGCTATAAAATGGATTAGGTAGAGGGAGAGGGGGTGGGTAGGGGACATGGCCCCCCTTCCCAAATGGGAACATTATTAAATGGCCCATGCTATTTTTCATTTCTAGCCATATTTCTTTCATTTTTTTGGAATTTTTATAAATGTAAACATTACCTCTTTTTTAAAAAAAATCATAAAGTACCAGATCATTCATTTCCTCATTTTCAAATTTCCGTAAAAGCCTAGCAATTCTATTAAAGATGCAAAGAAACATATGCAGATATATATGTTTCTATATCGTTACCTATACAAATACAAATGTAGATACGACTATTTACGGATATGAAAAGTATATTACTGTATCCTTAAAATATGGATAGAGATGTAAAACAGATAAATATGGATAGAGATGTAAAACAGATATTTATCACGTGCGAATGATGTTAGAAATATTGTAAAAATTAACTTAAATATACATGTATTAGATAGATGCACATCATTTGAATGTATTAAATGCGTTTATATCATATTATTTATACCAAATAGGTCAAAAAAGGTACGAAATTATGTTATATATACATAAAAATAAGTCTACAAGTATATTTATATTTGAAAATGGATAACAGATACGGATACAGAGGCTTATAGATATCAAAGTGATATCCATATCCGTATATGTCTTAAGACAGATACATATATCAAAATATGTATAAAACAGATACAGTAGCTATCGGATATAGATATATCTATATCGATTTGAATTCCTAATTCATATCCCTCATTTTCTAAATTTCCAGGAAACGACTCAACTTCCAGCCTTCCACTTCTCATTGCCCTATTATTTCATATTGAAATCAATTCAACCTCATCCTTATCGTTCATGAAAACTTGTTCTCCATCACCTCACATGAAAAATCATTGGTCTATCAATATTAGCACGATAGCAAACACATTGTCTTTAGGCAATGCTCGTCCCCACTAACTCTGCCTCCTTCACGGTAGTTCGTCATGTCTGACTTGGTGCGATTTCATTGTCCAAGCAATCTGGCATGTTAGAAACTCAGTATAGTTTCATCGTCGGCACACCGACGACTTGACGCAACTAAAAGTCCAAAGTCAACTTTGCCATTTACTTGAGTACATTTACATCAATCATCCATTCATCGGTACAATTATTTATCATATATTCAGATTTTTTATGTTATGCAAATATTCGAATATCTGGATATGAACTCTATATTTTATGTTTAACATTATATAAATCAAGATCAAACATTGTGCAATGTTAAAAATTTGTATTACTGTACAAATATTTTACTTGATATCAGTATCTAGTATTCACAATTCCAGATTCACTTACAATTGGAGATTGAGAATATGTATAGATATCCAAACTTAACTATTATTCAAAAATTGATTAAATATCTCTATGTGGAATATCCAATCATATGCCATCTCATTTTATTTTAGGATTGGTTATATATCAATGATATATATAGCGTAAAATGGGACTGCCCATTGGGGGAGCTAACTTGGCTCCCCCTCTTCATTTTCCCTATTTTTTATTTTTTTTGAAAAACGCTTCCATAGATTTTCATTGCTATATCCCTAAATTATGACATTCAAGTTTCATGTGAAACAGAGGCTCCTGCTGCCTCCATCCAGATGTGGTCGATTTCAATAATTCTACGACCACTAAAAAGTGATTGTCTAGAAGGAGGTTGTAGTAGTCCCTGATTCGTACGAATCTTGAATAACATAATATAGGGATATAATGAAGAATTTCCACAAATTTATTTTTCATAAAAATAAAAATAGAAAAAATGGGGTGGGTGAGCCAAGTTAGCTCTCCTAGGGGGCAACCCCATTTTCTCCATATATAGCATTTGTATTTTTGGTAATAATATTTTTTTAATGATTGGAACATAGTTGGCATATCAGTATATCATATTTATCATATTTTATATTTTTAATTAACTTTTTCAATCATATAATTGGCCTCATAACATGCTTTATGATTCAAACACAAATCGAACAACTTCGTTTCATGATTTGGACATGAATCATACATAAATGTTTTGGCCCACCTATAAAAATTTTCTGGCTCTGCCCCTAGTTACAACAGAGTATCCACACCCAAGAGTGAGGGGCCAATCTCAGCAAGCAGATCCTCTGCAGTACTGCAAAGTATGCTACAAAATCAGGGACCGTTGGAGCCGCTCAATCTTGCAGTTCCCACGAATCATCTAGCTTTGTGGGCTCATATCGTGGAGCGGTTACAACAGACTCTGCAGTACTGATCGGGCCTCCCAATCAATCTCTCTCCATTGTATGATGTCACCACTTTCTCCTCGGATATAAAAATGTTATCTAGAATAACATTAATAATATACGCAAGATTCTGTGCAAGGCTCGTAAATCCTACTGCTCTTGATTAGGCTAAGATTGAAGCC
Organism: Ottelia alismoides; assembly: GCA_037367405.1. NCBI lineage: Eukaryota > Viridiplantae > Streptophyta > Magnoliopsida > Alismatales > Hydrocharitaceae > Ottelia > Ottelia alismoides. The sequence continues at coordinate 673,182 of JAZKJV010000540.1, read as the reverse complement.
ACGAGCTATATCAACAAAGCCAAAATGAACCCATTCGTATGGATTTTCAAACATGAGAATTAGGTGTATTTTTAACAGCATATTTATTTTTAAGCAAATAAGATATATTTTAACAAATGGAATGAGAAGTAATGGCACCTTGAGTTCAAATTATTAGCTATACCTCTCACCGTCGCGATCGATCTCATGACGCAGGGACGTGGTCAGCAAATACTGTACGGACACGAGGAACCTCGGCTTTACGCTATTCGAGCTGATATCGGAGAGCCTAGGGCTGGAGAGAGACCACATTGCCAAAGCGCTGGGAGGATCCGGCCAAGACCAGCACATGGCCATTAATTACTACCCGCCGTGCCCACAGCCCGAGCTCGCCTACGGCCATCAGCCCCACACTGATCCCAACGTCTGCACCGTCCTCCTGCAAGATCAAGTCGGAGGGCTCCAGATCCTCCACGACGGCAAGTGGCTCCAGGTCCAGCCTCACCCGGGCGCCCTTGTCGTCAACCTCGGGGACATGATGCAGGTAATTACTACAGTTCGACCAACGTAAGATTATTACCCCCAAGGTAGAAAGAGCAGCAGATACTTAACTGGCCATTTTGGTCGTTAATTGTAGGCTATGAGCAATGCCAAGTACAAGAGCGTGTGGCACCGTGTGATCGTGAACGCCCAGAAGGAGAGGGTGTCCGTGGCGAGCTTGCTGTGCCCCTTCTACCAGTCCGTGATCGCCGCACCAAAGGAGCTTGTCACTGAGGAGACTCCGGTGTACCGGACTTTCCTCTATGACGAGTACTTCAAGAAGTTTTGGAGCCGGAACCTCAACCAGAAGTACTGCCTCGATCTCTTCAAGGTCGGAGCTGACGAGAATGAAGATTGAGTTGTTGATGGGTTGCAATTTATCTCCGATCGTCTCACGTAATTTCCAAGTTCTTTATGTCTTCCTGTCACCGTGTCCAATAAAATGGTGCGTTGTGGATCATATATAACGATATGCACAAGTTCCTTATGTTCGTGTCTTCTCAGCTTGAGTCGGTCCATATGTCTTTGTAATAATATGATTCGTATCCGCAATTTGAATCTCTGTGTGTTGTTAACGAAGTATACTTCGTCATCAATACATGTAACCATTGTTGGAGTTAATTTCTATCATATTATTATATTTGTAAATTCCATGTTTTCTTATCGGGTACTTGCTTTCGTCCTTAAATTATCTCATCTTCTCTGAGCCCTCGAGACCTACACTTTCTGGTCTCCTGTTCGAAATGTCGTTGAAGGTTATTGATGCAGCTGGATCTGTTTGGAACTGGCACAAACAACGAGGAACGTCGTGCAAAAATCCCAAATCACGTGCTCTGACGCACGTGATTGAAGCTCAGAGGGACCTGTTTGGTATTTGCAAGTATTCTGAGATAGAAACGCAACATTTCCAAATCTTCCAAACCTCACGTGATGCGTCTTGATTGCTACCGGGGTGGCGCGGTTCTGATTCGCCCGATCGATTCGGATCAGACGGTTGATGTGTCGTCTGGATGAATGGGGATGCTCTTTCCCATTTGTTGTAGGCGGCGGCCGTGTTCTTCGTGAGCGGCGATTCGAGGCGGCTAGAGCTCTCAAAGGTTTGTCTCCACCAGATGATGGCTTCAGGAACACGGATCTCGGTCTCCAGAGAAGAGACTTGAATCTCGCTTGAGGATATGAGCTTGCGGATCAGAACTATGCGCTTGATGCGATGCGTTTCAAGGTGAAGCTTTAGGGGTCGAATCGCTTTGATCTCCAGATGAAGATGATGCTCAGATCGATGCTCCTCGTTCCTTGTCTAATCGGATCTGATGCTTAATGTTTCCTCAGGTGTTGTGCAACTTCCAGGTGATTCGCTCCTTGATGGCGTTTGCTTCGATAAACTGGACGGATTTTGTTGTCGCCTCCACATCATGAACGACTGGAAGTTTGGTGTTCACAGTAGATGTGCCTGCAAGGAATGAATCGAAGCTCGAAGATTCGATCCTCGGCTGGACGTTAGATTGATGGAATGAAATCGAACGATGTGAAAATGTAAACGGATGAAGATAGATTAAATGGAATTAAATGGATTTGCCTATGATCGAGATGAAAGGGATATGGTTTATGAAGGAAATCAGGCAGAATAAAATCGAAATTAGAGATGAACGGAGTGAGTTGAGGATAGAATGGAGGAAAAAGATGAGAAGAGAAAAGGAAGATGAAGGAACAAGGGAGGAAGTTAACCTGAAAGTAAATGAATGGATGAAGGTCGCCTATTGAGGAACCGAAGCTCCTTTTCCTCTCCTCTAGACATGATGGTGACGAACGTAGAGGCTCTAGCCATGGTGGAGCGAAGCTCAAACCAAGGACTTGATCTCGTCGAAGCCTCAACCTCTCTCGACCTCACTCACTAATAGGAGCACTATCCTGTCACCTGAGCTCGTCGGAGATTTGGATAGAAGGAAACAAATGGTGGATCCTCTCTCGAGGATGGGGGTAAAGGGCTTCTTATAAGGAAGAGGAAGTTTGGCGAGGTGGTTCGGCATTGGTGAACGGCCCTACGGCCAAGTTGCTGGAGCTGACGAAGGAAGAAGAAGGTGAAGAGGAAGAAGAAATAAGAAGTGAGTAAGCATAAGAGGAAGAGGAGGAGGAAGAGGAAAGGGAAAATCAGAGGGAGAAGAGATGATGAATCTACGATTCTCATTCTTCATTCTTTTATTTTAGTCATATTTTTTAGCAAAAACACATGTGAATATGCGTAAATCCAACAAATTATCATTGTAAATACTATTGTTAATACTGTATAATTAACATCTTTTTTAAAAATAAACAATAAAGAGAAAAAGAGAAAGGAAGGATGTAATTTTGTAATAAGTACAAACTGACTCAAACCTCGAGAGAAGGTTAATCATTGACCTGATCGATATGGAATAAAGTAGGGAGATAGGGTCCTTGTATAATTGATCACTATGCATTCTATGTATATATCATTCATATATTTTATTCATTAAAAAAATCTACAAAAAATTATTCCCTTAATAAAACTTGTTCATAAAAATATTTTCTAAATAACAAAATATATAAGTGTGGCTTTTGTACAATGAAATTTTGTCCATTGACCCCCCTCCCTCTTTCCAGGTCATACCCGGCTGGCTTTCATCGGACCCGTTTTCTCCCATTTCCCCAGCCTGGGTCTGATCATTTTTTCCCTTGATTTGTGCACCCGATCCTTCTCCTAGGATCCATGATCCTGACAGATCCCTAGGAAGAGCCATATCTTCTTAGAGTTTTGTGCTTCCCTTCGATTCTTCTAGACTGTGGAGATCCCCTATAAGTAGTAGCCTTTCCCACCCTTGCCTTTCAGCTCATCCCTCACGCCACCTTTCCTCTGTTAGCACCTCGAGGTTTGTGACAAGGTCCTTTTGGCATCTTCTAGAGCTCGATTTGCTGGTCAAGCATCGTAGTTCACTCGTGGCCGAAGCACCTCCATTGCGAATAGCCTCCCAGGTCCTCTACAACCCGAGCGAGGCCACAACCCCGCCTACACCCTGATATGACGTCGCTGAACACATCAAGAACTCCAGGTAGCCCTTATCCATTCTCATTTCCAGCATCCATCTCGATTTTATTTACCAGCCACCTATCACCTTTCTAGCTCCGACCATTGTGGTCAAAGCTCCACGATCACTCACATCCACACTGATTGATTCCTCTCCTCATCATCACCCTTCGTACACACCTTGGTCCCCCTGGATCCTACTCATTGGAGCAGGATCAGGATAGGTTTCCTCCTTCAACTTCATCGGAGACCAAACTTCCTTTCCCCTGCCACTTCCATTAATTTCACATGCAATAAATGGATCAGAGCTACACCCCCAAGTCCTATTATCCTTTGTACATGTGCGCGTTAGGGAGTTCCACCTGAGCTTCATTTGAGGTAGCAGAGTAGCTCCAAGTGGTGGTGCCCTGCCATGACCATCCGATCGTTCACTTGCCCATTAGAGGGCACCAGTCGACGCGGAGTTCCTTTACGAAGGTGCTGGACCCTGTAGAGAGTTCATCATACATGTGGATCTCCGTACATGCCTGATCAAAGCTCGCCAACATCTTGTTCTTCCAACAGCCTCCCTTGTGATTCGATATGGAGACGGAGCTTCAGATTTGATCATCGTCGTCTGTTCATGCCCAAACTTTGGTGCTCTAATCAGATCTAGGCCCCATTCGAGCCGCACGTTCCAGCCAACTGTGCAGACCATTAGATCAGACCTGGCATGGCAGATCTGGCCGCACGTCCCTGACATTCAAAAATATTGGACAATTCTAAAATGGAAGCATTTTACTAGATTTTGATCTTAGAGCTTCCATTGATCACGGTCACAGAATGTGTACCCGATCTTAAGCAATTTGTGAAGAGTCGACTTAATCCTAAAAAGACATGCAAGAAGCGATCCAGGACTGAATATCATGTCATATCTATGGCCAGTTCTTTAGTGATGAATCAAAAAACCAAGAGCCACAAAGTCAAGCGATTGACTCGGATCACATGTGAAATTGAGGATACCTTATTCACTCATGTTTGGTTAGACGAGGAATCTACATTAAACATCCTACCCAAATCTGATTTTGACCAACTCAAACTCGAACAACTCAAAAAGACTAGGGCGATCGTTCAATTACCTAATCGATCTATCAAAAGACCATGGGAGATTATTTCACTCGTCATAAACTTCCAAGATAACAAATAAAAGTGGACTTTATTGTCCTTGATATCGAGCACCGCCGAGGATTCTCTGAGTCTCCTATCATTTTAGGAAAGACGTTCTTATCCTTCGTTAAGGCAATTGTGGATTGTGAGACTCATGAAATCAAGTTTCCAAACTCGGACCACAATGAACAAACCCTCAATGATACTACCTTCTCTGAGGAAACCCAACTTGAAATCAACAGTCGTGATTAAGAGAAAGCCATGGTACATGATCATACCTTTCCTCAAGAAATACATACACAAAACCTAGGAGAGTCACCTGAGAAATCAACTGTTGGATAGACCTTTGATGCTCACCTTAATACAACTCCTTTGAGGAATCAAGATTTTGGAGCTTATGCAGAGTTGCACCATAATTCTGAGGAATGTCACGATTATTTAAGTGGTCCAATTTTTGAGTCGGTAGTAATTCATGAGATACTTGAACCATACAAGGAACCGACTCTTAAAACTTCTGATGTCACCAAATGTCACGACTATCAGGAGGTTCCATCAACATCCCTAGCCAACACTGACAAAACCCCCAGGAACAATCTCCCTTGCTCGAAGCGGCGTATGACCCTACAAGAATTTATCGATTTTTACCGGGATTCATCTAATGAATAACTCATACATGCCACACCGGTTACTTAATAAAGGGAGAAGAATTCTGTCCATCCTGCTCCCAATGCTTATCAAGGAAACAAACTGACCAAGAAAGACACCTTTGATCTTAGACACCATGTGATTAATTGAAGACTCCTCGCCCGGTCTTGAAGTGGTTCATCAGGTAAGTGCAATAAGTGCAGCTCTAATCCAAGGGCACTTACCTCTGATTGACAATAGTTGGAGATCCTTTGCATATGACTACTATTCTCTTGAGGATGACTCTGATGATGGCTGGTCCTCTCCACCCGCCGTCTCTTCGCTGCCCTCAACATCTCCGTATTATCTCCAACTACACTCCCGCAAGAAGGTCTGTCACAAACGTCCTTGACCTTGTACATCTATAAATCTACTTGATTCTCCATATGTAATTATCCGATCATACTTAGGCTGACCCGAGCCTAAGTATAGGGGGACTGGTATCATTGTGTATATATCACTTTAATTCTTTCCGCTCACCCTCTACTTCCTCATTTCATGCTTTTCTGTTATGCTTAGTCCATCAAAAGTCTAAGTATAGGGGGGCATGTCGACTTTTATTATTCTTGACTCAACTATATTTAGTACGATATATGTCTACATTTCACTTTGTGCCATGAGGACATCACACATGCTAAATAGGGGATGTGTTTGTATATATTCTACTTACTTTATCCATAGGTCGTACTTTATTTATTTTCATCTAACATCGAGATTGGGTTAGAGGAACATATATTATGTATATAATACTAAATGCATTCTATAAATAATACTTATTTTTAAAAAATAAAACAAAACAAAAATAAAAAACTTTTTGCATAAAAAAGAAAAAAATCACTCATGTCTTGCATTTCATCAAGCGTTTCATGCATTCCTTGGTTGTATTATTCCTGACACATTCACTATCACTTAAGGCTTGAGGATTTTGAGGACACTTGATATTTGTGATCTTGAGAGTCTGAGTTAACATGCCTTAGTCACTGGGGTTCTTGAACTTAATAATCAACACTTCCCTAGTTTGAAAGTTTTGAACGCTATATTGCACACTTCATCTATACTCTCTAAAGAATATGATCAACACATCACTTTCACAATTGCATGATTGATGAGATGAGTTGAGTTATCACTTGAGGAACTAGGAATAGAGATTTAAGTCTGGACCCGATCTAGTGATATTCAAGGATGGGATAAAGTTAATGAAGGCTTCAAGAAACCTAAGTATCAGCAAAAACTTAGCCAATATGTGAACAAGTTCATATGCTATCTCTTTGATATTTACCTATGTGCTAGGGTGTGATGAAACTAAATAATTATTGATCAGTGTGTGTCAACTCTTGGTAGAAGCAGTGGAGCTAGCCAAAAAGAAAAGAAAAGAAAGAATATCAAGAAAAAGCTCTATCATTACAAAGTCAAATACAAATGAGCTTTCACCAATGGCTAGCACTCCCAAACATTTTCACAGTGTCCACTTGGAACCAAGCGTTGATTAGGACCAATGAGTCGAGATGACACCAAAAAAGGACTTGATGAATACTCATTCATCACTCTTTATTCTTATATTTTAGCTACAAAAAAACCTTTGCAAATGCATGTAGATGTGTGTAAATACAAATAATTACCAAAAGCATGCATTGTGCAAAAACCTATAATTAGCATGTTTTTGTGCAAAAATAAAAGAATAAAGATTAAAAAGAAAAAGAGGGAAATATTTAGAATAAATATTGAGCAACCTAACCCAAGGGAGGGCTCAGCATGGGCCTGACCGCATAAAAGCCAAAGTAGAGGGAGATAGGGGCTCATGTGTAAATATTTATGTAAATAAAATAAAGATATTTTCCTCACCAAAAATATGCTTGTAAATACTTGTATATATTTATAAAATATAAAAACCAAAAGAAAAAGTTAAAAATCAAAAAGAATTAAAATACCCCTTTCATCATGTACATAAACCACATCTATATATTTATTTAACCTTGTAAATAAATAAAATTATTTTCCAAACTTTTTGAAAATATTCTATATTATATATTGTAAAAAAATAAAATAAAAAGAATTAGAACAAAAACAAAATAAAAAGAGCAAAATTAAAAATACATTGTACATATACCATGTATATAGATGTACATATATATTTATTTTACCTATGTATATAAATAATAAAAATAAAATAAAATATCTTTTTATTCCTTACTTTATAGTGAAGATAAATAAAATATAAAATAGGAATAAAATTGCATAAAAATAATAATTAAAAATCAAAAATTAAAAACCCTATAGTGTACATATACCTATATATAGCTATATAATGTAAATACCTTATTTTTATTTTGAAAAATTAATTAAAAATCACAAAAAATAGAGAAAAATAAAATAAATATTTTTCATGTTTTAAGTTTTTATTAATTCGACCTTTTTCTACCCTAAAATAAATAAATAAGAAATTTGTGCTTGGCGGGCTCTGATTGGTCCACGGGGGATTGTTGACCCCCGGTCAACTCCCCCCCCCAGGACCACCAGAGCCGGGTCTGTCCTGCCCGACCCGTTTTCTCCACTTTTTGCCCGCCTGACCCGACCGCCAGCACCTCAAACCCCGGGCTCCGCGATTAACCTCCGATCATCCAGGACCCTCGCCCGGGGTGGGTTTGCTGGATCCGAGCCCCGTGCATCCTGCCCGACCTCTTTCTTCTCGGATACCGCACCATATATAATGTCGTCTCCGGCGACCTAATTCTTCCATCTTTGATCTTCCCCTCGGTGCCTGTGACCTCCTCCGGAGTCCCTGAGTGACAGCCGTGGCCTTGGGAGTTGCAGCGAGGCCCGAGAAGCCGGGAGTCACTGATCCGGTGGTTTTCGCCACCGTGCGCCGCCACGAGCGCGCTGAGCCTCGGGGAGTCGAGGGCCCCTTGCAGGCAACGACCAGGAGTTCCCTGAGCTCCAGCACAGTCGGCAGCATTCACCAGGTAGCTTCCTTAGGCTGTAGAATAGCTTAGTTTCGAGTTTTTCCGATTTCAGTAGCTTAGCTCCGCCACCTCCGCCTGCCGTTTCCGACCATTCTTTCACCCATCCGACACCACCTCCACGTCCACCGGACCTCTCTCCACCTTCTTCGACCCTTCACTCCCCCTGGCTCGCCCCGGAGCAGGGAATCGGCTCTCACCCTCCGCCGCTCGCCGGAGAGCCTCCACAACGCTTCATCTTTCACCTTCCGCCCGCTTTGACGGGTCGAGGCAGTTTGCCCTCGACCCAGCTTCTTTCCTGTGCAGGTATCCAGGCCATTTGACCTCATCTGGAGGTCGAAACTTCAGAGCATAGGGGCTCTCGTTCATCCACGCCGCCGGAGCTCTCTGGAGCTCCTCGCCTTCATCGGAGCAGTGCATCAGGTGCGGAGCTTCACGGCGAAGCTTCCCCGCACCTCAGGAGCGGCAGACGAGGACCACCGTGCGCACAGAGGGCTGGCGAAAGTCGCCGGCGTCCAGTTCTTCTAGGATCTTCGTTTGCCGTCAGATCGACCTCGTCGCTCCAGATTGCATCACGACCGTCCGTTCGTGGAGCTGCAGCCACCGCCAGATCTTCGGAGGATCGATCTCGACCGTTGGTTATTCGAGGGTTTCGACTCCAGAGCACTAGAGCCGTCCGATCTCCACGTGGAGCGCCCTCAGACGTTAGATCAGGCCAACGTTTTCAAGGTCAAAGGCGTCGTTGTTCTCCGTCGTCAGATCTGCCACGCGTCACACATCCGGCCATCGACGTTAATAAAAGGGGTAAATTGTCCTTAGGCCCCCTTTCTTTCCTGCATTTAGTTTTAGTCCTGTAAATATTGAACTTAGTTGTTTAGTTTTAGGGTTATTTGCATAGTGGACCTCGTACTTTAGTTTATTTGCATTTATACCCCTGTGCGTTGTATGCCACGTGCTTCGTCACGTGTTTATCTGGTTTATTTGCAATAGAGACCCCTGTAGTTCTGGTTGTTCTTGAATGAATGAAAGTTTTATTCTATTTGCATTTATACCCCTGTGCGTGATTTATTTCCACATGTGCGTTATATTTTGGGTATTTTGCAGATAAGCCCCTAGACTTTTGGTACTTGTTACCAATAAGTCCTCGGGACTTATTTTTATCACATTTGGGTCCCTGAGTGCCCCAGGCACGCGCGTGGCGCATGTTTTACTGGGAAAATTGCACCAGACCCCCCAGAACTTTGGGTATTTGCACTTTGGTCCCTGTGCACAGTGCCCTTCCTTTATTTTTGAATAAAATAACAAAACACCTCCGAATCCAACGAAAATTGGACACATGGCTCCTGCCATGGTTTAAAATTTTTGTGGATTTTTGAGGACATTTTTAATCTCGTTTGATATTTTTAAAAATTCAAAAACAATCAATTTTGCTACTATCTAACTTTAAAAATCACAAAAAAATATTAAATAGTGTCAAAAAATTACAAAAACATTGTCCTCTGTTTGTCTTGCTTAGTTCGATTTTCTAGCCAATTTTGGCTATTTTTCATTACTGAAAACCACTAAAAACTTAAAAACACTCAAAAACCTATAAAAATTCTAGTCAATAAATTAAAAATCCAAAAATAATAAAATTGGTGCCTAAATTTTCCTCATTTTATCTTCTTTATGGGAAAATTACCTCCAGGCCATTTTGGAGCTCTTAGATATTTTATCTAGGGCTTTTTGGCTTGGCTGGACAGTACCATCTCTTTTAGCCATTGTTTGATTTTTAGAAAATTAAATAAAGATCAGAAAATTCTCAAAAATTCACCAAAAACACAAAAAAATATAAAACACATAAAAACATTTTTGTTGGACTTTTTGCTTGACTTTTAGTGCCTTTAATAAATTGTTGAATTGTGTGCTTGGTTGTTTTTATCATTTTCTTAATAAACTAAAAAATCCAAAAAAAAATATAAAATATTCAAAAACCACCAAAAATATTTTCTCCTTTTATTTTATCTCTTTTGACTACTTCGTAGGCCGAGAGGCCAATCCGTGCTCCTTGAGTTCGACCCTGGGTGCTATACCAGGTTAAACCCTTAGCAGGACCGCTATTCGTGTTTTGATCGATTTTATTTTCATTAGTGGTTCAGTTTTTCTTGATACACAACGACTGATCGCTTGGGTCGCGATGACCTATTTTTAGTACCTTATACCCGAGTGGTCAGTCCGTGTCGTCAGAATGGTGCCGTTGCCGGGGAGCACGGCTTAGTAGTTACTTTTCGAGTTTTTCCGCGGCTTTCCTTTTCGCGGCTTTTTGTATAGATTTCTGTAGATATACATATTTTTCCTGACATTTTTATAATAATTTGGACTGACCACTTGTCTCTTTTTCTTGTGAGGGCCCGAGGACCGAGGCGGCCGATTTCGAGAAGCCGACGCAACCGCGAGACTCGGAGGCGGCTCCCTTCTGCACGGAGCCGCAGGAGAGAGCGAGAGAGAGAGTTGAGTGGGTGAGGTTAGATTAGGTTTATTTGATCATTATTGTTGTAATAATACAGGGAGACCCAGAGACTGGACTTGGACTTTGCTTGAACACTTAGCGGGTCTGTTTCGCCGAGCACCGGTGTGCTCGGGGGACCCTTAGGAGTTTTTCGCAGCTTTTGACGTGGTTTTCTTTTTCTTTTCTTACTGCCTTTTCCGGTGTTTACGCGGTTTTTGATCGAGCCCCTAGCCGTAGGATTTTCTGCTTGATTGTGACGTAACTCATAGGATCCAAACACCCTAATATAATTGCCTGTTCCTATAGTGCGGTAATTGGACCTATAATAAAAATAATAATAAAATAGCCGTTCCATCACCTCCGAGCCTACGCGCCGCGAGCCCACCCCGTCAAACGCTACTCCTGAACTCGACCTGTCGAGAAGAGGAGGGGTGGGTCTAGACCGGACCTTTTGGATTGGAGGCTGGTGGTCGGCTAGCCGTTCTTTCGACTAGCACTGCTGTTTAGGGCCTCGGTTTTCCGCCTGCATCATTTAGGTAGTTTATTTCCCGTCTTTACATTTATGCGCGGATCATATTGCATGTAGAGTGCTAGAGTCAGGTACGCCTTCCTTACTTTGCATGCATCATTGATTTATCGTGCATCAGCTTTTTCGTCTTCTCCCCCCTGTTTTAGACTTAATAACCAGGAGAACCGCAAAATTTGTTAGGCGTTTGTTTGCTATTTGAAAAATATCTAAAAACAAAAACAATAAAATCGGGACTGCTAAGCATACTTGACCTAAAAGACACTTCACTGAAAATCTGTCTTGGGGAAAGTAACCCCCTCCTTGTCTGGTTTGGATGAGCGAGAGAGTGATCCGCACATTAGGATAGAGCCTCCGATCTATTCTTGACTGATTACCGGCTTTCAGTACGGGACAGTCGATTGAGAAAGATTTGGATACCTATTTACCTCACGTAATCGCTCTAATAGACTGGATGATCACCTAAAATAAAATCGACAAGATAATTGACTGATCCCTTCGGTCTTCAGCTTTGTGTACGTAGGTGAATTGGGGGTTTGCTTGTTCATCTTGTGTGATTGCCAGACCCCTTCGATCTTCCCCATCTTCTTCTCTATCTATCTGCTTTCCCACCCTCACCTCCCTTCAGTCTTCCTCTTCTCTTCTCCTTTTCCCCTGGATGATGGATCCCCCTCATTGTGAGCCGACTATTGCGGCTTTTTCTTCGCTTTCTGACCATCACTCCAGTCCACCTTCTAGGGAGGTCGGATCTCTGACCAACCTCCCGCTCCCTCCCTCCATTTCATCTCACTACTCTGGGCATGCTGTGCGAGACGTCCGAGGATACCAGATAGAGCAGATGCGAGACCCGGACGATGCTGACTTGAGAGCGCACTCCGTTGGTGACCAGAGGGAGCAGTGGAGATCAGCAGACATATCCTATTCCAGAAGGATGGAGGAACATATAGCACATGGAGCTCAGTCAGCTTCTACACTAGGTCCATTCGTCTTGGAGTTGGATTACATTCAGCGACTGCCGACATTTTCAGGAGAGGCGCACGAGGAGCCCTATCTTCACCTGTCCGCTTTCGAGGAGTTTTGTAGAGCACAGAAATATTCAGACGTCACTGCAGAGGAGCTGATGAGCAGGACCTTCCCATTCACGCTTCACGACAGAGCCATGAGATGGCACCGACGTTTGGGAAGGACATTCGAGACGTGGGGAGAGCTACGCCGAGAGTTTCTACAGAGATATTGTCCCCCACGTAGAGCAGATTTCATGCGGTCTTTGATCATAGACTTTTCAGTTGACCCCCAGGAGCCATTGCACGAGGCATGGTCGAGGTTTCTTGACCTCTTGAGGAGATTTCCAGACCATGGACTTCCACTGACAGATTTTATTGAGATCTCCATGCGGGGGATGACCGCAGAGCAGCTTGCACTGGTGATTACCACATGTGGCGGTTCACACCGCAGTTCCGACATTCACTTCTTGGAGACCATCTCGAGGCTAATTTCACAGAATTTTTCTTCATGAGATGCTTCGGTCGGGACAACACTTGAGGACGATACAGTACCAGTACGGTGTGTCACTTCACATGGTGAGTCAGCTTCTACACACCGGACCGAGGATTTGGATGATGCAGCAACACTGACCAAGGAGATGACTGTGATAGCAGAGGTTAGGACCCAGAGTCTACTTGAGTTCCCGTTGGCATTCCAGTTGGAGTTCGAGTCAGTCCCAGAGTTCCCTGTTGACGAGTCTTGGATATCAGATCTTCTGATACTCCAGGAGCCGGAGGAGCCCCATCTTTTGCAGCCGTTGATTCAGACACTTCAGATTCCAGTCCCGGAGAAGTCAGTTTCCTTCCTGCAGAGACACTTCTTGGATGCAGACAGTCACCAGGACTCAACTCAGCAGCCACAGCTTGATGAGGGACACCACTTTGAGAGCACAGACACAGAGAGTCCCGTCTTCGAGCCTTTTGTCCTCCACTTTGTTGAGACAGATATACTTCCTGAGGACCAGCTGACAGCCAGCATAGCCGCAGAGAAAGGATCAACCACAGACACTTTGCCAGCTTCCGCGATGTTGACTAGTACCTTCTCCTTCTTCCAGATTACCGAGACCTACACTTTTGATGATGATGCAGCCTGGTGCACTGAGTGGATACTTGATAGCAGCGCAGATGCTGGTCTAGATCCTGATCCTCTTCTAGTCACTTCTGATCTTGCATCTCTCCCCGAGGGTTATCTGCGGGAGGATGCCGCACATGATGAGTACTCAGTTTCACTATCTGAGAGTATTTCTGATCTGACGGAGCACGGAACTGAGTCTTTAGATCGCTCTGATTCTGAGTCTTCTCACCTCGATGACCCTCGCGAGGATGAGCCCATTATGGAGATATTCGATGATTTGCCTGATTTGACTCTATTTCATGCATCGAATATCAGTCTGCTTAGAGAGTCTCCTGATCTTGATTGTCCATACCTGTTTGAGACACTGATTGACGTGGAGAATTCTATCACTGATCCATCCTTCTCCACATTTGATTTCGTCGGCTCCATACTCTCACTCCAGTCCGATCCAGAGCCGATGATTTCTTTTGTTCTACCGGATCTCGATCACTTCTTTCCATATCACTGGCCGGTAGCAGACACCCGCTTGATTGCATACCTGGGTGTCTTTGTTTACACTGTTGACTTCGTCGATGTTCTCATACCAAGACTGTGATGACAGTACGGCATTCGCCTTACCGATGCCGTACTGAACCTTGATACCGCGTTGTCCTAGCCTTTGCACCCAGCTAGGGGCGTAAAATCTAGCGCTTGTTGAGAGGCACCTCAACATTGTACTCTTTTGTATATTGATGAATACCCATTCATCACTCTTTATTCTTCTATTTTAGCTACAAAAACCTTTGCAAATACATGTAGATATGTGTAAATACAAATAATTACCAAAAGCATGCTGTTTAGCACGAAAAATCGGTGATCTTAAGTTCCACACAAGGCGGGAACTCAGTCGCTGAATCGACCACACGAAATTCGGATTAAAACAACAATTAACCCACAACAGATAAATCAAGCAATGAATGTAAATGTGCGGAGTTAAAATTTATTATAACTCTACAACAAGATGTGTATAGGTGCAAGTATGTGTAGAGGTCGAACACAGGGAGCAGACAGGTAGAACGGGGCACAAGTGCAAAAAATGTGTGTGAAAGAGATCAAGTGTCTATGATGCTATTTTTTTTTGTGGGTTTTTGAATTTTATATTTTTTTATTTAATTTTTAATTTTATAATTTTGTATTTTGATTTTTAATTTACTGATTTTGTATTTTCTTTTTATATTTTATATTTTTATATTTTCTTTTTCAATATTGGAAATTAAAGACAATGTAATAAAAGGGAAACCAAAGGTATTTATAAAAATAGATAAAAATACTCAAAAATAAGGAAATAAAGTCTTTTTGGTCTTTTTATACTTTTTTACTGTTTTTGTGATTTTTGGGTAATTTTTAGAATGTTTTTGGTATTTTTAATTATCAAAATAAAGAAAACAGTGGATAAAAGTTGCTGGCCGAAATTAAATTGAGGATGAAAAATAGTAAATAGTGTCAAAAATTCCTCATATTAATTTTCCATAAAAGAGAATAAAACAAAGAAAATTCAGGAAAAGAAAACACTCTTTTTGGATTTTTTGATGATTTTATAAATTTTTATGAAGGTTTTTAAAGTTTTGCAATTTTTAGGAGTTTGGTTTTATATTTTTTAATGATTTTTGGCTGGGAGTTAAAACTAACTAAGAGACACAAAATCTATTTTTTTGGAATTTTTCTGGAGTGTTTTTATATTTTTTAGTGATTTTCTAATGCAAACAGTGCTGAAAATGGACGTTTTTGATTTTAAATAAATAATAAAATGCAATAATTACGAAAAATAAAAATATGATGATGAAGTACTATGCAACAGGAGCTTAATGCACTTTTTGTGGGATTTTTTTTTGGGTTTTGTAGATGCATGCATAAAATACAAGAAACAAAAAGAAAAGGTATGCGGCCAGGGGCGTTTGTGTAATAAATAGAAAGTTGGGGGCCTAAGCGCAAAATGTTCACAAATATATGTACTGCAATTTACTTTTAAGGACTAACAATCAATCACAGAACGCGCAAGGCTATCAACGCAAAAATCCCAGGGTGCGCGTGACTTGCACACGCACCTGGAAGGGGTGTAAGCGTAATTGCAGAAAATCCAAAGGGCTACAATGCAAAAATGCTAAAACTCTTATACTGCAAATGAATGTTTGGATATTGAACTTTTAATACGCCAACTCCCCGGGGGTTCCCTTCAAAAACGCCAAGTCACGTGCGCGGAGCACGTGACCTGGCGGGGGTCAAAATGGGAATAGCACAAAACCGGGGGGGCAATGTTGCAAATATTACAAAAATTCTATAACAGCAGACGAAAGCTTAAGGATGTTCTGAGCATTACACAAAAACGTGGGGGGTTTGGATGCAAAACCCCCCACTAATCCACGTGGCAGCCCGGATGCAAAGGAGTGAGATGAGATCAACGGCTGGGCTGCTCCAGTCGATCGGACGGTGGGGATCAAAAGGGGAAGGGCAGTATCAACGGCAGCTGGGCGCGTGTCCCTTCCCCCTTCGTTCCTGCGCAGGAGCGGCTGGGTGGCGGCTGTAGCGTGCGGCGGCGCGTGGGAGGCTCCTCCGGCGAGCTCGAAGCTCTCTCCAGAGGGGTCGGCGGCGGCCCGGGCACCTGCAAGGAAATCGCCACAATGAAATGGGAGTCCTGGGGGTTCAAACAAGCGGTGATGGGTTGACGGGAACGTCGAGCTGCGGTTTCGTCGGAGCGGAGCTCCGACGAGCTTTGAGGAGCGGAGGTGGAGCGAAAACTCAAGGGAATATATAAGAAAATACCGAAGGACTCAGCAGAAACTATAAGTAACACAAAAAGGAACAAAAACACCTCGAGTTGGTCGGTGACCAACGAGATAAGGGACCTCGACGGCGGCTCCGCCGGAGGTGGATGGAGCGCCTCCACGGCCCCCGCGCGACCCTCCTGGTTGGTTGGAGGCGGCCCTGTCACGGCCTCCGTCCAGAACTCAAGAAGAGAGGGGTTGCTAGGTCCAAAGAAGGGTTCAAGGGCAAATGGGAAGAGAGGGTGGTTTTTGAAAACATGGTCGTCGAGGCTCCTTGATCGAGGTGCCAGATGCACGTCAGAGGTCCAACGCCCAAGATGAGATATGGGCGAGCATCCTCGATGCACGATGAAGACAAGTCAAGAAGACATCGACCTGAAACGAGGAGCGGAGAGCCCTCGAAAAAAAGCGAGAAAAACGTCCAAAAACAAACTGACACACAGCAGGCAATGGGTTAGAGAGTTGACCCAGGTCAACTCTCCAGCCCTCCTGGTTGGTCCACGTGGACCAACCAGGAAAAAGCCTGGAAAAAATAATTCTAAAATCCTTTAAAAATAGTAAACGATGTTATAAATTTTTGATTATAAAATAAAAAATGTTTATTATTTTATAAATTATTTTATTATGATTTTTATTTATTTTTATGAGCCATATTTTTACAAGTTTGCATTTAGACCCTTATAGGTATCTATATCTATGTATTTGAGTATTTTATTTTTATTTAGGTATTTTTAATTTATTTTATTTTGGTTTTTATTTTCTAAAATTATAAAATACTTTTATATACACAAATATATTTTTATTTTAATTTTCTGATGTATTTTATACACTTAATAAAATGAAAGTGTTATTTGTATAGGTATAGATATATGTATGATACCTATGTATTATAATATATACAAGTATTTTTATTTGGATTTTATTTATGATTTTATTCTGATTTTAAGGTACATTATTATTATAAGTATTATTTACAACATTATAAAAATATAAAATTATAAAAATAATAAATAAATAATAAATTGAATATTTTAATATGTACAAGGTACAATGTGGGTCCAAAAGTCAACTTTCAAACCGTAGCTCCGCCAAATGCGAAACCACCGCCATTAATTAGATTATTTTCTTCTATATACAATTAAAGGTGAGTACGCTGCATTTGGAGTTTTTATTTGTGAGATACGGGTCTGGTAAGTTGGCATTCTGGATTTTTATTCAGACCATAACTTTTTATCTGTACATTATTTTTCTGTGAAATCAATTTTGTAATTTTATTTATTTTATTATCTACAACTTTCATGTACAAAGTTTCTTTATTTGATGTATAAAAAGTGGAACCAAAAATAGGTCCCAAAATGAATAAAGAATGAATAAAATGTATAGGTATTTTATCTGTGTTTTGGTCCTTATCTCCCCCTACTTTATTCCTTGTCGACCTATTCATCAAGATGCCTAGGTCTCGGGGTTTCGGGTCATAAAATATTTACAATATTTTATTCTTTTTCTTTTCTTTTCTTTATTCTATAATTTTGGCTTTAAAAACCGCATTTTATACAATATTTACACATATATACATGAATGCTAAAATGCATGAATTACGCCTATTTACACGCATTTACTAGGGTTTTTAAGGCCAAAATGATAGAATAAAGATGATGAAACGTGGATTCATCATCCCCCTATACTTGCCTTTGCTAGTCCCTAGCAAACACTTATGCAATAAGTGCAGAAAAGAAAAACAAAGAAAAGAAAAAGAAGGAAGATGGACTAAATTTAATCATCAAACTTGTCTTCACAAAATCAAAGTTTGGAGCTTAAATAGGACCTTGGGAATTTTAGTGCGGTCGGAACCTTAATGAGAACTAAATTTGAAATCCAACAGTCCTTGAGAATCCCAAAACTCTGTCCAAGTCTCCTCAATAGCCAGGTCAGAAATACCTCAACCCATACGCAAACTCTTACGACTATGAAGCTGACTTGTACAGTGTAAGTGATATGTAGCTCCCCACCTCAGAAGTGACAAAGAAACAACCTCCCCCAACCTGGTAACTCTAATGCCTCGGTCTAGCAACTCTTTCCTCGAGAAGCGGGGTATTCCCTTCTAAGTTCAAGTGCAACCGGCTCAAGAAGAGGGGGAAGAAGTATAGACTTTTGGGAGCTCAACCAGTGTAGCTAAGTCTCCCGCTGCAAGCTTCATGAGATGTGACATGGATACCATAAGCTTTTGCTTTATTGGACTATATACACTCCGGTGGGGTTATTAAATTTTCAATCCGACCCACCACTTTTTTTTGGAGATCTTTTCTTTTTTCTTTCTTTCTTTTTTTTTTTTTTCAATTGCATCTGTACAACATATCTACATGGTGCAGCATATATACAAGAAATTTTCCTCTTGAGCCAGTAGACTATCCCTCTTTTGAAGCTTTATTGCAACCCACGGCTTCTGTCTTTAGCCTTCATCACCACTAGACCAAGTTGAGGTGCACTTCCTTCACTATAAGAAGAAGAGAGGTTCCGCCTAGAAGTACTACCCTCATATGCTACCCCAAGCCAAAGGAAACTGCCTCCTCACCACCTCATCCGTGGAGAGCTATGTGAAAGGTGCAGGTGTCCAAGTTAGGTCATTATCAACAAGAGTCGTGTGTGTGCTCCGAAATACTCTACTTAGGCAGTCAAGAATCCATTGAACCAAGTCCCGTGATCCTCAAAGAATTAAGCCAACTAGACCTGAAGTACCTCAAACCCAATTCCTATAAGGTTCCTGTTATTAGGTAGATTTTAAGGTCCAATCAAGCTCCAATCTTCGGATTTTACTTAGACTTGTTCAACTATCAAACTCAATCCGAAAAATGCGAATGCTATGCAATGCAATGCAGAAAATATTTTTGTGATGCAATTTTCAAGGATTTTGAACTTTTTATGGATTTTTGAAAATATGATGCATGCAGATGCAATTTTTTTTTTGTATTTTTCAAAAAGATTTTTCAAATGTTTTTGGATTTTAGTTTTTGCAAATGTTTTTGGGCTTTTTGAAAACAAAAAGGTTTTGGCTGAAAAATAGGTTAAAATATGTACACGGGAGTGCTTCTTATATTTACAAGAAGTGGATTTTAAGGATTTACAGGGTAAGTAGTCAATTTTATACATATATACATATATAGTGGATTTTGGTGTGATGTTAGTATTCCTCAAACTTATTTGACACAAGGTTTTTCAAACAATTTTTGAAAACTTATAGTCCAAAATAATTTTTACAAACATTTTTACAACCATGTACACTCATTTGAAAATCATTTTGCAATCGGTTTTCAAAACAGTATATATAGGTTTTTCAAATATTTTTGCAACCATTTTTCAAACCATTTGCAAATCATTTTTCAAACATTTTATTTCACACAAAGAAAAGATGTTTTACAAACCACACTTTTTTACAAAGGTTGAAAACATGTAACAAAATATTTTCAAAATAGTTTTCACTAGATGTTCACAAAGATTTTCAAACTATTTTTCAAACATTTTGCAAAAAACATTTTCACCTGATTTATTAATCAGTAAATAGAAAGTGAAAGTGAGGAATAACCACATCTTTTTATTAAAGGTTTTTTAATGAATTTTAAAGAATTTTTAGCCATATTATTAAGAAAATACGAAAGTACGAGTTATGGCTAAAGTATATACGTAGTATATACGACCCCCCTATACTTAGCTTGAGCTATGTCCTCATAGATCAGAGAGAAAAGAGAAGACATAACTCGTACTGAGTATAGGAAAGCCTAAAGAATAAATGAATGAACCAATGAGAAGTTGACCGTCCCCCCTATACTTAGGATCAAATAATCCTAAGTATAACAGACTGTACACAAAGCAGGGAGGGTCAAGGGTGGGAATGAACAGATCGTACTCAGATTGTCTCCCCCTATACTTAGGGTAAGATATCCCTAAGTATAGACAAGAAGAGGAGACAATGGAGAGGATCGAAAAGAATAGAGAAACTCGGGGTGCCAACCCCCCTATACTTAGGACAAAGTACGTCCTAAGTATAGAAAACTGTCTACAAGGGCGGCACCTTTTCGGTAGATGAAGAAGATGGAAGAGGAAAAGAAGAAAAGAAGAAAAGAAGAAAAGAGATGAAGATGGAAGAAGAGTGATATAGGAGAAGAGATCAGAGGATGTACAAACCACTCCCCCTATACTTAGGGTAAAAGACGCCCTAAGTATAGACAACAACAGGAGTGATCAGACGGAACGATAAAAGAGCACTCGGCTCGTCCACCCCCCTATACTTAGGACAAAGTACGTCCTAAGCAAGGCAGACATGAGAATGGGTGGACGAGCAATACGGTAGAGAGAACGAAGATGAACATAAGAGGATATACAACAGAGATGGATGTACAGAGGGTCAAGAAGGTAGAAAGCGAACCTTCTTGCGAGACCGCTGAGGAATAGATCTAGTGTGGTGCAGGTCGACATCGGGGTCTACAGTGGACGGAAGCCGATCAGGGTCGACAGAAAGTAGATCCTCAGGGGCCCTAGGGTGTGAAGGCACAGACGGGGTAGTGGAAGAAGTACGGCTAGGTCCGGCCTTGGGAGTCTCGCTGATATCAAAGTGGAATGGGACGAACTCATCATCATCGGAAGTAGTGTACTCGGAGTCGTCCTGCGAGGAGTCATCCAGGTCAAAACCAAAAGGCACGAACTCATCGGTGGAAGTAGTCGAACTCTGTTCGTCCTCTATAATCTCAACTGGATCATCTTTTTCATCAAAAGGTCCGAATCTTTGAAGAAAAGCAACAAAATCAAATTCGGCCTTAGTCTCATCAGTATCTACATGGACAGGAACGGACTCATCAGTGGAAGTAGTCAAAGCATGTCCGTCCTGTATAGTCTCTATATCTGCCCTCCGCTCAATGGTATCAATTGTGTAGATCCCGCGGATGTCATCAACACAACGCCAAGTCCCAGAAGAAGGAACGTCGAGGTCCATGCTTTCCAAGTTTTTCTCAACTGGGAGGAATTCTCGGGTCTTAGTGGAATCCAATAGACAACAAAATTCTCTGATAGTATCATCAAGGTCATGGTCCTCGAGGTCAGCCAAGATAGGTGTGGTCACATCAGGTGCAGGTCTCTGGTCGGCAGTGGGTGCGGTGATCACTGCTACGCCCTCGTCAGCAGGGCGGAAGCGAATCTCTCCTGATCCATAGTCGATAACGACCCTCGCAGAGGCAAGGAACGGTCGTCCCAGGATGATTGGAGATGGCTCCCCTATGGAGGTCTCCATGGGCAATACGACAAAATCAACGTGATAGCTTATGCCCTGAATCGAGATAACGGCGTTTTCAAGGATACCCTTCGGCCTCTTTATTGATCCATCAGCAAATTGTACAATCATCCTGGTCTTCTTGAGAGGCCCTAGGTGAAGAGACTGTACCAGCGAGAAGGGTATGATGCTAATCGAAGCACCGCCGTCGAGGAGAGTACGATCACAAGTATGGTCAGAGATAGTGCAGCTAATGAAAGGTGTGGCAGTGTTCCTCTTCTTAGGAATGGGACGGTGTGTGATGGCGTGGGCAGTGCCCATGGTCAAGATATGACGCTCAGATCTGCTCCTCCGCTTTCTCTTCTTGGGAAGAGGAGCAGACATATGGGTCATGGCCTGCTGAAGTGGGGCACGGATAATCTCATGAATGGTGGCCACCACTTCGGGTTCAGATAACATTTTTTTGAATTTTTGGACCTCCTCCATACAAGGGAGGAAGTCGGAATCAGCATATACACGAGGAATGCCAAGAGCAGTCTGTACAGCGGCATCCTCGGGGTCAAAGGTGGGACTGGGTGTGAATGCATGTGTGGTCAAGAAGTCTGGCAAGTGGGCGCTCTCCTCACAGTCCGACTCGATCGTGTGTCTCCCGAAATCTTTTTGTGTTTTTAAAATTTTCTCATTTTTTTGTATTTTGGGCGATTGCAAGCTCTCATGGAAATCCTCGAGTGAACCCATATCATCAAATGGTGGAATATCATGGTCGCTCTTATTGGTACTAGTGAGGGTGTCAATCCTCTGTCTCATATGATCCATCATCTGGGTCAAGTGCTCAAGGGTGGACTCCATGAAAGGTGACTCCATCAGCTCAGTCTCGGGTGGATGTGAAGGTGGAGGCGGATAATACACAGGTGGAGATAGAGGTGGGTGTGGGTAGAAATCCGAGTCCTGATACTGTGGCTGAGGCGGATATGTACAAAAGTCAGGAGCAAGGTCCTCCTGGAAAAAGGGAGGTGCACCGGCTGGAGTGAGCGAGTGATCCGCAAAGTCCGGATAAAATACGCTCCAGTCGGCCATCTCGAAACAAAAGAAAATGATCGGGAGAGCACGATGGTCAAGTCAAGAGAGTGAAGAAGAAGGCGCAAATGCGCAGGGATGATCTAGGACAAACACAAAACAATCACAAGCAAAAATGAAAGAATGCAAACCCTCAATTCACCTACTCAACTCGGTAGAGACCGTAAAATGCGGTCTTTTTATCTTGTCTGTTTTAGAGTTAGGTGAGAAGTCAAAAATTGCACACACACTTAGGGGGCTGAATGGGATTTTGGGCTCTAACCTTAGTGTGTGCGTGAGCAAATAAAAGCGAAGACAATGAGGGGATTACTCGCCCCAAGAGAATTTTTTTCTTTTTGGTTGTTTTTAGGGTCGAGTAATGTTAGCAGTCCCAATTTTATTGATTATCACTTTTTTTGGATTTTTAATGAGAATGCACGATCCTATCGGGGAGTCAATTCCTTTAAGCTCCTAGATGATCAAAATCAGAGGTAGAGAGGCGGAAAAGCAATGCAAGCGATCAAAACGATGATGGATGCTAAAGCGTAAATGCTTACCTTGCCTCCAGCACTCTACATGCAAGGATGCTCAGCAGAATTGAAACCTATCTATATGCAAATGCAAAGCCGATGAAATCGCCCTAAGTTTCAGAAATTGCTATTATCGTGAAGAACCACAAGTCGGCCACTTATCTTTAACCTAAGAGTCCGGTCTTGGCTCACCCCTCCTCTTCTCGACACACTCGAGTTCAGGAATAGCGCTTGATGGGGCTCGCTCACGGCACACGGGTTAAGAGATAAATGAATCGACTATTTAAATTTGACTAAGTCCAAACGCGGCTATAGGTACATGCAAAGGTATTAGGTGTTTGGCCTTAATCTATCGCAAGCAACTCCTAAAACTACGGGCTCAATCACACAAAAGAAATAAAATCGAAAAACAAAACAAAATAAAAAAATGCGATGAAAACCGTAAAAAGCCGCGGCGAGCCCCCAAGTGAACAATCACTTGGAAATTAGGCTCTAAAGTCCAAGTTCGGGGGTACCTGTATTATTACAAATAAAGTGGTCTCTCTCTCACAAAAATTACAAAAATAAATACAAGAAAATAAAATGCAACTAAAATAGAGCGCGGTCTTCAAAATTTTCTCTTCGTCTCCTCTGTGCTCGGCTGGCAGATGCCGGCTTCACGTGGGTGCGTAGGCGCCTAGGGTGGAGCGCCTCCCTCGATCCGCGGTTCCTCGCAAAAAGTCAACAAAGAGGGGGATTAGACAGCTCAAAAGATATATCAAGATAAAAATAAAAAACCGCAAAATGTAGACAAATAATCACAAACACAAACAAGACCCGAACTACGCGCTGTTGCTCCCCGGCAACGGTGCCATTTGTTTAGCACGAAAAATCGGTGATCTTAAGTTCCACACAAGGCGGGAACTCAGTCGCTGAATCGACCACACGAAATTCGGATTAAAACAACAATTAACCCACAACAGATAAATCAAGCAATGAATGTAAATGTGCGGAGTTAAAATTTATTATAACTCTACAACAAGATGTGTATAGGTGCAAGTATGTGTAGAGGTCGAACACAGGGAGCAGACAGGTAGAACGGGGCACAAGTGCACAAAAATGTGTGTGAAAGAGATCAAGTGTCTATGATGCTATTTTTTTTTTGTGGGTTTTTGAATTTTATATTTTTTTTATTTAATTTTTAATTTTATAATTTTGTATTTTGATTTTTAATTTACTGATTTTGTATTTTCTTTTTATATTTTATATTTTTATATTTTCTTTTTCAATATTGGAAATTAAAGACAATGTAATAAAAGGGAAACCAAAGGTATTTATAAAAATAGATAAAAATACTCAAAAATAAGGAAATAAAGTCTTTTTGGTCTTTTTATACTTTTTTACTGTTTTTGTGATTTTTGGGTAATTTTTAGAATGTTTTTGGTATTTTTAATTATCAAAATAAAGAAAACAGTGGATAAAAGTTGCTGGCCGAAATTAAATTGAGGATGAAAAATAGTAAATAGTGTCAAAAATTCCTCATATTAATTTTCCATAAAAGAGAATAAAACAAAGAAAATTCAGGAAAAGAAAACACTCTTTTTGGATTTTTTGATGATTTTATAAATTTTTATGAAGGTTTTTAGAGTTTTGCAATTTTTAGGAGTTTGGTTTTATATTTTTTAATGATTTTTGGCTGGGAGTTAAAACTAACTAAGAGACACAAAATCTATTTTTTTGGAATTTTTCTGGAGTGTTTTTATATTTTTTAGTGATTTTCTAATGCAAACAGTGCTGAAAATGGACGTTTTTGATTTTAAATAAATAATAAAATGCAATAATTACGAAAAATAAAAATATGATGATGAAGTACTATGCAACAGGAGCTTAATGCACTTTTTGTGGGATTTTTTTTTGGGTTTTGTAGATGCATGCATAAAATACAAGAAACAAAAAGAAAAGGTATGCGGCCAGGGGCGTTTGTGTAATAAATAGAAAGTTGGGGGCCTAAGCGCAAAATGTTCACAAATATATGTACTGCAATTTACTTTTAAGGACTAACAATCAATCACAGAACGCGCAAGGCTATCAACGCAAAAATCCCAGGGTGCGCGTGACTTGCACACGCACCTGGAAGGGGTGTAAGCGTAATTGCAGAAAATCCAAAGGGCTACAATGCAAAAATGCTAAAACTCTTATACTGCAAATGAATGTTTGGATATTGAACTTTTAATACGCCAACTCCCCGGGGGTTCCCTTCAAAAACGCCAAGTCACGTGCGCGGAGCACGTGACCTGGCGGGGGTCAAAATGGGAATAGCACAAAACCGGGGGGGCAATGTTGCAAATATTACAAAAATTCTATAACAGCAGACGAAAGCTTAAGGATGTTCTGAGCATTACACAAAAACGTGGGGGGTTTGGATGCAAAACCCCCCACTAATCCACGTGGCAGCCCGGATGCAAAGGAGTGAGATGAGATCAACGGCTGGGCTGCTCCAGTCGATCGGACGGTGGGGATCAAAAGGGGAAGGGCAGTATCAACGGCAGCTGGGCGCGTGTCCCTTCCCCCTTCGTTCCTGCGCAGGAGCGGCTGGGTGGCGGCTGTAGCGTGCGGCGGCGCTGATGAATCCACGATTCATCGCCTTTATTCTTTTATTTTAGCTTCAATTTCTTAGTCAAACACCTGTAAATACCCATTAATTTCATAATCTTACCATTTTGCATGCATTTGTTAAAATTGCATTTTTAACACTTTTTGTACATAAATAAAAGAATAAAGAAGAAAAGAAAAAGAAAAGAAAAATAAAGGATGTAGTTATGCAATAAATACAGACTGACCCAAACCCCGAGAGAAGGTCAAGACTTGACCTGATCGACCAGGAATAAAGTAGGGGGAGATAGGGTCGTTTGTCAGAAAAATCAAAAATATCTTGTAAATACTTTTCATGTATATTTGTACAAAACTTACATTATTTTATTTGTACATAATTTGACCTCAAACTAATTATTTTTGTAAATAAAAGTTGTGAATAAAATTGTGTTGTAAATAATAAAAATATTTGTAAAATAAAATACTGTATATATTGCAAATAATTACACCCAGAAAAAGCCACAAAGTGATAATTGACACATCAATTCCGGCTCCACACAAGCTCTAATTGAACCAAACTCACTTCCAGCATACTATAAATTAAATTATCTTTCAAATGGCTGTGGTTTTGTATTTTTTGGAGTTACGGTTAAAAAGTCGGTTTTCTGGGGTGTATTGTGCAGTTTACCCATTTATTTGTGTATATAATTATTAATATTTATTTTTACTTAATGTATATATTGTAAATATTGTTATCATTAAAAAAATATAAAAATTAAAAAAAAAAATCTTTTATAAAAATTATTTCCTTATTTGTACCTATGTATATTGTATTATATGTGTATAATATATGTATACAATTAATTTCCCTAAATAAAAATGACCAAAAAAATTAATTGTCTCACATTAATTAATTTAATTTATTTAATTACGAAAATCATATGTAATTATTTAATTTATTTGATTTATTTGAATTTATTTGGTTTAATAACTTGCCTTGTATATATGATTTTATTCCACACCATATATGGCCACCATTAAGGTGGCCAATTAATTTTGAATTAATTTATTAATTTATTTAATTTATTTATTACGAAATTCGTTTTTAATTAATTAATTATTTTATTTATTTAATTATTTTATTAATCCATCCAATAAACACATTCCTTTTTTGTAAATATTTTCCTTTTTTGATTTTTTGCCTCTTTTTAATGGGCTCCTCCTCCCTCATTCACATTTGATCAATCTTTGGCGGAGAGGAGCCCATTTTCCGAGAGATTTCTTGTTGAAGAGGGTCCTAGCCTCCGATCCCGTCGGTGACAGCGGCTTGAGCTTCGTCGAGGCGACCATGGCTCCCTTCTTCCCAGTGAACTCCAGAGGCATCGCGAGAGTGACAGCAAGCGATCGCCCTTGTTGCAGTGAGGCGAGGAGGTGTGTCCGATCCCCGAGGTGAGATCCACTCTTTTCTTATTTTTTTCCTTAGGTAATCGTAGAGTTAGATCTTAGCGTAGGAGTAGGAAGTAGTTTTTAGATTAAAATTTCCACCACATATTTTCCGCCTCGAAATCGATTTCCATCTCATTTTCCGATCCCTACATATTCACGTTCTACCTCGCACGATCTTCCACCTCCGATCACGCACGGTGATCGGAGCCTCAGATCCATCTCTCACATTTCCACCGGATCTCCATCCATATTTCCTAGTATTGTGCATAAATATAAAAAATAAAAAAAAAATAAAAAATTCATATAAGGATTCTCCCTGTTTATCTCACAGTTGTTTTTGCAGGAAGAAGTAAAAAAAAAAAAAACAATAAAATTTTTGTTCTTCTTTTTGTCTCTAACATTCTGTTTTGCAGGAGAATAATAAAAAAATTAAAAAAAAAAAATTTTTACATTTTTTTTCCTCTAACACTTTCCTGCAGCAAACAAAAAAAATAAAAACAAAAAAAATAAAAAAAGATAAAAGCAACAGGGCGGGTCGCCACCCCCGCACCTGCCCCATCGCGGCCCCCTTCTCCAGGCGGTTGCGCCGCCACCTGTTCACGCCCCCTCCTCCGCAGCCAACTGCGCCGACCCGTCTCGCCTCTGACCGCCCGCGTGAGGCGGCGCCGTTCTCAGCCACGCCTCCACGCGCGCGGCGTCGCGCGTGCCGCCCTCCTCCGCGCCGCGAGCGGTCGCGGTACGGCGCCGCCCTCCAGATCTCGCTCCAGCCACCCTCCGCGGCGGTTGGCCGCCGCGTGCTCCTCCACGCCTCCTCCCGCGTGGCGTGCGGCCGCGCATAACCGCCCTCCTCAGCGGCGCGCCTCCGGCTCCGCGCTCCGCCGGCTGCGCCATCTCCCTCGGCTCCTTTGGTGGGCGGCGGCTTACCCCCTTTGCCCTCCTGTGTTTTGGAAACGAAGAAGAAGTCCTAGGGTTTGGATTATAAATTTGGAACATTTACGTAGATGCCCCTGGAAGTTTTGAGAACTGCGGAGGTACCCCTGAAAGCTTTGATTGTTGCAAAAAAAAAGCCCCTGCTCCAGAAGGTCATGTGCCATGCACATGTTACATGGGTAAATTCCAAAGTTACTCCTGCAGTATATTTATTTTAATATTTTTAAGAGAGAAACTTTTTGCATAATTACATTTCAGCCCCAACTGTTTAGAACAATAACTTGCAGGACTTCTTTGAATGAAATAAATAGTTTTCATGCTCTAAAAATCTTGCAAAAATTCTTACATGCTCCTGCTATGCATGTGAACCTTGTATAAAGTTTTCATAGCATTTTGAGTTGATTTGATAATTTTAAAAATTCAAAAACATTGTCTTTTGTGTCTTTTTACTTGCCTACATTTTGAAAATTCATAAAAATTCGTAAAATTGTCTAAAAATTCCTAAAAAATTTCTGTATCTGTGTCTTGATTTTTTTTAAGTTCTATCCAAGTTTTGTGCATTTTTCATATATAAAATATAAAAAAAAAAGATTGCGTGTGCTTTTCTTTATCACTTGTCTTCATTTGTGCTTGTTCGAAAAATAACAAAAAATATAAACATCAAAAACCACTAAAAAAATCATTTTCTGAAATCTGACTATAGAGTTTTTAAATCGTGCTCCTTGTGTTCGACCCTGGTCGCTATACCAGGTAAAAAGAATAGCGAAGACCGCTTACATTAATTTTCATCGATTTATCTTTTCCGAGTGGTTTTATCAAATATTTTTCTCGATGACCGAATCTTGCGGTTGAGAACAACGACAACATTGTGACATTATTTATCCTCTCTCGACCGTACGGAAATTTCGGCTCATCAGAATGGCGCCGTTGCCGGGGAGCACGGCTTTGTAGTCATTTTTCTATCTTATCTCTCTATATTATAATTGTTTTCTGACCTTTTTCTCTCTAATTTTTTGTGCGAGGTACTGCGTGGACAACTTGGAGTTTACTTTTTGAGGACCCGCACGGGAAGAAGAAGCAGGGAGAAGAAGAAGAATTTTACTTTTGAGAGAGAACAATTTTTTGTAATAATTTAGGATTTTGAACTGTGGACTTGGACATTTTTCGGGGTCTGTTTCGCCAAGTGCCGGTGCACTTGGGGGACCTCACCGCTGTTTTCCGTGTTTTTGATTTCACGTCATAACTTGCTATCTTGATTCGTGCGGATTTGGCCCCTAGACGTAGGAATTTTTGTTGATTGTGACGTAAATTTCTAAGGCCCAACACCTAATAGAATATCTGTTCCTATAGAACGTAATTGGACCTTAATAAAATTCACTGAAAAAGTTAGTTTAATTGGATTTGAGACCACGTGCCGTGAGGAGTCACATACAGCGCTGGCAGGACCCGTTGTGGCGGGCACCGAGTGACTCCCAAGATCGGACTCCGGACTCGATTCGGTTAGCTAACTATTGTTCTTCACGATCAATAGAAGTTGCTTGTCTAAGGCCGATTTCTTCGTGCATCATATAGTTAGTTTATATTCTGTCTTTAATTTTATGCGCGGATCATATTGCATGTAGAGTGCTGGAGTAAGGTACGCATTTTCCATCTCTGCATGCATCATTGTGTTTGACCGTGCATTGGCTTTTTCGACTTCCTCCCCCTGTTTTTGGACTCAAATCAATCAAAGAGGAAATCAAAAAGCTCGTTAGGCGTTATTTTCTGAAAAAAAAAATCCCAAAAAAAATAGAAAATCAAAAATTAAAAATGGGACTGCTAATTGAACTTGACCTCTAAAATTAAACGTAACCAATTCCTCATTGTATTGGGAGAGCAACCCCCTCATTGTCTGCGTTTTTAATTGCTCGCGTACACACTAAGGAGTAGTGCCCAAATCCTATTCAAGCCTCTTAAGTGTTTGTACAACTTTGTCTTCTCACTAAACTCTAAAATTGAAAAGATAAAAGACCGAATTCCACGGTCTTCACATTGTGTAGAGTTGGTGAATTGAGGGTTTGCTTTGTGTATTGTATGTCTATGGTGTGAGTCGGTTACGATCATTCTTCTATTAGCGGTCACCTTCTGTCTCTACCCCACCCTCCCTCCCTTCATTTCCCTCTCATCACGATGGGTCGCTTACCATTCCAGCCGAATTCTGCGGCTTCTTCATTTCACTCCCATCATTCCCGCCCACTCTCTTGGGAGGTCGGAACCCCATCCGACTTCTCATCTTCACCCTACCCACCCTCCCATTTGGGACGTGCTGTGAGTGACACCCACAGAGATCAGATTGACCAAACACGAGACATGGGTGTTCACCTTGCTGAGATGAGAGTACATCCCATACGCGATCAAATGGGGCATTGGCAAGCTTTGGATGACTTTAATCCTAAGATGATGGATGAGTACACCGATCAAGAAGCACACTCCGCTTCTACACTGAGCCCCTTCATTTTGGATTTAGAGTTAATTGATCTACTGCCTAAGTTTTTTGGGGAAATGCACGAGGAACCTTATTTGCATATTGATGAATTTGAGGATTTTTGTGTATCACGATCATATTTGGATATCACTTCTGAGGACATGATGCTGATTACCTTCCCATTCACACTTCAGAGTAGAGCCAAGACTTGGCACAGACGATTGGGAAGGAAGATTGCTACGTGGGGAGATTTACGATCATTGTTTTTGCAAAAATTTTACCCCCGACTTAGAGCCGAGATGATGCGGTCTTTTATTCGTGATTTTTCAGTTAACCCCCAGAAGCCATTAATAGATACATGGTTGCAGTTACGAGAACTTTTGAGGCGATTTCCAGATCATGGATTTTCGATGACTGACCTTATCCATATCGCCATGAGGGGGAGGACCGCAGAGCAGATATCATATGTCATTACCTCGTGTAGTGGTTCACACCAATGTCCCGACTTGGATTTTGTTGAGACCATCTTGGACACACTTTCTGATCTTGCATATACACCAGATGATTTATTTGGGACAACACATGACGGAGAGATGACAACTGTTGAGTGTGTGCCACACCATGCTGATCTTGATATCACACACCGATCAGAGGATATGGATGCTGATTCTTCTCATTTGATGGATGTGTTGCCTATTGTTGTGAGTTCTCAGAGCCGAATATTGGTTGAGGACCAAATGAATTTACAGTCAGATTTTGAGCCAGTCCCGCTCTTTCACATAGAAGATTCTTCGATTCTAGATCTGCTAGGATCCCAAGAGATACATGAGGAGCCCACATTTCAGCCATCCTTAGAGTCTTTCCAGTATCCATACGTAGTTGATACAGTGTCTTGTCTTCAGGAGATCTTCTCATATTCGGAGATACATTTGGATTCATCTCAGCATAGAGAGTTTGATGAGGGACCGAATTTGGATTTTACGGAACTTGATAGTCCCATATTTGAGCCTTGTGTCCTCCCATTTGATGAGGTCGATATATTTTTGGAGGACATGACATTTGACAGCATTGATCCCCAATTTCCTGATGATTTGGCATTACTCCCCGAGGGTTATCTGCGGGAGGATGCCATGGACCATATAAACTCGGTTTCACTTTCTGGGAGTGCATCCGATCTGTCGGATCACGAGACCGAGTATTTTGATATTTCTGATAATGAGTTTGATGACTCTCTCCTCGACGACCCTCGCGAGGATGACCCGATCTTTGAGGTATTCGATGATTTCACTGATTTGTCTACATTATATGCATCGGATATCAGCCTTTCTAGTGAGTCTCCTGATCATGATCTTCCATACTTATTCGAGACGGTGATTGACGTGGAGGATTCTCTGACCGATCCTTCCTTCTCCACGTTTGATTACTTCGGCTCCATCCTTTCACTCCATATAGACCTTGAGCCGATGATTTCTTTTGTGCTACCGGAGCCCGACTTCATCTGCTCATATCTTGATTCGGTAGTAAACACCCGCCTGACTGATTATCTGGGTGTTATCATTTACTCTGTTGAACTCGTCGTTATTCTCCCGCCGAGACTGCGACGACAGTACGGTATTCGTCTGACAGATGCCGCCCTGAACCTTGACACGGCGTTATCCTAACATTTGCGCCCAGCTAGGGGCGTAAACTCTAGCGCTCGTTGAGAGGCACCTCAACAATGATCACATCTGTATAGATCCATCTGTCCATATCATTCATCCATTCTTTCTCACACCCCTTATTCATCTCCTGATCAACTCATAATTAGGGTGCACTTTACCCTAAGTATAGGGGGGTGGCCGACTCGTGATTATTCTTTTGATTCTTTTTACCTCTGCTTTGCTGCCTATACTTAGGGATATTTTACCCTAAGTATAGGGGGGGTAAACCCAGTACATTCTACCCCTCGGTTTTCCCCTTTGTGTACAGTCTGCTATACTTAGGATTACTTGATCCTAAGTATAGGGGGATCACCGACTTCTATTGTATTCTTTTATTCGTCGTTGTAGTATACTATTCTTCTCACTTTTCTATACAAAGCACGAGTTATGTCTTTATTTCCAGCTCTTTGATCACTATGAGGACATAGTTCGAGCTAAGTATAGGGGGGTGTCGTATATATTGTATATATACTTTAGCCATAACTCGTACTTTCATATTTTTAATATGGCTAAAATACTGTGTAAAAAAAAAAAAAAAAAAAAAAGAGATGCATAAATTTCCTCAAAATTTTTCCTTGTACATACTGGCTAATAAGTCAGGTTAAAATATTTTGAAAAATATTTTGAAAGTAGTTTGAAAACTATTTGAAAAATGTTTGAAAACTATTTTCAACCTTTGTAAAAATATTGTGGATTGTAAAAAAAAAATTTTTCTCTTTGTGTGAAATAAAAAGATTTTGTAAAACTATTTGCAAATGTTTGGAAAAATGGTTGAAAAATTATTTTCAAAAATCTATATATACTGATTGAAAATTGTTTGCAAAATATTTTCAAATGATTGTAAATGATTGTAAAATTGTGTGAAAAAAATATTTTGGACTATAGTTTTCAAAATTATTTGTAAAATTATTTTCAAATAAATTTGAGGAATATATGCATCACACAAAAAAAAAAATAAAATAATAAAAAAATAATAAAAAATGAATAAAATAAAAAAAAATCCAACTGTGTATATACTTGTATAAATTACTCAAGATGTAAATTCTTGCATCCTATTCTTGTAAAATAATCAACTCACTCTTGTGTAAATATGAATCTTATTCAAAAAAAAAAAAAAAAAATCTCTTGTATATATTTGTATATATTTCTAACTATTTGAAAAAAAAAAAAAACTTTTGCATGTGCATTTTTTTTCAAAAATCCATAAAAATTTCAAAAATTTGAAAATTGTTTCACAAAAAGATTTTTGTTTTCTCTATGCATTGTACATATTTTCTTGCATTGGCATGTGCATTTTTCAGGATAGTCTTGACGATTAAACTATGTCTGGAATAAATTTGAAGAATGGAGCTTAGTTGGACCTTAATCCACTTAATTTCAGAGGAATCTTATAAGATGTGGAGTTAAGACTTTTCAGGTCCTAGTGACTTAATTCTTTGGGTCCACACGACTATGAGCATATGTCATCTTGATGAGCCTAAGTAGAGCACTTAACAACACACGCATGACTCTTAGAGACAATGGCTTAACTTGCACCAGCACTTTACACATGGCTCTCCACGGATGAGGTGGTGAGGAGGCAGTTTCCTTTGGCTTGGGGTAGCATATGAGGGTAATACTTCTAGGCGGAACCTCTCTTCTTCTTCTAGTGAAGGAAGTGCGTCTCAACTTGGTCTAGTGGTGATGAAGGCTAAAGACAGAAGCCGTGGGTTGCAATAAAGCTTCAAAAGAGGGATAGTCTACTGGCTCAAGAGGAAAATTTCTTGTATATATGCTGCACCATGTAGATATGTTGTACAAAAAAAAAAAAAAAAAAAAAAAGAAAAGAAAAAAAAATGCAAAAATGCAAAAAGAACTCCAAAAAAGTGGTGGGTCGGATTGAAAATTTAATAACCCCACCGGAGTGTATATAGTGAAATAAAGCAAAAGCTTATGGCATCCATGTTACATCTCATGAAGCTTGCAGCGGGAGACTTAGCTACACTGGCTGAGCTTCCAAAAGTCTATACTTCTTCCCCCTCTTCTTGAGCCGGTTGCACTTGAACTTAGAAGGGAATACCCCGCTTCTCGAGGAAAGAGTTGCTAGACCGAGGCATTAGAGTTACCAGGTTGGGGAGGTTGTTTCTTTGTTACTTCTGAGGTGGGGAGCTACATATCACTTACACTGCATGGAAAGATTCATGGTCATCAGAGTTTGTGTATGTAGACTTGTTCTGATCTGGTTTATTGAGGAGTCTTGTCCATAGATTGATGGAACTTAGAGGCTGTTAGGTTTTAAATCCACATCCCATTAAGGTTCCGACACACTAATAATCCACAGGTCCGACAGAGCTCCAGACTACATTTTTATGAAGATAAGTTTAAAAGTCAACAGGCGCGTGGGAGGCTCCTCCGGCGAGCTCGAAGCTCTCTCCAGAGGGGTCGGCGGCGGCCCGGGCACCTGCAAGGAAATCGCCACAATGAAATGGGAGTCCTGGGGGTTCAAACAAGCGGTGATGGGTTGACGGGAACGTCGAGCTGCGGTTTCGTCGGAGCGGAGCTCCGACGAGCTTTGAGGAGCGGAGGTGGAGCGAAAACTCAAGGGAATATATAAGAAAATACCGAAGGACTCAGCAGAAACTATAAGTAACACAAAAAGGAACAAAAACACCTCGAGTTGGTCGGTGACCAACGAGATAAGGGACCTCGACGGCGGCTCCGCCGGAGGTGGATGGAGCGCCTCCACGGCCCCCGCGCGACCCTCCTGGTTGGTTGGAGGCGGCCCTGTCACGGCCTCCGTCCAGAACTCAAGAAGAGAGGGGTTGCTAGGTCCAAAGAAGGGTTCAAGGGCAAATGGGAAGAGAGGGTGGTTTTTGAAAACATGGTCGTCGAGGCTCCTTGATCGAGGTGCCAGATGCACGTCAGAGGTCCAACGCCCAAGATGAGATATGGGCGAGCATCCTCGATGCACGATGAAGACAAGTCAAGAAGACATCGACCTGAAACGAGGAGCGGAGAGCCCTCGAAAAAAGCGAGAAAAACGTCCAAAAACAAACTGACACACAGCAGGCAATGGGTCAGAGAGTTGACCCAGGTCAACTCTCCAGCCCTCCTGGTTGGTCCACGTGGACCAACCAGGAAAAAGCCTGGAAAAAATAATTCTAAAATCCTTTAAAAATAGTAAACGATGTTATAAATTTTTGATTATAAAATAAAAAATGTTTATTATTTTATAAATTATTTTATTATGATTTTTATTTATTTTTATGAGCCATATTTTTACAAGTTTGCATTTAGACCCTTATAGGTATCTATATCTATGTATTTGAGTATTTTATTTTTATTTAGGTATTTTTAATTTATTTTATTTTGGTTTTTATTTTCTAAAATTATAAAATACTTTTATATACACAAATATATTTTTATTTTAATTTTCTGATGTATTTTATACACTTAATAAAATGAAAGTGTTATTTGTATAGGTATAGATATATGTATGATACCTATGTATTATAATATATACAAGTATTTTTATTTGGATTTTATTTATGATTTTATTCTGATATTAAGGTACATTATTATTATAAGTATTATTTACAACATTATAAAAATATAAAATTATAAAAATAATAAATAAATAATAAATTGAATATTTTAATATGTACAAGGTACAATGTGGGTCCAAAAGTCAACTTTCAAACCGTAGCTCCGCCAAATGCGAAACCACCGCCATTAATTAGATTATTTTCTTCTATATACAATTAAAGGTGAGTACGCTGCATTTGGAGTTTTTATTTGTGAGATACGGGTCTGGTAAGTTGGCATTCTGGATTTTTATTCAGACCATAACTTTTTATCTGTACATTA
The DNA here is from genome assembly GCA_037367405.1 of Ottelia alismoides. Lineage (NCBI taxonomy): Eukaryota > Viridiplantae > Streptophyta > Magnoliopsida > Alismatales > Hydrocharitaceae > Ottelia > Ottelia alismoides. The sequence continues at coordinate 637,103 of JAZKJV010000540.1, read as the reverse complement.
TTTTTCTGTGAAATCAATTTTGTAATTTTATTTATTTTATTATCTACAACTTTCATGTACAAAGTTTCTTTATTTGATGTATAAAAAGTGGAACCAAAAATAGGTCCCAAAATGAATAAAGAATGAATAAAACGTATAGGTATTTTATCTGTGTTTTGGTCCTTATCTCCCCCTACTTTATTCCTTGTCGACCTATTCATCAAGATGCCTAGGTCTCGGGGTTTCGGGTCATAAAATATTTACAATATTTTATTCTTTTTCTTTTCTTTTCTTTATTCTATAATTTTGGCTTTAAAAACCGCATTTTATACAATATTTACACATATATACATGAATGCTAAAATGCATGAATTACGCCTATTTACACGCATTTACTAGGGTTTTTAAGGCCAAAATGATAGAATAAAGATGATGAAACGTGGATTCATCACATGCATGGTGTAAAAACCTATAATTAGCATGTTTTTGTGCAAAAAATAAAAGAATAAAGAGCAAAAAGAAAAAGAGGGAAATATTTAGAATAAATATTGAGCAACCTAACCCAAGGGAGGGCTCAGCATGGGCCTGACCGCATAAAAGCCAAAGTAGAGGGAGATAGGAGCTCATGTGTATATACTTCTGTAAATACATAAAATTATATTTTCCTCACCCAAAAATATGCTTGTACATATTGTGTGTATATTTTATTAAAAACAAAATAAAAATTTAAAAATCAAAAATTCAAAAATGCCCTTTCACCATGTGTAGACCATCATCCTTTATTTATTTAACCCTATAAATAAATAAAATTATTTTCTAAAACTTTTTGTAAATATTCTATGTTACATATGGTAAATACATAAAATAACAAGAAACAAAACAAAAATCAAATAAAAATTACAAAATTAAAAATACAAAAATACATTGTATAAATACCATGTATATAAATGTATACAATTATTTATTTCACCCTTGTGTATAAATAATTAAAATAAAATAAAAATACCATTTTATTCCATATTTTAGGATGTAAATAAATAAAATACAAAATGAGCATAAAAATACATAAAAATAACAAATAAAAAATCAAAAATTAAAATCTGTATAGTGTACATATACCTATATATATAGCTACCCTATTTTTATTTCCAAAAATTAATTAAAAATCACCAAAAAATAGAAAAAATAAAAGAAAAATATTTCATGTTTTGAGTTTTCTTTAATTCGGCCTATTTCTACCCTAAAATAAATAAACAAAAATCGAGTAAACGTGGCAGCTCCTGATTGGTCCACGGGGGATTGTTGACCCCGGTCAACTCCCCCGCGGACTCCTTCCTTTTCTGGAAGATGCGTGCCGCCCCGTCTTCGCCGATTTTTCCACGCATCTCCAGGCTGTCTCCCACGCGAACCCCATGCCCGGATTCTTCGCCGATCATCCCTCATCCTCGCCCGATCTTTCGCCACAAAATCCACGCCTTCCATCGCTGTCTCCACCCAACCCTAATCGCACCTGTCACCATATATATCCCGACCTCCGCCGCCTCCGCGCCTCATCTTTGGATCGCCATCCTTATTCCCGTGACCTCCAGAGCAAAGCCCGAGGTGACAGCTCGCGTTTGACCCTGTTGCAGTGAGGTGAGGGTGTCCCGACCATCGATCCGGCGTTGTTCGCCGCCGCTGCTCCGCCACCAGCGTCGAGCATCGAGCCTCAGGCCTTGACGCCCTTGAGGCGAGGACCAGGAGCAAGAGCAGCTCCAACATAGTCTACTGCAGCCACCAGGTAACCTTAGCTCCTTCTAGTTTCATCTAATTTAGGATTTCGCCCAAATCGACCCATCGCCGTGCTTCCCTGATTCCGACTATCTCGAGTACCCTTTCGATCATCGGAGCACCCTGTCATCTCCGCCGTATCCCCACGCACCTTCTACGCCCGCTCATTCAACCCAGCTCGCCCCGGAGCTGGGAGTCGAGTTCCATCGTCTCCGCCTCGCCGGAGCTCGTTCGCCCCACCGCACAGACCACCTTCACCCCGCTTCCTTGGGTCGAGGCACTTTGCCCTCGACCCGCGAAGCATTCTGGTTGCTTTGCAGGTCCAAAGGGAGGCGTCTGAGGCTTCCCAACTTCAGGCCAGGAGCTTCGCGCCGCCAGCCTCGCCGGAGCCCCTCCAGGGCTCGGCTGGGCCATCGGCCATCACCATCAGCTGCGGGCAGTCACCAGGAACGTGTTCCGATCAGTAGCAGCAGCTGAGGAGGACCGGAGTCCACGTACGAGGCCGGCGAAGTTCGCCGGCGTCGAGTTCTTGCACCATCCTCCAGAGCCGTCCGATGCACCCTCTGCTCCAGGTCTGATCGTGACCGTCCGATTCGTTGAGGAGCAGCGTCCATTCGATCATCCAGAGGAGCTATCTGGACCGTCCGAGCAGAGAGAGAGGGACTCCATTCACCGGAGACGTCAGATCATCCACGTGGACCTCCCTCCGCCGTCGATCGAGCCGAAGAGGAGAAGAGAGGAGTAGCGCCCGCACATCCAGACCGTTCGATCAACACGTGGCGCACATCCGGCCGTCGGCGAATAAAGGGGTAAATATCGTAGGGCCCCCTCTTAGTTTTTCATTTCCTTTTTAGTCCTGTAAATATTTTTAGAAACTTTTTCACGTAGGGTTATTTGCAATCTGGACCTTGTGCTTTATTTTAATTGCATGTATGCCCCTGTGTGTGAGTGACCACGTGCTTCGTCACGTGTGTATCTGGGCATTTTACACATCTTGTCCTGTAGATCTGGATGGTTAATGAATGAATGAATATTTTTAAGTAATTGCAATTATACCCCTGTGAGCATTGTTTATGCGCATGTGCGTTATTTAGTGGGCTTTTTGCAACTTCGTCCCTGGGCTTTTGATACGAGTTATCAAAAGGCCCTTGGACTTAGTTTTTCTTGCAATTTGGTCCCTGTGTGCCCCAGCCACGCGCGACGCGCGTGACTTGCTGGGCATTTTGCACCAGCGACCCCAGGTCTTCGGGTATTTGCACATTGGTCCTTGTGCATAGTGCCCTCTTCTTCATTTTTGAATAAATATCAACCCACCTCCAAATCTAATGAAATTTCGACACATGGCTCCTGCCATGGTGTAGTAATTTCTGTGATTTTTGAGGACATTTTTATTTTCATTTAGTATTTTTAAAAATTCAAAAACACTCTTTTTAGTCACTGTCTAGCTTTAAAAACACCAAAAAAATATAAAATCACCTTTAAAAATTCTAAAAAAATTAGGACTTGTAGTTTGCTTGCTGTTTGATTTTTCAGCCATTTTTGGTGATTTTTCATCACTTAAAAACCTTAAAAATTGAAAAACTCCTCAAAAACTCATAAAAATTATAAGAATTAAATTAAAAATCCAAAAATAATAATTAGGGTGCCTAAATTTTCCTTATTCTTCATAGTTTACAGGAAAATTACCTCCAGGGTTGATTGAAACTCTTAAATATTTTATTTTTGAGTTTCTAACCTTGCTGGACAGTACCTCTTCTTTGTTGCATTGTTTGATTTTTAGTAAATAAAATAAACATCAGAAAAATCTCAAAAATTCACCAAAAACATAAAAAAATATAAAACACATAAAAACATTTTTCTTTGAATTTTTGCTTGATTTTTAATGCTTTAAATAAATTGTTGAAGTTCATTATCTGTGTGCCTTCTTTAATTTTCTCATCATTTAAAAAACCTAAAAAAGTGTAAAAACAAATAAAAACCACTAAAAAAGATTCCCTCGGATTTCTGACTACATCGTAGGCTATTTAGCCAATCTGTGCTCCTTGTGTTCGACCCTGGGAGCTATACCAGGTTAATCACATAGCTAGACCGCCCCATTTTGTTTTGATTGATTTTATCTCTGTGAGTGGTTGATTTTTCTTGATACACGCATTCGAGTGACTGAGGTCGCAACGACCTCATTTCATACCTTCACCTCAGTCGTTCGGCTTTTTGCGTCGTCAGAATGGCGCCGTTGCCGGGGAGCACGGCTTTGTAGTCATTTTTCCATATTGTCTTTCTCTATATTATTAGTGTTTTCTGACCTTATCTCTTTGATTTTTGTGCGAGGTACTGCTTGGATGACTTGGAGCTTACTATTCAGAGGACCCGCGCAGGAGGAAGAGAGAGAGGAGAAGAAATTTTCTATTTAGAGAGGGAGAGAGAACAATATTTGTTGTAATAACTTAGACTTTGAACTGTGGACACTTGTAACTTAGCGGGTCTGTTTCGCCGAGCACCGGTGTGCTCGGGGGACCCATTTGGATTTTCGCGGCTTTTTCTGCGGTTTTTATAGCTAGCTGCCTTTTCCGATGTTTACGCGGTTTTTCTCGAGCCCCTAGATTTAGGAATTTCTCTTGCTTGTGACGTAAATTTTTAAGGCCCAACACCTAATAGAATATCTGTTCCTATAGAACGTAATTGGACCTTAATAAAATTCACTGAAAAAGTTAGTTTAATTGGATTTGAGACCACGTGCCGTGAGGAGTCACATACAGCGCTGGCAGGACCCGTTGTGGCGGGCACCGAGTGACTCCCAAGATCGGACTCCGGACTCGATTCGGTTAGCTAACTATTGTTCTTCACGATCAATAGAAGTTGCTTGTCTAAGGCCGGTTTTTCCCGTTGCACCATTTAGGTAGTTTTGTTCTGTCTTTAAATTCTGCGCGGATCACTTGCATGTAGAGTGCTGGAGACAAGGTACGCATTTCTTTCTCTGCATGCATCATTGATTTCTTCGCGCATCGGCTTTTTCGTCTTCTCCCTCTGTTTTTGGCTTAATCATCAGGAGAATCGGAAAAACCGTTAGGCCGCTTGTATTTATTTTGAAAAAAATTAAAAAGAAAAACAAAAAAATTGGGACTGGATAACATTATTGACCCTAAAAGACACTCACATTAAAAATTTGTCTTGGGGAGAGCAACCCCCTCCTTGTATGGTTTGGATGCGCGAGAGAGTGACCCGCACCCTAGGTAGAACCCTCCGGTGTTATTTCTAGCTGACTATCGACTCTTCCGTGCGGGCCAGTCAGTTGAAGTAGCATCGGGTATCCTAACAGGTCACGTAAGCGCTCTGATATTTTGTGTGTTCACCAAATAAAATTGACAAGATAAATTGACCGAGCTTTCACGGTCTTCAGATTGTGTTGCGTTGGTGAACCGGGGGTTTGCTTTGCGATCATATTTTCTCCAGATCCCATCCGCCCAACTCGCCAAGATCACGATGATGGGTAGACGATCTCTTAGGCAGCCTCTGGCTGCACCGCTTTCAGGCGCGTCTACTCCATCATCTAGGTTGGCCCGTGAGAGTCAAAACCAGCCCTCCGGGCCCGAGTACGATTCCACCCTGTTCCCCCTCGACCCCCTTTCTTTTGCTACTGAGAGACATGAGCCCGAGGAAAGACGAATTGATTTGACAGAACCTGAGTTGGGCTCATCTGATTTTGCAGACGTCGGTATGGCCGCCAGAGCAGACGATTACCCCGGAGGTCAGCAGGGAGAGCAGCATGTTGTATTTGACCAAGGGGCGATCAACTCCACCCTGATCGCATCATTAGAGACAGTTCAGCAACAGTTACGCGATCAAGGGGCATTCATGATCGAGATGAGAAGGGAGTTGGAGCGACTCAGAGAGCGAGACGAGCCGAGCGAGCCTGAGGACATTCCTGACGCTGATGCAGAAGCAGCAGCAGCTGCCGCAGCAGCAGCCGCCGCCGGAGCAGGACCACCGAGACCGATGCGGGAGTTACACAACCCCGGATCTACACTGATGCACCATTGGGTGGTGGTACCTGCTATCGTGGGGGATTTCAAGTTCCCTCCGAACACCCTGCAGATGCTTCCTCATTTTCACGGGCTTGCCACTGAGGAGCCTGATGAATCCACATTTCATCATCTTTATTCTATCATTTTGGCACCTAAAACCCTAGCAACTGCCTGTAAATAGCCTTAAATCAAGCATCTTAGCATTCATGCATGTGCATCTCAACAGTGTGTAAATTACTGTAATTAAGGCCAAAATTATAGAATAAATAAAGAAAAGAAAAAGAATAAAATATTGTAAATATTTTATGATCCAAAACCCCCGAGACCTAGGCATCTTGATGAATAGGTCGACAAGGAATAAAGTAGGGGGAGATAAGGTCAGAAATACAGTGTAAATACCTATACAATCTATTCATTCTTTATTCATTTTGGGACCTATTTTTGGTTCCACTTTTTGTACATCAAATAAAGAAACTTTGTACATGAAAGTTGTAGATAATAAAATAAAGAAAAATACAAAATTGATTTCACAGAAAAATACTGTACAGATAAAAAGTTATGGTCTGAATAAAAATCCAGAATGCCAACTTCCCAGACCCGTATCTCACAAATAAAATCTCCAAATGCAGCATACTCACCTTTAATTGTATATAGAAGAAAATAAGCTAATTAATGGCGGTGGTTTCGCATTTGGCGGAGCTACGGTTTGAAAGTTGACTTTTGGACCCACATTGTACCCTGTACATATTAAAATATTCAATTTATTCTTTATTCATTATTTATTCATTTTTAAATTTTTATAAGGTTGTAAATAATACTTATAATAATTATGTGCATTAAAATAAAAATAAAAACCTAAATAAAATACAAAATAAAAATACTGGTATAATAGAGTACATAGATACATTACATATACTTATACCTGTATAAAACACTTTTATATTTTATTAAATATACAAAATAAATCAGAAAAATTAAATAAAAATATATTTATGTATATAAAAGTATTCTACAATTTTATAAAATACTAAATAAAAATAATAAAAATAAAAATATACAAATAAAAATAAAATACTCAAATACATAGGTAATATACCTATATGGGGTTAAAAATGTAACTTGTAAAAATATCATTCATAAAAATAAATAAAAATCGGAATAAAATACTACATAAAAAAATAAACATTTTTTATTTTTTACCCAAAAATTAATTCGGCCTTTTTCTATTTTTAAACGAATTAACAAAACATTTTTTATTGTCTTTTTCTGGTTGGTCCACGTGGACCAACCAGAAGCTAGCGACTGTTGACCAGCAGGTCAACAGCCCGTCCTTCGGCTACTGTAGCTCTGGCGCGCCTGGGTTTTTGCCCACCTTGGTGGATTTTCCTAGGTCGCGCCGCTCGTCCTTCGCCGTCGCTTCCTTCTTGGAAGTTGATCACTGTAGATCCACCTAGCCCGCCGACCTATCAGATCTCCCCAGATCTTCATGGCTCGCCCGTGACTCCTCCTCGAAACTCACGTCTCCACCATGTTTCAAAACCAGCCCATTCACTTTCCCTTTCCCTTTGAACCACCTTTGGATCAGCTTAGACATCCGGATGCGGGTAGGGACGTGCTCCGGTGACAGGGGAGCCATTCCACACCTCCGTTGAGGTACGGCGAAGGTCTGAAGGTGCGATTCCAGCCCATCTCCGGCGTACGGCCGTCGAGGTTTATCTCTTGGCTTCTACAGCCAATCGAGGTCGTTTTCCTTCTTATTTCTTTCGTAGTTTAGTAGCTGTTAGTCTTAGGTTTCGCTTCATGCATTCAGTAGGTTGTTTCACCCATTAATCACCTCACGTTTCGCGTCGAACACCTCGCCGGAGCTCTTGAGCTCCGGCGACCACCTCCACCATTTCCCACTCCATTCCACGTCGCCAATAATAGCCAGGACTCTTGCTTTGGTGCTGTTGTTCTCTTCTTCTTTTTTGCAGGTCCTGAAGGAGGCTTCTGGGCCTCGCTGATCTTCAAAGAAAGCTTCCAGCCACCGCCGGAGTTCACGACCTATCCTGGGACCCTTCGAGGGTCGTAGGAGCTGTTTGGAGGTGCCTGGAGCTTCAACGTCGCTGCAGGAGCTTATTGAGACCATCGGAGGGGATCCAGGTGCTCGGAGGCTCGAGCCGTGGCCGATCCAAACTCGCCCAGCTCCTGTTCTTCGTGCGTTCTTGCTGATCTATCCAGCACCGTTGGATCTTCCCCCGTTCTTCTGGACTAGCAGCTACCGTTGGATTGAGTGCGCCCTGAGCCATCCGATCGTCATCGAGCATCTAATCTGAGCCACTCACCAGCGAAGGGGTATCGTGAGACTGGGGCGCGACACGTGTCAAGTGGGAGCATATCCGCCGTTCGTTCGCGCCCAAGGTTGGGTATTTTGTGCCTAAACCCAGCCAAGTTTTGGTATTTATTATTTAATTCGCAAACTTTCATCTGAGGTTATATTATTGTTGTAATAATTGCAATAGGACCCACGTACTTTTAAATATTTGCAAGTTGGTCCCCGCCAGGTCACGTGCACAGTGCGCGTGACCTTGGCGTTTTTGCAGGAGCCCCCTTGCGCCTTTATCGATTTATATTAGGTCCATAAACTTGCGTATATAGTGTAATATTTTGTGGCAAATTTGCAGCCGTGTCCCCATCTTTTCGTATATTTGCTAAATGGTCCTTGCCAGGCTGGTTGAATGTTTGGATCTTTGCATGAATTAATTAGACCATCTTTTGAAATCCAAAAATTCTCAAATTTTCAACTTAAGCTCCTGTGCATGTGTTCTTTCACGCCTATATTTTAGTTTTTGATTTTACTTGATTTTCATATTTATTAAAAATCAAAAACTTGCTATTTGTGCACTGTCTAGCTTAGAAAATACCAAAAAAATAGTAAAACCTCTCCAAAAATTCCAAAAAAATTACCTAGTGTCTATTTTATCATATTTTAGTGTCAGTCCAAAAATCATTAAAAATCTCAAAAGAAAAACACTAAAAATCTAAAAACACTCAAAAACTTCAAAAAAATATATAAAATAGTAGAAAAATCCAAAAAAATATAAACTCAGCTCCTGTTTATCCCTTATTTTGTTACTTTTATTTGAAAAAATGGTGTGAATTATTTTGAGTACTGGTTGATATTTTTAAAGTACATTTTACTCACAGCCAGCCCTATTCTCACTGTTTTCCTTTATTTCAGCCCTTAAAAATACCAAAAACACCTAGAAAAATCCCCAAAAATCACAAAAACAGTAAAAAAACCTAAAAAGACTAAAAACATTTTATTCCTGAATTTTTGAGCATTTTTGTGCCTTTTTATAAATCTTTTACTTTGCCTTGTTTTATATTGCCTTTACTTCCCAATATTGAAAAAAAAAAATTTTAAAAATTAAAAACCCACAAAAATTGTAGTTGCTTGCCTGCTTAGTGTAGACACATCACACACTCACACACTTAGCTTTTGCTTGAGCTACACTGTCTGCTCCCTGTGTTCGAACTCTCTGCATACTTGCCCTTTACATCATTTGTGCAGAGTTAAAAATAAATTTTAACTCACACCTGTTTTTCATTGCTTGATTTGCTTGTGGGTTATTTGTTGATTAAACCGGGATTTTGTAGTGGTTAAGACACCGACTGTTGACTCGCCTTGTGAGTCAATACAACCGCTCTCGATCCCGCGTTTTATCAAATGGCGCCGTTGCCGGGGAGCAACAGCGCGTAGTTCGAGTTTTTGTTTTGTGTTGTGATTATTTGTCTACCTTTGCGGCTTTTATTTCCGCTTGTTTTATTTTGCATCATTTTTGATATATCTTTTGAATTGTCTAACCACTCTCCTTGTTTGGATTTCGTGCGAGGTACGCGGATCGAGGGAGGAGCCCCTCTTGGAGCACCTTGGCACCCACGTGAAGCGGCTTTAGCTGAGCACGAAGAAGAACTTGGAGGATTTTGCAGGACAATTTCTTAGCATTTATTTTCTTGCATTGAATTTTGTAATTTAAGTGAGTGAGAGACTCCTATATTTGTAATAATACAGGTACCCCCGAACTTGGACATTCGAGCCTAATTTCCAAGTGATTGTTCACTTGGAGGCTCTCGCGGTTTTTGTCGGCTTTTTCTCGCATTCTTTTTATTTTGTTTTGTTTTTCGATTTTCTTTCTTTTGTGTTATTGAGCCCCTAGTTCTAGGATTGCTTGCGATAGACTAAGGCCAAACACCTAATACCTTGCATGCTCCTATAGTATCGTTTGGACTTAGTCAAATTTAAACAGTCGCGTCTTCATCTTCTAACCCGTGTGCCGTGAGCGAGCCCCATCAAGCGCTACTCCTGAACTCGAGTGTGTCGAGAAGAGGAGGGGTAAGCCAAGACCGGACTCCAGGGTTGAGGATTGGTGGTCGACTTGTGGTGCTTCCCGCTAATAGCAATTTCTGAAACTTAGGGCGATTTCATCGGCTTGCATTTGCATATAGATAGGTTTCAATTCTGCTGAGCATACTTGCATGTAGAGTGCTGGAGGCAAGGTGAGCATTTACGCTTTAGCATCCATCATTATTTGCCGCTTGCATTGCTTTTCCGACTCTACCTCTGATTTTGCCAACCTAGGTGCTTAAAGGAATTGAATCCTCGTTAGGCTCGTGCATTTCTAACTAAAAATCCAAAAATAGTGATAACCAATAAAATCGGGACTGCTAATACCACTCGACCCTAAAATCAACTAAAAAGAAAATTTCTCTTGGGCGAGTAATCCCCTCATTGTCTTCGTTTTACATTGCTCGCGCACACGCTAAGGAATAGTGCCCAAATCCCATTTCAGCCCCCTAAGTGTGTGTGCAATCTTTGACTTCTCACCTAACTCTAAAAAAGACAAGATAAATAGACCGAATTTTTCGGTCTTCACCGAGTTGAGTAGGTGAATTGAGGGTTGGTTATGTCATTTTTGATTGTGGTTGTTTTGTGTGCCTACTCGATCACTCCGCGCATTCGCGCCTTTTTCTTCACACTCTTGGCTTGACTCCGTGCTCTCCCGTTTATTCCCTCTTGTTTCGAGATGGCCGATTGGAGCTATTTTTGTCCAGATCTCGAGGACTCCTCGTTCGCTCCCGCCGGTCCATCTCACTTTTATCAGGAGGATGCTCCTCTTGATTTCTCTTATTCTGTATATCCACCTCAGCCACAGTATCAGACCTCGGACTTCTACCCACCTCCATCCCCACCTGTATATTATCCACCTCCACCTTCACATTCACCCAAGTCTGACCTGTTGGAGTCACCTCCCTCGATCTCCATGAGTGACATGTTGACCCTGATGATAGAGCACACTAATATGATGAAAGACAATCTTGATATGTTGAGAGAATATAAGAATAGTGCTCTATTCAGTAAGGCGACAGATTCAATTATGGGTGATCATGGGAGCTTGCAATCGCCAAAAATACAAAAAAATGAGAAAACCATAAAAGTACAAAAAGATTTTGGGAGTTACACGATCGAGCCACGTTGTGAGGAGAGGGGCCAATTGCCCAATCATCGGACCACACATGCATTCACATCCAGTCCCACCTTTGACCCCGAGGATGCCGCTGTACAGACTGCTCTTGGCATGCCTCGTGTATATGCTGATTCCGACTCCCTCCCTTGTATGGAGGCAGTCCAAAAATTCAAAAAAATGTTATCTGAACCCGAAGTGGTGGCTACTATTCATGAGATTATCCGTGCCCCACTTCAGCAGGCCATGACCCAATTATCTGCTCCTCCTCCTAAGAAGAGAAAGCGGAGGAGCAGATCTGAGCGTCACATTCTGACCATGGCCACTGCCCTCGCCATCACACACCGTCCCATTCCCAAGAGGAAGAACACAGCTACACCTTTCATTACTTGCACCATCTCTGACCATACTTGTGATCGCACTCTCCTAGACGGCGGTGCTTCGATTAGCATACTACCCTTCTCGCTGGTACAGTCTCTTCACTTAGGGCCTCTCAAGAAGACCAGGATGATCGTTCAGTTTGCTGATGGATCAATCAAGAGGCCGAAGGGTATCCTTGAAAACGCCGTCATTTCTATTCAGGGCACAAGCCACCATGTTGATTTTGTCGTGTTGCCCATGGAGAACTCCACAGGGGAGCCATCTCCAATCATCCTGGGACGACCATTTCTCGCCTCTGCGAGGGTCGTTATTGACTATGGATCAGGAGAGGTTCGTTTCCGTCCTGTTGACGGGAACGAAGTGTCGATCACCGCACCTACAGTGGACCAGAGACCTGCACCTGATGCACCTTCACCGATCATAGCTGACTCTGAGGCCCGTGACCGATCTGATGCCACTAGAGATACTTCTTTAGCGATCCCTGATGAGACCCGACGGATCCCCCGAAAGGGGAGGAAGTCGGAAAGCATGGACCTCACTAATCCTCCTCCTGGTGTGTGGCGATGTGTTGATGAGATCCATAGTATTTATGTGATTGAACCATTTGAGCAGGGGGCAGATACCAAGATAATTGAGGATGCTTATGATGTTGCCCATTACTTTGAGAGACCTGATAAGGCAACAAATGACCCGGTAAAGACTAGACAGGACGGACCCGTTTTGACTACTTCCACTAACAAATCCGTTCCTGGCCCTTCACAGGTCAAGATGATTGAGGTCGGTTACGATGCTGCCATTTATTTTGATAAATTCAGACCTCTTGATGAAGACAAGGATTCAGGTGAGACTCTTGAGGACGATCTGAGTTTGTATACTTCCACAGATGATTTCGTTCCTTTTGATTTTGACCTGGACGAGGACTCGCAGGACGACTCCGCTTACACTTCTTCCGAGGATGATGAGTTTGTCCCATTTCACTTTGATATCGGCGAGACTTCCAAGGCCAGACTTAGTCGTACTTCTTCCACTCACCCGTCTGCGCCTTCACATCATAGGACCACCAAGGGAGAACCCAGCCATACCGCTTCCATTGATCAGTTCGTCCCTTTCCGTTTTGATTCCACTGAGGGCCTTCACCGTGTCGACCCTGATCGGCCTTCGTCCACTGTGGACCCCGATGTCGACATACACCATATCCGATCTATCCCTCAGCGGTCTCGCAAGAAGGTCTGCTTTCCACCTTCTTGATCATATGTACATCCACCTCTATTGTACATTCTCCTTTGTTCATCTTTCCATCTCCCGTTTTTGCTCGTCTACCCATTTCTCGTGTTTGCCTTGCTTAGGACATACTTTGTCCTACGTATAGGAGGGGTAGATGAGTTGAGTGTTCTTTCTTTGTCAGTCTCATCACTCCTGTTGTTGCCTATACTTGGGGCTTCTTTTACCCTAAGTATAGGGGGAGTGACGTGTACATCCTCACGATCTCTTCTTCCATCTTCATCTCTTTTCTTCTTTTCTTCTTTTCTTCTTTTCCTCTTCTATCTTCTTCATCTACCGAAAAGGTGCCGCCCTTGTAGACAGTTTTCCATACTTAGGACGTTCTTTGTCCTAAGTATAGGGGGGTGTGCACCCCGAGTATCTCCATTCTTTGATCCTCTCCATTGTCTCCTCTTTTGTCTATACTTAGGGATATCTTACCCTAAGTATAGGGGGAGACAATCTGAGTACGATCTGTTCATTCCCACCCTTGACCCTCCCTGCGTTGTGTACAGTCTGCTATACTTAGGATTATTTGATCCTAAGTATAGGGGGGACGGTCAACTTCTCATTAATTGATTCATTCATTTATTCTCTATTCTTTAGACTTGTCTATACTTAGTACGAGTTATGTCTTATCTTTTCTCTCCGATCTATGAGGACATAGCTCAAGCTAAGTATAGGGGGGTCGTATATACTACGTATATACTTTAGCCATAACTCGTACTTTCGTATTTTCCTAATAATATGGCTACTAATTCTTTAAAATTCATTAAAAACCTTTAATAAAAAGATGTGATTATTCCTCAAAATTCTTTTTGTATATACTGATTAATAAATCAGGTGAAAATGTTTTTTTTGCAAAATGTTTGAAAAATAGTTTGAAAATCTTTGTGAACATCTATTGAAAACTATTTTGAAAATATTTTGTTACATGTTTTCAACCTTTGTAAAAAAGTGTGGTTTGTAAAATTTATGTTCTTTGTGTGAAATAAAATGTTTGAAAAATGATTTGCAAATGGTTTGAAAAATGGTTGCAAAAATGATTTGAAAAACCTATATATACTGTTTTGAAAACCGATTGCAAAATGATTTTCAAATGTGTGTAAATGATTGTAAAAATTATTTTGGACTATAGTTTTCAAAAATTGTTTGAAAAACTTTGTGTCAAATAAGTTTGAGGAATATACACATCACACCAAAATCCACTATGTATATGTGTATAAAATTGATCACTTACCCTTGTAAATTCTTAAAATCCACTTCTTGTATATATAAAGAAGCACTCCCGTGTACATATTTTCACCTAGTTTTCAGCCAAATCTTTTTGATTTCAAAAATCCCAAAAACATTTGCAAAACCAAAATCCAAAAACATTTGAAAAATCTGTTTGAAAAATACAAAAAAAAAAAATTATTACATCTGCATGTGCATGCATCATCTTTTCAAAAATCCATAAAAAGTTCAAAATCTTGAAAATTGCATCACAAAAATATTTTCTGCATCCCATTGCATAGCATGAGCATTTTTCGGATTGAGTTTGATAGTTGAACAAGTCTAAGTAAAATCCGGAGATTGGAGCTTGATTGGACCTTAAAATCTACCTAATAACAGGAACTTTATAGGAACTGGGTTTGAGGTACTTCAGGTCTAGTTGACTTAATTCTTTGAGGATCACGAGACTTGGTTCAATGGATTCTTGACTGCCTAAGTAGAGTATTTCGGAGCACACGCACGACTCTTGTTGATAATGACCTAACTTGGACACCTGCACCTTTCACATAGCTCTCCATGGATGAGGTGGTGAGGAGGCAGTTTCCTTTGGCTTGGGGTAGCATATGAGGGTAGTACTTCTAGGCGGAACCTCTCTTCTTCTTATAGTGAAGGAAGTGCACCTCAACTTGGTCTAGTGGTGAAGAAGTCTAAAGACAGAAGCCGTGGGTTGCAATAAAGCTTCAAAAGAGGGATAGTCTACTGGCTCAAGAGGAAAATTTCTTGTATATATGCTGCACCATGTAGATATGTTGTACAGATGCAATTGAAAAAAAAAAAAAAGGCAAAAAGAACTCCAAAAAAGTGGTGGGTCGGATTGAAAATTTAATAATCCCACCGGAGTATGTATATAGTTCAATAAAGCAAAAGCTTATGGTATCCATGTTACATCTCATGAAGCTAGCAGCGGGAGACTTGGCTACACTGGTTGAGCTCCCAAAAGTCTATACTTCTTCCCCCTCTTCTTGAGCCGGTTGCACTTGAACTTAGAAGGGAATACCCCGCTTCTCGAGGAAAGAGTTGCTAGACCGAGGCATTAGAGTTACCAGGTTGAGGGAGGTTGTTTCTTTGTCACTTCTGAGGTGGGGAGCTACATATCACTTACACTGTACGAGTCAGATTCATAGTCGTAAGAGTTTGCGTATGAGTTGAGATACTTCTGACCTGGCTATTGAGGAGACTTGGACAGAGTTTTGGGATACTCAAGGACTGTTGGATTTCAAATTTAGTTCTCATTAAGGTTCCGACCGCACTAAATTTCCAAAGGTCCGACTTAAGCTCCAAACTTCGATTTTGCAAAGACAAGTTCGATAATTAAACTTCATCCAATTTTCTTCTTTTTCTTTCCTTTCTTTTCTTTTTGCACTTATTGCATAAGTGTTTGCTAGGGACTAGCAAAGGTAAAGTATAGGGGGATGATGAATCCACATTTCATCATCTTTATTCTATCATTTTGGCACCTAAAACCCTAGCAACTGCCTGTAAATAGCCTTAAATCAAGCATCTTAGCATTCATGCATGTGCATCTCAACAGTGTGTAAATTACTGTAATTAAGGCCAAAATTATAGAATAAATAAAGAAAAAAAAAGAATAAAATATTGTAAATATTTTATGATCCAAAACCCCCGAGACCTAGGCATCTTGATGAATAGGTCGACAAGGTATAAAGTAGGGGGAGATAAGGTCAGAAATACAGTGTAAATACCTATACAATCTATTCATTCTTTATTCATTTTGGGACCTATTTTTGGTTCCACTTTTTGTACATCAAATAAAGAAACTTTGTACATGAAAGTTGTAGATAATAAAATAAAGAAAAATACAAAATTGATTTCACAGAAAAATACTGTACAGATAAAAAGTTATGGTCTGAATAAAAATCCAGAATGCCAACTTCCCAGACCCGTATCTCACAAATAAAATCTCCAAATGCAGCATACTCACCTTTAATTGTATATAGAAGAAAATAAGCTAATTAATGGCGGTGGTTTCGCATTTGGCGGAGCTACGGTTTGAAAGTTGACTTTTGGACCCACATTGTACCCTGTACATATTAAAATATTCAATTTATTCTTTATTCATTATTTATTCATTTTTAAATTTTTATAAGGTTGTAAATAATACTTATAATAATTATGTGCATTAAAATAAAAATAAAAACCTAAATAAAATACAAAATAAAAATACTGGTATAATAGAGTACATAGATACATTACATATACTTATACCTGTATAAAACACTTTTATATTTTATTAAATATACAAAATAAATCAGAAAAATTAAATAAAAATATATTTATGTATATAAAAGTATTCTACAATTTTATAAAATACTAAATAAAAATAATAAAAATAAAAATATACAAATAAAAATAAAATACTCAAATACATAGGTAATATACCTATATGGGGTTAAAAATGTAACTTGTAAAAATATCATTCATAAAAATAAATAAAAATCGGAATAAAATACTACATAAAAAAATAAACATTTTTTATTTTTTACCCAAAAATTAATTCGGCCTTTTTCTATTTTTAAACGAATTAACAAAACATTTTTTATTGTCTTTTTCTGGTTGGTCCACGTGGACCAACCAGAAGCTAGCGACTGTTGACCAGCAGGTCAACAGCCCGTCCTTCGGCTACTGTAGCTCTGGCGCGCCTGGGTTTTTGCCCACCTTGGTGGATTTTCCTAGGTCGCGCCGCTCGTCCTTCGCCGTCGCTTCCTTCTTGGAAGTTGATCACTGTAGATCCACCTAGCCCGCCGACCTATCAGATCTCCCCAGATCTTCATGGCTCGCCCGTGACTCCTCCTCGAAACTCACCTCTCCACCATGTTTCAAAACCAGCCCATTCACTTTCCCTTTCCCTTTGAACCACCTTTGGATCAGCTTAGACATCCGGATGCGGGTAGGGACGTGCTCCGGTGACAGGGGAGCCATTCCACACCTCCGTTGAGGTACGGCGAAGGTCTGAAGGTGCGATTCCAGCCCATCTCCGGCGTACGGCCGTCGAGGTTTATCTCTTGGCTTCTACAGCCAATCGAGGTCGTTTTCCTTCTTATTTCTTTCGTAGTTTAGTAGCTGTTAGTCTTAGGTTTCGCTTCATGCATTCAGTAGGTTGTTTCACCCATTAATCACCTCACGTTTCGCGTCGAACACCTCGCCGGAGCTCTTGAGCTCCGGCGACCACCTCCACCATTTCCCACTCCATTCCACGTCGCCAATAATAGCCAGGACTCTTGCTTTGGTGCTGCTGTTCTCTTCTTCTTTTTTGCAGGTCCTGAAGGAGGCTTCTGGGCCTCGCTGATCTTCAAAGAAAGCTTCCAGCCACCGCCGGAGTTCACGACCTATCCTGGGACCCTTCGAGGGTCGTAGGAGCTGTTTGGAGGTGCCTGGAGCTTCAACGTCGCTGCAGGAGCTTATTGAGACCATCGGAGGGGATCCAGGTGCTCGGAGGCTCGAGCCGTGGCCGATCCAAACTCGCCCAGCTCCTGTTCTTCGTGCGTTCTTGCTGATCTATCCAGCACCGTTGGATCTTCCCCCGTTCTTCTGGACTAGCAGCTACCGTTGGATTGAGTGCGCCCTGAGCCATCCGATCGTCATCGAGCATCTAATCTGAGCCACTCACCAGCGAAGGGGTATCGTGAGACTGGGGCGCGACACGTGTCAAGTGGGAGCATATCCGCCGTTCGTTCGCGCCCAAGGTTGGGTATTTTGTGCCTAAACCCAGCCAAGTTTTGGTATTTATTATTTAATTCGCAAACTTTCATCTGAGGTTATATTATTGTTGTAATAATTGCAATAGGACCCACGTACTTTTAAATATTTGCAAGTTGGTCCCCGCCAGGTCACGTGCACAGTGCGCGTGACCTTGGCGTTTTTGCAGGAGCCCCCTTGCGCCTTTATCGATTTATATTAGGTCCATAAACTTGCGTATATAGTGTAATATTTTGTGGCAAATTTGCAGCCGTGTCCCCATCTTTTCGTATATTTGCTAAATGGTCCTTGCCAGGCTGGTTGAATGTTTGGATCTTTGCATGAATTAATTAGACCATCTTTTGAAATCCAAAAATTCTCAAATTTTCAACTTAAGCTCCTGTGCATGTGTTCTTTCACGCCTATATTTTAGTTTTTGATTTTACTTGATTTTCATATTTATTAAAAATCAAAAACTTGCTATTTGTGCACTGTCTAGCTTAGAAAATACCAAAAAAATAGTAAAACCTCTCCAAAAATTCCAAAAAAATTACCTAGTGTCTATTTTATCATATTTTAGTGTCAGTCCAAAAATCATTAAAAATCTCAAAAGAAAAACACTAAAAATCTAAAAACACTCAAAAACTTCAAAAAAATATATAAAATAGTAGAAAAATCCAAAAAAATATAAACTCAGCTCCTGTTTATCCCTTATTTTGTTACTTTTATTTGAAAAAATGGTGTGAATTATTTTGAGTACTGGTTGATATTTTTAAAGTACATTTTACTCACAGCCAGCCCTATTCTCACTGTTTTCCTTTATTTCAGCCCTTAAAAATACCAAAAACACCTAGAAAAATCCCCAAAAATCACAAAAACAGTAAAAAAACCTAAAAAGACTAAAAACATTTTATTCCTGAATTTTTGAGCATTTTTGTGCCTTTTTATAAATCTTTTACTTTGCCTTGTTTTATATTGCCTTTACTTCCCAATATTGAAAAAAAAAAAATTTTAAAAATTAAAAACCCACAAAAATTGTAGTTGCTTGCCTGCTTAGTGTAGACACATCACACACTCACACACTTAGCTTTTGCTTGAGCTACACTGTCTGCTCCCTGTGTTCGAACTCTCTGCATACTTGCCCTTTACATCATTTGTGCAGAGTTAAAAATAAATTTTAACTCACACCTGTTTTTCATTGCTTGATTTGCTTGTGGGTTATTTGTTGATTAAACCGGGATTTTGTAGTGGTTAAGACACCGACTGTTGACTCGCCTTGTGAGTCAATACAACCGCTCTCGATCCCGCGTTTTATCAGAGCCCCATCTCCATCTCCAAGAGTTTTTGATGATCTGCAGCACTGTCCACGACCGTCATGTGGACCAAGATACGATTCGGATGATGGCCTTCCCTTTTTCACTGGCAGATAGAGCAGCCGCCTGGCTGAAACATTTAGGGAAGTTTGTTTACACCTGGGAGCAACTCCGCACCGAGTACTTGAACAAGTACTATCCACTCGGGCGAACGAATGCAGCGAGGGCCCTGATCAACAACTTCTCCATGCTCCCTAACGAGCAGTTTCACGAGGCATGGGAGAGGTTCAGAGTGCTTCTGGATAGATGCCCACACCACGACATTTCGAAGCCGAACCTAGTTCAAAGCTTCTTTAGTGGGATGACGCCAGAGCTTCAGGGTCTGGTGAATGCTTCTTGCGGCGGGTCCTACTTTGCCAAGGACCACAACCAAGTCTGGGCCATTTACGAGGAGATGGCAGAAAATTACATGGTGATGTCCCAGACTCGGTTGTACACACAGAGATCTCAGCAGCCGCCAGGACCTGTGCAGTATCAGCGGATAGCACGGGTTGATGCGGGTCCTTCCAGTTCGTCCACAGTTGCAGCCGCACAGGCAGAGTCGGCCGCTGCGGACATGGGGATTATCAGAGAGAAGTTGGACCGCATGGAAATAATAGAGAAGAAGCAGTGCCAGGGCATAACTCAGATGGAGCAAATGGCACAAACTCTGAGCGACATGAAGACCCAGCTCTTGTGTCTTCAGGAGGCACAGACGGCTCCTCAGCCCCGTCTTCTGTCGCGAGGCGATCCCGGCGGCAGCCGCAGCTCGTCCCAGCGCTCCAGCTCCTTGCAGCAGCCTAGACAAGTTCACCTTGTACAGGCGGAGCCGTACCAGCAGCAGCAGCCCTCTTACCAGTCACCACCATCTCCAGACTTACAGATGGTGGTATATCAGCCGTATCAGCCTCTGGCAGCACTGCAGCCAGACTCCTTCGATGCTGAGCCGTTGATGGATGTCAACGGGATTTGGTATGACCGTCCTCAACCTGGAATCCGACGAGACCATCCCGGATTCAGGTGGGGGAATGGGGGAAACCAGTCCCAATAGCAGCCAGCCGGTCAGGGAGGGCAGTACTCCCAACAGAGAGATCACCAGCAGCCCCCAGCATACCAACCACACCAGCCATCATCCTTCGTACCTCGTCCCTACCAGCAGCAGGGACAGAATTGGAGACGTGAGCAGCAGGCTCACCAGCAGCAGCATCCTTCCTCTTACCCCTCTCAGCCGCAGCAGCACCAGGACCAGCAGCCTCATTACCAGAGAGGCAACCCGTCGGGTTCCCATGAGAGCCCCGCCATGGATGATCTAGCCCGCCTCTTCACAGAGCAGCAGGCTACATTTAGACGGGAGATGTACGAGTTCCGCCAGGAGATGCGGGACCTGATGAGAGGGAAGGCCGCCATCCCTGCACAGATCGAGCCTAATCCGAATAGCTTGAAGAGGAAATCTGAGCAGGTAGTTCACACTGAGCCTACCACTCCTAGTAACTCATTTGATGATATGTCATCGGATATATTTGATGCTGATTTTGTTACACTTAGGAGCGGTAGAAGACCAGCAGGCGGCGCCTCATCTGAGCGACAACACGAGGAATCATCTAGAGCGCCAGGTGAGGAAGAGGAGAGCGGTACTGAAGCCGCACATCATGATGACGGTGGTACTGATGCCACCCGAGATGCTGATTCCACCGACGGTACTGAGGTCGCCGTTTCACCACATCGAGGAGGTGGTACTGACGCCACCAGCAGAGCCGAGCCAGCCCACGGTACTGAGGCCGCAAGACGTCTAGATGTAGAGCCAGCTAGAGGTGGTACTGAGGCCACCAACATCTATTCTGATAGAAATGTTGTCTTTCCTCGCATAAATGTATCTCAGAACTCTGATTTGAATAAAGGAAAAGGTTTAGTTTCTTCTGATCCCACTATGGTGTATGATGTTTGTGAGGATCCGGTCATCGAACCGTCTAGGCCTATTCCTAGTCCTTCATCTGAGAAGGACCCTGTGATCCCCTTTCCTAGAGCCCTTGAGTTGGGGAAGGGGAAGAAAAAAGAAAAAGATCCAAAAAAGAGAGAGCAGGAGAAGTTCAGCCAGGGCATGATAGACCGATTTCACATCCAGCTGACCCTCAATGAGGCTTTGCAGCACATCCCTCTTCTTCAGCGATCCTTGAGAGACAGGACCACAGTCAGGAGGAAGAAGAGGAGTAAAACCACAGAGATTCATGTGTTGACCAAAGCCACGTGTTACGCGATCCAGAACCATTTGCCGACCAAGAGGCCAGATTTAGGAGCCCCGTATGTCAGATGTCAGATTAGTGAGCAGAGGTTCGACCGTACTCTACTAGATAGCGGATCGTCAATTAACCTTCTTCCGGCAGCCCTTCTCGACCACTTAGAGTTGGGCACTCTTAGACAGAGCAGGACATACCTTCAGTTTGCTGATCGGTCTGTCAAGAGGCCAAAGGGGTTGTTGCGAGACGTTGTCGTCACGATTCAGGGTTTACAATTCCCCGTGGACTTCGTAGTGCTGGACATGGAGACCCATGACTCGTTGACCGATTCCCCCATCATTCTCGGTCGCCCATTCTTGGCCACAGCCAAGGCGGTGACTGACCATGACAGTGGGAAGGTATTCTTTCGCGTCCAGGGCGAGAGTATACAAATAGAGACGGTTAAGGACCACAGAGCCAGAGATAGATCCCGCTCAGAAGGCAGTACAGATTCAGAGCAGCTGACAGACGCAGAGCCAGACATCCACCAGGACTGTGATTTTGTGATCACAGATGATGAGGCAGCTTGGGCAGATCCTGTAGCACAGACCATCCTCTCATATTCAGCTACAGCTGATGCAGAGATGATAGCAGAGGATAGTCTGGAGAGCACAACCCTGGTTCAGGATACTATTGAGTCAGCAGAGTCGGACCTTGATCGCGACACGATTTTCAGTGATGGTGGTACTGAGGCCACCTTGCTATACGGTGGTACTGATGCCACCGCGGTTGATACAGATCCCTCGGATTCGGAGTCTGATTGGGCAGATTGTGATGATCAGATGCCAGACCTGGATCCACCTGAGCCTACAGATGAGGAGGAGGTAGAGGCAGAGCAGATTAGAGACAATGCAGAGGACCCGCCTTCTCCAGATCCAGTTTGTGAGAGTTCGTTAGCATTTTCTCAGGCAGAATTGGTAGAATTGTCAGCATACACAAATCTTCTTCAGAAGCCAGATTTGCCAGCACCCAGCTGTCCAGAGCTAAAGCCGCTCCCTACTTCGCTGAAGTATAGATTCCTTGCGGGAGAGTCTGAGATGTACCCAGTCATCATCTCTGCCGATCTGACTAGAGAGCAAGAATCCCGTCTGATGGAGGTTCTTGAAAAGAACCGCAAGGCAATTGGATGGAGCGTAGCAGATCTCCATGGGATTAATCCCTCGTTGTGCTCCCACCATATCTATCTCGAGGAAGGGGCAAAGCCGTCGCGTGAGTTCCAGCGGCGACTGAACCCCAACCTAAGAGAAGTTGTCATGAAGGAAATATCAAAATGGTGGAGTGCAGATTTTATTTATCCCATTTCCGACTCCAAGTGGGTTAGCCCCTTGCATGTGGTGCCCAAGAAGACGGGCATCACGACTGTGATCAGTGAGTCGGGAGAGGAGATTGCTACACGAGTACCCACCTCTTGGAGGGTCTGCGTTGACTACCGGAGACTCAATCAGGCCACCAAGAAGGACCATTTCCCCCTGCCTTTTATTGATCAGATCATAGAGAGACTGGCAGGGAAGAGCCATTACTGCTTCCTGGATGGGTACTCGGGCTACAATCAAGTGGCCATCGCTCCTGAGGATCAGGAGAAGACCACCTTTACCTGTCCCTTCGGTACATACGCCTTTCGACGCATGCCATTTGGGCTATGCAACGCCCCTGCGACTTTTCAGAGATGCATGCTGTCGATCTTTTCGGACATGGTAGGGGAATGTTTGGAGGTCTTCATGGACGACTTCTCGGTTTACGGCGACGGATTCGATTCCTGTCTTGACTGCCTAGACCGAGTGCTCCAGCGATGTATTGATACCCGCTTGGTTCTATCTTGGGAGAAGAGTCACTTCATGGTGACTCAAGGGACGGTGCTTGGCCACATCATCTCCAACAGAGGCATGGAGGTTGATCCGGCCAAGGTTGATGTCATTAGAAAACTCACACCACCGTCTAATTTAAAGCAGCTACGGTCATTTCTGGGGCATGTTGGTTTTTATAGGAGATTCATTCATGATTTCAGCAAGATTGCCCGACCGTTGACTGACCTTTTGACGAAAGACACCGAGTTCCTTGTTGATGACAAGTGTCTTTCATCCTTTGAGACTCTCCAGCAGCGTGTTATTGAGGCTCCTGTTCTTCAGCCACCCGATTGGTCTCTCCCATTCGAGATCATGACGGATGCCTCTGATTTTGCCGTAGGGGCCGTGCTAGGACAGAGGAGGGACGGAGTTCCATTTGCCATACACTATGCTAGCCGCACATTGGATTCTGCCCAGCGGAATTATACGGTCACAGAGAAGGAGATGCTAGCAGTAGTGTTTGCCCTAGATAAATTCAGATCATATATCATTGGATCTAGAGTGACTTTGTATACTGACCACACCGCCATCAGGTACCTCATGTCAAAGAAGGATGCCAAGGCCAGACTTACTAGATGGATCCTTCTACTCCAGGAGTTCGACATTGAGATCAAGAATAAACCGGGAGTCAAGAATGTGGTGGCGGATCATCTTTCCCGACTAGAGCAGCCTGAGGATTCTGAGCAGATTGATCCCATTTGTGATACCTTCCCAGACGAGGCGATCCTTGCTATCACCTCACTCCCGTGGTATGCCGATATTGTGAACTTTCTCGTTGCTGGGAAAGTCCCACAAGATTGGCCCAGGCAGAGGCTTGAGACCTTCCTTGCGAAGACCAAGTCCTACCACTGGGAGGATCCCATCCTTTACCACGAAGGAGGGGATAGCATCTGGCGTCGGTGTATTCCTCAGGAGGAGCATCATAGTGTCCTCACTTACTGCCACAAGCTTGAGGCAGGAGGACATCATTCTGGGAGGAGAACGGCGCAGAAAGTGCTCCAATCCGGCTTGTGGTGGCCTACACTCTTCAAGGACTCTGATGAGTTCGTGAAGAGGTGTACTGACTGTCAGAGGATGGGCACTTGTGGACAACGTGATATGATGCCGATGCAGCCCATTCACTTCTGTGAGGTTTTTGACGCATGGGGCATCGATTTCATGGGTCCATTCCCTAAGAGTCAGGGATTCGAGTACATTCTGTTGGCCGTAGATTACGTTAGTCGTTGGGTTGAGGCTATCCCCGCCCGAGCCGCTGATGCTAAGACAGTTTGCAGATTTTTGAAGAAGCACATCATCATGCGGTTCGGGGTTCCACGAGTTCTGATTTCTGATGGGGGGTCTCATTTCATCAACGACCAGGTGAAGGCCCTTGCCAACGAATTCAGCATAGACCATCGTGTTGCCACACCATACCATCCACAGACAAATGGTCTAGCTGAGGTGTCGAATAGGGAGATCAAGAATATTTTGCAGAAAGTCATCCGCCCTGACCGAAAGAATTGGTCACAACTTTTGGACTCGGTCTTGTGGGCATATCGGACGTCTTTCAAGACTCCATTGGGTACATCTCCCTTTCGCCTCGTTTATGGCAAGCCGTGCCATCTACCTGTTGAGCTGAGGCACAAGTCACTTTGGGCAGTCACAGATATTCTTATGGATCCAGATGGTATAGGAGACCAGAGGAGGGCAGAGCTAGCCGCCTTGGAAGAGCTTAGAGATACAGCTTTCTCAAACAGCCTACGTTATAAGGAGAAAGTGAAGGAGTGGCATGATTCTCATATCAGCCACAAGCATTTTGAGATTGGACAGAAAGTATGGTTGTTTGATGCAAGGCTCAGATTATTTCCAGGAAAGCTACAGAGCAAATGGAAGGGACCCTATTTGGTCAGAAAGGTACACGATAACGGTAGCATTGATATATCTGAGTTATCTTCTGAGAGTACCTTCCGAGTGAACGGCCAGCGGCTCAAACCATTTCTAGATCATGAGCCGCGGGACGTTATTATTGCCGCTATTCATTTTGCGTGAGATGTGGTCTTTTGACTCACATCTTTTACATCTCACGCCTGATTTTCACTGTTCCTCCGCCTGTATAGATCCACTTGTCCATATCATTCTATTCTTTAGTCCCACATCCCGTCTCTCATCTTATGATTATGCTATACTTAGGGTGTACTTTACCCTAAGTATAGGGGGGATGTCGGACCTGTGAGTATTCTTTTCATTCTTTCTGCTCTTGTTTTTGCTGCCTATACTTAGGGATATTTTACCCTAAGTATAGGGGGGGCAGATTCTGTATATTCTTCACTCGGCTTTCCCTTCATGTACAGCTTTCTATACTTAGGATTAGTTAATCCTAAGTATAGGGGGAGACCACCGAGTTCCTCTCATTTTATTCATTTATTCGTTCCTGTACTTAGACATTCCTTTTCACTTCCCTTTTACTAAGCACGAGTTATGTCTTCTTCATCGCTCTTGGTCACTCTGAGGACATCGTTCGAGCTAAGTATAGGGGGGGTGTATATATATTTCATATATACTTTAGCCATAACTCGTACTTTGTGTGAGTGAGTTAATAAATAAAAGGGCTAAAAATCACAAAATTTAAAAATTTTTCATGTACATAAACCTCTTTTATTCTTGCACATACATAGCTAGTGTATAAAGTATTTTTGTAAAAATGATTTCAAAAATCTTTTGTGTAAAGCTTGTGTAAATATTTTGTATCAAAATTATGTATATAGTACAAAATTTTTCCAAAATGTTTTGAAAATCAAAAGTTTGCAAAAATCTTGTGTAAAAGATTGTGAATATCAGTTTGCAAAACTTGCACCTCATGCATCATTCATGATTTCAAGACATTTTTCAAAAATTTTGCATGACGGTAAAATATTTGTAAATAGCATCTTGTGTACATATATGTATATAGTTTTTCCTGGATGAGAGTTGACATTTAAACTAAGCCTGGAATTAAATTGAGAAATGGAGCTTGAACAAGATCTTAATCCACTTAACTTCAAGAGGAACCTTGTAGGACTTAGGGTTAAGGCTTTTCAGGTCCATAAGGACTTAATTCTTCGAGTCCACTAGGCTATGAGCATATGTCATCTTGATGAGCCTAAGTAGAGCACTTAACAACACACGCATGACTCTCAGAGACAATGGCTTCACTTGCACCTGCACTTTACACAGGGCTCTCCACGGATGAGGTGGTGAGGAGGCAGTTTCCTTTGGCTTGGGGTAGCATATGAGGGTAGTACTTCTAGGCGGAACCTCTCTTCTTCTTATAGTGAAGGAAGTGCACCTCAACTTGGTCTAGTGGTGTTGAAAGCTAAAGACAGAAGCTGTGGGTTGCAATAAAGCTTCAAAAGAGGGATAGTCTACTGGCTCAAGGGGAAATTTCTTATATATGCTGCACCATGTAGATATGTTGTACAGAAGTTCTTGAAAAAAAAAATATATATGCAAAAATACAAAAAGAACTCCAAAAAAGTGGTGGGTCGGATTGAAAATTTAATAACCCCACCGGAGTATAAAGCAAAAGCTTATGGTATCCATGTTACATCTCATGAAGCTTGCAGCGGGAGACTTAGCTACACTGGCTAAGCTTCCAAAACTCTATACTTCTACCCCCTCTTCTTGAGCCGGTTGCACTTGAACTTAGAAGGGAATACCCCGCTTCTCGAGGAAAGAGTTGCTAGACTGAGGCATTAGAGTTACCAGGTTGAGGGAGGTTGTTTCTTTGTTACTTCTGAGGTGGGGAGCCACATATCACCTACACCGCAAGGAAAAATTCATGGTCATTAGAGTTTGTGTATGTAGACTTGTTCTGATCTGGTTTATTGAGGAGTCTTGCCCATAGATTGGTGGAACTTGGAGGCTGTTGAGTTTTAGGCTTAAGTCCAAATAAGGTTCCGACACATTAATAATCCAAAGATCTGATCGAGCTCCATATTTCAATTTAATGAAGGAAAATTTAATAAGTCAACCTTGATCCATGTACATCCTCTTTTTCTTTTTCTTTTTCTTTCTTTTTCACTTCTTTTTCAAATAAGTGTTTGCTAAGGGACTAGCAAAGTTAAGCATAGGGGGGTGATGAATACCCATTCATCACTCTTTATTCTTTTATTTTAGCTACAAAAACCTTTGCAAATACATGTAGATATGTGTAAATACAAATAATTACCAAAAGCATGCATGGTGTAAAAACCTATAATTAGCATGTTTTTGTGCACAAAATAAAAGAATAAAGAGCAAAAAGAAAAAGAGGGAAATATTTAGAATAAATATTGAGCAACCTAACCCAAGGGAGGGCTCAGCATGGGCCTGACCGCATAAAAGCCAAAGTAGAGGGAGATAGGAGCTCATGTGTATATACTTCTGTAAATACATAAAATTATATTTTCCTCACCCAAAAATATGCTTGTACATATTGTGTGTATATTTTATTAAAAACAAAATAAAAATTTAAAAATCAAAAATTCAAAAATGCCCTTTCACCATGTGTAGACCATCATCCTTTATTTATTTAACCCTATAAATAAATAAAATTATTTTCTAAAACTTTTTGTAAATATTCTATGTTACATATGGTAAATACATAAAATAACAAGAAACAAAACAAAAATCAAATAAAAATTACAAAATTAAAAATACAAAAATACATTGTATAAATACCATGTATATAAATGTATACAATTATTTATTTCACCCTTGTGTATAAATAATTAAAATAAAATAAAAATACCATTTTATTCCATATTTTAGGATGTAAATAAATAAAATACAAAATGAGCATAAAAATACATAAAAATAACAAATAAAAAAATCAAAAATTAAAATCTGTATAGTGTACATATACCTATATATATAGCTACCCTATTTTTATTTCCAAAAATTAATTAAAAATCACCAAAAAATAGAAAAAAATAAAAGAAAAATATTTCATGTTTTGAGTTTTCTTTAATTCGGCCTATTTCTACCCTAAAATAAATAAACAAAAATCGAGTAAACGTGGCAGCTCCTGATTGGTCCACGGGGGATTGTTGACCCCGGTCAACTCCCCCGCGGACTCCTTCCTTTTCTGGAAGATGCGTGCCGCCCCGTCTTCGCCGATTTTTCCACGCATCTCCAGGCTGTCTCCCACGCGAACCCCATGCCCGGATTCTTCGCCGATCATCCCTCATCCTCGCCCGATCTTTCGCCACAAAATCCACGCCTTCCATCGCTGTCTCCACCCAACCCTAATCGCACCTGTCACCATATATATCCCGACCTCCGCCGCCTCCGCGCCTCATCTTTGGATCGCCATCCTTATTCCCGTGACCTCCAGAGCAAAGCCCGAGGTGACAGCTCGCGTTTGACCCTGTTGCAGTGAGGTGAGGGTGTCCCGACCATCGATCCGGCGTTGTTCGCCGCTGCTGCTCCGCCACCAGCGTCGAGCATCGAGCCTCAGGCCTTGACGCCCTTGAGGCGAGGACCAGGAGCAAGAGCAGCTCCAACATAGTCTACTGCAGCCACCAGGTAACCTTAGCTCCTTCTAGTTTCATCTAATTTAGGATTTCGCCCAAATCGACCCATCGCCGTGCTTCCCTGATTCCGACTATCTCGAGTACCCTTTCGATCATCGGAGCACCCTGTCATCTCCGCCGTATCCCCACGCACCTTCTACGCCCGCTCATTCAACCCAGCTCGCCCCGGAGCTGGGAGTCGAGTTCCATCGTCTCCGCCTCGCCGGAGCTCGTTCGCCCCACCGCACAGACCACCTTCACCCCGCTTCCTTGGGTCGAGGCACTTTGCCCTCGACCCGCGAAGCGTTCTGGTTGCTTTGCAGGTCCAAAGGGAGGCGTCTGAGGCTTCCCAACTTCAGGCCAGGAGCTTCGCGCCGCCAGCCTCGCCGGAGCCCCTCCAGGGCTCGGCTGGGCCATCGGCCATCACCATCAGCTGCGGGCAGTCACCAGGAACGTGTTCCGATCAGTAGCAGCAGCTGAGGAGGACCGGAGTCCACGCACGAGGCCGGCGAAGTTCGCCGGCGTCGAGTTCTTGCACCATCCTCCAGAGCCGTCCGATGCACCCTCTGCTCCAGGTCTGATCGTGACCGTCCGATTCGTTGAGGAGCAGCGTCCATTCGATCATCCAGAGGAGCTATCTGGACCGTCCGAGCAGAGAGAGAGGGACTCCATTCACCGGAGACGTCAGATCATCCACGTGGACCTCCCTCCGCCGTCGATCGAGCCGAAGAGGAGAAGAGAGGAGTAGCGCCCGCACATCCAGACCGTTCGATCAACACGTGGCGCACATCCGGCCGTCGGCGAATAAAGGGGTAAATATCGTAGGGCCCCCTCTTAGTTTTTCATTTCCTTTTTAGTCCTGTAAATATTTTTAGAAACTTTTTCACGTAGGGTTATTTGCAATCTGGACCTTGTGCTTTATTTTAATTGCATGTATGCCCCTGTGTGTGAGTGACCACGTGCTTCGTCACGTGTGTATCTGGGCATTTTACACATCTTGTCCTGTAGATCTGGATGGTTAATGAATGAATGAATATTTTTAAGTAATTGCAATTATACCCCTGTGAGCATTGTTTATGCGCATGTGCGTTATTTAGTGGGCTTTTTGCAACTTCGTCCCTGGGCTTTTGATACGAGTTATCAAAAGGCCCTTGGACTTAGTTTTTCTTGCAATTTGGTCCCTGTGTGCCCCAGCCACGTGCGACGCGCGTGACTTGCTGGGCATTTTGCACCAGCGACCCCAGGTCTTCGGGTATTTGCACATTGGTCCTTGTGCATAGTGCCATCTTCTTCATTTTTGAATAAATATCAACCCACCTCCAAATCTAATGAAATTTCGACACATGGCTCCTGCCATGGTGTAGTAATTTCTGTGATTTTTGAGGACATTTTTATTTTCATTTAGTATTTTTAAAAATTCAAAAACACTCTTTTTAGTCACTGTCTAGCTTTAAAAACACCAAAAAAATATAAAATCACCTTTAAAAATTCTAAAAAAATTAGGACTTGTAGTTTGCTTGCTGTTTGATTTTTCAGCCATTTTTGGTGATTTTTCATCACTTAAAAACCTTAAAAATTGAAAAACCCCTCAAAAACTCATAAAAATTATAAGAATTAAATTAAAAATCCAAAAATAATAATTAGGGTGCCTAAATTTTCCTTATTCTTCATAGTTTACAGGAAAATTACCTCCAGGGTTGATTGAAACTCTTAAATATTTTATTTTTGAGTTTCTAACCTTGCTGGACAGTACCTCTTCTTTGTTGCATTGTTTGATTTTTAGTAAATAAAATAAACATCAGAAAAATCTCAAAAATTCACCAAAAACATAAAAAAAATATAAAACACATAAAAACATTTTTCTTTGAATTTTTGCTTGATTTTTAATGCTTTAAATAAATTGTTGAAGTTCATTATCTGTGTGCCTTCTTTAATTTTCTCATCATTTAAAAAACCTAAAAAAGTGTAAAAACAAATAAAAACCACTAAAAAAGATCCCCTCGGATTTCTGACTACATCGTAGGCTATTTAGCCAATCTGTGCTCCTTGTGTTCGACCCTGGGAGCTATACCAGGTTAATCACATAGCTAGACCGCCCCATTTTGTTTTGATTGATTTTATCTCTGTGAGTGGTTGATTTTTCTTGATACACGCATTCGAGTGACTGAGGTCGCAACGACCTCATTTCATACCTTCACCTCAGTCGTTCGGCTTTTTGCGTCGTCATATATACGTGTTTCGTCTTGTTTGATCTTCCTTTCTTCCGTTCTTGTTCTCACCCCAGGTCTCGCTTAGGATTATCTTTGCTATACTTAGGATATTGCTCATCCTAAGTATAGGGGGGTGGAAACACCGGGTTGTTCATTCGTTCTGTTTCATCACTTCTGTTTTGCTGCCTATACTTATGGTTCTCCACCTTAAGTATAGGGGGAGTGATGTCCTCCTTCTTGCATATATCCGTGATTTTCTTCGTGTCGTTCTACCCCTGTTCTGCTGCCTATACTTAGGGATATTTTACCCTAAGTATGGGGGGGGGGGGGCAGACTCTGTATCTTCTTCACTCGGATTTCCCTTCATGTACAGCTTGCTATACTTAGGATTAGTTAATCCTAAGTATAGGGGGAAACCACCGAGTCCCTCTCATTCTATTCATTTATTTGTTCCTGTACTTAACCATTCCTTTTCACTTCCCTTTTACTAAGCACGAGTTATGTCTTCTTCATCGCTCTTGATCACTCTGAGGACATCGTTCGAGCTAAGTATAGGGGTGTGTGTATATATTTCATATATACTTTAGCCATAACTCGTACTTTGTGTGAGTGTGTTAATAAATAAAATGGCTAAAAATCACAAAAATTAAAATTTTTCATGTACATAAACTTCTTTTATTTGCACATACATAGCCAGTGTACAAAGTATTTTTGTAAAAATGATTTCAAAAATCTTTTGTGTAAAGCTTGTGTAAATATTTTTGTATCAAAATTATGTATATAGTACAAAATTTTTCCAAAATGTTTTGAAAATCAAAAGTTTGCAAAAAATATTATGTAAATATGTGTAAATATCTTCTTGCAAAACTTGCACCTCATGCATCATTCATCCATGATTTCAAAACATTTTTCAAAAATTTTGCACGATTGTAAAATTTATGTAAATAAGCATTTTGTGTACATATGTATATAATTTTTCTGGATGAGAGTTGACATTTAAACTAAGCCTGGAATTAAATTGAGAAATGGAGCTTGAATAAGATCTTAATCCACCTAACTTTAAGAGGAACCTTATAGGACTTAAAGTTAAGGCTTTTCAGGTCCATAAGGACTTAATTCTTTGAGTCCACTAGGCTATGAGTATATGTCATCTTGATGAGCCTAAGTAGAGCACTTAACAACACATGCATGACTCTTAGAGACAATGGCTTGACTTGCACCAGCACTTTACACATGGCTCTCCACGGATGAGGTGGTGAGGAGGCAGTTTCCTTTGGCTTGGGGTAGCATATGAGGGTAGTACTTCTAGGCGGAACCTCTCTTCTTCTTCTAGTGAAGGAAGTGCGTCTCAACTTGGTCTAGTGGTGATGAAGGCTAAAGACAGAAGCCGTGGGTTGCAATAAAGCTTCAAAAGAGGGATAGTCTACTGGCTCAAGAGGAAAATTTCTTGTATATATGCTGCACCATGTAGATATGTTGTATAGAAGCACTTAAAAAAATGCAAAATGCAAAAAGAACTCCAAAAAAGTGGTGGGTCGGATTGAAAATTTAATAACCCCACCGAAGTGTATATAGTCAAATAAAGCAAAAGCTTATGGTATCCATGTTACATCTCATGAAGCTTGCAGCGGGAGACTTAGCTACACTGGCTGAGCTTCCAAAAGTCTATACTTCTTCCCCCCTCTTCTTGAGCCGGTTGCACTTGAACTTAGAAGGGAATACCCCGCTTCTCGATGAAAGAGTTGCTAGATCGAGGCATTAGAGTTACCAGGTTGAGGGAGGTTGTTTCTTTGTTACTTGTGAGGTGGGGAGCTACATATCACTTACACTACATGGAAAGATTCATGGTCATTAGAGTTTGTGTATGTAGACTTGTTCTGATCTGGTTTATTGAGGAGTCTTGCCCATAGATTGGTGGAACTTAGAGGCTGTTAAGTTTAAGCTTAAGTCTAAATAAGGTTCCGACACATTAATAATCCAAAGATCTGATCGAGCTCCATAATTCAATTTAATGAAGGAAAGTTTAATATTCAACATTGATCCATGTACATTCCCCTCCTTTTCTTTTTCTTTCTTTCTTTTTCACTTCTTTTTCAAATAAGTGTTTGCTAAGGGACTAGCAAAGTTAAGTATAGGGGGGTGATGAATACTCATTCATCACTCTTTATTCTTATATTTTAGCTACAAAAAAACCTTTGCAAATGCATGTAGATGTGTGTAAATACAAATAATTACCAAAAGCATGCATTGTGTAAAAACCTATAATTAGCATGTTTTTGTGCAAAAATAAAAGAATAAAGATTAAAAAGAAAAAGAGGGAAATATTTAGAATAAATATTGAGCAACCTAACCCAAGGGAGGGCTCAGCATGGGCCTGACCGCATAAAAGCCAAAGTAGAGGGAGATAGGGGCTCATGTGTAAATATTTATGTAAATAAAACAAAGATATTTTCCTCACCAAAAA
Organism: Ottelia alismoides; assembly: GCA_037367405.1. Taxonomy (NCBI): domain Eukaryota; kingdom Viridiplantae; phylum Streptophyta; class Magnoliopsida; order Alismatales; family Hydrocharitaceae; genus Ottelia; species Ottelia alismoides. Next base: position 603,563 of record JAZKJV010000540.1, on the reverse strand, counting down.
TATGCTTGTAAATACTTGTATATATTTATAAAATATAAAAACCAAAAGAAAAAGTTAAAAATCAAAAAGAATTAAAATACCCCTTTCATCATGTACATAAACCACATCTATATATTTATTTAACCTTGTAAATAAATAAAATTATTTTCCAAACTTTTTGAAAATATTCTATATTATATATTGTAAATAAATAAAATAAAAAGAATTAGAACAAAAACAAAATAAAAAGAGCAAAATTAAAAATACATTGTACATATACCATGTATATAGATGTACATATATATTTATTTTACCTATGTATATAAATAATAAAAATAAAATAAAATATCTTTTTATTCCTTACTTTATAATGAAGATAAATAAAATATAAAATAGGAATAAAATTGTATAAAAATAATAATTAAAAATCAAAAATTAAAAACCCTATAGTGTAAATATACCTATATAGAGCTATATAATGTAAATACCTTATTTTTATTTTGAAAAATTAATTAAAAATCACAAAAAATAGAGAAAAATAAAATAAATTTTTTTCATGTTTTAAGCTTTTATTAATTCGACCTTTTCTACCCTAAAATAAATAAATAAGAAATTTGTGCTTGGCGGGCTCTGATTGGTCCACGGGGGATTGTTGACCCCCGGTCAACTCTCCCCCCAGGACCACCAGAGCCGGGTCTGTCCTGCCCGACCCGTTTTCTCCACTTTTTGCCCGCCTGACCCGACCGCCAGCACCTCAAACCCCGGGCTCCGCGATTAACCTCTGATCATCCAGGACCCTCGCCCGGGGTGGGTTTGCTGGATCTGAGCCCCGTGCATTCTGCCCGACCTCTTTCTTCTCGGATCCCGCACCATAAATAATGTCGTCTCCGGTGACCTAATTCTTCCATCTTTGATCTTCCCCTCGGTGCCTGTGACCTCCTCCGGAGTCCCTGAGTGACAGCCGTGGCCTTGGGAGTTGCAGCGAGGCCCGGGAAGCCGGGAGTCACTGATCCGGTGGTTTTCGCCACCGTGCGCCGCCGCGAGCGCGCTGAGCCTCGGGGAGTCGACGACCCCTTGCAGGCAACGACCAGGAGTTCCCTGAGCTCCAGCACAGTCGGCAGCATTCACCAGGTAGCTTCCTTAGGCTGTAGAATAGCTTAGTTTCGAGTTTTTCCGATTTCAGTAGCTTAACTCCGCCACCTCCGCCTGCCGTTTCCGACCATTCTTTCACCCATCCGACACCACCTCCACGTCCACCGGACCTCTCTCCACCTTCTTCGACCCTTCACTCCCCCTGGCTCACCCCGGAGCAGGGAATCGGCTCTCACCCTCCGCCGCTCACCGGAGAGCCTCCACAGCGCTTCATCTTTCACCTTCCGCCCGCTTTGACGGGTCGAGGCAGTTTGCCCTCGACCCAGCTTCTTTCCTGTGCAGGTATCCAGGCCATTTGACCTCATCTGGAGGTCGAAACTTCAGAGCATAGGGGCTCTCGTTCATCCACGCCGCCGGAGCTCTCTGGAGCTCCTCGCCTTCATCGGAGCAGTGCATCAGGTGCGGAGCTTCACGGCGAAGCTTCCCCGCACCTCAGGAGCGGCAGACGAGGACCACCGTGCGCACAGAGGGCCGGAGAAAGTCGCCGGCGTCCAGTTCTTCCAGGATCTTCGTTTGCCGTCAGATCGACCTCGTCGCTCCAGATTGCATCACGACCGTCCGTTCGTGGAGCTGCAGCCACCGCCAGATCTTCGGAGGATCGATCTCGACCGTTGGTTATTCGAGGGTTTCGACTCCAGAGCACCAGAGCCGTCCGATCTCCACGTGGAGCGCCCTCAGACGTTAGATCAGGCCAACATTTTCAAGGTCAAAGGCGTCGTTGTTCTCCGTCGTCAGATCTGCCACGCGTCACACATCCGGCCATCGACGTTAATAAAAGGGGTAAATTGTCCTTAGGCCCCCTTTCTTTCCTGCATTTAGTTTTAGTCCTGTAAATATTGAACTTAGTTGTTTAGTTTTAGGGTTATTTGCATAGTGGACCTCGTACTTTAGTTTATTTGCATTTATACCCCTGTGCGTTGTATGCCACGTGCTTCGTCACGTGTTTATCTGGTTTATTTGCAATAGAGACCCCTGTAGTTCTGGTTGTTCTTGAATGAATGAAAGTTTTATTCTATTTGCATTTATACCCCTCTGCGTGATTTATTTCCACATGTGCGTTATATTTTGGGTATTTTGCAGATAAGCCCCTGGACTTTTGGTACTTGTTACCAATAAGTCCTCGGGACTTATTTTTATCACATTTGGGTCCCTGAGTGCCCCAGGCACGCGCATGGCGCGTGTTTTGCTGGGAAAATTGCACCAGACCCCCCAGAACTTTGGGTATTTGCACTTTGGTCCCTGTGCACAGTGCCCTTCCTTTATTTTTGAATAAAAAACAAAACATCTCCGAATCCAACGAAAATTGGACATGGCTCCTGCCATGGTGTAAAATTTTTGTGGATTTTTGAGGACATTTTTGATCTCGTTTGATATTTTTAAAAATTCAAAAACAATCAATTTTACTACTATCTAACTTTAAAAATCACAAAAAAATATTAAATAGTGTCCAAAAATTACAAAAAAATTGTCCACTGTTTGTCTTGCTTAGTTTGATTTTCTAGCCAATTTTGGCTATTTTTCATTACTGAAAACCACTAAAAACTTAAAAACACTCAAAAACCTATAAAAATTCTAGTCAATAAATTAAAAATCCAAAAACAATAAAATTGGTGCCTAAATTTTCCTCATTTTATCTTCTTTACAGGAAAATTACCTCCAAGCCATTTTGGAGCTCTTAGATATTTTATCTAGGGCTTTTTGGCTTGGCTAGACAGTACCATCTCTTTTAGCCACTGTTTGATTTTTAGAAAATTAAATAAAGATCAGAAAATTCTCAAAAATTCACCAAAAACACAAAAAAAAATATAAAACACATAAAAACATTTTTGTTGGAATTTTTGCTTGACTTTTAGTGCCTTTAATAAATTGTTGAATTGTGTGCTTGGTTTTTTATCATTTTCTTAATAAACTAAAAAATCCAAAAAAAATATAAAATATTCAAAAACCACCAAAAATATTTTCTCCGTTTATTTTATCTCTTTTGACTACTTCGTAGGCCGAGAGGCCAATCCGTGCTCCTTGAGTTCGACCCTGGGTGCTATACCAGGTTAAACCCATAACAGGACCGCTATTCGTGTTTTGATCGATTTATTTTCATTAGTGGTTCAATTTTTCTTGATACACAACGACTGATCGCTTGGGTCGCGACGACCTATTTTTAGTACCTTATACCCGAGTGGTCAGTCCGTGTCGTCAGGACTCTACATCGTAAATGATATAAGTCTGGGTGTCGAAGGTATCTTAGATAGTCAAAAAAGACACACACTGGTGTACTCTCAGAAAACAAGTGCGGATGACTCCAAGTTTCTTCATGGGCACACTGATCAACAAGCTAAAAATCTACATGTATTAAGTAAAAAGGCACTCGAGAGGCCCTTGTTCCAATGTGTGAGAGAGAAAAATATACACAATCCTATGCCCTCCATCATCTAGCCGTCCATCTGTACTTTCAATTCTGACAAACTAATGAGACAGTGGATAGTATACAAGAATATATTTATTCCCTAGTATTGAAGATTAGGTCTAGAGGAGAGTCTCTAGAACTGGAACTTCGAGTGATGTCTCAACTCGACTCTCATGATTGCAGTACACTAAAAGTCATATCCTTATATATTATGTATAAAAGAGACAAGGTTGAGCCCAGAATTTTAGAACGCTCAAATTAAGGGTCTTCAATGAATTGAGCCCTGAAAATTCACATGTACAGTCAGAGATTTACCCAACTAAGTCATTCATTCATTGATGCTCAGGGACCAGCATGGTTTAAGTATAGGGGTAAGATGAATCTCGTATTCATCATGCTAAAATTCGTTAATTAAGCTATGTTCCCCAAATTTCATGTGCATTTAATCATTAATAGAGTATCATTAGCATATATACATTTGTGAATAATATTTCCATTTCATCAAGCATAATTGCATAAAAAATTCATGTGTAAATTGGCCTAAAAAGTTACTAACTTCATATATTTTTAATTAATTCATACTAACTTCAATTGAACCCAAACAACCTCCATTGTGTATACATTACTAACAAGAATAAATAAAAAATACAAAACATTACTAACTATAATAAGTGTCAAATAATCCCAAAGTTTAATTTCACATCTAACGAATTAAAGTGTGCATATCACCCTCATACAGTGTCTGATTTTGGTCTACTCACTTTTAAAGTACTCCATTTTCAAATATCTTCAAAACAAGATCAATTTCTTAAAATTCGGAGCTCATATGTGAAAGTTGAATTTTGGGCCTCTTTTGCGCATTTTATCTTTTTGCTATTTTTGACATGAGTTTTTATGTACATAATTAAACCTTTTAATTTTTTATTCTTCATTTATGTTCTTTGATGAAAGTTTTATTAAAAGACATAAAAATCTAACTCTATATCAAGACTGAAATCAAAGAAACTAATTGTATCCAAGTGTTTATTGTGAGTTTGTACAAAAGTCTCGTGTTTCGTACCTCTAATTTATTTCCTTATTTTCTTATATATTAAAAATACAAAAAATAGATTAGTGTGTAATAGTTTTCTTATATTTTATCATAATTTTTTCTATAATTTTTATCCTCTTTATAAACCACCAAAAATTACAAAATTCCAATAAATCGGTTTTCTATACAATTGTAGACCACCAAAAATATCACTTTATACATATGACGGGTCCTTCATGAAAGTTGTAGATCTCTCGAGACAAACAACATTCATGAAGGAAAATTTTCAATCCGAGATCTCCTACTATTTATTTTCTATTTTTCTTTCTCTTAGAATTTTGGAAATTTTTTGGGTGACACGTCGAGGCCCGTAGGCGTGCCGCGTGGCACCCGACTCACCCACTCTCCCTGGTCATGTGCCTAGCACGTGACCCAGCCATCTACCACATGTCACGTGCGACACATGAACTGACCCCTCCCCTTCCCTTACCGTTATTCTCCTCCGCCTCCTTGTAACAGTCTCCTTTCATGTTCCCTCCGACCGTTATGAGGCCAGCCTCACGCGCCACCACCATTACCCTCATCTCCTATAAATCTCTCTCCATCATCAATGTCCAGACCATCCACCCTTCATCCCTCGAGTGCCGTTCACAGTGGCACGCTCCCACTTAGGCATGATCCAGAGGAAGCACGACCTCTGCTGCATCCCAGTATAGTCGAGCTTCACGCACGTCGGCATTGAAGCGATCATCGGGAGCAGACCATCGATCCTCCAAACTCTCTCAAGTGTTCCTCCACCTGCACACAACAGATTTGATCTGCACTCTACCTCTACGCCACAAAGTACCGTTGCTCGACCGCCACTACTCCGCCCGATGCCCCACCTCCGAGCATAACCGCGCCACCTCCAGCTGCCCGTAAGCTACTCTGCCCACGACCACCAACGATCACCGGTGGTCACCGTCTCAGCGTCGTGCACTGCCTCTCCCATCACCTACAACCGCCTGCTTCGGACTCGATGCCCTTCGCCACACTTAATCCCCGACCGTCGCTACTCCACCCAGCGCCCTCTTGTGCCATAGTCGCTCCACCTTCGCTCGACCGAGCTCAGGCCCTCCGCCCCACTCCTCCATCATCAACCTAACTTGACCCACTGCTCCGATTCCGCCACCACCCATGCCATCAGTTTCTAGCCACTGTTGGGTCAAGATCAAACCATGTTCCAGTGGACCCTGATCTGCCACGTCAGCAGCCCAAAGCCAAGCCCCCACACATCCAGGCTCGGGTTCCCGAGCCTCGTATTACCAACCACGTAGGCTCGGAACCCTGAGCCTTAGCCTCCTGAGCCAGCCTCCCCTACACGTGCAACGCATGTTCTTTGTAGTGAATTTTGCACTCGTGCCCCTTGATTTCCAGCTGGGTAAATTGCATAAATGCTTATGCATATTTTTCTTATTACAGATAAGTCCTCCAGGGATTCAATTGAGAAGAAAACTTAACTTTTTATTGCATTTTAGTCCCTAGATCTTTATTTTATCATAACTTTCTCATATGAACTCTGTTTCTGGCGTATAATATGTCAATTTGAAGCTTATTCCGTGCTCTTTCATATTATACAACTTATAGACAGATATGATGCTATTTTATGAGGGTTATTATTTGAGAAGAATTTTGATTTGTGTAGGAAAACATTGACATAAATGTGCCTTATTTTCATTGAGAAATTAACGATTTATTTTGCAGGGATTTGATTGAGGACGTGACGATTTTGAATTAATATCTGAAGACTTAATTTTTACAGGGGCTAAATCGAGGAGATTGATTAGATTTATTGATAACTATCTCGTGACTTGCTGGGGATTAATTTAAGAAGAATTGGATTGAGTTGCAATAAAGCTTCAAAAGAGGGATGATCTACTGATTCAAGAAGAAAAACTCCTTATGTACATGCTGCATCTTGTAGATATGTTGTATAAATGTCGTAATAAAATGTGTGCAAAAATACAAAAACTCCAAAAAGGGGACATGCCCGATTGAAAATAAAATGCTTGTTGGAGTGTATATATTGAATAAACAAAGCTTATGTATTTCACCGTCTCATCTCAATGAAGCTTTCAAATGGAGACTTAGCTACACTGGTTAAGCTCCAAGGGATATATGGCTACACTGGTCACTGATCATTCTCTCCTTTTCCCATCATCTTGAACCGGTTGCACTTGAACTTAGATGGGAATACCCTGCTCCTCGAGGAAAGAGTTGCTAGATTGGGGGATTAGAGTTACCGTCTTGAGGGAGGTTGTTTCTTTGCCATTTTTGAGGTGAGGAGCTATACATCACTTACACCGTACAATGAAATATTCATAGTCATTAGAGTTTGCATATGTAGACTTGTTCTTACCTAATTATTAAGGAAACCTGACCATAGAACATTAGAAATTTACACATATCAATTGCTTCTTCTATGTTGCTTTTACAAAAATATTGCATGATAAGTTTCCCAGTATTAATAATAATATACCGTAGTCTTGACATTGTCACTTGAAACACAAGAACATCTTCGTAAAATTTCCGCATCTAGTTCAATGTGGGCAATATCACCTTTGAGTCTTTGTATTGCCATACTCCAAAGGCTATAGACTGCTGCATCATAGGATTGCTTGGGAGTTTTGAAGTTTTGATTTTTTCTTTACTCTTTTCAAGGTGTGAAAGCTACAATTTCACATGGTAGTCCATGAGCTCATATTGGGAGTTTAGGGAGCCTTTCTACCTCAATGCAAAGCCAAGTTCATCTAATTCAGGCACTTGTTTTTTTGTTATTGGATCTACATCCTCTATGTAGTTCAGCTTTTCATTGGAGTTTCATTGCTTTGAGGGGTGAAGAAAGGATTGTTGTGCCTGTTACTATCTTATATTAAATATATTGAAGAGATATACTGCTTAAATGTTGTCCCTTCACCTAAAATAGTGTGTTAAATGTGTATGCTGTTTAGTTGCAAGGCATCTCATGATATTGTGGACATCTAACGCTCTATTAATGCCACTGATTACTTCCATTAACTTTGGACATTAATGCACGTATATACATGATGTGAAATCTCTTTGTGACCTTTAAACCTAATAGGAATGTTATATCATGTTTTATTGATTTGGAAATTTTTGAGAGCTTACTTTTTTAGAAAGATGCTTATTTTGAGCATTTTCACAAATTTTAGGCATACGCCTATTTTATCTTGGCGATACGTGGTTAATATTGATATATGATACATTAACTCTTACTAGGCATTGTGGTATAAGTACATTTTTGTTGACTTGATCTAGTTCTTACTGTTTATTTTGTGAGAACTTTACCGATTTTCTCCTTAAAACCCCAAGGATGACTACTTACTGATGGGTATTATTTGTGCTGCATATTTGATATTTGGAGGCACTACTACCATTGTATTAGTAATTATACCATAAATACCAATGACTGACCTCTACAACAACCATAACTATGGAGAGCATTATGAAGATATGATTACTACTATCAATACCATCGTTATCACTGCAATCGGTATTAAATTAATCATGGTCACGCATGCAGAGCTGAAAATTTCTAAGATTGGTAATGTGCCTTAGTCACCAATGAGGAAATTGGTGGGGGAAGGAGCTTCACAATCGTGCAATGGAGGTTTATCCGTTACACACTATTATAAAAAGCAACTCTTTGATATACTATATCAGGAGAAAGACTCCACAGACCCACAAAATCAAAATTACGTAAACACACTCTATTTGAAGTTATCCATTCTATTGAACTCAGTTGAAGAATTATCTTCTGCATTCTCTCATGTCACATCATACCCTACCCGCACGGGACTCTAGTGCTGCCTCTATATTATATTCTTCTCCACAGATAGTGAAACCGATCATCGACGTCCAAAGACGTAGCCTAGTTACAGGCAGACCTTGTAAATCTGTGTGTTTGCATGTTTGCTTCATTATTCGTGTTTGTACGTGTTTGCTTATGCTACTCATGACAATTCGCTTTTAAACTAATGGCGAATCGCTCCATGAAGCTAACTAATCATAGAGTGGTATGGATTGTGGTTGTAGGCTGCAATGTAGATTCAACCACCTCCATCAAGAAAGAAAAGAAATGCTTGCATAGATTGAACTTTTGCATATGTAAAAGAGAAGAGGTATTCAAACGAGAGGCGAAGTCTAATGGATCAATGGCGCCATTGTAGGATTTAATTAATGACACCTTTAAAGGGTGTGACGGAGCCTTCGATGCTCTTTTTTGTAGAAGATTTATTGTCCTCTTTTGCTCTCAATAACACTACTATGAAGGATGTTGGAAAAGATGCATCTTAAGTAGACTTGGCCAAGGTCGAACGGGTCGATGTTCAAAATGACTATGTCCAGGGCCCAGGTTGGGCTAGCCCATGGGACATACTTCACAGCCTAGGCCCATCCCATCTTGGGCAGGGCAGGGCTGGCTCGACCCATGTGCTAAAGAAAATCTACCTCAACTCTGCAATAATAAATATGGATAATTCCAATTACTACGCGTGAATTTGATATAATACTGTGAATGTACATTGTTAACTTTTAGACATTTTTTAAATATAGTTATATGGTCATTTTTTTTACTAAAAATGGGATTCGTTAACACAGTTAACGACCTTAGCTCTCTCTCTCTCTCTCTCTTTAGTACAAAATTTACTCCTTTTTTCTACTGTATTTGTATCTGTTGGAAACAAAGACAGGAATATTCATAAATTGTAATTATACAATGTTTGAAAAATCTGAAAAATTATATAAGGAATGTCTACTCCAACGATATTGGAATAAGAATTTTATAAGCTTACCCAAATGGAATTATTAATGACATTAAATGCTGTTGATGAGAGTCTCCACACTTTCAGCATTGTCTTGGCACTGGGTGCTCAACGGAGTCGGAACTAACAATATTTAGCAAATTCATAAATTATTAAGGGACCTCTACAAATTAACATCTTGTAGATATTGAAATAAGAATTTTGTATGCTCAACTAAGTAAAAAGATAAATCATACGACTTGTTGTCTCTCGCCGATGAGAGCATAGATACTTGGCCATTGATTGAAAAGTTCGTGGTGGTTTTTTTTTTGAAAACTAAGAGGTGATTCGGTTGCAGTAACTGGATGAGGATTTTTTTTCTTAAAAAAACAGCGACTTTTGAATGTTATCATATTGGTTTGATCTTTTGAATTATCCATATTACGAAATGGGAATGAGATACAATGTCCACAAACACAACTCAAGTCATTATACTTGAGTTACTTGTAGATAGCGATGCATTTAGGGGGCGTTCGGTTCGAGAATAAACATGAATAAGGATAGAGAATAAGGAGTATTAGAAAATATTAATGCAGAAGTGAGTTGATAAACATACCATAAACTACAGAATGATAAATTTGGAACACAGAGATTTTTACGTGAAATCCTACTCCCTAAGGAGCGAGATGAGACAATGGGAGAACATCTTAAAGGGCTAATTTATGCATGGCACTTTCTCATCTGATATAGAAGGTCTGGGGCTTCTTATATAGCCTCCACAGAGCCTCTAAGTCCCACGTCCCACAACTAGTAGATGTGGGACTAAACTCCTGGATGTGGTAAATGGATCTTGGAAGGATCCATTTACTAATCTTACATATGAATGACACATATTCTAACAATCCTCCTCAAGCTGGAGCATGCAATGCTCAACATGGACAAACAGAAAGAAATCTCTCAAACTCACAATACAAGACACTACATACAATATCAACTCAATGCACACACCTGTCGACTGCTGTCGAGGACGTTGTTTCTCATGTTGTGCAGGTGAGGAGGTACAAACGGGTTAGAGTGTGAGTCAAACTAGGTGTGCTCTGTGTTGTGCATGTTAGAGCCACTAAAACTGAAATGGGTCTCCACCTGGAGAACTCTGACCTGCAACCACATGTGGACAACTGCTCTCCATCCCTTGAAGGGACGAACTGGAAAAGCCGTGGAAACATTCTCGTCGGAGTCCACGATCGCTGGAGAATGGAGTCTGAACATCTCCTCATCGGAGAACTGGATCTCTCCCATACTGGCTAAGAGAATGGGATCCCTACTTTGGAATCCCTAGGAAAGCACATGAAAACCCTAGCCCACATGGCATAGGGAATGTGATCTCTACTCTGGAGTCCCTATGGTACACATGAAAACCCTGAGCTGGCTCAAAGATGGGGACCACAAAACTAAACATACATGAGTGAATCAACCTGAAGACTCGGAATCCGATCGTCGAGTTTGAAAAATGGGACATCAACAGAGTCTGAAATCTGAATGGGCATCTCGATTGGAATCTGAACTCTGACTCTGAACTAAAATATGAATCATCAGAGTGATGATGTTGTATGATGCCGTAGAAATCTACACTATACTCCCCCTTTCTCCCATACTAGTCAGAATAACAAACATCAACCAAGTTGGGAGAAAAAAATAAAAATAGGGAAACAACATCATATAAGTCGATAATTTTTTTCAGCTTTATTAAAAAAATTAACCATTTGCTCAGCTATTCCAAATTTTTTATAGCCATCTCTTTTTTTCTTCAAATAAGCCGTTCACATTTTTTCGGTTTTTCCCTTTATTGCATACGATTTTTTTGTACATACCTTTTTCAAAGGGTTTTTATCAGTTGTGCCCCTCTGAGATATTACAATTTCAGTTATACCCCCTATTTTTGTTGAAATATCAGTTGTGTCCCTACCTTCTTGTGAAATCCGTAGTTCTACTCTTTTATAATATCAGTTATGTCCCTACTTCACCTTAACAGAAGGGCAGGATTATGGATTTCGCAAGAAGGTAAGGGCATAACTGATATTCCAAAAAAAGGGAGGGGCATAACTGAAATTACAATATCTCAGAGGGGTACAACTGATAAAAACCCTTTTTTAAAAGAATACATCATTTTTGCAACAGGGCCCGTCTTGGGCCCAAAGATAAGCACCATTTTTTTCCACAGCCCACTCACAGCCTCAATGGGGTTTTGCCTCTCCTCTCTGCCCTCGATGGGGCATCTGCTAGAGTAGATGGTAGCACAGCATCGCCACCAGGAGCTGGAGATGCGGCCATAATCCACGTGGAGGTGATGAAGGGAGGTGCCTCCACTTAGAGGCACGAAGGCAAGGCCTTCGCCTAGAGCATGAGGGCTCACGTCGTCGTCGCCTCTTGCAGGAGAGGAGGTTGTTGGAGTCATGTGGGGTTTGAATAGGGCAAGGCCTCCGCCTGGAGCATGTGAGGAGATCGGGAGGGTCTTCGATCGCTGGAGGGGTGCGCTGTGCACTGCCTAGAGACCCGTATGATCGGGGGTTCCTGTGGGCGACGGGGAGAGGAGAGTGCCACTACCCCTTTTTTCTATGAAGTTTCCTGGATGTCTTCGATCGCGACGCTTGGAGCCCTAATGGGTTTGCATGGTTTGGAGATCATGAATAACCTTGTATGCATAGCGATGAACCTGCTTCTGGAGGAAGCAGGTTCTGTCGGACGAGGACGGAAAGGGAGCTCGCCTGTGTTGGAGAATGATGATCAGAGTCGTGCGGGGATCGAAGCCGCTGGAGATGCCGCCTAGACAGGCAACTGGAGCCATGGAGTTCCTTTCCTGGGAACTGGAGTCCGGCCACTGATAAGCGATGCTAGCAAATAGGGCTTCGAAGCCCTTTGGGACCCATTATTGCTGAATATAGGGTTCCCCTCCTAGGAACTGTAGCTAGACTAGAGAAGATGCCACCTCCTTGAATTAGCATTTCAAGAGGGAAACCCTAGAATGGAATCCTGATCTCGATCACAAACTTGAATGATAAAGAATAATAATCTTTAGATATAAATCTTCCAAGAGCAAGCATGAATTAAATCTTCTCTATGAATCAAAACTCAAAAAAAATCAAGAATATAAAATCCTCGAGAATCAAATCCGCTCTGATACCATGTTAGAAAATATAATGCGGAAGCTAATATCAGAGAAAAGAAATAAACATTGGAACACATGGATCTTAACGTGGAACCCTACTCCCTAAGGAGCAGGATAAAACCATGAGAGAACACCTCAAAGGGCTGATATATGCATTGCACTTTCTCTTCGGATTCAGGAGGTCTGGGGTTTTTTTTATAGCCTTCACAAAGCCTCCAAGTCTTACAACTGGAAGATGTGGGACTAAACTCCTGAATGTGGTAAATGGATCTTAGAAGGATCCATTTACCCATCTTACATATAAATGACACATACTCTAACCAGGAGAATAACATTTAAGGCATCTAACCTAATTTTTGTATACTTTTTTTGAGCATCAAAGACATTTTATAAAAATGAAATGGACCTAAAATAAAGTTTAATGTATTCTAGAACCCACTACGAAACTCAGGGGGCATACATGCAAAAATCCCAGATTTATTTAATTTAATATGCATTGGAAGGGTTATTTTTACAATTAATAGAGTGTTTAAGGTGCAACTTGCAACTTTCCCTAAAATATAATACTTAATATGAAAAATACTAGACTAAATCAAAATACAAATACCCACAAGGGTTTTTGTGCAAAATATCCAATCGCCTCACATGTATATGCACGTGGTGTGATGATGACTAAACCATTACTCAAATAGAGGAAAGTTCATGGTTCAATGAGTAAATTACATCAAAATGTTACGATACATGCTTCATGTACTAATTATTAGATATAAAAATTGGGGGCGGGGGGGGGGAGTGCAAAATACTCCCATGTGTGCTCAGGAGCGGTGGAGATTGGACCACTTAACGTGGTCGACGGTTTGGATGAGTCGATATTGCTTCACAATTCACGACCATGATTAGATCCTCATCTGGATCTGACGATTGAAGGAGGGCTCGATCCAATGACGGTCCTCGGAATTGGGGGAAGCTCCTGATCCGATGATTTTAGAGGATGGAGGAAGAACAACTCAAGAACACATCTAAGGGGAGCTTCGGTCGGCCAAATCCATGCTCCAAGCCTCTGTTCTTGTTGTTGATATGAGGGAAATGATCCTGCTGACTTTCTGGTTGTGTAGGTGCTCAAAAGGGGTCCAAATACCAGTGATGGGGCCCTGGCAGTCGGAGTAGAAGCGCATCACCTGGAGCCTTGTTCTCGAGACATAAATGCCTTGAATGGGGCTTTCAAGCCTCATGATCTGCACGATTATCTCAAGCACAACAAAACGAAGGTCTAGGGGACTTTATTATGTAGCAACAGAGCGAAAATGGGTTGGGGCGGTGCTCTACGATAACGAGTGGTGGATGAAGAGCTGATATCCCGACTTAGGGCTGATCAGGAGGAATGGAGTTTCTCGGGACGTAGAGAAGCGAACGGGGGGCGAAATGGGGGCAAAAATGGGGTCAGAACAATGGCTGGTACGAGTGGAGCGAAGGATGGTCCAAGCTCAAAGCTCCGACATACTGTAATCTAAAAACCTATAATAGAGACGATAGTAAAATGCATAAAACAAAAGACATAAAGGAAATTCTGAATGAAAACTAGAAAGCAAATAAAATGACCTCGATTTGATTCGAAAATCAAAGAGGCGTAACCGCTCAGAGAAGCTCTCCGATGATGGCTGGATCGACTCCTCTGCACCTCCTCTTCGTTGCAGAACCACAAGACTACCTCCTGTCACTAGGTAACCGTTGTATGCTTGGTCTGAGGGGCTATGAAACTCGAGAGAGGGATTAAATTCAAAATGGGACAGAGACTAAATACAGGTGAGGTTTGACTGAGGTGATTTGCTCGATTAAGAAATTCTTGATCGAGGAAAGATGCACGAGTGAAAGGGTGTGGATCGAGGAAGAAGAGTCAAGAAGGAATCAAGCTAAAATAATGCAAGCCTCGGACAGAGAAAATAAGAGAAATCAAGGTGTTTGACTCTGACAACTACAAGGCTATGTGGGGCAAAGAGTCGACCAGTGTCAACAAGGACTCGCTCCTCATTGGTCCACGTAAACTGCTAGAAGACAAAACAAGGAATAATTCCCTTATTTAATAGATTAAAATAATAAATTATTTTATTAAATTTTAGATCAAAATAATAGAAAAATATTATTTTATGCAGTATTTAATTATGATTTTTATTTATTTATACAAGTTAATTTATTAGGTATTAGTTTTCACACCTGCAATTACATGTATATCCTATGTATAAGGTATTTTATTTTTATTTTGTATTTTGTATTTTATTATTTTAGGTACATAATTTATATATTTATAACTTATTTAAATGCATATTTAGATATTTTTTTTGTATTTTTCTGAGATTATTTGTTATTTTAAAGAATATATTATATAGGTATCTTATAAGTATATTTTACCTATATATTCTATGACTTTATTTCTTTTAATGTGATTTTTAGTGGTTTTTATTTATAAATATTATTTAAATGTGTTTTGTATAATATTTACACATATATAAAAATATAATAATGCTACAATGTAAAGAATATATATATTGAATATTATATACATGTATATAACATAATTAGGACCTAAAAAAACTAACTTTTGCATCTTAACTGTAAATTAGATAAAACCACATTCATGAAATAGAAAATTTAATTTTATAAACAATAAACACGAGTTTGATGAATTTTAAGACTGTATGGAGAAGATACAGGTCTAAGAAGTTTTCTTTGCAGTTTTTTATTCTGTGTGTCCATGACATACTGTGCATTATTTTGAATGAAATAATTTTTGTATTTTTCTTTATATTTTTGTGCACAACTTTCATATAGATGATTTTATTATTTGAGCAAAAAAATCATTATTTTTATGCAATTATTAGCCCTTATCTCCCCCTACTTTATTCCTTATTGACCAAGTCAATTCTTGACTTAGTCTTGGGGTCTAGGATCAATCAATACCTTCGGTATTTCATTTTTTTCTTTCCTTTATTCTTTTATGTTAGGATTAAATCTGTATATTTATACAATATTTCCAGTACAAATAGTGAATGCTCTTTCTTGTATTTGAATGCTATTTACATGCATTTATCTAGGGACTTAAGGCCAAAATGAGAGAATAAATATGATAAAATGGAGTTTTATCAGTATCACATATATTCTTATTCTTGAAATATATGTATCTACAAGACTTCTACTGACAGTCTTCAACAAATAGACCAACACTCCAGACTTGTATTGTTATCAATATTTTTAGAGAGCATCAACTACTTTGTCGAGGTGTCTCTATCCTTGACTACTACTCTGTGATGGACTTTCTTCTTTTGCATCAACTCTTCTCCAAGAAAACTTGGAATTGCAACGACAACTATTGGCGTGGCTAAGGCTCTTTCCCGTTGACTTGAAGTTGCAGACCCATCCTGGAGTAAGACGTTCTACCAACAACGGTTCTTCAAATGGGGTCTCTCTATCCCCGGCTCCCTCAAATGTATCGAATGAAGATGAATTGTATACATTTTCTTTTTATTGCATGTTGTAGCTTTCTCAACTCCAGCTTGAGGAGTGTTGAAGTATGTAGTAGACAAGGATGTAGTACAACCAGTTCTATTCTTTTTATTATGACAATATTGAGACAATATATATCATGCTAAGAAAAAGATCATATATATATATATCACGAGATATACACTCTGTACGCTCAATTTCCATCCCAAATAGGTTTCCTCGATTGGTATATTCTCAGTAACACTATGGAAGTCAAAACATTTATCAAGAGTCCATCATGCGAACATCTTGTCGCCGAAGTACGTGATGAGGAACCTGCCATCCTCCCGGATCCTCTAAGCTAAATTGCTTAGAGTACCAAGCCAACATCACAGTGATCCAGTGGCTGCATCAATAATTATAAGACAGAAATCAACTTCATCAATTTGTAATGAGCAAAAAAAGTAGACAATGTTTAGTTATGCAAACTACTAGAAAATTGAAAACAAGTGACTATGTAATAATAGCTCCATCTTTCTAAATGAAAACTTAACTGATCATTTATGCCTATGAGGATGAATATTGCTACAGATGTTATTCAGTTATCACGTACTCTTAAAAACTATAGATTGTCTATCTAGCAAGCTATTTTGTTTTAAAAATAAATCCAAACAAGATATACTATTATGCAAGGTCGTGGGCTTCATGATTATTGCTTCATAGATGCTCACATTTAATTATATGCTTGACAGCAACCATGATCACCACCCCTAACTTCATGCCACACTCTAGCAATAGAACCGAAGAGGTAGCAAGTGGATGGAATCGGGCTCTGAGTTTTAACCCCATAGACTGAACCAATGTGGCCAGTAATCATTTATCCACATCTTATTGATTGGTTCAAATTTCCCAAGAGGTAGCAAGTGGATGAAATCACATTTTTCTCCATTTTCCCAAGAGAGTAAAATTTTGTATTTCAAGCACGCATAGATTTCACAACTGGGGTGTGTGTGGTCCTACACAATAGGAGACGTGTGCAACACATTGGAAGATTTCATCACTTCCTTATGTGTTATTTATATTTTTATTTTTTACAAAAAATTCTTCACTTACTTCCTAGATTTATGAAAGAGTATATGCCAATTATGATTTTTTATTTTTTATGGCGACTACAGATGGGAAAGTACGATTGGATGGATGAATTGAAGACTTCTAGTGTTTACAAGGCTGGGGTTGATGAATTCATGAGATTTGTTTGAGAGATCAATGGTGTGGGTACACCTACACGATGTCCATGCAAGAATTGTTTGAATTGTTACATACATCCTCAGAACATAGTTAAAGCTCACTTATTAGTGGATGGGATCCACAAAGGATATCATCCTTGGTCCTCTCATGGAGAGGAGCCTAGTTTTGTAACTCCTACCTCTTATGCAACTATATATGCACCTTCAGATGCAACAAATATTGAGGAGAGTGAAGTTGACGATTCTGATAATGATAGTGTTGTTGATATCCTTGATGACCTTGGTGTTCTGAATGATGGAATGTTCACTAATCATAACAATGATGGCGGCTTTAATATATCAAGTAGTTTTTTGGAGTCATTGATAAATGACTCAAAAGAGTACCTATTTCCTGGTCTGAATAAGTATGCAAAGTTCTCTTTCCTTGTGAAATTACTTCATTTGAAGGTGTATGGAATGTTTAGCAAGAAGACACTGGATGGACTTTTGTGGTTGCTTCGAGATGCAGTTCCTGCATTTAATGTATTGCCAAAGGATACATATGTAGCTTGTAAAGTACCTAAAGGAAATGGGTATGGATCAACAAAAAAATGATATTTGCAAGTATGATTGCACATTATTTTGGAAGGAATGTAAGCATGTTGTTTCATACACAAAATGTGGTACACTAAGATACAAGTTTAATGATGGAGTGGGCAAACTTATAACTCATAAAGTGTTGCCATACTTTCCACTAAAGCCACGTCTGCAACATCTTTATTTATCATCTAAAATAGCTCCACATATGGTTTGGCATAAAGATTTGATACCTTCAGATGACAAGTGGATAACACATCCTAGAGACTCTGAGGCTTGGAAAAAGTTTAATTCTGACTTCCCATCATTTGCAGTAGATGGTCGAAATGTTTATCTTGCTTTGGGATCATATGATTTTAATCCATTTGGAAATTTAAGCTTGTCATATAGTATGTGGCCAGTATTCTTGACAACATATAACTTACCACCTTGGATGTGCATGAAACTCGAATATTATATGATGTGTTTATTGATTCCTGGACCTGAAGCTTCGCAAATGGATATAGATGTATTTCTCCAACCCCTCATTGATGAACTTCATGATTTATGGGATAATGGATTACAAACATTTTATGCTACAAAAAAGGAATGGTTTAATATGCATGCTTGTTTATTATGGACAATAAATGATTTCCATGATTATGGAATCTTATCAGGGTGGCAAACTAAAGGTTACATGGCATGTCCGATTTGCAAGGATGAAACTCCATCCAAGAGGCTTCGTTCTAAGATCGGATATATTGGTTGTCGTTTCTTTTTACAAATGAATCATCATTGGAGGAGAAGTAAGAAGTTTGATGGTAAAATTGAGAGAAGAACACCTCCTAAACAATTGAATGCTGAACAACTACCAAAAGAAGTTGAAAGTCTACCACATTTTGATTATGGAAAGCATCCTTCCAATAGAAAGCGTCAACGTGATAATTATGTGCATAATTGGAGAAAGAAATCAATCTTTTTCCAACTTCCATACTGGCACAAGTTAGCTTTGAGACATAACTTAGATGTTATGCACGTGGAGAAAAATATTTTAGAAAATATATTGGGGACAATTCTTGATTAGTGGATGGAAAATCGAAGGATACAATCAAGGCTAGACTAGATCTTGAGGACATGAATATAAGAAAAGGATTACGTTTACAGAAGCGGCACGATGGGGAGTATTCTATTCCTAAGGCTTGTTATGACTTGAGCAAGTCAGAGAGAAAAGAATTTTGTGAGTTCCTTAAAAGTGTGAAGATGCCATATGGTTATGCGCCTCACATTGGTAGATGTGTAAATGTTGAAGATACTCGAATTACATGATTAAAGAGTCATGATTGCCACGTATTGCTACAATGCCTTTTAGCTCCGCATTATCTAGTCTTTTACCCAAAGCTATTGTAGGAGCTACATCTGAACTTGGTACCTTATTCAATCTTTTGTGTAAGTGAAAAGTCTTGATGGATGATATTAAAAGAATGCAACAAGAAATGATATTGCTACTTTGTAAACTAGAACTGATATTTCCACCATCATTATTTGATGTCATGATTCATCTTGCTATCCATCTTCCAAAAGAGGTCTTACTTGCTGGCCTAGTAGCTTACCATTGGATGTATCCTATTGAAAGGTTCTTATGTTCATTGAAAACATTTGTACATAATCGAGCACGTCTGGGAGGTTCGATAGCTGAAGCTTACGTTGTACATGAGTGCATAACTTGGTGTTCTATGCATATTGAAGATATGGAGACACGATTCAATAGATTAGAGAGAAACTATGACGTTGAGTTTGATGATGAATTATTTCCATTCGGACAAAAGGCTAGAGTACTTGGGGTTGCAAATTACTCTCCAAATATTGGTGAAAAGGAGATTCAAAGAGCAAATTGGTATATTCTCAGTAATACTGTGGAAGTCAAAACATTTATCGAGTAAGTATTGATTCATATTTCAGTTTTAAATCTGAATATTTGTAAAAATAACATTGTAAATAATTTTAGTGAACATGAAGAATTCTTGAGGGAGAAAGGGTGTTAGATATAGAGGCAAGGCAAATGGATTCTTTTCCACATTGGTTCAAGATTAAGGTTGGATTTATAATTTTGTTATCTGTTGTATATTATCACATATTATCCTATGATAATAATTCAATTTTTTGTATCCATTTGATAATAGATGCAAAATATAATGAACGAAGAAGGGAAGGATAAAGATGAGATGACTAAATCCATGTATGCGTTATCACGTGGTCCTAACCTATGCATCAAGGGCTACACTGGAATAATTGTAAATGGTGTAAGATACCATACAGAGGCATGTGATGCACGACGAAAGCGTCAGAATAGCTCGATAATGGTTCTCGGAGAGCATAATGGGAAAACCATTGAATTTTATGGTGTCATACAAGACATTCTTGAACTACAATTCGTATTTGAGAATTTTTTTTATTGAAGTGTAAATGGTGGGATCTCGGTTGTCATAGAAATGTCAAAGTTGACAATAATATGACAAGTATCAATGTATATAAAACATGGTATGATAACGAGCCCTTTATACTTACATGACAAGCAAAACAAGTATACTATCTTGTAGATACGAAGAATGGTCCCCAGTGGCGTGTGGTGCGGAGACATGAACATCGACATATATATGATATACCATTACAACTCAATACAATGAGTGAGATTAGGGATGAACGTGCACAACTCCTCAAAAATGTGCTCACAAGTTCAGATGACGAAGACACCGAAGTTGAGAATATTCCTATTCAAGTAATTGACAATGATTTCATAAAACTAAGTCGTGTAGATGTAGGGGTTACGACTATTGATGCAGATGTGATTGATGGACAAGTACATGTAGAGATTTATATCAGTGGTGAAGAAGAGGAGGAAGAAGATGACACATTGACTGAATATATTGAATCAGACGATCAAGATTAAGGTAATTTTTTCTGTATTTCATTGCAAAAAAAGAAATGGTTTTCCTCTAATTTATAAACTAATGTAATATTTTTACTACAACATTGTGTTTTTATCTTGTAATGCATCTTTATTTTTTGATACTATTTTATTTTGGTTAAAGAAGAGAATAAGCTTATAAGCAAATGCATTTTATTTCAATAAATTTATTTTTTTTGCTTCAATTATGGCATTGGGAGGCTTGCATGTCCTTGTTATATATATGGCTGGAACTTTTCCATGGAAGAGAATGAAGGACAAATGCAAGAAAAGGATTTGCAGTAGTACATGGGCTCCATTTGAGGAGTCAATTTAGGAGATGGCCTCTACAGATATCATTGATATCACCTTGACTTCTATGCATGTGGATGAGAGACTACCACCAACATTGGACACAAAATCTGTTCCTGAGAAGCAACATGGTATTTCTTGATATACTTGTCTAGTTTACATTTATGCAATTGTATCAATTTAGCATTTTTATTATTTTGTAGAAGCATAACCATCCCAAATTGTACGTTGTCGAGGAAAGACACATGGAATAGCTTTAGATAAGTTGAATACTTCTATGGGCCATAAGATCACCATTGTAATTGATCCGTACTGTGGGAGGCCGACTGATAGGATCCAAGCGAAACATTTTCAAACTCTTATTGGAATTGCAGCTCGTGAAGATGCTCTAATGGAACCGGACTTTTGATTAATTAAGAAGGAGCATCTTCGCGGATGTTATGATCGCATTAAGGTATAGTTCTTTCTTTGCATTAATTTCATATTTCACATTGCAAGAGGTGTTATTGTATCTTTTATTTGGAGCTTTGTTAGCTATCTGAAAGTATTATTCAGAAAATTGATATGTTTTAATATGAAATAATTTTTAATTAGATAGAACCGCAGTCTTTTATCAACATTTCCGTGGTTTATTAATTGTATCATTTCATTGTAGTCTATCATTTCATTCAAATTTGTCATGATTTTTTAGGCCCATGCAAACGTGGTCGGTTTGGATGATGAACCATGGGTTTATGGTGCTATAAATAGTCAGTTGACAAAGCAAATAAAAGAAAATCGTTACCACTTGAAGAAGAAATTTGATGAAATAGGTGACTTGGTGAAACCTCCTTCGATGCCAGTTGAAGTGTGGGAACGCTATAAGAAGTGGTGGGGATGTTCGAAATTTTTTGTGTGTAAATGGTATTCTATGTCAACTTAATTACTTTCAAGTTTTGAGAATAACAACTAAATTTTTGCTACATATGCAGGAAAAGAGCAATAAAAATCAGCATACTCAAGTGAATTGTGTCAAGAACCACCACACGTGTGGGGCAACTTCATTTGCCGTCATTCGTAAAGAAATTGTAAGTCTTTACTATGTAAGGTTTATGATAATGTTTGTTGTATTTTACTATATTTAATCTTCAATTGAATGAAATAGTTTGATAAGGAGCTTGGTGGAGTTCCATGTGGATTGATTCTTTTGTACCATTACTCTCACTATAAAATCGATAAAAATGGTAAAGGAAAATGGGGCAGTGAATCCGCACATTCTACTTATGTAAGTATTTTTTCTAGTTGCATTTATAGGTTAAGTCATATATGCATGTTTCTTATTTTCTTTGTATTTATTCATGCAGCTTAGAATGGTCGATATGCAAGAGAAGACAATAGCAGCAGGCACCCTAATCAATGAGGAGGAAATTGTTGACATGGTATTAGGAAATGGGGCCGATTGGAGAAACGGGTGGGGTTATGGGTACAAACCCGAGTGAACTCGGGAACGAAGAAAATTTGTTTCCCAAGCTGATTTGGACGGTACAATTCGCGCAACCGAGGATGCTATGAGGGAGAAACTAACTGGTGAAATGGATTCAAAGGCTGCCTCCATTAATAAGGGATGGCAAGAAAAAGTTCAACAACAAGAAGAAACACAAGAATTGATGCTGAAACAGATGGAGCAACTGAAAAAATGGATATGCAATATCACGCAAACAAAAAATCATGTCTCAAATAAACACTTGAGTAAGTTTATAATTTTTGAATTGTACATATTAATGTGATAAATATGATTGGAATGATGTTTTGTAAAATAATGACTAGGTTTCGACCAACTGAGTACATCATTGATGCCTTCTTCATCACGAAAAAGAAAATTTATCATTGATGAATGTGATGAAGAGGAAGAAGACTCGTACGAAGAAGATTCTGCTGACGAAGAGATTGAAGATGATGATTGATTTCATTTGCCTCTATATAGTTTATATAGTTTTACATATTATCAACACTTACAAACTTATATGTGATGTTACTATTATTTCATGTTTTTTGTTGACATTTCACATGCTTTTTTAGTTTTCTCTAAAAAGTACACAATCATCTTATTGTTCATATTTACTATTTGTTTGTATTTTTTTTCTTTCTTATATAATGTTTGCTCTAACTTTTAAGAGATGATATATACTCTGCGACCATTTGCTCACGTGATAAGAATTTTTGGTAAGAAGTGTGAACACAACTAATTGGTTGAGTGACATTTGTGCAAGTGCAGTTGTATATAGTTAGTTGATTGATCCATATTACAGGTTGGACGTTCGGGTATGGACATCAGAAGTAAAACAAGAGTAAGTGCTAATTTCCCTACTTGTTACGGGTGAAATTAAATGTAATGCTCTAATTTACTCAAGAATTCGACATTTCACTCTGCACTTTTGTTGCTAAATTCTAGTCGTATCTCTTTGACATGCAGACCATTTCAGGTCCGGTGAAAGACCCAAGCGAGTTTCCAAAATGGAATAATGATGGTTCGAGAACAGGTCAAGCTCCTGGAGAGGATAGTGAAGTTATATTGTAGTAAGACTCTCGATTGCCTTCTTTAATGAAATCATCTTAACAAAATCTATGTATATTTCTTCTTACCTGTATTCTGTTACAATTTATGTAACAGCCCGCTTGCTATCTTCAAGGATCCGTTGGGGGGGGTGAAAACATTATTGTAAGTACGCCCTTTGATAAATTGCATCTATGCAAATCAAGTTGATGAAGGTTCTACCAAACTTTCAGCAGCCTCCGAGTATCACTAGACATATCAGTGGAGAAAAATAATCTATCCTTCAAGTAAATGAACCTTGTAAAATTAAAAACCAACAATTGCGTGGTTTCCATGTGTTTCCTTGAAGATGTTGTTCATTTCTATTTCATGCTCTAGGAGAAGCTTATCAAGTTCTAAGCGATCCCGTACAACGCGAAAGATACAACAACAATGGAAAATCAAGCGTGGTTGTGTGCGTCTTAACATCGATTTCCATAAGACGATACACATAACTTCAATTATCGAATTGATCGCTGAATTTGCGTTGTCTTTACAACGATGGGATCATTGATCCTGCTGCAATATTTGCGCTGTTGTTTGGTAGTGAAGCGTTTAAAGAGTATGTAGGGACGTTCGCCATGGGAACCGTGTTTTCTCGCAGTTAAGGGCAAAATGAGGATGCCAATGAAGGAGATCAACAAGATAATTCGGACAATGACAACTCCGCGTCTAGAAAACATCGAGAGAAAAAGGGGGTGAGTGTCTGCAATGAATATGAATTCCTTGAAGGAGAATAGATTGAATGCTTATCAGTTCCATTATCTGAATTTTTTGGAATTATACTTCTAAAAAAAGAAAAATAGAAAATAGAAGAAAACCTTTGATACAAGATCAGGGATGAGTTAATCTTTCCGAGCTTCAGGCATCGAGTGTATATTTAGTAATACTCTTTTTGCTTCATCAAGCTCTTGCATTCTGTTGAGAAGCACTCTACCCACAAACCCTAGGGGTAGATTAATCATGTTGTATAGCACTCTACCCAC
Source organism: Ottelia alismoides (assembly GCA_037367405.1). Classification (NCBI taxonomy): domain Eukaryota; kingdom Viridiplantae; phylum Streptophyta; class Magnoliopsida; order Alismatales; family Hydrocharitaceae; genus Ottelia; species Ottelia alismoides. The sequence continues at coordinate 578,937 of JAZKJV010000540.1, read as the reverse complement.
AAACCCTAGGGGTAGATTAGTCATCTCATATGCAATGGCATTGTAACCCTAGGCCTCTCTACCTATATAACGAGCCCTAGGGATCCCCTTTCAATTATAAGAAAAAGTAGAATCCCTCCTTACAACTTGGTATCAAACGCCCCCCTCCCCCACCCCCTCCCCCACCGCCTTCTTCCCCTTCTCCCGCCTCCAACCCTCCGGAAACCTCCGCCTTTGCTCAAAATCCCCCCGCCCCCCGCTGAGAATCCCACCCACCCCGATCTCGGAGCAGTCACCCCGTGAGCGTCCCACTGCCTCTTCTATCGACCCCGTGTCCCACTGCCTCTTCCCGGTTTCTCCCCTGCCTCCCCCACTGTCCACGCATCCCCAATACCCCCCTGCTGAGCATTCCCCCGCCGATCCCATAACCCCTGACCCCACATATCCCCCCCGCCCCGCGCACGCGATCATATATCCTGCCCCCCCCCCTCGCGATCCCGTATCCCCCCCTCCGCCCGCTGAGCATCCCCCATGCCCCAATCCCATATCCCCTCCCCCGGGATCTGTATCCCTCCCCGATTCTGTATCCCCCGCACGCGATCCCGTGTCCCCCTCCCCGATTCCGTAATCCCTTCGATCCCAGATTCCACCCCGGATCCTCCTATTACCCCCCCCCCTCCCCCCCCCGAGTACCGCCGCCTTTAACTCCCCCTGTCTGCAAAGCCTCCCCCGAGATCAGGCCCTACCTGCGACTCGTCTTCCCCTACCCCTCCCCCCCGGCTCCTGTGTCCTGTGCCTCCTCATCGGTTCTCGTCTTCGGCACCATGTTACCCGTTGTTCTTGTCGGTTTCAGTCTTCAACAGATTTTCGGTATCAACTCCAACAGAGTCTCTTTGTGACTCCCGTCATTTTCAGTACTTCCTTCGACGTTCACGCATGCTGTTCTTCAACCTCTGCTTGACATGATATAGGAACGCATTGTCATTTCCTATCTTATCTTTAATATAGCAGGTCTGATTTCCTCTGACAACATATCACAATCGGATGTGACATCACCAAGATATGATGGAGAGAGCACCCGACTCCCCTCATTTGGGTCGATTCCTAAATTAGACGATACCAACTACTCCAAGTGATCCCACATGTTTCTCATGATCGTATGAGGATACGACAAGGAAGACATTCAATTGGAGTCAGAACCTGCTGAGAAGACAGGCAAAAATGCAATATGGGACAAAGACGACGGCATGGTCAATTCTTGCATTATGGTCAGTGCTATTGACCGGATTGTTGATGAACTCCTTTATTACAACACTGCCCACGATATGTGGACCTCTCTTCAAGCCACATATGGTCAGGATAGAAATTCAACCATGATGTATCAGATGTATTTTGACATGCTAAACATGAAGCAAGCAGGACGCTCCCTACCTGAGTATTTCTCTCTCTTAAAATATCTTTTCGAGCGATATAATACTTGTATTCCAGACTGCACATGTCCGACTCAGAAAAAACATCGCAAACAGATGACAGTTCTTGTATTTCTTGCTAGACTCGATTCTGGTTACTTGGCTTCTCGTGATCAAATGATCATAGCAGCCACTCTCCCCATTATTGAAGAAGCCTACAGTACCCTGAGTCGTCTTGTTGTTCCTCATACAAGTGCTCAAGGTACTGATCAGGGATAAATTTCTGCTCTCACTGTCTCATCTGGACGAGGGAGTCGTGTCTCTTTCATGAGTCGTGGTTGAGGACGCTTCACTCCAGGACGAGGTCGTAACACAATTCAGTGCTCTTACTGTCATAAATTTGGTCACACAGAAGCTATATGCTACAGCAAGCAGGGGTACCCTACTCCTAGTGCTCGAATGGCCAATGAAGGAGGCAGTCTTTTAGGGGAGGTCCCCAGACGGGACTTCGATGATCTGATGCAAGATCTCAACATGTTACATTCGAACGAGTCCTCTGCTTCATATCAAGACAATACTACAGACACTGCAGCAATGGTACGATCATGTATCTTTATCGCGTCCGCCAATAGAATTACAAAATCAGCATGGTTGATTGATACAGGTGCTTCCACTCATCTGTGTGACGAACGAACTCTCATACAACAGATGCGTAATGTCCCTCCTGGACGGACTGTACAGGTTGATGATGGACGTTTTTCCCCAATAAAAGGAAAAGGTGATGTCCATCTAACTCCTAATATCAGACTCAACAATGTTTTATATGTTCCGGATTTTCCCATCAGTCTCCTTTCAGTTAGCCAGATTTGTAAAGAACTCAACTGTCGAGCAATATTTGACACTATATCTTGTATATTTAAGGACATACTAACTGGGAGGACGATTGGTGCGGGCCTTGAAGAAGGGGGAGTATATCACCTTGTCCAGTCCTCTCACACTACAACTTACTCTGGGACCACTTTCTCTGCATCCTCTGGTGCTCTTTGGCACCAACGTTTGGGTCATCCTTCTGTTCACAAGATTCGACGAGTTCTTCCCCAGCTCCCTCCCACTGTCAGCCTGGAGTGTGAGGCCTGTCAACTGGGGAAACATCACCGGAGTACCTTTCCTTCATCAGGTACCATTCATTCTAGTAGTCTATTTGAACTTGTTCATCTTGACATATGGGGGCCCAGTCATTATCCTGATCGAGTGGGGAATAGATATTATTTGGTTATTATAGACGATTTTTCTCGTGTGTCTTGGTCTTTCTTAAGGAAAAATAAGTCTGATGTCTTTCAAATCATTGTTCATTTCATACATGAAATAAAGAATCAGTTCGATACCACTATAAAAATCCTTAGATCTGACAATGCTAAGGAGTTGGTCTCACATGACATGCAATCATTCTTAGCATCTCAAGGCATTTTGCATCAAACCACCTGTCCTCACACCTCCCAGCAGAATGGAGTGGCTGAGCATAAATATAGACATATTCTTGATATTGCTCGCACAATACTCATTAACTATCATGTGTCGTCCACATATTGGGGTGATGGGGTACTAACTGCCACATATCTTATTAACCGCATGCCTTCTACTCCTACTGACGAGCAGATACCTATTGATGTTCTTTTCTCAGGAAAAGCTATATTTCATGTCCCTCCAAAAGACGTTGGTTGTGTCGCCTTTGTTCATATTCTTGATCCTGATAGGGATAAACTATCAGGAGCAGTCAAATGTATTTTTTTAGGATATGCCCGAAATCAGAAAGGTTATAGATGCTATGACCCACGTGCCAAGAGACACTACATAAGTGCTGATGTTACTTTCTTTGAATCTCTCCCTTATTACTCCCAATTTGGCACTCATGTATCACCTCCCCTCGTTACAACTTCTCTTCTTCCCATTCTCCTTCCTCAGGTTGATTACACCCCTTCTGCGCACGCACCATCTCCTCAGGTATGTCCCTCGATTGAGTTATTATAAATTGAAGATACAGATGTAGATACAGGTATCTCCGTCAAGACAAGGGAAGCTCTAAGTGACATACCTATTGCTCTTTGAAAGGGGACCGGGCAATGTCCATCGCGGTACAGTACGAAGCATCCAATATCCACTGTTGTAACCTTTTCCGGACTCGGCCCTACATACAGACAATTCGCCCAAGCCATCTCAATACCATTATTCCTTGTAATCATATAGAGGCCATTCGGGACTCAAAATGGCGCCTAGAAATGGAAGAAGAGATGTCTGTCTTGATCTCTCGGAACACATGGACTCTTGTAGATCCACCAAGCGATAATAAAATTGTTGGCTCCAAATGGGTCTTCACTGTGAAGTACAATCCATATGGATCTATTTCTCCGTACAAAGCCCGACTTGTGGTAAAAGGGTTTACACAAACTTATGGGGTTGACTTCTTTGATACCTTCTCTCCAGTTGCTCGTTTATACACCATAAGAATTCTCGTCGCAGTAGCAGTACAGGTTGATTTGCCCCTGCATCAACTAGACGTGAAAAACACATTCCTTTATGGGGACCTCCAATAAATTGTGTATATGCAGCAACCACCTGGGTTCGAGATTCAAGGGGAGTGTCAGAAAGTTTGTTTGTTACGCAAGGCCATATATGGTCTCAAGCAGAATCCTCGCGCATGGTTTCAAAAATTATCAGAAGCATTAGAGAACATTGGCCTCATCCGATCTTCAGCAGATCATTCCTTCTTCATAAAAAAGAATGAAAAAGGAACTGTAGTTATGCTGGTATATGTGGATGACATTATCCTCACAGGAGATGACTACGATGGTATTATAGAAGTGAAGAAACAACTGGCATTGTGTTCAAGGGCTTGGGACCACTACGATATTTCCTAGGGATTGAAATAGCAAGATCCAAGGGAGGAATTGTTATGTCTCAATGAAAATACGCTACTGACCTCCTTCAAGAAACATGGATGCTAGGATCCAAGCCAGCTCAGATACCCATGGATCCTAAGGGACGCATCGACGAGGCATGCGATGTTGAGGATAGTGGTCGATATAGACGTCTAGTGGGTAAGCTACTATATCTTACCATCACTCGACCAGATATCGCTCTTGTTGTCGGAAAACATAGCCAGTTCAAGGACTCACCTACCTCAGCCCACTATGATGCATGCATGATGGTCTTAAGGTACATCAAATCATCTCCAGGAAGAGGACTACTATTCACCAAAGGCAATAGCTTTGACCTCATGGCATATTCGGACGCAGATTATGGAGGAAGCCTGATCGATAGAAAGTCTACTACAAGGTTCTGCACTTATCTTGCAGGAAATTTAATCACATGGAGAAGCAAGAAACAAGCTGTGGTCTCTCGCTCAAGTGCTGAAAGCGAATACCGAGCCATGGCACAAGTTGCAGCAGAACTTGTATGGGTCTATACTTACCGATCTTCATATCACTCCTGAAAAGATCATGGAACTTAGATGCAACAACCAAGCAGCAATGCGCATAGCCAACAATCCTATGTTCCACGAACGCACCAAACATGTGGAAATTGACTGCCACTACAATAGAGATTTGATACAGAAATGGCTACTTCGTACTCAGAGCGTACCTTCCTCAGATCAAACGACGGATATATTGACCAAGCCACTTGCACGCATACAGTTTGAAAAATGTTGTAACAAGCTGAGCATGATTGATATATATGCTCCAGCTTGAAGGGGAGTGTTGAGAAGCACTCTACCCACAAACCCTAGGGGTAGATTAGTCATGTTGTATACCACTCTACCCACAAACCCTAGGGGTAGATTAGTCATCTCATATGACAATGGCATTGTAACCCTAGGTCTCTCTACCTATATAAAGAGCCTTAGGGATTCCCTTTCAATTATAAGAAAAAGTAGAATCCCTCCTTATAACTCATTTGTTTGATTCAATTTAGACAAAAAATATCCAGAAGGAAAGAGAGAATGAACTGGTGAAGATTTTAAAGGACAGGCTCGACAATTACGACGAGGGGAGAAAAGAAGAATTTATAGAAGTGGCTGAAGATGAGGCTTCGAAGCTAAAAAGAAAATGGAGAATACTGATAATTTAAAATTTAAATCATGTTGCTGATGGCCTTATACATTAGTTGATACAGGTCATATGCGATTGCTATACCCCTGTCGGATAGATTAGAGCACTAACATTAGTATTACATGTCATGTGATCGATGTTGTCCTCTCCTGTTTGGTAATTTGTCATTAAGCATTGATACCATGAGAGACTAACTTAAACATATGGCAAATGACCATTAGATTCCTACTGTGTTGTTGCCTATTTATTAAACTACTAATATATTACGATAGAATTGATTATATACTTCAGAACCATTATAACTTGATTATATACTTCAATGTCAGTCAAATTTTCAGGTTGCAGAGATGAAGCATAACCTGTCCGGCTAACAAACAACGGATGAAGCGACAGGTCCTGATTTAAGGTATGTATACAAAACATGAACTCTAGGTGTCAACATTGTCAGCTGCCAATATTAGTCCAAGTTGATAAAGTTAATATCATCACCTTATGGATCACTGGCAATATCAAATTTATATAAAACTTGAAGAAAACATTAGTTCAGGAGTTTATTTAAGTGTTATGATTAGTGATATGTTTGTCTTTTATTGGGGGAGACATCTAATGTCCATGTTATTATAGGGGTTTTTAATACCAATGACCATCTAAATCTTTATATTGCACCAGAATCTCTATTCTTGCTCTATTTTTTATTATGCTCTCTAGGTATTGACATTTGAGAACTTTATATTTTTTTTCATGATCATAATAAGAATGAAATGGGGCTTTTTCTTATAATAATAAAACATTATATGGCTTGCTTTGTTTGATGCTTGGCATTATGTAGGTTCGTTCTTCACAATCTAATTCCGAATGGGCATCGAATGTATCTGATAACATTTCAACTATGCTAAGAAGCTGGGCTACATCCAAAGAAATCAACGTGAAGATTTAGAAAGCATTGCGTGCTCCATCGTTTCATTTTGTTGCATGTAATAAGCCATTCCTTAGATAGATGTGATGTTCATTACAAATGTATGGAGAAAATAATGTGTTTTTTCTTATGTAAAGAGGACTTGTAATGTTGAATTTTTTAACCATATGACATTTTGACTGTTCTGTAGCAAGCATTAATGGATCCAATTTTTAGTAGTATTATTTTTTTAAAAAAAAATTGATAATAAAGTCGACGTTTAGAAATTTGATGGGGTCATATGCACTTGTTTCCGACGTTTAAATGTTGAATTGTGTGGTCAAATTCGACAGACAAACGTCTAAATTAGTTACCAATTTCGACGTTTAAATCAACTGGCCTGACAAAGTCGACATAACATGTTATCTGTCGAATAAACTTGATTTCGACGCACGTGAATCGATGTTGATTTCGACGTATAAATACGTCGAAATTGTTTGATTCCGACGTTTGTGAACATTTAAATCGATATTCTTAAACGCCAATTAAGGCAAATTCTACTGTAGTGTTTCTTCCAAAGTAATAGAACATATTGGCCAAACCTAATTAAATTCATATGACCGAGCTTTGCGGCTTTTTGTCTCTATGATACATCAACTCAGATCCAAATGGAGTTGTAGTCGAAGTGAAACTTCAATTCAGCTAACTTTTTTTATATCTATGATACCAAATGAGATGACACATCAACTCAGATCCGAATGGAGCTGTAGTCGAAGTGAAAACTTCAACTCAGCTAACGTTTTTGTCTCTATGATACCGAAGTGAAAACTTCAACTTCAATTCGAAATGAAAACTTATTTTGATTGTTAGTAATTTTTTGATTTTGGAATTCTTATCTAATTGTCTGTTAGTATTAATGTATCTTTACTCAGTCAATTATACGAGCTCTTTCTTTAATACGGGGAGTATATTAGACTTCGATAAATCTGCATACATGTACAGGTACCGTAGTTGCTTAGATGTTACTGTGATTCTTTACTAGATTACCTGTATATGGCGATTGTGCCTAACATGTCTTTTTGAGCATTTAATATTACCTGTACCCTGAAAAAATTCCTGCAACGTTCTTATTATCATAATGCAAACCAATTTATGCTTTGGTTCCATATATCTCCTATGATCAACTCATGAGATGGAATAAATTCAACTACTTAAGTAGGTTTTTCTCCCTTGATAGTTTAATAATTCAATGAGCACGGGCTCCAGCAGAGCTCTCTGCAGATCTTAATTTTTCTTGTGGGCTCGTCCTAATAAATTCCAACCATACTTGTGCTGACAGAATATTGCCACTTAACTGTTGATTGGTGATAGAAGGTTGTAGGCATTGTAGTTGACATTCCATAAATGGCTGCCTGTCATAATCCTTTGCATTATGCAAACGTACTTAAATATTAAGTATATTGTATAATTGAAATCCCTTGAGACATTTGAGATTTTTTTTGGTAATTAGACATTTGAGATATTGATCTCTAGCGTGTATCTTTTGGGGTTGTTAAGAGAATGTATATGCTTACTGGCTGGTCAATTTTGCATACTACAATCTTCATGCAGGTGAACAAGGATCCTTGATTAGTGAAAATTCAAAGTTAAGCAAATCTGAGAGGAAAAGCCGCAAAGTAGTGGTGAAGCTAGGGATGAAGCCCATTACAGGCATCAACAGAGTTACAATCAGAAGGGACAAAAATGTAAGAAACATATTTATTTATCTGTTACAACTGTTAAAATAATATCTCTAAGAAAATGTCAAGGTATTGATCTATTATGCAACTTTAGAGGTCACTAAATTTCACTTAGTGTTTGTTGTCTTTAGTGTTGGTATGACCTCTCACATCAAAGGTTGGGCAACTCGCAGTCGAGAGTGGTTGAACTTTTTTCTACTGTTATCTCGAGTTGTGATAGTGTATTACATCCACATCTTGTTAATTAGAGACCATGCTTTTTTGTTGACGCGTAATAAAAGGTGCATTCTGTTGCAGATTTTGTTTGCTATCTCTAAGCCAGATGTTTTCAAGAATCCAAACTCTGAAACTTATATCATCTTTGGAGTGGCGAAGATCGAGGATTTGAGCTTGCAGTTGCAAACTCAGGCTGCTAAGAAATTCAGGATGCCAGAAGCTAGCGTCACAATTTCTGCTGACACCGATACTGCTGTTGATGCATATGAAGATCAGGAAGCTGATTAACCGGGAGTTTTGCCTTCAGATATCGAACTTGTTATGGCACAGGCGGGCGTGTCAAGGTCAATGGCTGCGAAAGCTTTGAAGAACAACGGTGATATTGTTGGCATTTATTCCAAATACTTATTTTATTATATACATATAATTTATTGAGTCATTCAAATTTGCATGTGCCATTAATTTTTCACCTTTATTGATAACGTGCATGGTGAGTATACACGTTATATGTAATAATCTTTTTTTTATGCCATGCATTTCCTTTAAGCCTTACACGTTATGTGTAATAACTTTGGACCCTACGTTTTCTTTTGAAGGTGTAATTACCTCTTGTTTGAGTATTATTACCATAATTCTATTATTAATAGAATAATTGCAACGTTTGTAGTATACATGCATTCGCGTTACACTTGATACCATTGTTATTATAATATTATGATATTAGTCATTATTTCACTCGTCAGATGTTTTAAGCGAAACGCTCAAACGTTGGAAAAATTAATTGTTTTTTTACCGTGTGCGTTGTTTGAATACACCTTTTTATTGGTGTATTACCATCTTCCGTTATATATATTTTTTGAATCTTACTGCATAAAGTTCTTGACTTCATGCCCTATATAAGGTTGGTCATTGTTGAGAACAAACACAATATTTTTCTATCTCTCTTCCCCCTTCTCTCTTTTTGAGTGAGTCTATTTAGAAAGAAGGATCTTTGTTGCTCAACTGATCTTGACGTTGGCGAGTGCACGCCCGTCGAGATCTCGCCGTTGTATCCTGGAGGATAGTCGTACCGGTACCGGTTGCACCGTCGGAATTTCCGTGGGAGGTACGAATCTATTCTTAAGGGCAGTGCAGCTTGCACGCCTCGGCTTGTTGGTTCGTCTCGTCGTTTTAGATTCGGTATTATTTTTCTAACCCTCCTATTATTTTACGTACAATCTTAAGAATTGATATGGAGGGCACTGTTATGCTTGCTTCAAAATCGCTTCTTCCCGATGTATCTAAAATTGAGCAGTTTTCCGGTTCCCACTATAAACGTTGGCAAGAAAAAGTTTTTACCTTGCTAGAGCTAAATAATGTGGCTTATGTCCTTAACACACCTAAACCAAAAAATGATTTTTCTGAATGGGAAAATGCTAATAAAGTTTGTAGACACACAATCTTGAGCACTCTTTCAAATGAACTTTTTGATGTCTATTATACATCTAAATTAGCATCTGAGATTTGGGAAAGCCTACGGAAGAAATATATTTTAGAAGATGCAGGAAATCAGAAATTTGCAATAGGCAATTTCCTAAACTTCAAAATGACAGAAGACAAGGATATTACATCACAAATCCATCAGTTTCATGTTTTAGTTGATGACCTAAAAAGTGAAAATATAAAATTGCCCGACTCTTTTCTAGCCGGATGCCTAATTGAAAAATTACCTGAAACTTGGAAAGAATATAAAAATAATTTGAAACATAAAAGAAAGACCATGAGCCTCGATGATGTTATTATCCATATTAGGATTGAAGAACAAAGCAAGATTAGGGAAAAATCGGAAAAGGCTAAAGAAATGGTAGCTAAAGCTAATGTGGTGGAGAGCAACTCAAACAAAACTTTCAAGCCCCGAATTAAGAATAGTAGAAATAATCAAAAGGGAGGTGGAAAGTTTGTCCAGAAAAAAAGCCACAATCCAACTTTTAAAAGAAAAATTGAAAATTGCTTCGTTTGTGGGAAACCGGGTCATAAAGCTGCTCAATGTAGATACAGAAAATCGGGTGATCAACCAAAAGCAAATATCGTGACTGAAGCCGAAATTGTTGCTGCGGTGGTGAGTGAAGCAAACTTGGTGGCACATGGAAAGGAATGGGTGGTTGATTCAGGCGCCACTCGTCACATATGTGGTGATAGGAATGTATTTAGCTCCTATACACCAGTGAAAGAAGGAGAGGAGAAAGTATACTTTGGGAATTCTCAAACTTCTCCAGTTGTTGGAAGAGGAACAGTTGAGCTAAAACTGACTTCCAATAAAATCCTTTCACTGCGAGATGTGCTTCATATACCTGATATCCGTGTGAATTTAATTTCAGTATCTCTTCTCATCAAGAACGGAGTAAAAGTTGCTTTTGAGTCTGACAAATTTGTCATGACTAAATCTGGGACCTTTGTTGGCAAAGGATACAACAATCAAGGTCTTTTTGTACTGAATGTTATTGACGTGATGAATAAGAAAGCTTCTACTTCTTCTGCTTATATGCTTGACTCTTTTAATGTTTGGCATGGAAGATTAGGACACCTCAATTTTTCTTACATGAAAAAAATGAAACAATTAGGATTGATTGAGAATTTACTCTTATCTTTTACAAATGAAAAGTGTGAAATTTGTGTAGACTCCAAATCCACTAAAAAACATTGTGCTTCCATACAAAAAAGGGAATCTGAATTGTTAGAGCTCATTCATACTGATTTGGGTGATTTAAAAGGGAATATCACTAGAGGTGGGAAAAAGTTTTACATTACTTTTATTGATGATTTTTCTCATTATACTATGGTCTATTTGTTAAGTTCAAAAGATGAGGCTTTTGAAATGTTTTTAAGATACAAATCTGAGGTTGAAAATCAACTCAAGTAGAAAATAAAAAGGCTAAGATCTGATAGGGGAGGAGAATATGATTTCAAATCCTTTAATGATTTTTGTGTGCAGAATGGTATAATCCATGAATTCACACCTCCTTATTCTCCTGAATCAAATGGTGTGGCTGAAAGAAAAAATAGGACTCTTAAAGAAATGACAAATGCTATGCTAATAAGTTCAGGTGCTCCTTTGAGTTTGTGGGGAGAAGCTATTCTTTCAGCATGCTTCATACAAAATAGAATACCTTATAAAAGGACCAATAAAACACCATATGAACTATGGAAAGGTTATACACCTAACTTGAAATACTTGAAAGTGTGGGGGTGCTTAGCCAAAGTTTTACTTCCTGAACCTAAGAAAAGAAAACTTGGTGCTAAAACTTTTGATTGTTTATTCATTGGTTATGCTCATAATAGTCCCGCTGGTCATTATAGTGCTGCATATCGATTTCTTGTTCTTAGAAGTGAAAACAATATAATGGAACCGAATACTATTGTTGAAAGTAAAAATGCTGAATTTTTTGAGCATATTTTTCCTTTGAAAACTCCTTTAGAAAAGTCTTCTAGAACTATACATATAAACAATGATATAGATGAAAATGAAGCTCAAGAATTAAGAAGGTCTAAGAGAGCTAGGAAAGAAACTGATTTTGGAGGCGATTTCTTTACATACCTTGTTGATAATGATCCTCAATCTTATAAGGAAGCTATTTCCTCTCCTGATTCTATCTTCTGGAAAGAAGCTATCCACAATGAATTAGATTCTATAATGGCTAATCATACATGGGAATTGGTAGATTTACCACCAGGTGCTAAAACTATCGGGTGTAAGTGGATTTTTAAAAGGAAGCTGAAACCCGATGGATCTATAGAAAAATTCAAAGCGAGACTAGTGGCAAAAGGTTATTCTCAAAAGAAAGATGTTGATTATTTTGATACTTTTACTCCTGTAACTAGAATTTCTTCTATAAGGGTTTTAATTGCTTTAGCTTCCATTCACAAATTAGTGATTCATCAAATGGATGTTAAAACTGCTTTTTTAAATGGTGATTTAGAAGAAGAAATTTACATGGATCAACCTGAAGGTTGTATTGTTTCAGGGAATGAAAATAAAGTATGTAAGTTAGTTAAATCTTTGTATGGATTGAAACAAGCACCTAAACAATGGCATGAAAAATTTGATAGAGTGCTAGTTTCTAGTGGTTTTCAAATTAATGGTGCAGATAAATGTATTTATTCTAGAGTTGAAGGTACAAATTGTGTCATTATTTGTTTATATGTTGATGACATGCTTATTTTTGGAACTACTCTAGATATTGTTAATCATACAAAGAAATTTTTAGCTTCTCATTTTGATATGAAAGACATGGGAGAAGCAAATATAATTTTAGGTATACAACTTGTGATGAAATCTAATTTTATTTTGCTTTCTCAAGAGCACTACATTGAAAAAATCTTGAAAAAGTTTTCTTCCTTTGACTGCAAGCCAGTATGTACTCCTTTTAATGCTAACTCACAACTCAAGAAAAATAAAAGTGATAGTGTATTTCAGACAAAATATGCACAAATTATTGGCAGTCTTATGTACTTAATGAATTGTACTAGACCCGATATTGCATATGCTGTGGGAAGATTAAGCAGGTATACTCAAAATCCCAATAGAGAACATTGGGATGCTCTTAATAGATTACTTAAATACCTTAAAGGGACAATGGGATATTGCTTAAAATATTGTGGAGAACCTTCAGTACTTGAGGGATATTGTGATGCAAACTGGATCTCAGATTCAGATGAATTGAAATCTACTAGTGGATATATTTTTACCCTTGCAGGAGGAGCTGTTGCTTGGAAATCAACCAAGCAAACTTGTATTGCTCGGTCTACTATGGAATCCGAGTTCATTGCCTTAGAGAAGGCAGGTGCTGAGGCTGAATGGTTGAGAAACCTTTTAGCAGATCTTCCCATTTGGATGAAGCCAACGCCATCTGTATTCATCCATTGTGATAGCCAAGCTGCTATAGCAAGAGCTAAAAATAAAATATATAATGGGAAAAGCAGACATATTCGTCTGAGGCACAATATTGTGAGGCAACTCATTGGTGATGGCATCATATCCATGGATTATGTGAAGTCAGAATTAAATCTAGCTGACCCTCTGACTAAACCACTAAGCAAAAAGCTTGTGGAGAGTACATCGAGGGGAATGGGATTATGCCCGAATCAAGAGTCGAAGTGATGGAAACCCAACCTTCATGAATGGAGATCCCAGGAAGAAGGTTCATATGGGAAAAACAATTCACTAGACGACTTGTGTGATACTATCAAATCTTCCCTATTCCTATGATGTACAACATGATAGTATCAATATGGTGAGGTTGAACATAATTGTTCTTAGTGGACATCATAGCCCAAATTGGGTGGTGTATAAAAGTAGTATACATTTGATGATGATCCACCTATATGGGTGTGGAGGTGAGGCCGCTTCCTATGAGATTTTTGGGCAAAATCTCTAGAGCACTCATGAAAAATCCAGGTAGACGCATGGCCGAAACGTGTCAACCCGCATGAGCAACAAAGATCAGAGAATGTAGTGTGAGATATGGATCAATGGTTTCAAAAATAAAGGATTGGTTCATAGGAATTTTAATTCCACCAACCTTTAGAAACTATATTCATATTCTCTATGTCTTGGTTCATAGTCGATAAGACACCAAGCCTTATGCATTACATTTTCAAGTTCCTTCAAGTATCGTATTCAAGCTCTTATTCCTCTTTTAATATTTTATCCTTAACTTCTTTTTTGAAATTGTGGGGGATGAAAAGAGATAGTTCAAAAAAAAAGTATTTGAAATATGTGGGGGATTGTTGGCATTTATTCCAAATACTTATTTTATTATATACATATAATTTATTGAGTCATTCAAATTTGCATGTGCCATTAATTTTTCACCTTTATTGATAACGTGCATGGTGAGTATACACGTTATATGTAATAATCTTTTTTTATGCCATGCATTTCCTTTAAGCCTTACACGTTATGTGTAATAACTTTGGACCCTACGTTTTCTTTTGAAGGTGTAATTACCTCTTGTTTGAGTATTATTACCATAATTCTATTATTAATAGAATAATTGCAACGTTTGTAGTATACATGCATTTGCGTTACACTTGATACCATTGTTATTATAATATTATGATATTAGTCATTATTTCACTCGTCAGATGTTTTAAGCGAAACGCTCAAACGTTGGAAAAATTAATTGTTTTTTTACCGTGTGCGTTGTTTGAATACACCTTTTTATTGGTGTATTACCATCTTCCGTTATATATATTTTTTGAATCTTACTGCATAAAGTTCTTGACTTCATGCCCTATATAAGGTTGGTCATTGTTGAGAACAAACACAATATTTTTCTATCTCTCTTCCCCCTTCTCTCTTTTTGAGTGAGTCTATTTAGAAAGAAGGATCTTTGTTGCTCAACTGATCTTGACGTTGGCGAGTGCACGCCCGTCGAGATCTCGCCGTTGTATCCTGGAGGATAGTCGTACCGGTACCGGTTGCACCGTCGGAATTTCCGTGGGAGGTACGAATCTATTCTTAAGGGCAGTGCAGCTTGCACGCCTCGGCTTGTTGGTTCGTCTCGTCGTTTTAGATTCGGTATTATTTTTCTAACCCTCCTATTATTTTACGTACAGATATTGTTGGTGCAATTATGGAATTAACGTCCATGTGGGCTAGTCCTTCAGAAACTTGCATTTCAACAATTCTTTGTTTTTATAAAGTGATTGCCGCTACACTTTTTATGTAGTTTTAATTTTACATGTTTATAGCAGTTCTTGTGCACAAGCAACAATGATAAAAAAAACATAAAAATATATGATTTATAGTAATTCGACAATGTCCATACTTCACTTGCTCATATCCAACTCTTTATTCTCATCAATATTATCAATATGTTTAGAGTTCAATAAATGGCTATGCAGAAAGGCTTGTGTATACTGCAACTCATAGTGATCATCAAAGATTTTACGTTCCTTTCCAGAACAAGACAAAGTTGCCACGAGTAGATCATCAAAGAAAACTGTACGCCTCTTATACATTGTTTTTTCTAATCGGGCAACCTGTTCTCGGCACAAACAGAGAATACTGTATCATAAATATTAGCACCATCTACGGATTTTTCTTAAACAACTTAATCATAATTAATTAAATATCCATGAATATTCAATATCTAAAAAATAAAGAATGCGGAATTGGGGAGAAAGCTCAAGAAGACACCTTAAGTGTGATTTGAGAGGGAATAATCACATATATATCCAAGCATTTTGCGCATGTATCCTTTCAAAATAAGTAATTATATAAATAATCCTTTCCTGTAGACTATCAAAGTAACTCATTCTATCATAGTTTTTCTTGATGCATTGTTTTTCATAATCCCAAGGGAAAATTCATTAATTGGTTATTGTATTCACATTTATTTGTTTTACATATATGGATATATAATTTTTATTTTTACGGATATGGATATGGAAAGAATATGGATTTCAATTACTTTTGAAGATATAAATACAAATGTAGATATCATTTTCATTTTTCCTTCGGATATGGATATAAGTATTGGTTGTAGGTTCGTTATGAATGCTAGCCTTTCTTGTCATACCGATGAAATCAGATGATTTGTATTTGTCCCATATCGTTTCTGTACTAAGAGAATATGGATAAGTAATTTTATTTTAGCGAATGAAAATATGTAATTTATTTTGACAAATACAAATATATATATATATATATATATATATAAAAGAATACATATTTCACTTTTTGGCAGAGAAATATATAAATGCATGCATAGTTTTTCATTTTTTTGCTATGGATATATATCTAAGTATTAAGTATGTTTATGCGTTTAGGATATGAATATGTAATTTTATTTCGACGAATATGAATATAGAAAAAATATTGATTTTTAATTAATTTTGCAAATACAATACGCGTATTGTTTCATTTTTTGATACTCATATACAGATCTAAGTATTAATTTTAATTTCATCTATCCATGTTAATCCCTATTTTAATGATGCGATCGGATAATCCGTATCTATCCCATATCACATTTGTTTTTATGCGGATATGGATATGTAATTCTATTTTGCGGATATTAACATGCAAGTTTATCTTGACAAATACCGTTATGGAAAAGAATATGATGATTCAATTATTGTTTGTGAATACAGATACGATACATCATTTCCCAATTTTTGTAATAATACACGTCTAGACATATAGTAACATGTCCATAAAATGATTGATTGAGTGTATATCCATAACTATTTAATAAAAAATATAATTTTGTCCATAATTTTGTATTTTAAAAAATGAAAACTATACTTGTACTCATATCCACAAATAATTCAAGCTTATTTCCTTATAATTATCGATAAAAGCCTTATATATCCAAGGAATAATAAATCTAAATTCTTCACTAATCATAATCGTAAATTTAATAATTAAGTAATTTTTCATTAAGATTATGAAAAAATGCATCAAGAAAAATTATGATAAAATATGTTTCTAAATGATATTCTATAAGAAATGATTATTTATATAATTACTTTTTTGAAAGAATACATATGCAAAAATGGTTAGACGTAGGTGTAATAGTGTCCTTCTAAATCAGCACTTTGAGGAACCGTTCTGGACTTTCTATCAAATTAACTTAAGCACCGATACTATCAAATTTCATATATATATATATATATATATTTAATTAATTAAGATTAAATTAGTAATTGTTTTTAAGAAAAAGTCTACCCTCTGCTTCACGAAACTGAACTTGGATTTGTGGGTTGAGCCACGTCCAATTGTCCTGTCCATTTGTATGAACGGACTGATCCCATGAGTTGAGTTGGGTGAGATGTGACTTCGGGTTTGGTGATTACACGGTCACATCGATGGTAGGTGTTCCTCCAATCAACAAGCGCCAACTCACCCCTCCACAACCATATATTATGCTTAACATTCCCCCTTTATCCAACAAAATCACACTACTCTCTCTCTCTCGCCGCCAACGATCTCGCTCATCACACTCGCGCCACCAAGCCTTCCATGGGGTCGCTGGAGAACCAGATCGTCTCCCCATTCTCCGCCACCACGCCGGAGGAGGAGGAGGAGGCCAACCTCTACGCGCTTCAGCTGGTCAGCGCCTCCGTCCTCCCCATGACCCTCAAGGCAGCCATTGAGCTGGGCGTGCTGGAGATCATCGCCACGGCCGGCAGGTTCCTCTCCCCCGTGGAGATATCCTCCCAACTCCAAACCTCCAACCCCGATGCGCCCGTCATGCTCGACCGCATCCTTCGCCTCCTCGCCAGCTACAAGATCCTCACGTACCGCCTCGACACCAATCCTGCCGATGGTACCGTTGCGAGGAGCTACGGCCCAGCACCGGTGTGCAAGTACCTGACCAAGAACCAAGATGGAGTCACCATGTCTGCACTTGCCCTCATGAACCAAGACAAAGTCCTCATGGAGAGCTGGTAAATTGTCTATTTCTTCCAAATCCATGCCTTTGAATTTCTCTTATAAGACAGATTCCTGATGCCTGATAGGTCGCGTGTATGAGTGTAAACGGATCGAACCCCATAGAACTTACCATTCTCAGATTCCTGATGCCTGATATGAACGAGTTTAAACTATGTTTAGATTTGGTTTGTTTGTTTGTCTTCTGAATCAGATTTCTCACGAATAAGATATAAGCAAATATCAAACCTGTGAATTTCGTAACGGTCCCAGTTGCCTGTCATCGGAACCAGGTACTATCTGAAGGATGCGGTGATGGAAGGGGGGATCCCGTTCAACAAAGCGTACGGGATGAGTGCGTTCGAGTACCACGGCAAAGATACGAGGTTCAACAAGGTGTTCAACGCAGGCATGTCCAATCATTCCGCCATCACCATGAAGAAGATAGTCGGTGCGTACACCGGGTTCAAAGGATTGAGGACTCTTGTGGATGTTGGCGGCGGTGTAGGTGCCACGCTCAATTCCATCATCGGCAAGTATCCCGAGCTCAAGGGAATCAACTTCGACCTCGCCCATGTGATCGCCGACGCACCTTCCTTCCCTGGTACGTGACTGCGGAAATCAATGAGCGATGATGCTAATTGGTTCTACTTGGGTGTCTTGTTCTAAGTGCACATGCTTAATTATTCCTGCAGGAGTGCAGCATGTCGGCGGGGACATGTTCGAGAGGGTGCCCACCGGTGACGCCATCTTCATGAAGGTGAGAGACGAACCCATAATTAAATTAATCAATAGATGATATACGAGACCATCGCATCGCCTATAATCTGCAAGTCTCCAGAGAAAATGAGATCATAAATAGTCAATTTTTTATACTTCTATATGGTCGTTGTGAGGAATTATTTCAATTTGTTCCCCAAAGTTTATTCACCTTTTTGAGTTAAATGTTTTTCAACGCATTTAGAAAGAATGGAACGAAACAAATTGATTAGTGCTCCAAAACAATACGCAAAGGATTTACTTTCTTGGGACCGTAGAGAGAACCACAATCCTGTCCCCTCACTACACCTAGGGAGAGGATCCTCTGCTGTAGTGGTTTTTGCAGCAAAGGTGCTGTAAACTCGAAAATTTTTTTTTGTTATTTGGCTTCTAAAATCCAACCTTATAGATTGAATCTTAGGTTAATGATATAGAAAGATTTTACCTTCTAATGTAAAGAATGTTTATAGTGTGTCTTTAAAGGAAGTAGAATGATATAGAAGGCAAAGAGGAAGTAAATGAGGAAATGAACTCTCACAGATGCAATAAAAGTCCTGCAATGTAGTAAATGCAGAGCACCAAACCCACAAATATAAAAGAATACAAACAACTTCTCTTAAACTAAAATAAACTTGTTTTGAACATGTCACCTCTCATATGGAAGAACTCCAATAGCCTCTCAGTAATATTTATCTACTTAAATAAAAAAAGCAAAAAATACCACAATCCAATCAGGAATTCGACCTCCAAACCTACTCATGCTAGTTGTGACATGTCAACTTGCACAGTAGAAAGACTTATCTACATATCAACACATGTAAACCACATACCTTTGATTATTCATGTTCTCAATCCTGGACCATCAAACTACTTACAAATAATCCCAGAAGACAAAATGCAAACATACCCATGAAGGGAAAGATCAAATGACTTTGCTAATACTACTAGTCCTTGGAAGATTACCATAAATAGACAGATGGTCTCTTCAGATTATAATGTCATATCCCCTGTGATCTACACATATAAAAAAACATTACATCAAGAAAAAGAAACTTCTTGCACTCCCTCCTATGCAAGGTATAAAATCTGAAATCTCAAAATATTCTATCAAGTAGAGCTTCTATAAATATAGAATACAGTTTTAATCTTCCTAATACTCACCTAAACATTCAAAATTATATAATGGATGTGGAATCACTTGTTTAATTTTCAAATTCACCCTAGGGTCACCAAGTCACTCCCATCGTAATACAAAAGTCAACAAAAGAACCATGTACAAGATCATAGACCTCATTTTAAACGATGAAAATGACAAGATGCATAGACCTTAAACAATGGAAATGGCAACATGCATAAAAACGTGCAGACTACACCTTTAACTTACACATTGAAAAGGACACGAACAACAAGCACAACACAGAAAAAAGAAGGTAGAGAATGTTTATAGTAAAGAATGTTTATAGTGTGACTTTTATTACAACACCTCTGCTGCAAAAACTACTACAGCAGAGGATCCTCTCCCCTACACCTAACCACTTTGACCACTTTCCATCTCGAGTTAGGAGAAAAATATTTTATAATAGTCACTACAGCAGAGGATCCTCTCCCCTACACCTAACCACTTTGACCACCTTCCATCTCGAGTTAGGAGAAGAATATTTTATAATAGTCGGCTATTTAAAATTTTAGGGGAGTTTTATTCAAGTTCATGCCGAGCTAAGGTGAGGTCGAGGAGGATGGAGGGGTAGTAGTTGCGGCCAGGGAAAGATGACATAGGTTGGGGTGGTTGCAGGTGACAGCGTGGAGGACGTGCGAAGGAGATGAAGCAAGACAAGAAGAAGATGAGGAGGGGGGTGTTGTCTAGGGAGTGAAGGGGAGAATGGAGTAGATCGAGGTCGAGGAGGGCAACATCGGAGGGGAAGAAGCATGGGTCACGAGAGAGGAGGAAAGGGGTGTGTAGGTCGAGGAGGAGGAAAGAGAAAGGGGTGGGGCGACGAAGGAGGCTTGGAGGTGGAGGAAGAACTTTGACAAAAGGGAGACGAAGGTGTGTGCTGCGGAGGGGAGGAATACCGCGACGCAGAACATGTGGAGATGGGCAGGATAAGTAAAAGACATGATTCATAAAACTATAGATTTTAGGGGTAAATTTGTCATTTTCTACCAAAATAGTCAAAAGATTTTCAAATTATGAAAAGGTTAGCGTGTAATTATAAAAGGGTATGTGTAAAATTTCCAAATCCTGATTAGCCTGAGTCTGGGCACGAAAAGTAAGAAATATTTATTTGAGCTTTAAATCCTGATTATAAAAATAAAGTCTTGGTTATAGATTAGGCTAAGCAATAAATTAATACATACCTTCGAATCTTTTTATTGGAAAAATCTAATCATTTTATATCATCAGTTATACACCAGTGCTTCTTTCAATTGGACCTGTCACTTCAAACAATAATCTCCAACTATTCCAATATTTTACATTCATCTACTGCTGATTAGATATCACAAGGGGAAGAGATCCTCTTATTAGACATCACAAGGGGAAGAGATCCTCTTATTAGACATCACAAGGGGAAGAGATCCTCTGGAATTACAACAATGGTGTCATAATTATAAAAAAGTTGCGATTTACCTTATGGATTACATTTTCGGCTATTATTCCACATCCTTATTACAGCACATTTGTTGTAATTCCAATGACAGTAGAGGATCGATATCATTGTCATCATATAATATAGTATTAAATGTTCTCATAAGATTTATCCTATTAAAAATATCTTTTTTATTTAACTGCGGCCCTCATCCAAATGAGGCTTTATATTTTGCACCTAATCTTGTTGCACTAATACTGCTGCAGTGGATCCTTCATGATTGGAGTGATGACCACTGCTTGAAGTTGTTGAAGAACTGCTACAGAGCATTGCCAGATGAAGGGAAGGTGATCGTCGTAGAAGGGCTGCTTCCAGATGCACCGGAGCAGAATCTGGCTGCACACACAATGTTTCACGTGGATATGATCATGCTTGCGCACAACCCCGGTGGCAAGGAGAGGACTGAGGCCGAGTTCAAGTCACTAGCGAAGAAGGCTGGTTTCTCCGGAGTCACGGTTGCCTGCCGTCTCGCCGACATATCCGTGCTAGAGTTTACCAAGTAGAGTTGAAAGAATCACTAGTTCGTTGTTCGAATGCATCATAAATGAGTGTGTTTCAATTTTAGGGTCCTCTTTAGTTTTTCTGAGGAATTTGCCTCTAGATAACGATATGTATTACCGAGCAAGTGTGGGTGATTTGGGAGGAAAATGTGAATCAGTCAATGGATAGTCCTATAACATTCAGCAATTAGACCCTTCTGTTGAGGATTGGATATCAAGGATCTGCAAAAACTTTGATATCCAATTGATGTGCCGGATCGATGCGTAGGAGGTTGATAAATGTAAATGACGGCAAAGATAGATAATACACCGAAGAATAGCAAATGCACCAAATGAGATGATCCCTTTGTTGGATCAGCTCTTTTCTTTACAACTAAAGAATAGGGTACAAGGATGAAAGCAACACCGTGAGTTCTCGACGCCGAAATGAAGAGCCCTCGGTTGTTGCGCAAAACACCCTACCAAGCAACCACAACACCGGAACAATACACGAGGGAGAAGAACAAGGGAAGGGGAACACAACCCACTCTCTTCTCACGCACACCTCGCTGGCTATTGCTCGACTTGGATGATGCTCAAAGAATGCACGTCATGCCATTTTATAGTCCCCCGGTTGCACGTCCGTTTGCATTTGCATGGCCACGAATAAAGGCCAATAACTTAATGGCCTTCTATCATTGCACGTCCATTGCTATTGCCGCAAATAAAGGCCAATTACTTAATGGCCTTCTACCATTTGCATGGCACGTCCGTTGCTTTTGCATGGCCACAAATAAAGGACAATTACTTAATGGCCTTCTATCATTTGCATGGCACATCCGTTGCTTTTGCATGGCCACAAATAAAGGCCAATTACTTAATGGCCTTCTACCAAAAGCATGGCAATTGCTGTGCACGTCCGTTGCAAGAAATTTGGCTAATCACTAATGGCTCTTTGATTGCACGTCAATTTGCAATCTCAATCCATGCAGGTGCATGCAAGTCTGACCATGTGATGTGCAATCTCAAATTTGCACACGCGACACCATATTGGCACCACCAAATGCTCATTGGAGGCATCCTGATTGATACCTCCTCCTCTCCACAACGCACTCTCGATGACACCTTGACGCTGTGGGAGGTGCCGAATACAACTAAGTGTGGATGAAGGCGAGGGAACCCAACAAATTCCCCCCTTCACGAGCCTTCATTCCAGCAATCTTCTTACATTCTTGAAACTTCAATTGTGGTAGCACTTTGGTGAACATATCTGCTCCATTGTCATCTGTGTCCACCTTGTCCAGCTGCAAATCTTTTCTCTCCAATGCATCACGTATCCAGTGATGCCGCAACTCAATATGCTTTGACCTAGAGTGAAACGTGGGATTCTTACTAAGATAAATAGCACTCAAACTATCACATAACAGTACGTATTTATCCTGTATGAATCCCAAACCATGCAGCAACTTTTTGCACCACAGAAGTTCTTTTCCAGCCTCTGTCACGGCCATGTATTCAGCCTCTGTAGTAGACAATGCCACACTCTTTTGTAGCTTGGATTGCCAAGCCACAGCTCCTCCTGCGAGAGTGATCAGGTATCCTGATGTTGACCTTCTACCATCAACATCGCCTGCCCAATCTGAATCTGTGTATGCCTCCATGTAAGCTTTACTTCCTCCGTAACAAAGGCATTGGGTAGATGTGCCTTTGAGATATCTAAGAATCCATTTCAAGGCCTCCCAATGCTTTCTTCCTGGATTCGACATGTACCTGCTCACAACTCCCACGGCATGTGCAATATCTGGCCGTGTGCATATCATGGCATACATCAATGATCCTGTAGCAGATGCATAAGGTATATGGTCCATACCTTGACGTTCTTCCTCAGTCTTAGGTGAGTGATCCTTAGATAACCTGAAATGGACTGCATGTGGGGAGCCAACGGGTTTGCAACCATTCATATTGTATCTCTCAAGTACCTTTTCCACGTACTTTTGTTGAGAGATCCACAATCTGTGATTCACCCTATCACGGGTTATCCTCATACCAAGGATTTGTCTGGCTGCGCCTAAGTCCTTCATGGCAAAGGACTTGCTTAGATCTTCTTTAAACTTGTTGATCTTGGTCTTATCCTTGCCAACTATAAGCATATCATCAACATATAGAAGAAGAATAAGTTTCTCATGCCCATTACCTCGCACGTACACGCATGTGTCAGCAGTATTCCTTGTGAAGCCTTGGTTTGACATGAAGCTATCAAACCTCCTGTACCAATTTCTGGGTGCCTGCTTCAATCCGTATAAAGACTTCTTTAATCTGCAAACAAGATGAGTCTCCTTCTTGGATTGGAATCCCTCTGGCTGCTCCATATACAATTCTTCCTCGACATCACCATGGAGGAAAGCGGTCTTTACATCCATCTGCTCTAGTTCAAGATCTAGAGATGCAACTAGAGCCAACACCATCCTGATGGAAGTCATTTTTACCACAGGGGAAAAAAATTCATCAAAATCGATACCTTTCCTCTGTTCGAAACCTTTGACCACAAGACGTGCTTTGAACCTTTTTGAGCCATCAGCTTCGCATTTGAGTCTGAAGATCCACCTGTTCTTCAAGGCTCTGGATCCTTCAGGCAGGGGCACAAGGTCGAACGCTTCGTTCTTTTTGAGGGCTTCCATCTCCTCCTGCATTGC
This sequence comes from Ottelia alismoides, assembly GCA_037367405.1. Taxonomy (NCBI): domain Eukaryota; kingdom Viridiplantae; phylum Streptophyta; class Magnoliopsida; order Alismatales; family Hydrocharitaceae; genus Ottelia; species Ottelia alismoides. Next base: position 554,599 of record JAZKJV010000540.1, on the reverse strand, counting down.
TTTTAACCAGTGCTCTCTATCACTATGTCCATTTGCTTCTTCGAAAGACTCAGGCTCACCATCATCTGTGAGTAGGAGATACTGATCGGGTGAGTATCTCTTGGATGGCCTACTAACCCTTGTTGAACTTCTCAACTGAGGCTGTTGTTCTGCTTCTTCAACCGGATCTACCACCGGTTCTTCGAGGGGTGGCATCCCCCCTTCAACGCCATCTTCTATGCCATCATTTTCCTCCCTAACGTCGTCATGGAGGGCTTCTTCAAACAGGGAGGACTCATCATCATGAGTCACGGCAGGCTGTGGTTGTGGCTTAAGGATGTCATGAATTGTTTGGTCCTCTACAAACTTGACATCACGACTTCTCACAATTTTCTTTTGAGTAGGATCCCACAGCCTATACCCATATTCATCCTGACCGTATCCTACGAAGATGCATACCCTTGTCTTCGAGTCAAGCTTGGTGCGTTCATCACTGGGTACATGAACATATGCAACGCACCCAAAAACTTTTAGATGATCAAATGAGACATGTTTACCTCTCCAAGCATTATCTGGATAGTCTCCATCCAAGGGGTGAGATGGAGAGCGATTGATCACATATACGGCCGTGTATAGTGCTTCTCCCCAGAAGCTTTTTGGAAGATTCGATTGAGAGAGCATGGTTCGTACTCTCTCCAACAAGCTGCGGTTCATCCTCTCCGCAACTCCATTCTGCTGTGGGGTCTTTGGCACCGTCTTCTCCATGCGGATGCCATGGCTTCTGCAGTAGCCCTCGAACGGCCCTCGATATTCTCCACCGTTATCAGATCGGATGACTTTTAGTCTCCTCCCGATCTCTCTCTCCACAGCAAGGTGCCATGTTTTGAATACGTCTAGTACTTGGTCCTTCGTCTTCAAGGCAAAGGCCCACACCTTCCTCGAGTGGTCGTCGATAAAGGTTACAAAGTACAAAGCACCTCCAAGCGTTTTTACACCCATGGAGCACACGTCTGTGTGCACAAGATCAAGTGGGTGTCTTCTCCTTGACGTTCTCATCTGAAATGATGTACGTCTTTGTTTACCAGCCATACAGTGGCTGCAAACCTTTGAAAGGACTCCAGTGGATGGAATGACATTTTTCTTGGAGAGAATTTGCATACCTTTCTCGCTCATGTGTCCCAGCCTCTGATGCCAAAGGGTTGTCTCATCTCCTTTGGCCGCATAGGTACTCCCACATGACCGACCATGAGTCACGTACAATGAGGCTTCCTTCTTTCCTCGGGCAACTATCAGAGAGCCCTTGGAGAGTCTCCATTCACCTCCGCTGAATTTGCTGGTATACCCTTCATCATCAAGTGTGCCAGTGGACAACAGGTTCATGCGCACTCCAGGGACATGCCTCACATCGTTCAGATTGAGTTTGGTATTGTCTGACATCTCCAGAACCACTGTCCCGCGACCCGCAATAGGACAACTTTGATCATTGCTCATCCTTACCACGCCAAAGTCACCAGGCGTGTACGAAGAGAAAAGCTCCTTCCTAGGTGTGATATGGAAGGAAGCACCAAAATCCACCACCCATGTGGATTCTTGAAGAGAGATATTGGCAGATCCAACATCCCACATGATAATGGCTTCTTCTTGGCTAGCCATGGCTGAAGAGCTAGCCTCACCGATTTCCCGTGCATCTTCTCTTCTAGGTTCTTTGCAGAACCTCTTGATATGCCCTTTCTTCCCGCAGTTGAAGCATGTGATATCTTTGCGGGGTCTTGACTTCGAGCGTCCTCGAGACTTGGTCCTCCTTTGAGGACCATCACCACGATTCTTGCTGCGACCCTTTCGTTCATTCACCAAGGCTTGTGAATGATCCTCGCCGTGTTCCTTCCTTCTCAGCTCCTCGTTCATCATGCTATCCTTCACGGTGTTGAGGGACAGCGTTCCGCTTGACGTGGAATTGCTTAGGGAAACCACCAGCGTTTCCCATGAATCAGGCAGCGAGCTCAAGAGGAGAAGCGCCTGCATCTCATCATCGATGTCCATCTTCAGACTGGAGAGTCGTTTTACACAATCTTGAAACCGACTCAGATGCTCGCTGACGGAGGAGCTCTGTTGGTACTTCAGATTCACCAATTTGCGGATGAGGAATGCCTTGTTCTGGGCCATCCTTGGCTCGTACAAGGCTGTAAGCTTCGTCCACAAGTTGCATGCATTTGTCTCCGTCGAGACATGGTGGAAGACGGAGTCCTCCACCCATTGACGAATAATCGCTACGGCCTTACGATTAAGCTTGGCCCATTCTTCATCCATTTTGCCCTCTGGCTTCTTCTCATCTCCTTCGATGGGGTCGTACAGATCTCTTACAAATAAGAGATCTTCCATCCTTGGCTTCCAGATGGAGTAGTTGGTGGAGTTCAACTTCACCATAGCCGTTGTCATCAGTTGATTACCTGAGCTTGAATCCATCTTCTCCTTATATCAACCACCACGCCGCAGTCGAACCTAGCTCTGATACCAGATTGTTGAGGATTGGATATCAAGGATCTACAAAAACTTTGATATCCAATTGATGTGCCGGATCGATGCGTAGGAGGTTGATAAATGTAAATGACGGCAAAGATAGATAATACACCGAAGAATAGCAAATGCACCAAATGAGATGATCCCTTTGTTGGATCAGCTCTTTTCTTTACAACTAAAGAATAGGGTACAAGGATGAAAGCAACACCGTGAGTTCTCGACGCCGAAATGAAGAGCCCTCGGTTGTTGCGCAAAACACCCTACCAAGCAACCACAACACCGGAACAATACACGAGGGAGAAGAACAAGGGAAGGGGAACACAACCCACTCTCTTCTCACGCACACCTCGCTGGCTATTGCTCGACTTGGATGATGCTCAAAGAATGCACGTCATGCCATTTTATAGTCCCCCGGTTGCACGTCCGTTTGCATTTGCATGGCCATGAATAAAGGCCAATAACTTAATGGCCTTCTATCATTGCACGTCCATTGCTATTGCCGCAAATAAAGGCCAATTACTTAATGGCCTTCTACCATTTGCATGGCACGTCCGTTGCTTTTGCATGGCCACAAATAAAGGCCAATTACTTAATGGCCTTCTATCATTTGCATGGCACATCCGTTGCTTTTGCATGGCCACAAATAAAGGTCAATTACTTAATGGCCTTCTACCAAAAGCATGGCAATTGCTGTGCACGTCCGTTGCAAGAAATTTGGCTAATCACTAATGGCTCTTTGATTGCACGTCAATTTGCAATCTCAATCCATGCAGGTGCATGTAAGTCTGACCATGTGATGTGCAATCTCAAATTTGCACACGCGACACCATATTGGCACCACCAAATGCTCATTGGAGGCATCCTGATTGATACCTCCTCCTCTCCACAGCGCACTCTCGATGACACCTTGACGCTGTGGGAGGTGCCGAATACAACTAAGTGTGGATGAAGGAGAGGGAACCCAACACCTTCATTTTTACATTTTCTTTGTTTCTCATCTATGTTAACTAGTAATGTATTCAGAGTAAATATGTGTAGCTTGGCGTCTGATAATATATCTTATAACGAGATGCTATTCCTTTTAGAAAAAAATAGCAAGCGTGAGTAACACTTTGAGGAGGTTGAAACCTGAAAGGCTAGTTGTAGATTTTGCTGTTGTTGAAGAAGCTTTTGGCAGCTTATAATCTTCTGAAGCATCTGTTATGGACTCACCACATGATTTTAGTAAGTGACATTGCATCTGGCTATCCAAATGCTATGGAGTAGGTTCCCCAGTACTCATATATTAATAGAAGAGGAGTGCTCTTGATTTCAGTAGCATGTGAGTTCGAATCCCCAACTTGAATAACGTTGCTCTGTTAACTGGGAAATCAACAAAAGGATGTTGAACATCTTTGATTGACAGTTAAAAATAAGAGAGCTCGCATCGTATAAAGGTAGACGGTGCCCACTCATTTCATCATTGGGTATAGCGGTAGATTGGGATCATTTAATATCCAGAAGAGTAGCTTAACTCTTAGTAAAAGGTGCTTATCATACCAAATGACTTTTCATAGGTCAATTTGACTTTAGTCCATGGTTCTGTTCTAGGCACTTATCATGTCCCTTGAGGGAGGGGTTTCTAAATCAGACATCTTCAACATCAAAGCTAGTTTCTAAAGCTGGATCTGTGCACAAATAGCAGATATGAGGAAACAATGCAACTTGGGGTATTGCCAAGTGCTCTCTCTTCATTTTTCAGCAAAAGTGGGTAGAGCTACCCGATTGGGGTAGTTAATGATGGAATTGGAATCATATCTAATTTTCTTGCCGAATGTTAATTTCCTCCTGTCACCCACAATCCATCTCATGTTAGGAACATGAGGTTTGGAAGGTTGATCATTTTGAACCATAACTGGATCGTTTCAGCTTCTAGTGATGTCGCAGCATTATCCATTAGGGAAGCATTTTGTTAATATAATTTTTAACCATAAGTTGTCAGGTGACTTGAGAAAGAGTGAGCGAAGCCCAATCATAGTTTCTATTTTGCGTGCACCACTCTCCGAGCCCCATGTCCTCAGAGATGTCTAAGTAGTGTTAAGTCTTTCCAAGATGTTAAGTACACGTGTTTTTCACATAGGTTGAATCCATGGAAGGCCGTATCGATATCGTTTCGGTCCGCCCGGAAATGGATATATCGGGATATATCGATGATATATCGACAATATCGGTGGAAATATCGAAAATGGCGCAAAAAAGCCATTTTTTGGCATTTTTTCAGACATTAAGGTCATCCAAGATATTAAAACAACAAATAACATACAAATACACACTTATATCACATATATCGGTCCATTTATAGACCATATATCGCACATATCGGTATCGCACATATCGATCATATCGAACATATCGATATTAATATTGATTCTTGACTTATAAATATTGGAAATGGATTTCATTCAACTTCTTATAACATGAAATACTACAAATATACACCTAAAAATACACAGATCATTTATGAGGACTATGATCCTTATAGTGCACATATCGGTCATATCGAACATATCACTGATATTGTTAGTTGTTGACATACTATATATATTGAAAATGGAGTCCATCCAAGTACTTTAGTTACTAAATAATTTACAAATATAATCTTACTCTCTTAGATAACACATATCAATCATCTATCAACCTTATATCCCATATATCGATACGGTTGTACTGTTAGTTGTTGACCTATATATATTGAAAATGGAGTTTATCCAATTTCTTAGGATCACTAAATAACGTACAAATATACTCTTAGATCAAACATATCGATAATCTATAAAGCTTATATTGCATATATCTATCATTTTGAACATATCGATATTAATGTTGATTCGTGACTTATAGTTTTTTTTTGAAGAATTGACTTGTAGATATTGGAAATGGATTTCATTCAAGTTTTACAACATGAAATAACTTGTAAATATACACCAAGTTGAAGAACCATTGTATGCACCCTCCTGTCGCACCATACCCTACCAGTACGGGGGTCTCGCTGCCCGGTCAACGAGCTTGGGGGGGCTAGGGAGGGCCCAGGTTGGCCACCCCTTGCGGGGGTGCGAGGGCAGCGCCCCTGACCCGGAACAAAGTATATAAATCATAGATTATTTTAATACTAGGTGTAGCTAGATAGGTAGTGGAATCAAGCTTGCATGAATAATAACATTCATATATAGGGATATCAACGAAATATCAGTGATATCGGTCAATATCTTATATTTTTTGTACTGAATCCATTCATTTTTGACTGATATGGGTGATGAATCTGTGATTCATCACTTCAAAAGTCAAAAATAGAGCCTTGTTCCCGAGAAAATAGAGGCATATTTCCTTTTAAATTGCATAAATAGCATTCATGCACACATCCATAGTTCATGCATTTTAGCAGCTTATTTGCATTTAAATAAGAAGCCAAAAATCCCTTGTAAAATACCTCGTCACCAAAATAACCTCTTCTCTATAATATACATATATTCCTTAATAATATAGGGAAGAATACCCTTGTAAAATAGCCAGAATATCCTGAGAACCCTTGTACATTAAAACACACATAAAGCCCTCATACAAACCCCGAATTAGGTCTACTCACTCTTAGAATACTACATATTAAAAGACCTTCAAAATGAGACTAATTTCATTGAAATTGGAGTTTGTATGAGAAACTTGGGTTTTTGAGCCATTTTGTATACTATATATGTATATTTATGTACTCTTGTATTTATGTATCATATTTTGACCTCATCTCCATCTTTGGTCAACATGAAACTTGTAGATCTCATCAAGATCTACAATTTTCATGTTTTGAGTTTTTCCAAATTCGACTTCCTCTTCTCTCTACACGTGCATCTTATTCCAGCCACTCACAGCAGGCCACGTGGCGCCCTCTGGTTGCGCCACGCGGCCCGCTTCCCCTCGCCCCATCCCATCCCCACATCATCGAGCCATTATCTTGGACTATACTTAGGATGACCAGATCCTAAGTATAAAGGGGAGGGGTCACCCGATTCGATTCACTGTACATCCTCCAGATCACATGGGTCCTCATACTCATTTCCTACCGATACTTAGGCTGACCTAAGTATAGGGGGGACCGATGCCCGTATTTATACTCATCCATTTCCCATCTTTCCCGCATCCGCCCCATTTTTTATCTTCTTCTATACTTAGGCTGCCATAGCCTAAGTATAGGGGGGCGAGATGACTTCTATACTTTTTGGCTCTCCTACGCTTAGCACGAGCTATGTCTTTTTCCTCGCTCTTAGTGCTTTGAGGACATAGCACACGCTAAGTATAGGGGGGCGTGTATATATTACATATATACTTTACCCTTTACCCATAGCTCGTACTTTCGCGTATTTTTGTATATATTTTACAATAATTACGGGTGGGTAAAAATCGAAAAAAAAAAGAAAAAAAAATCTTTAGTAAATAGGCTTCTTATTTACTCTTGCATATCATATCTGTATAGAAAAATAAAAAGAGTCTTGCATTTTCATAACATGACATCTCATCTGCATACGTTGCTTATGCAAAGTGAAAAGCTAGTGGGTTCTGGACCAAGTTGTGAGCAGATATTGAGAATGGAAATGATTTGACCTTAATCCACCTAATTTCAGAGGAACCTTATAGGAACTGGAGTTAAGATTTTTCAGGTCAGGAGACTTAATTCTTTAAGTCTGCAAGTCTATGTTCATATGTCATCTTGACAAGCCTGAATAGAGCACTTAACAACACACACATGACTCTTAGAGACAATGGCTTGACGTGCACCAGCACTTTACACATGGCTCTCTACGGATGAGGTGATAAGGAGACAGTTTCCTTTAGCTTGGGGTAGCATATGAGGGTAGTACTTCTAGGCGGAACCTCTCTTCTTCTTCTAGTGAAGGAAGTGCGTCTCAACTTGGACTAGTGGTGATGAAGGCTAAAGACAGAAGCAGTGGGTTGCAATAAAGCTTCAAAAGAGGGATAGTCTACTGGCTCAAGAGGAAATTTCTTGTATCTATGCTGCACCATGTATATATGTTGTACAAAGGCATGTGAAAAAAATGCCAAAAAGAACTCCAAAAAAAGTGGTGGGTCGGATTGAAAATTTAATAACCCCACCGGAGTATACGTAGTCAAGAAAAGCAAAAGCTTATGGTCACCATGTTACTTGCAGCGGGAGACTTAGCTACACTGGCTGAGCTTCCAAAAGTCTATACTTCTTCCTCCTCTTCTTGAGCCGGTTGAACTTGAACTTAGAAGGGAATACCCCGCTTCTCGAGGAAAGAGTTGCTAGACCGAGGCATTAGAGCTACCAGGTTGGGGGAGGTTGTTTCTTTGTTACTTCTGAGGTGGGGAGTCATTTATCACTTACACTGCATGAAAAGATTCATGGTCATTAGAGTTTGTGTATGTAGACTTGTTCTGATTAGGTGAGTTGAGGAGTCTTGAATAGAAGACTTGTAGAACTTGAAGTCTGTTAAGTCTTAAACTCAGATCCCGATAAGGTTCCGACAAATGATTAATCCAAAGGTCGAGGCATGATCCATTTTTCAACTTTTGTTCATGACTTTGGTTTGGAACCCAAAATCATTTCGCTCTTGCATTTCATTTAGTTGCTCGGGGACGAGCAAGGTTTAAGTATAGGGGGTTGATGAATCTGTGATTCATCACTTCAAAAGTCAAAAATAGAGCCTTGTTCCCGAGAAAATAGAGGCATATTTCCTTTTAAATTGCATAAATAGCATTCATGCACACATCCATAGTTCATGCATTTTAGCAGCTTATTTGCATTTAAATAAGAAGCCAAAAATCCCTTGTAAAATACCTCGTCACCAAAATAACCTCTTCTCTATAATATACATATATTCCTTAATAATATAGGGAAGAATACCCTTGTAAAATAGCCAGAATAGCCTGAGAACCCTTGTACATTAAAACACACATAAAGCCCTCATACAAACCCCGAATTAGGTCTACTTACTCTTAGAATACTACATATTAAAAGACCTTCAAAATGAGACTAATTTCATTGAAATTGGAGTTTGTATGAGAAACTTGGGTTTTTGAGCCATTTTGTATACTATATATGTATATTTATGTACTCTTGTATTTATGTATCATATTTTGACCTCATCTCCGTCTTTGGTCAACATGAAACTTGTAGATCTCATCAAGATCTACAATTTTCATGTTTTGAGTTTTTCCAAATTCGGCTTCCTCTTCTCTCTACACGTGCATCTTATTCCAGCCACTCACAGTAGGCCACGTGGCGCCCTCTGGTTGCGCCACGCGGCCCGCTTCCCCTCGCCTCATCCGCCGGCGTCCTCAGCTGTCGGATCTCACTTCAGATCCAACGGCTCAGCCCTTTCCACGCACCCCCTTGCCTGGACCATCCAATTACCTCCTGCTCTGATCTACGCCGCACATTAGCGCCCTCACCAGAGCCCTCCACGTGGCAGCATCCACACCGCTTGATCAGGCACTTGATCGCTCCATCGTGGCCGCCCCTCTCCCAGCGAGTCTCGTCCCTTCGATCATCTCCATCTCCTCATCTAAACCGTCCGCTCGCACTTCGTCCGCAGCCCGCCACGTGGTGCGCTCTCGGCCCATCATCAGCGCGCCTGGATCTCATCCTACTCGTCCCCTACGGTTCGATCGCCACCGTTGGATCACAAGATCCAACGGTGGAGACCTCGTTTCCTACCTCCAGGCGCCCCTCTCTCCCACGTTCCTTGCCTTGCGGGAGGGGCGCCCCCTTGCTATTTCCGGCGGCACGTCAGCCACTCTTTCTCATCGCTGACACTCCCACGATGAGCCCCACTCATCCCTCTCCCTCGCAAGCTTCCTCACGCTCCACCACTTCCACCATACTCGCCCCACGACGACCACCAACTTCGCTACTCCACCAGCCAACCCACCATCTTCACCTTATAAATACGCCACCACCGGCGACATTCACCCCCATCCGCCACTCCAGAGAGCTTCCCTGAGCTCTGATCTTCCAGTTGGTGAAAGCAATTTGGTGATTCATCGAGCGAAGAAGGACATCAGCTCCGGCGAGATCCACGGCAGCTCCGCCGTGCTGCAGCCGCTCCTCCGAGTAGTTGCACGAGCTCGGGACCCTACCGATCCCTCGAGCGACGACCCTGGAACTCCAATCCGAGCTCCAATTCCCAGGTAACCTCCTTCATTTCCTCCGATCTTCTTCTTTATTTTCTTGTTCTTTTTCTCCGATTTTATTCGGCATCCACGACCACCTTCTCCCTTCCTTTCCATCTCGCCGAGCTTCGCGTCGAAGCTCCCATCCCCGCTGACCCCTCCGCACCTTCCGACGACGCACAACAACCTCCATCGACTTCCAGCTCCGCCATTTGGCCGGAGCCCCATCTCCAGACGTCCTCCGTCACCCTTAGGCCTCGCCGATCACCATAACATCTCCACAAACACACGCACGAGCTCCGGCTCTATCTTTCGCACTTGCAGGTACCCAGCTTCTCATTGAACGGAAGCTCGCCGGAGACACTCTCGAGCTTCATCGCCCTCAACGACAGGACGCTCCCCGACGCTCCTGAGACCACCAGCATCTCCGCCTTCACGCCACGCGTCTTCTGGGATAGCTCCGATAAGTCGGAGAGCTTTATCGACTCGAGGAAGGACGGGCGGAGCAAAGGCTATTTCGCCGGAGCCCCGCCATCTCCTCCGCAGGCGGCGGAGGATCGTCGGAGCAGACGAGCAGCCACCGTTCGATCACATCGATCGAACGGCCCCCACATCACCACGTGTCCTCTCATCGCAGCAGCTCTCCACCGTCGATCGCGCCTCTGATCCAGCGGTCCACAGCGAGCCACGTCTCCGTCTTCATCGAGCCCCAGAGGCCGTTGGATTATCATCGATCCAAAGGTCCGAGTTCACGCCACGCGTCGTCACCGACACCCCTCGGATCAATCTCTATCCGAGGGCCTTCATTACGCCACGTGGCCCAGTCGCCCGAACCTCTTCTCCAAATCTAGGCTCGGGCGACCCGAAGCTACACCGAGCCGCAGTCCGAACCTCCAGAGCGTCCGAGCCTAGATCCGAGCCTCCGCAGTCCACCGAGCCTAGGCCACCCATGTGAGGAGCACGTGCGGCCTGGGTAAATTACACAAAGGCCCCTGGAGATTTCCATATTTGCAAAGAGGTCCCTGTGAAGCAGACCCCACGTGAGGAGCACGTGCCCTGTGGAGAATTTGCACAAGAGTTACCCCTCATTATAGGTAATTGCATTTGAGTCCCTGTCTGCATATTTGCTTATTGTAATTTTAATTTCCTGTATTGCATTTACACCCCTGTGTTTGCACGCATCCCTAGATTGCATTTTACATCATTTTGAAATTCTAAAAATTGCATATTGTTGGAAATTTTGTCCTCTGTCTATTAGTACACGTGTCTGATTTTTGTAGGCTTATTCGAATTATTAATGAATTAATTGGTGCATTGTTGACATATTTTGCCCAGTGATGCCTTTTGATTTTTAATTAATTATTTGTGCCTTCAAAAATTATCAAAAATTCACAGTAGCTTAAGGACATCATTTTTAACATACCTTAAAAAATTCACAGCATTTGCACGCATATCGAGGCCTAAATAAATTGTTTAGTAATTTTCTTAAATTAATTTTAATAAATTCATTTCACTGTAAAATTAAGTTCTGTAAATTTTCCTAGGTCCCTGATTATTAGAGCTACCTAGGATAATTTTAGTGCTTGGAAAAATTGTGATTTGATATTTATTAAAAATTAAATTCTAAGAATCACTCTGTCTGTTTATTTAATTCACAGTAAATTCATTTTGAGTCGAAAAATTCCAAAAAAATTAGTGTAGGTCATTTTCATCATAAATAACCATCTGGCCAATTTTCATTATTTTTGGACTTCATTTGATACGTTAATTAAATTGCACATTACATTGGCCTGCATTGTCTGCATATGTCTGCATAAAAATTAAAAAAACCAAAAATAAAGATATTCCTCGAAACTCAACACTCGAATAATTGCTTTAATTTACCTAAGGAGACAGATGCCTCCCTGAGATCGACCTTGGACTTCACCAAGTAAAAAAATTGCCGCTTGAAATTAACTTCAAATTAATCGATAAGTGGTTTTTGATTAGCCCTCTCGTATCCGACTGCAACGAACGACATCTAATTAATTTGGACATTAATTTGCTCGAATTAACATAGGGTGCGGGACGACTGTCAATGGGGAGATACGGTGATATATCGCCGATATATCGGCTATATATCGCCAATATCCCTGTAAAAAGATATACACCCCGATTTCGATATCCCAACCTCTCGATACCGATATATCGACGATATATCGTCGATATATCGCCGATACGGCCTTCCATGGCTGAATCCCCAACACAAATCATGTGCCATGGAGTCTAGGATTTTGCGTGTTTTATTTTGGAAGCAAGCGGTGGAAGTAAGTTGGTTTGGGGGTAGCCGTCAATGACGATGGGAGAACATTTCTTCCTACTCGAGAGATTACTTTGCACTTCCATCCCTCCAACTTGGAGGATGCTTCTATTGGAGTTGTAAGCCCTTGGTGACTCATTAATGCAATAAAAAGTTTTTTATCATGTCCATCTGAAATGAATGATCGTGAATGCACTTATATTAAGTTCCCTTTGTACAATAAGGGTTATGTATGGTGACCATATTGAATATCATGCAGTTGGGAGGACACAACTAACATTAACATGTGATATTCAATAATGATCTTTAATATTAGAAGAGATGCTAAACTTTCTCTAAAGACCGATTTCCAACATGTTTACAAGTGATGGCAAGGGGTTTTCCATGTGGATCTAAAAATGATCCTCACGGAGTCCGAGGATAAAGTGTCGTTGAGGTGACCCACAAAGAGAACCCATGACCAATCAACAAGTACTCACAAATATAATTAGAAGCAATGAATAGCCAAAAACATGAGGCATAATTTATTATACTCTACAACCAAAAATATATAGCAAGTAAGCATGTAGAGATAGATCCACAAAGAGCGAATCGGGTAACCAATGATTATTTCTAACCAATGTGTATTATGTACATATTTGTCTTTTATCCTTTTTATGTGGTTTTATTATTATATATATTAATTTTAATTAATTAAATATAAAAATATATGTATATATATAGGAATAATAATAGTAATAATAATATAGATATATAGTGTTACATAGATAAATATATATAGATAAAGAGAACAATTAAATATGCACAATGGATCTTTTTGGGGTTTTTAAATTTTTAGGGTTTTCATTTTGAAATTTTCAGTTTATTTCATTTTTGAAAGTAATAATTACTTTATAATATAGTATATAATAATATAGGGTATATACATAAATATATATAGTATATAATACATAAATATAGATAAAAATAATTAAAAATTATAGTAAAATTATTTTTGTTCTTTTATATTTGGCTAATGTTTTTATTCATTTATTTTTGATATTTTTACATATTTTTATGTATTTTTAAAGTCAAAAATATCTCAAATAAGGGATTTAATAAATACGTCGAATCAATTTGAAGAAGAAAATAGCAAATAAAGTCCAAAATTCTCCAAATCAATTTTAATATAGAGATAATAATATGGAGAAAATTCAAAAATAAAAAAAATAAATATTTTTGGGATTTTTGAGGATTTTTTTATCTTTTTATACTAGATTTGGAGCTTTTTAATTTTTATGCTTTTTCTTTTTCTAAGGATTTTTGGTCTGGAGTTAATACATAGTATCATAAAAAATATATTTTTTTGCTATTTTTTAAGGTGTTTTAATATTTTGTGATTTTCAAAGTAAAAAAGGGAAATTTAAGTCACTCTACGAATTCTAATATATAGATAAATGCGTTAAAATGCAAGAGGAAAAATATAACTATGAAGCACATCATTCGGGATCCATTCCATAATTTATGCAAAATTAATTTCAAATAGGAAGAGTTTTTAATAAATCCAAATAAAATATAATTAAAGTTGCATGGTAAAGGCCGTTTTGCAATTAAAATTATATATACTTGCATTTCAGAATGACATTCCAAAGTCTAGGGAAATACATGAAAATTTCACGTAATATATTAAACTATACACACTTGGGAAGGACATATATGAAAATATACAAAATATTTGGTCATTTGTACATATTTCCCTCAAAATTTAACGCTTTATATACAATTAAATGGACTAAAAATAAAGAAGAAAAGCCGACAGTGCATATATGACACTTGCCTTAATTCAAGTGGGGACCCCACATGAGTTGAACTAGCATAGGCTTTTATGCAATTATCAATAAAGTATAAGGGCCTTATTGCAAATTTTCCTAAACATTTTACACTCCAGACAATAGTTTATATACTAAAAATAAAACTGAAAAAGAAGAGGGGGTTCGAGATAATTTACCCCTTATTGCATGCTAAGGAGTGGTCTGGATCTCTTCACTTAACCGCATCGGATGGTGGATGCATGCTTCATTTCACCACTAGATCAACGCTTGAGATTAGATCTGGGTGGAGGCATCGATCTAACGGATGCTGCTGCTCGGGAAGAACAGGGAAGAACAAGTCTTCCCATGACCTTCGATCGCCATTATCTCACTCCTCCAGGGGTCTCCTGTGATGCTCTGATGCTCTACACGTCTAGGAGGTGATTCCACGGCTGATGGTGCCCTCCAGAAGGTCCAGGACCCAGTGATGGAGTCCGGGTATATCGAAGAAGTTGAAGCACCTGGAAGGTCTCATCTAGGTTCAAATCCAACCAAGAAGGGTTTCTTTGGCACGTAACCTGCACGAGAAGATTCTCAGGCTCGAGGCGATGATGTTCAACCCAATTTGATGCAGTATAGCGTAAAAATGGAGATGGGCAGAGATGCTCCAGTGAAAGGCAGAGGGAGAGCCTTTAATCGCCGACACAATGAGGATGGGGGGTCTGGATGGTCTTGAATATGGGAAGATCCTAATTGCATCACGGAAGCGTGATGATTGCATCATATAGGATCAGGAGCGACTAGTCGTACTAGTATCTCGGGGCAGCAGAATTTTAAAAAAATAAATGACGAAACCACATTATCCGAGAACACTTCTCAGATTGTTTCACCTAAACTACAAATAAGTATTAGGTTTAGCTCTTGAAGTGTGGTTACGATCGAGTTTCTAAACAAAGAAACCTCCTGTCTCAAGTCCTATCCAACAGAGGAGACGCTTGCGAGCACGTTAATGAAACATGTGCTCCTCACAATCTATGCTGATGATCCAAACGACGAATCTCTCGATCTCGTCACACGAGATCTGACATCTTCTTCATGAGCGAGGTAAACGAGTTGGAAGAAACATGGATGACAAGAAATACAAGAAACGAAAGGAGAAGACTTACTATGATTAGATTCATACTTGGAAAAGGACAAATGGCTCAATTCAAATTCGAGACAGAGGTTGTCTTGAATCGACGTAGATGAATGGTTAGGTGTGCATGGAAGTGGTGCCATAAGAGTCAGCCTAAGAGATCGCCTACCCATCATCGCAACTCAAGAAAGTGGAAAATGAAAAGTGAAAAGTGAAACAACAGAAACTAACAGGGCTTGGATAATGAGTTATTGCTAGAACTCGAGACAAAGAATACACAGACTCACACCAAGCACATATAATACACAAAGCAAACCCCAGATTCATCTACTCAACTCAGTGATGACTGTGAAAGCTCGGTCGCTAATCTTTTCAATTTTAGAGTTTAGGTGATTAAACAACTATTTTAAACAAGTTCACAGGTGTAGTCCCCTAGAGTAGACCATGAAAGTCGATGAATCCTCCAAGTAGAGAACTATCAACGTAAGTGCTCAAAACTAGTTCTAAGGAAATCCACCTCCTTACTCACGCGACTACTTATACTAATGTCTGAGGCAAGTGCTTGCAGCAATAACAAGACCCTAGAGTCACGGTTCAAGTGCTTAGGACACAATTCTAGGTTTTTGGGCTCTACTCCTTATGTGTACATGCCTCACTTTCTTTGAAAAGTACCTGCAAACAAGGAGGGGATTGCTCTCCCAAATAAAGGAATGATGTCCATTATGTTTGATTTCAGGGACAAATGGTATTAAGTAGTCCCAATTTTATTTTTTTGTTATAACTTCTTTGATCTTTTTGACTTGAGAAAAGAAAACATCTAGCATATATTTATCTTTTTTCCTTTTTATCCTATGTGATAGAAAATATGGAGAGAAGACAAAAATGCAATGCACGAAAATCAATGATACATGTAGAGATAGAAGTACGTACATGCATACTGCACTCTACATGCAGGGAGATCTGCACAAGAAATATAAATCTACCCTAAATGCATAAAAATGAAAGATAAAACACGTAACCTAGAAAAAGTGAATAGCCCTACATGGGAAAGAACAATTTTATTTTATTGGTTATTCGACCTTGGGTCTAATTAATCCTACAATGCACAAACAAGGGAAGAAAAATCCTAATCAAGCACCTACCCACTCACAAAAAACCACTAAAAATAAATAAAATGGTGATGTCAAAAAGATTGTGGCGAGGCCCCCCAAGTGCATCGACACTTGGCGAAACAGACCTCAAAAAAGAGTTAAGGTTGGGTACAAGTTGGGATACCCTTATGGGGCCCCTTCTACAAAAGTAAAAATGGAAAGTTCCCCTTCTTCTCTCACTAAAGAAAACAAAAAAGTAAACAAAAACAACTACACGACTCCTCTTATCCGTCTCATGGTGCCCTCTGCAACCGGCTCGCTAAGAATGGTAGTTTCTACGTATCTCGGTTGCTCGGTTCCCAAAGAATCCTACCTCGATACCTAGGCCCTGCAACACAAAACAAACACATAAAGTAGTAGAAAGATACAAGAAAACGTATGAGAGAGGAATAAATAGAAAACTTGAATTTAAATGCACAAAAATGAGATGATGAAAAAGAGAGAAAATGAAACCCTAAAACCCTAAGGCCCTAATCTCTACCTTAGCGCTACCTCCCCAGCAACGACACCATCTAAAGAAGTTAGCATGACCTGATAGTTCTAAAAGTAGAAAATATCATCGTTGTGTCAGTTAGATAAAATTCACAAAAAAATAATTTTTTTATTATTATACTCCTAAACTTATTTGTATAGCAATAAGTACGGGATTATCGAACTCAGAGAGGTAAACTGTGAAAACTAAGGGAAATAGCAGATTGATTAAGTAATGAGGTTTTCTGATTTCTTATTTATTTTTGACAGATTTTTCTGAATTTTTATTTTGTTTTATGAATTTTTTATTATTTTTGTGATTTTATATACATATAGGTAAATAAATATAGGTATTGAATTTTATATTTTTTATTTGATTTTAATTTTTTTATTTGTTTTATGAATTTTTGAGTGGTCTTCAGAATTTTTATGGGTTTCATAGTATTTAAAATTGAATACTATATTTTATTGAAATTAGGAAAGTATTTTTTTTATTTTTAAGACATTAAACAGGAAGAGAATATTTTTATTTTTTTTTTATTGAAAATTAAATGAAGATACCTTTAAAAGAAGACGTCGTCCATGCTTTTATGATTTTTATGGAATTAGTTATGGATTTTTGACGTTTTATGTATTCTTGATTTTTATGGATTTTATCATTCAATTTTTATTTTGTTTTGATTAAGAATATAGTAAACTATGTTGTATGTATTTTTTATAGAATTATTAAATGTGTTTTTCTATTATTATTTGTATTTTTGTATTTTAATGATTTATTAAAAATAGAAAATATTTTTTTATTTTTGAAAACAAAGTTTATATTGTATATTGTTTAAGGTTTCATGTATTTATTATCTTTTTATTTGTTATTTTATTTTAATATGTATAGTATTTAATATATTGGATGCATGAATATAAATGTAATATCAAGTTTTTATCAGTCGTGCCCCTCTAAGATATTGCAATATCAGTTATGCTCCTCCCATTTTAGGAATATCAGATGTACCCCTAACTTCTTCCACAGTGATCACTTGTGCCCCTTGGGTTAGTTTCCGTCAATCCTCATCCTAAACGGCCTTTAACTATGAGGACACAATGGTAATTAATTAAAATGTTGAAGGGTAAAATATCTTGATCTTCCTAATTTCTTCTTCTCCCTCCCTCCTCCAACTCCAGTTGCCCCTCCCCCTCCAGACCTGCCTTCGTCGTTGCCCCTCATCATCTAGGACCTCCTCCTCCACTGCCCTTCCCCCGTCATGCCATATGCCGCCTTCGCCCCTCCTATGACCCCGTGCCTCCCCCCTGCCCTCGCGCATCTCCCTCCACCCTCCTCTGTCGCACATCTCCCTCCCGCCACGAGCTCCTCCCCTTGCCCTCGCACCTCCACCTCCTCCCCCTCCACAACGATCTCCCATGCTGAACCTCTCGCACTGGCACCTCAAGTCCTCCAACGTCCTCCTCGGTGACTCCTACGAGCCCCTCCTCATGGACTATGCCTTCTCCTCGGTGATCAACCTCTCCCACGCCACACGCAGGTCATGATCGCCTTCACGGCCCCCGAGGCACAGTCCTATGCCCAGACCACCAAGAAGGTCGAGGTCTGGAGCTTTGAGATCCTCATCCCGGAGACGCTGACAGGGAAGTTCCCGGCCAACTACCTGCTCCAGGGCAACGTGAACAAAAAGAGCTGGCCGACTGGGTGGCGTACGGGGGGGGGGGGGGGGGGGGGAAGAAGGGGAGGTGTTCGACAAAGAGATGGGGGGGGGTGGGGAAGCAGAACGAGGCGGACATGATGAAGCTGCTGAGGATAGGGTCGACGTGCTGCGAGGCTGATGTCGAGAAGAGGATGAACCTCACTGAGGTGGTGGAGAAGATCGAGGATGAGGGAGGAACAGTGAAAGGGAGGTGGGTTTTTTTTCCCGTATATGCCCCTATTAACTACACCATGGTTTGGTTAAACCATTGTTAAGTTCAATTTATTGACGACAAAAGTAACGGAAGGGCATAAGTGATAGAATGACAAGAAGTTGGGGGGCACATCTGATATTCTCAAAAAGGGAGGGGCATAGCTGATATTGCAATATCTCAAAGGGGCACAATTGATAAAAACCCTTCTAGAAATGAAAGATTGCGTTTGTAAATATCAGAAAATGTGGGGTGCACGCATATAAAAATCCACAAACATCACGTGTCCGACCACGTGATGTTCATCACCTTAGACCTGTTTGGAATTACAAAACGTATGGGGGCCTCCTTCACATATCCCCCAAAATATCTGAGATGCACGAGCTTCACATATGAGCCTTGCTTGAGCAGTGGGGCAGCGTGTTTCCTGTGGTAGACGCATGGTGCTATGTCGGATGTGCGATCGGTGGACCGTGATCTGACGATTGAGATGCAACTTAATCAAATGGATCTGGTATTCATCTCCAGTTCCATCCAGTGGCAACTGAACTTCTAGTTCTTCCCCAATTTTTGAAGCTCCATGCGGTAATGGTTTTGATCGAGGGTACAATTCCCGGATCTTCAAGGCGACGGTGCACAGCACAGTGATTCACAACCGTCTCGAGTTAATCGCTGACCTGGTTCTCGGATTCAAAGTGGTTCTCTGATTTTCGGATGATGCTCGATGATGGTGTGGTTTACTCGACAGTAATCTGATCTCCAGGCAATTGCAGGAGTTGCGGTGGTTGCGACGGTCATACTCGACGTGAAGGTGCTCACGATAGTTCTGTTCAGAATATCGGATTTGATGCTCTAGGGGGTACTCGACTTTAATTGTAACCCATGCTCTGTAAACCCTTCATTTGAAGACAGATTTGCATACACAACTCCAGGCAATGCTGCAGTTCTAAGTTCTTCTCAAATCGAATCGAGGATGTTGCTTCTGTGATTTCTCTTTCCAGATGCTGGCAATGGTAATCGGATGCTTCGCTACTCACACATGTCTCCAGGTGATCCTCGTTTAGGTGTAGCGAATCTCAATTTTTTGCAGTGATTCGGCTTGATCTGAAGGATGTTTAGATGAGGTAACGATGACAAAGTCAAACTCCGATGCTCCATAGTGGTGGTTATCCATGACATCTCAAGAATTGATTCTCGACTAGGCGTTAGTGGCACAATTTGGAAGTGGATGAGAACTCCAGTGAAGGCAGGGGATTTGTAGCCCAAGCTCCGATGCCAACTCACCGAAGGTGAACAGAAATGGAAGGGAATTGCGTAGAAATAGACGTTCATTGGTAGAGGTGATCTAATGAGGATTTGGTATAAAACTTGATCAAAATCAGACTGAAAAAACAGGGAGGATGGAGGAGGACGATGAGAAAGGGAACTTGATCTAGAAACTAACCTAGAAAATTAAGATGGAAGAGGTGAAAGTTATCATCTAGGGATCAGAGTGGAAGAGCTCCGAGGATCAGTGCTTCGACACACAGCGGAGCGGAGGTTGTTCTCACGGCGGAGTTGATATGCAAGTCGGAGAAGACGATCTCGCCACGTCTCGATTGTGAACCTCGCTCGATGGGATGGAAACCTCGCTCCTCTCACGAACATGTCTCTCTCTCTCTCATAGGAGCTCTCTAGGAGAAGTTGTGCAAATGGAGGATTTTTTTAGAAGCGTAGAGGTTGGGGATTTTATAGGAGAGGGTGATGGAAGTTTAAGGAGGTCTAGATTCATTGAACCTGGATGGAAATCGGCCAGAGAAGATGACTAGCGAAGGAGGGGGAGGTCCCAGTGTTCTCTTGACGGTTCGTTGGTTAAAGGACGAAGGAAGAAGAAGGGAAAAGGAGGAGAATGAGGAATAAGAGAAGAAGAAGAGGTGAATGAGGGAGAAGGAGAAGTGAAGATGAGAAAAGTCAAAGAGAAGGGCCAATGAAAACACGCCACGTGGCGAAGAGATGGAGAAATAAGAGAAAAAGACAAAATATGGATGGGAGAAAAGAGGAATATACAATATAAAAATACCTTATTAATTAAATATCATAAATTAATTTAAATACGTAAATAATGTAAAATAAAAATATAATTAATTTAATAAATAAATTAATTATGAATTTTAATTAATTAAATAATTTATTTTAAATAGTTAAATAAATAAATATACAATATATGTATATTATACATATATAATAAGTAGAATTAATTATTTTTAGTTATTTAATTTAAACAAATTTATTTTTATATTCTAGTATATTATTAATACTTTATTTACAAAGTATAAAATACAAAATAAATAACAAAGAAAAAATAAAGTAAAATTAAAATACATTGTACAAGTATACCAATAGGGTCCCAAAACTTACTTTTTACATATTAACTTTGATTAATAAAATAACTTTTATTTTATATATAATTTTATAAAATAAACTTTAAAAGTGAGTACACTAAATTCATAGTTCATATAGTTGAGATGTGAGGCTTGGAAGTTAGGCTTTATACTTTCTAGTTTTGATATTTATTGGCGTTTATTAGAAATTAATTTTAAATTATACTTTAATATTTTCTACTGATTTTTATAAATATTTTAGAATAAATTAAATTAAACAGGATTAGAAATAATTAAATAAAAAATAAAGAAGATTTATTTACATGTTGTGCATATATACAAATGGGTCCAAACACCGAAACTCACCCATTTTATTCTATAATTTTTCGTATTGTTAATATTGGTATTAATTATAAAATAAGGTTAACGAGCCGAGTTTGGTCGATATGTGTGTGTGTCTCTCTCTCTCTCTCTCTCTCTCTCTATATATATATATATATATATATAGGGCATATCCAGAGGGCACTGTGCCGATTTGGGTCGTGGTGAGCACCAAACGTGGGCTCGCCACGTGTATGTGTCGGTTCTATTTGGAAGGGGACGGTTTTGGCAATAACAATGTGCATGCATTATTAACATAATAAGAATTCGAATTAAATCATTTCCTTAAAAATAGGTGGTCGGTTTTAGTAAGATAAAAAATACGCATTTAAATTATTGTCGGCATATATTCTATTTATGGAATGATCATTCCACGTTTGGATTAGAAAAGATAAATTATTGATTATAATTATTGATTACGTCAATTACTAATGTCCATACAATAATTACCTATTACAAATATACATATTACTGAACGCATTATGATTGTTACTGAATTTATAATTATTTTACATCTGTAATATTACATTGTACAGAGATCAGTAATTCATTCATGTTACTCAAGTAAAACATATTCAATCCTCAAGTAACTATTATTGTGGGATCAGTAATTAAGTATGTGAATTACTAATGTCCATACAATAAGTACTGATTACAAATGTCCATTTTACTGAAGTCATTTTGATTGTTACTAATGTTATAGTTACTTAATACTTTGAGTCTTACTGAAGCACCTCTTATTTACTTATATAACATTTTTAATTACTTATAATGTATCGAGTGTTACTGATAGCAATATATAAGTTACTGGTTACGTGATTTTTTATACTTATTCTAACTTACTTATTCCATTACCTTCTTTTACCTACAATTTATTATATGTTACTGAAGCTTCTATATATCTTACTCGTTTTATTCTTTGTTTTGAATTACTATCGAATCACACCTTCTTTACTTATGTAGCCTATTTAATTACTTGTAATACGTCAAGTGTTACCGAAAGTCACACATAAATTACTTAATTATAGTTATATGGTGAACATCCAAATGTCAACTGTCTTCTAGTTCATTTAGATGATGTTGTTTTGCTCTCGCTCCTCGGCATAACAATAGCTTCTTCAAGACACCAAATTGTGCATTGTTCTGTAAGAAACAATAAGTTAATTTATATCCGTGAATAGTAAGAATTGTATAAAGAAAAGTAATTCAGCAATATAGTCACTTCAGTAAGTGGCATTTAATGATAAGTAACTTGTAATGAATTGTTAGTAACATTTATTATATGACAAGTAACTTCTAATGATTGTTAGTAACTCAGCAATATACTCGCTTCAGTAAGACTCATTCAACGACAAGTAACTTGTAATGAAATGTTAGTAACGTTTGTTATATGATAAGTAACTTGTAATGAATTGTTAGTAACTCAGCATTATAGTCAGTATATCTTCAAAGTAACACATTAAAAGTAACAATTTTGTCAGCAATATACTCGCTTCAGTAAGAATCATTCAATGACAAGTAACCTTTAATGAATTGTTAGTAACGTTTGTTATATGACAAGTAACTTGTAATGTGTTGTATTTATAAACTTACTGATTGTTATAATATAGTTACTTACAGCCAGTAATGAAGTTACAATGTTACCAGAGTTACTTGTTATTATTATAAAGTTACTTCTACATGCTAAAAAGTTACTGATGGATAGTGTAAATATTACTTGTTATATATGTAAGTTAATAAAATACTAGTAATGGTTTACAATGTTACCAAAGCGTATATTAATTGTTACTGGTCATTATCCGATAGTTACTAGTACAAGTTATATGGAATTTCTTACTAACATATATATAAAACTTACTGATACATGTAATAAAGTTACTCAAAGCCAACAATAAAGTTACAAATTTACTGTAACTTTTTATTATATGAAATCAAAATACGTTCGATAAAAAATCAATTAGGAATACAAATCGTGTATCAAATGAATAAAAATAGATATTATGAATAAAACTTTCTCATATTCCAATCATACTTCTCGAATAAAACATCGCTTACGATAAAAAATATGCAATATTCATAAAAAAATTAATGTATTCATCATCTCGTCGTATTGATCCCAAAACAAACATTGCTAAAAATCAAAAAATCATTAAAACAACGAAATTATGATAGAAATAAGCGATTAAATTATGAAATCGAATCACATACCTCACATCTTGCGTTGGAACGAAACAAATGCCATGCGTTGGAATGAAACGATAGATTTTACCAATCAAATGCACGCGCCTTCCTCTTTCCACAAATGCAAGGCTATTTTTAGAAATGTTCTAATTTCCGATTTTGTTTTATTTCCATAAAAAATCGGTTCCTATTTTTTGGGATTAATCGGTTCCTATTTTTTGCGATGGACGGCTAGGATTGGGTGCTCATCCGAACTCAAATGGGCCCTGTGCTCTCTGGATAAATTCCCTATATATATATAAACCTCGAAAGTAAGCTTTTGTGGCTTTCAGTTCATCATATTTATTTATTTTAAATTAAATAATTTTTTTGATATTTTTATAAATTAATATATATATTATTATAAAGAAATTTTGTAAAGGAAATTTTTTATTTGAAAATTTTATGAATGATAAATAAAATCGGTAATCATTCGTAGATGGTGAAAAATGTGTCTGTGTACATTTATGATCTTGATTTTCTAATATTTTTATATATTATGATCACTATCTTCCCTTATTTATTTTATCGACCACGTCAATATTGACCTAGTTTCGAGGTTAGGATCAGTCATTACATATTTACACATTTACATCCTTCTTTCTTTTATTTTTATTTGTCTCCTTATTATTATTTTTGGATAAAATAAGTGTTAAGTATCTAATATTAATAAATGAAATTAGAATGTTAATTACTTAGAATTAGTTAATCTTTACATGTATTTTACTAAGGATTTTAACCAAAATGAAAGAATAAAGGAGATAAATCATGGATTCCTCAAAGATACAAGTCTGGAAAGTTTTGTTTGTGGCTTTTTCTTCTATATGTATCGGTTACCCCGTGCATTATTTTTATGTGGAATTAATTTTGTATTCTTCTTTGTATTTTTATGTGCAACTTTCATGATGAGGGTTTTCTTATTTGAGGTGTAGAAATAGAAAATAAAATAGGATACAAAAGGTTATTTTTTGATTAAAAAATAGGATTTGAAAGGGTATTTTCTATATAGTTTGAGTGCGCTATCTCCCCCTACTTATTCTCAGTTGACCATGTCAATTGTAACATCCCGGATCCGTGCGACCAACGGAAGCATGAATAAATGACATGCCACGTCAGATCCGAGGGTTACTCATGTATATCAATCCACAATTAGAAGATGATCAAAATGAAGCCAGCCAAAAAGAGAGACACTTAATATATTCCGAAACATAGGAAATCAATTACGGAGTGTTTTGACATAATCAAAACAATTGTCACATTTCCTTAATAGACCATAACAAAAGAGAGATAACCGGAAAAGAACATCTTGTAACGTTTCTGGGTACACCTAAGAATAAGACAACAAAAGGGAAACTAGCACTACTAAGATGAAAAGTCAAATCTTCCGTCAGCAATCAACAACTTCAATGCTCTACTCCTCCGAGGAACCTGCGGCAGGGCAAACCACAGGAACGACAAGAATGCTCGTAAGAAAAAATAGCTTAGTATGTAAATAGGAGTCAACAATAGTAATAAGAAAAAAATAGCCATTCCCTTGGTACACTTAAGGAGGATGCATAACAGTGGAATTCAGTAACTTATTTTCCTTACGTATTTTCTTAACAATTGAAACTCAATCATGATGTTACACATACCCGTGAACTTATAATTATAATAAGTATACCCCTCATTACCCACCGCTGGTGCTAGCGGTCTCACAATTCATTCATGATTATACAATATACACATCGTGACGACATCAACTGAGTCAATATGTGGACTTTCCACAAGGTTCTCTTGAACCCGACACCTCCGGATGGTGTTGTCCTTTAGGCCATATGTGTCCGACTGGACCCGACAAGTGGACTCTAGAGGTGGCTCCCGCACTGAGCGTAGCACTTAGCTCCGCCTGTCGTTGTAGAACCCTTTTATTGTTCACATATATAATAGCTTAGTTTGTTAGCAAGTAATAGAGTTCTCTTTAAGAATAATTACTAACTCATTTGCATTCACGTAGTGTTGTATAATCAGGCAAGAAAAATTAAGACAATGACAAATTCGGAGGTTCTCTATCTATTCACCCATTCAGTTTCCTAACATTTAATATTTTAAGATCCGTCTCTTAAAGTTTCACAGTTTTATGGACATGAATCATATATATCTGCCAATAAGATTTTACAATTAATTAGCAATACCCGTAGATGTATGGGTGTAATTTCCTACACATATGCACCAATCCAGTAACTACCAGAAGGCCATCTCTACGGAATGATATGAATGCCTCATGTATAATGGTTCGGATGAGAGTCACAGAAATACGATACTCAGGGATATGCGTGAGATATTACATAATCATACATGTTGAAATTTAAATCTATATTCCTCCCTCGTATTAAAGTTACCGGCATCAAAAGTGCGACTTATCATTATCATTAACCCTATTTATGTCTTACAAGATATGACTATAAAATATAATTCTTGTACACCTTAAGGGCAGCATGTTTGATGAAAAGAGTATAGACGAGATATACCATCTACATCAAGGTCAAAATGGTATTCTCATTCTTATGGCTACATCATATTCAATATATAATTATTTTATTTACTAATTAATTCAAATGATTCTTCACATAGGTTATCAAGGGAATAGACACACTAATTAACGAGTAAGGATTGCCCTTCAAGATAATGATCAAAAATGAGCCGTAAAGATCTATCATTATCAGGTATAGAGTATAAGAGAGTGTATCATGGTACACAACATTGGAAAGCTCTAAGGAAAGATTCACACAAAGAATTACTATCTAAGTATGATATAATTATATGAGTAAAAAAAATCAAGACGGATGCAAATTGATGTACATACCGTATCCGAGAGGAAGAGTCTCAAGGGGGATGAATCAACAACCCAATCTATCTCTAGGAAAAGCGACCAATCCCTCGTTGGAGGTATCTCCTTAATGCAACTATGTGGAATAAAGAGGATTTTGTAACCTCAAGCCAAGGGGAGGCCGGAGGTTTAAGTACCTCTCTTTCCCTATCTCTCTATGCGTAAGATTGGGAGGCACTTCCCAATGCCCTTCTAAAAATAGAAGCATTGAAATGGCATTTGGTTTGGAATGGGTCTTCCAGCAACGGCTCCCCTCTCCTAATCTTTTTTTTTCTTTTAAATGCCTATCCGTTTTTTTAAAAGCCCAAAATTATTTAGTATTACTATAGTTGTTACAGTTGACCTGGTCTTGGGGTTTAGTGTCTTTGACACTTCATTTCTTTCTCTTTTCTTTCCTTTATTCTTTTATTTTAAATTAAATACATGTATTTATATGGTATTTGTATGAC
The DNA here is from genome assembly GCA_037367405.1 of Ottelia alismoides. Lineage (NCBI taxonomy): Eukaryota > Viridiplantae > Streptophyta > Magnoliopsida > Alismatales > Hydrocharitaceae > Ottelia > Ottelia alismoides. Next base: position 527,894 of record JAZKJV010000540.1, on the reverse strand, counting down.
AATTATTGAGTATTATTTTGTACAAATTAATGTTATATACATGCATTAAACTAGGGATTTTAGGCCAAAATGAATAATAAATGTGATGAAATGGAAAATCATTATTGGCCCAATCGAAAAATTTAATAAATAAAATAATCTTGTAAATTAAATAATAGATAGTTATAGGCTTCAAAATAAAAAAAGGTTTAACATAAAAGTTGTGTATCTTTCAAGATCTACGACTTTCTTGTAGAACTTAAAGTCAAAACACATCATATATACATATATAATATTTTTGTTGGTATTTTTGATGAATTAAAGTATTTATTTTAAATATTTTGTTATTTTTTGGTATTTATACAATGAATAATGTGCAATATAATATATACATTATTATGCTAATTTTTATGGTTTTTTTATTATTAAGAAACACATAAAATAAAGGAACATTAAACACAAATAATATGATACTTATCAGTATACATTAATTAAACTTTTTTATTTATAAGGTGTTGGATGTTAAATACAATTAACGAATTATTAAATAAATTGATTAGTTTAAGATTGAATGACAATTAATTGAACTAAAGATGATGAACCTTAGATTCATCGATTACCACCATAAGGGCACTGCAAAAGAGACAACATACATAGAGAATGGGATTGTAGAGAAGGAAGAGAGTGACTGAATGAAGTGATTAACCATCTTGTTATTGTATTTTCTCAATTTTCATGTGCTTTTCTGATGATGATCGATTACACATCTGATTAATATCTCCAATAATACAAGATAATTATTATCGGGACTTATGTTTGATTTTGGGGATAAACTCTTGATGAATACCCATTCATCACTCTTTATTCTTATATTTTAGCTACAAAAATCTTTGCAAATACATGTAGATATGTGTAAATAGGAATACTTACCAAAAGCATGCATTGTGTAAAAATCTATAATTAGCATGTTTTTGTGCAAAAATAAAAGAATAAAGATTAAAAAGAAAAAGAGGGAAATATTTAGAATAAATATTGAGCAACCTAACGCAAGGAAGGGTTCAGCATGGGCCTGACCGCATAAAAGCCAAGGTAGAGGGAGATAGGGGCTCATGTGTAAATATTTGTGTAAATAAATAAAACTATATTTTCCTCACCCAAAAATATGCTTGTAAATATTTGTATATATTTATAAAAATAAAATAAAAAGTTAAAAATCGAAAAGATAAAAAATACTCCCTTTTATCATGTACATAATCCACACCTATATATTTATTTAGCTTTGTAACTATATAAAAGTAATTTTTATAATTTTTGTAAATAGTCTATGTTATATATTGTAAATAAATAAAATAAAAAAAACAATAAAAATCAAAACAAAATAAAAAAAGAAAAATTGAAAATATAAAAATACATTGTACATATACCATGTATATAGATGTATATATATTTATTTTACCTATATATATATAATAAAAATAAAATAAAAATACCTTTTTATTCCTTATTTTATTCTATAAATAAATAAAATATAAAATAAGGATAAAATTGTATAAAAATAATAATTAAAAATCAAAAAAATTCAAAACCCTATATATTGTATATACCTATATATAGTACATACTATGTATATAGCCTATTTTCATTTCAGAAAAATTATTAAAAATCACCAAAAAATAGAAAAAATAAAATAAAAATAGTTTGTGTTTTGAGTTTTTGCAAAATCGGGCCCTAGCTACCTTAATTTTGAGCTTCAAGATCCTGCCACGTGGCCCATCCTCATTGGATCCTGGGGATGTTGAACGCCCGGTCAACTGGCCCCCCCAGGACCACTTCTCACGGGTCTGAGCAGCGGACCCGATTTCTCCAATTTTTGCCCACTCAACCCGATCACCATTTCATCAAACCCCGGCTCCGAATTGCTCACGTCACATCCGTCAACCCCGCCGGGGTATCCACCTCGAGATCCGCGCTCCAGAATGCCCTACCCGCGCTCGTCTTCTCGGACCCCTCCGGCATATATAAGCGAGCTCCGCCACCTTCTATCGCTATCTTTGGCCATTCGCCTCCTTCCCTGTGAGCTCCAGAGAGACCGCGAGAGTGACAGCGAGCGCCTCCACCTGTTGCAGCGAGGCGAGGAGGAGGATTCCACTGATCCGGCGACGTAGCCGCCGCAGCTCCGCCACCTGAGCGAGCTTCGAGCCTCGGGCCGAGACGACCCTCGAGGCGACGACCAGGAGCACCCCCTGCTCTGCCCCAGTCTCACCGTTCATCCAGGTAGTCCCGTAGCTCCGCCATTTCGTCTGATTTTCGTTTACCCCCAATCTGCGCCGCCGTCGTCTTTCTTCGATTCACCCCGGTTCCGACCACCATCCGACCATCGGACCCGACCTTCATGTTCGCCTTCCTCCGATGCACGTTCTCCACCCGCTCACGCAACCCAGCTCGCACAGGAGCTGGGAACCGGGCTCCTCCGTCTACCACCTTCGCCGGAGCCCGCCGTCCCGACGCACCAACCACCTCCACATCGCCTAACCGGGTCGAGGCAATTTGCCCTCGACCCACGAGTCTTTTGGTTCACTTTGCAGGTCAGAACGAGGGCCATCTGAGGCTCTCCGTCATTCGGCCAGAAGACCAGCTCCGCCAACCGCCCCTGAGCGCATCCGAGCTCGGGTCGACCATCGGAGCGCCGCAGCAGACACAGGAGCGCACCAGCTTTCTTCTCCGATCATCAGAGCGCTCCGAGGAGGAGGCCAGCACCAGCACGAGCCCGGCGAAGCTCGCCGGGGCCCAGTTCTTCCAGCACCCTCCAGCGTCGTTGGATCAGCCCCCAGCTCCAGACGCCATCCTGACCGTTGGTTCCTGGAACGCCCCTCGACGTCAGATCTGAGGCGACTGATCCGGACCGTCAGATCCACACGTGTCCTGGCCTAGACCGTTGGATCAACCAGAGCAGTTCCAGCGCTGAGAGCCGCCCCCGTTTGGACCGTCCGATCTCCACGTGGCAGTCATCCAGCCGCTCCGATTAATAAAGGGTAATTTACCCTTAGGCCCTTATCTTTGCTTTATTTCGTATTAGTCCTGTAAATAGTTCAGTCAGTTGTTTAGTTTTAGGTTTAATTACATAGAGGACCCTGAGCTTCAGATATTTGCATTTATACCCCTGCCTGTTGTGAGCCACGTGCTTCGCCACGTGATATTTTGGGTTATTTGCAGCATATGCCCTTGTAGTTCTGGTTGTTATGAAATGAATGAAAGTTTATTTTAATTGCAGTTATACCCCTGTGAATGCTTTATTTCCGCATGTGCGTTTTATTTTGGGTAAATTGCAGATAGTACCCCTGGACTTTTGGTACCTGTTACCAATAAGCCCTCGGGACTTCTTTTTGTTACAATTAGGTCCCTGAGTGCCCCAGGCACGCGCTTGGCGCGTGTTTTGCTGGGTTAATTGCACTGGGACCCCCAGAACTTTGGGTATTTGCACTTTGGTCCCTGTGCACAGTGCCTTCACTCTATTTTTGAATAAAATATCAAATCACCCCCAAATCCAACGAAAATTTAACACATGGCTCCTGCCATGGTGTAGGATTTTTGTGGATTTTTGAGGACATTTTGGATTTCGTTTGATATTTTTAAAAATTCAAAAACAATCAGTTTTGCTAATGTCTAACTTGAAAAATCACAAAAAATATAAAAACTCCTTCAAAAATTCCCTAAAAATCAGCTACTGTTTAGTTTAGTTTGTTTGAATTTCCAGCCAGTTTTGGCTATTTTTCATTGCTAAAAACCACTAAAAACTTAAAAACACATTAAAACCATAAAAATGCTAGTAAATAAATTAAAAATCCAAAAACAATAAAATAGGTACCTAAATTTTCCTTGTTTTGTCATCTTTACGGGAAAATTACCTCCAGGCCATTTTAAAGCCCTTAGATATTTTATCTAGGGACTTTTGGCTTGGCTGGATAGTACCATTGTTTTTAGCTACGTTTTGATTTTTAGAAAATAAAATAAACATCAGAAAATTATCAAAAATTCAGCAAAAACATAAAAAAAATATAAAACACATAAAAAAATTTTTGTTTTGATTTTTGGTTGATTTTTGGTGCTTGAAATAATTTGTTAAATTGTGTTCTTCCTTGCTTTTCTTATTTTCTTAATAAACTTAAAAATCCAAAAAAAAATATAAAACAAATTGAAAAACCACTAAAAAGATTTTCTCCCTTTATTTTGACTACTTCGTAGGCCTCTCGGCCAATCCGTGCTCCTTGAGTTCGACCCTGGGTGCTATACCAGGTTAATCACATAGCAGGACCGCTTATTCGTGTTTCGATCGATTTTATTTTCATTAGTGGTTCATTTTTCTTGATTGACACATCGTCTGAGTGACCGAGGTCGCAACGACCATCTAGACACCTTTACCTTAGTCGCTCGATTTTTCGTGTCGTCAGAATGGCGCCGTTTCCGGGGAGCACGACTTAGTAGTCATTTTTTTTAGCTTTTCCGCGGCTTTTGATTTTCGCGGCTTTTTGTATAGATTTTTGTAGATATATTTTTATGATATTTTCTGATAATAATTTGGACTGACCACTTGTCTCTTTTTCTTACGAGGGCCCGAGGATCGAGGCGGCCGATTTCGAGAAGCCGATGCAACCGTGAGACTCGGAGGCGGCTCCCTTCTGCACGGAGCCGCAGGAGAGAGCGAGAGAGAGAGTTGAGTGGGTGAGGTTAGATTAGGGTATTTGACTATTATTGTTGTAATAATACAGGGACTCGGACTGGACTTGGACTTGGTTGACCTAGCGGGTCTGTTTCGCCGAGCACCGGTGTGCTCGGGGGACCCTTAAGAATTTTTCGTGGTTTCTCATGTGGCTTTGTTTTCTTTCTTTTTTTTACTGCCTTTTACGGTTTTCTAGCGGTTTTTCTCGAGCCCCTAGATTTAGGATTTTCTGCTTGACTGTGCCGTAATTAGTAGGATCCCCACACCTAATTAATTGCCTGTTCCTATAGAACGATAATTGGACCTACTAATAAATCAATAATAAAAATAGCTTAGTCGCTTTCCTGAGAGCCTACGCGCCGCGAGCCTGCCCCGTCAAGCGCTACTCCTGAACTCGACTTGTCGAGAAGAGGAGGGGTGGGTCGAGACCGGACTCTTTGGATCGAGGGCGAGTGACTAAGCTAGACGGTTCTGTCGAGTAGAAATTGCCTGTTTAGGACTCGGTTTTCACCGCTGCATGATGAATCCACATTTCATCATCTTTATTCTATCATTTTGGCACCAAAAACCCTAGCAAATGCCTGTAAATACCCTTAAATAGAGCATATTAGTATCCATGCATGTGCATTCAGATAAGTGTCTAAAATACTATAATTAAAGCGAAAATTATAGAATAAATAAAGAAAAGAAAAAGAATAAAATATTGTAAATATTTTATGACCCAAAACCCCCGAGACCTAGGCATCTTGATGAATAGGTCGACAAGGAATAAAGTAGGGGGAGATAAGGTCAGAAACACAGATAATATACCTATACATTTTATTCATTTCTTATTCATTTGGGGACCTATTTTTGGTTCCACTTTTTATACATCAAATAAAGAAACTTTGTACATGAAAGTTGTAGATAATTTTATAAATAAAAATACAAAATTGATTTCACAGAAAAATAATGTACAGATAAAAAGTTATGATCTGAATAAGAATCCAGAATCCCAACTTCCCAGACCCGTATCTCACAAATAAAAAACTCCAAATGCAGTATACTCACCTTTAATTGTATATAGAAGAAAATAAACTATTTAGTGGCGGTGGTTTCGCATTTGGCGGAGCTACGGTTTGAAAGTTGAGCTTTGGACCCCAATTGTATATTTGTACAGATTAAAATATTCAATTTATTCTTTATTAATCATTTATTTATTTTTATATTTTTATAATATTACTTATAATAACTATGTACATTAAGAGTGGAATAAAAACCAAAATAAAAATAAAATACTTGTATATAGAACACATAGATACAATACTCATGTAATATACTCATATAATTTATTAAATATACAAAACAAATCAGAAAAATAAAATAAAAATATATTTGTGTATATAAAAGTACTTTATAATTTTAGAAAATCATAAATAAAAATACTAAAATTAAAAATACCTAAATAAAAATAAAATACTCAAATATATAGATAATATACCTATATAGGGGTATAAATGCAAACTTGTGAAAATATACTCCATAAATAAATTAAAGATCATAATAAAATACTACACAAAATTTTGAACATTTTTTTATTCTTTAACCAAAAATTAATTCGGCCTTTTTTCTATTTTTAAACGAATTAATAAAACATTCTTATATTCTTTTTCCTGGTTGGTCTACGTGGACCAACCAGGAGGCCAGAAAAGTTGACCCCGGGTCAACTCCTCGGCCCTAGCCCTGCGCCTCTTGTTGGACCTTCCCGAGGTTCGACTTTCTCGATTTTTTTCGCCATGATCCGTTGCTCGAGGGTGGTCGATCTCTTCATGAGATTTGTTCACTGTCGATCCATCTACCTCGCCGACCTAGTAGATCTTCCTAGATCTGCTCCGTCCACCCGTGATCCCTCATCGAAAACGCGCGCCTACCATGCTTCAAATACGAACACCCCACTTCAATTCTCGGTTTGAGCCCCTTCGGTCCACCCTTCTGCGCCATTTTCGTGCTCCTAAGCTCCGTGGAGGTGACAGCTCCACAGCCAGCCCTTCAGCCTTGGCGTTGGAAGTCGAGGGTGTCTCCATCACCTCCGCCAACCTCCGGCGTCGAGGTACGTTTTCTTCCTCTGGCTCCGGCCATTGAGGGCCATCCCCCGCCTTTTCATTTAGCCCATTAGCTTCCTGTCATTCTTATCTTCGTAAACCCCAAAGAAATCTGAAGTGCAATCATCTATATCGCCCAATCAAACCTCTTGGCCGGAGCGCACCTCCGGCCGATCATCTCCCCGTCGATCCACGCATTCCCAAGTCCATCCAAGGGTCCAGGCAGTTTGCCCTTGACCCTTTGACTCTTTTTGCAGGTCAAAGCGGAAGCGACGACTCTGGAGCTCGAGTTTTGAGCTCGCCGGAACCCAACGAAGCCTCCCAGCTCCGCCAGGTCCCAGCGAGCACCACGGCCACCGCCGTGGCCTTTTGAAGGCTCCAGGAGAAAGAGGAGGACCTGAGGAGGCAGCATCCCAAAATTTTGAAGCCAAAGCTCGTCAGAGTGCGGAGATCTGGATTGAGGAAGTTCGCCTCGCCGGCGTTCCTCCTTGTTCTTCCTCCGTGCGCCTGCACCGTCGGATCAGGGAGCTGCCCCAAATATCACAGCAGCCGTCCGATCATCAGCGCTCAGCCACCGTTGATCTCAGCCGAGATCTAATCTCAGACGTCCACCAGCGAAGCGTCATCGGCCGTCCAGATCGCGCCACGTGTCTAAGTGGCTTCTTCATCGCCGTTGGATCGCGCGCCGAGGGTATTTTGCATCCTCACCCTCGCGCCTGTTTGTATTTATATTTTAGTATTAAAACCTTTGTCCGTAGTGTAATAGTTTTGTAATATTTGTGAAAACACCCCTGTAGTTTACTTATTTACGTACAGGTCCCTCGCCACGTCACCTCACGTGACCAGTTCACGTGCGGTGTGGGCATTTTGCACGGGCACCCTCGGCCTTTATCGTATTTTGCTTTAGTACTAAAACTTTGGCAGCATGTGTTAAATTTCTGGATATTTTGCAAGTAAACCCAAGGGTTTTGGATTATTACACTCTAGTCCTCGCCAGGCGCGTGCAAGTCACGCGCCCTGGTTGGACAATTGCTAAGGTACCCTTGCGGGTTTTGTAATTGCTGTTTGACCCTAGAAATTGAACGTTCAGTATAAATTTTATGGAAAATTTGCATGTATGCCCCTGGATGTTTTAAAAATTGCATATATACCCCTGTCAGGACTGTTTAATGTTTGGATGCTTGTTGTCATTATTTAAAATATCATTTTAAGTCCAAAAATTCCACAAAAATAGACTTAAGCTCCTGGACCCTTGCACTTGCACGCCATAATTCCACATTGCATTTTTATTGCAATTTCACATTTATTAAAAACCAAAAACATGCATTTATTTCACTGTCTGCATTAGAAAACCCATAAAAATTATAAAAACGTTTCGAAAAATTCCAAAAAAAATACCTAGTGTCTATTTTAACCTATTTTAGTGTCAGTCCAAAAATCACTAAAAATCTCAAAAGAAAAACCTTAAAAATTCGAAAAGACTCAAAAACCTCAAAAAAATATAAAAATTCAAAGAAAACCCTAAAAATTACAAACTCTGTTCCTGTGTGTTCTTTATTATATTATCTTTACTCAAAAATTAATTTGGGAAAATTTTGACTTAATTTGCTATTTTTCTTTCCCATTTTAACTTCGGCCAGCAACTTTTGTTCACTGTTTTCTTTATTTAGCTCTTTAAAAATAGCAAAAACATTTTAGAAATTGCCCAAAAATCACAAAAACAGTAGAAAACCACAAAAATACCAAAAAGATTTTATTTCTGAATTTTTGAATATTTTTGCACTCCTTTATAAATATTTTATCTTGTCTTGTATTACATTGTTTATAACTTCCAATATTGAAAAGAAAAAAAAATTATAAAATATAAAATATAAAAAAATCAGAAAAGTAAAAATCAAAATACAAAATTGAAAATTAAAATAAAAAAATATATAAAATTAAAAACCCACAAAAATATCGTTGCTTGCTTGCTTAGTGTAGACACTTCACATACACACACTTGTGCACACACTTTTGTGAATTGCCCTGCTTGCTCCCCGTGTTCGAACTCTCTGCATACTTGTCACTATACACCATTTGTGCAGAGTTAAAAATAAATTTTAACTCCACATTATTTCTAATTTATTGATCTTTAGTGTGGGTTAATTGTTGATTAAATACAGGTTTCATTTGAGAGTCGCCACAGCGACGGTTGTCTTTACCTTGTGTGAGACACCATTTAGGCTCTCTTGAAATTTGCGTTTATCAAATGGCGCCGTTGTCGGGGAACAACATCGAGTAGTTTACATTTTGTTTGATTGTGTGATTGTTTACCATAGCATCATTTTCCATCTCTTACATTTTTGATATATCTTGTTGAGCTATCTGACCATTTCTTTTCTTGTCTTCTTGCGAGGGACCGCGGAGCAAGGCGGATTGCTTAGGTGATCCGGAGCATCCTTGGGAAGCGGAGTCAGCTATTCTTTAGCCAAGCCAGCAGGAGAGAGAGCAGGAGGATTGAGAGAGAGTGATTAGATTAGTTGCACTTTATTTCAGTAAGAGAGTGACTTATTAAATTGTAATAATACAGGTACATTTGGACTTTTGGACACTCCGGGCCTAATTTCCAAGTGATTGTTCACTTGGGGGCTCACCGCGGTTTTGCGTTTTTCACGGTTTTCTCGCCTTTATTTCTATTTGTTTCACGAGGATTTAGCCCCTAGACATAGGAATTTTTGTTGACTGTGACGAACTAAGAAGCTAAGGCCCAATCCCTAATATCTTGCTTGCACCTATAGAATGTAATTGGACTTGGCTAAAAATCAATTGAAAAAGCTATTTGACTTGGACTAGAGGCCACGTGCCGCGAGCCCACCCTGTTAAGCGCTACTCCTGAACTCGATGTGTTGAGAAGAGGAGGGGTGAGCCTAGACCGGACTCCGGACTCTTTTCTTTGTCATAGTTACTTGTTCTTCACGTTAATAGAAGTTGCTCATCTTAGGACGATTTCCTCGTGCATGCATATAGGTAGTTTAAATTATTGTCTTTAAATTATGCGCGGATCACTTTGCATGTAGAGTGCTGGCGACAAGGTACGCATCTCTATCCCTGCTTGCATCATAGATTTTGACTGCGCATCGGCTTTTCCGCTTTCCTCCCCCAGTTTTATTGGACTTTAATAACAAGGAAATTGGAAAATTCGTTAGACGATGTTTGCTCAGAAAAACACATAAAAAGTGAAAACAATAAAAATTGGGACTGCTAATGCAAACTCGACCTTAAAACTCATCCCACCAAAAATTTTGTTTTGGGAGAGTAATCCCCTCCTTGTTTGATTTATCTGCTGTGAGAGAGTGACTCGACACTAGGATAGAGCCACGTCTGAAATTTTGGTTGACTACTGGTCGTGGTTAGTCGTTCTCCAGTGAGGATCTCTCCGGTAACCGGTAAAGCGGACCGCGATGTCCTTAACAGAGTGAATTAGCGGGAGCAACCGGGATACGGTCCACAATTCATACTGGCTGGGAAAGATCTGACGTGGATTGGGACAGTCGGCTAGGAAAGTAGGATACCTAACAGCTCTCTCTAACGCTCTGATAGATTGACTGGTCACCTAATAAAAATTGACAAGATAACAGACCGAACTCTCACGATCATCAGCTCAAGTGTTGTGTAGGTGAAGCTGGGGTTTTGATTTAACATCCTGTTTGCATTCCAGATCTCATCCGCCTTTCTTTAGATCAAGATGATGGGACGAAGATCTCTTAGGCCAAACCTGTTGGCACCGCTATCCAGCACTCCTCCTTATTCATCTAGGAATACCTCGGAGAGTCCACTCTCCGAGCCTGAGTTCACATCCACCCTGTTCCCCCTCGACCACCCTCACCATTCTCCTTCTCTCAGTCCGATCATTTCGGAGTACGGTGCATCACAAAGTTCAGCTCATTCGATAGGACCTGAGATGGCCTCTTTTGCTTTTTCAGAAAATCCAGACATGGCAGACAGAGGCGAGCATGAAGATGGCCATGAGCACCCGCCGTTCCTATTTGATCAGGCAGCCATAAATAATTCCTTGTTAGCATCCCTGGAAACTATGCAGAGGCAGATCCGCGACCAGGGAACATTCATGAGAGACCTGATGAGAGAGATAGCACAGATGAGAGAAAACCGACCTGAGGGTGGTGGCGGAGGAGGAGGAGGACCTGATGCAGGAGGAGCCGATCCAGACGCTGAGAGACCGCCACAAACTATCATGAGGGAATTGCACAACCCAGCTGCCTCCCTCACTCATCGTTGGATCCGACTTCCGGCCGTCCACGGAGATTTCGAGCTTCGGCCCCACACTATTCAGCTGTTACCCAAGTTCCATGGGTTGTCGACCGAAGAGCCGCACCTCCACCTCCAAGAATTTGAAATGATATGCAGCACCATCCATGATCGGTTGATATCCGAGGACACGATCAAGATGATTGCCTTCCCATTCTCTTTGGTTGATAGAGCCGCATATTGGCTCAAGCATCTTGGGCAATTCGTCGACACTTGGGCAGATCTCCGGACCGCGTTTCTGAAGAAATACTACCCTCTCGGCCGGACCAATGCAGCTAGAGCTATGATTAGCAATTTTGTCATGATCCCGAATGAACAATTCCATGAAACCTGGGATCGATTCAGAGAGCTCATCGACCGGTGTCCGCATCATGATATATCCAAGCCCAATCTAGTTCAGAGTTTCTTCTGTGGGCTGACACCGGAGCTGCAGGGGCTAGTGAACGCCTCTTGCGGTGGATCTTATTTCTCCAAGGGAGAAGACGACGTCTGGGCCATCTACGAAGGCATGGCAGAAAACTCCACTGTGATGACCCAGGCCCGAGTCTACACTCAGCAGAAGCCCCCGCAAGGAGCAGGATCATTCCAGAGGATCGCCCGCATCGATGCTGGTCCCAATACAGTGTCAGCTGCCGCATCCCAAGCTGAATCAGCCGCAGCCGACATGGGCATTATTAGTGAGAAATTGGACCGCATGGAGATCCTCGAAAAGAAGCAGAACCAAGGTCTTGCCCAGATGGACCTTATCACCAAAACTATGAGTGACCTGAAGACTCAAATTCTATGCATTCAGGAGGCACAGACTCATGCCCAACAACCTCCCAGGTCACGGGCTGACTCCAGCAGTAGCAATGCCAACCAGACCTCTACCTCATACCGCCAGGTGAACCATATCCAGGCAGAGCCGGTTCCATTGCTACAGTACCATCCCGAGCGACCGCCGTCTCAGGAAACTCAGATGGTGGTTTATCAGCCGGAGCAGCCACTAGCAGTTCTTCCTCCACCCTCCTTCGAGCAGGATCCATTGATGGAAGTCAATGGGATTTGGTACGACCGGTACCCTCAGCCCGGGATTCGTCGTGATCACCTCGGATTCCGTTGGGGCAACGGTGGCTCCTCATCTCAACAGCAGAATCCCGCCCAAGGACATCCGAACAGCCAGCAACAACCACACCAGCAGCCCCAGTATGCCCATCAGCAACAGTTTCAGAGTGGTCCTCGTCCCACCTATCAGGGACAGCAGTGGAGGCAGCGACAGCAGCCCCAGCAATCTTATTTCCAGCACCCCCAGTATCAGGCACAACAGCAGCAGCCCCATTTCCAGCAGGGACAGCCATCCGGTTCTCAGGGTCCTGCCTTTGAGAACCCAGCCCTTGATGATCTTGCCCGCTTGCTATCTGAACAGCGAGCCTCTTTCAGGCAAGAAATGGATGAATTCCGGCAGGAGATGAGGGACATCATGAAAGGCAAGGCTGCCATACCCGCTCAGATCGAACCAAACCCGAACAGTCTGAAAAGGAAGTCTGAGCAGGTAGAATTTACAGAGGATACCTCTCCTAGTGACTATTCGAGTGACACATCTTGTTCCGTTCATGATGCTAATTTTGTCATTACTAGGAGCGGTAGGATGCCAGCCGGCGGCGCCTCTTCTGAGCGACAACGGGAAACAGAATCAGGAGCGCCAGAGGAGCGAAGGAGCAGTGCTGATACCGCCCATGATGAAGTCCAGGACGACGGTGCTGATGCCGTCGTGATACCAGATGCAGACGGTGGTGTTGATGCCACCATTTTGGATGACGAGCCAGAGCGCGGTGCTGATGCCGCAGAGACAGGTGCCGGTGGTGGTATTGAGACCACCACCTCTACTTTTGTTGAGCCACCTTTTGTGATGTCACCACATTTTGTACCCAAGGATTGTGGAGACGCAATGAAAAACAAAAATATGAATAAAGGAAAGGCTTCTGTTCACATTACGGATCCATATGTGTTGCATGATTATGGTTGTGTGGATCCTTCGTCTTTACAAGCACAGGAACCGATTCCTAGTCCTCCATCTGAGGAGGCTCCTACCATCCCCTTCCCTGAGGCCCTCCGCCGTGCGAAGGGGAATAAAAAAGAAAATCCAAAAAAAGATCAGCAGGTAGAGTTCGGCAACCAAATGATTGATAGATTTCACATTCAGCTGACTCTACGAGAAGCATTTGAGCATATCCCCTTCTTCAAAAAGAACTTGAAAGATACAACTACTATCCGAAGGAAGAAGAGGCACAGAGATCAAATCCATATGCTCACTCATGACACATGCTGCACCATCCAGAACAAGCTGCCAGCCAAGCGACCCGACGCAGGAGCTCCCTATGTCAGATGCGAGATTCAAGTGCAGCAGTTCGATCGTACTCTATTAGACAGCGGCTCTTCAATTAACCTCCTTCCGGCAGCCTTACTCAAGCGATTCGAGTTTGGTCCTCTTCTTCGAAGCAGAACAGTCCTTCAGTTTGCTGATAGATCGATAAAGAGGCCGAAGAGGTTATTGAAAGACGTGGTCGTTACCATTCAGGGCCTGAAATTCCCCGTGGAATTCGTTGTGTTGGACATGGAGATCCCTGAGTCGGTAACCGATGCCCCCATCATACTTGGACGCCCATTCTTGGCTACAGCCAAGGCGGTGACCGACCATGATTGCGGGAAGGTGTGTTTTCGCGTAGAGGGCGAAACCATACAAATAGAGACAATCGAGGAAACCAGGGCTAGAGAGTTAGAATGCGCAGAACAATCCAGCGAAGCCGAGCAGATGACAGAGGAAGAGCTAGACATCCACCAGGTGTGTGATTTCATGATGACTGATGATGAATCCAACTGGACAGATCCCGTGGCACCGACTCTTGCCTTGCCTACAGATTCACTATATCTCAAGCTCATGGCAATCGAGAGCCGGGAGAGCACATCCCTGGAGGAGGATACACATGTGGCTGACAGTGTCGCAACTTATGGTGCTGATGAATTCCATGCTGACTCATCTTCTTCTGATCCCTCGGATTCATACATTGAGTGGGATGATTTTGATGATTATATGCCTTGTCTGATTCCTTCTGAGCCGACAACCATGACAGAGTGCGCACCAGTGCAGTTTATAGATGATTCAGCAGGCCGCCCTTTGTCAGAGATTCATACCGAGCGAGAGTTCTCTCATACAGACCTGGTAGCATTTACACAGACATCTCAGAAGCCAGATCTGCCGCCTCCCAGTTGTCCAGAACTGAAGCCTCTGTCGCAGTCATTGAAGTACAGATTCCTTGCGGGTGAGCCAGATATGCACCCAGTCATTATCTCAGCAGGTTTGACTGGAGAGCAAGAATCTCGTCTGATGGAGGTTCTTGAAAGAAACCGCAAGGCGATAGGTTGGAATATCGCTGATCTTCAGGGGATTAGTCCGGCTCTGTGCTCTCACCACATTTATCTTGAAGATAATGCTAAGCCGTCGCGTGAGTTCCAACGACGGCTGAACCCTAATCTTCGAGATGTAGTCATGAAAGAAATTTCCAAGTGGTGGAGCGCCGATTTTATCTACCCCATCTCCGACTCCAAATGGGTTAGCCCACTCCATGTGGTACCCAAGAAGACGGGTATCACTACAGTTGTTAACGAGTCCGGAGAGGAGATCGCGACCAGAGTACAAACTTCTTGGAGGGTCTGTGTGGACTACAGACGATTGAATGAGGCCACCAAGAAGGATCACTTCCCTCTACCCTTCATTGATCAGATTATCGAGCGGCTAGCTGGGAAGAGTCACTATTGCTTTCTTGATGGGTACTCTGGATACAATCAGGTGGCCATTGCGCCCGAAGACCAGGAGAAAACGACATTCACCTGTCCGTTTGGGACGTATGCTTTCAGACGGATGCCCTTTGGTCTATGCAACGCTCCGGCGACATTCCAGAGGTGCATGTTGTCCATCTTCTCGGACATGGTGGGTGACTGTTTAGAGGTCTTCATGGATGACTTCTCGGTCTACGGCGACAGGTTCGATGCCTGTCTTGACTGCCTAGACCGTGTGCTTCAGCGTTGCATAGAGGTCAACCTTGTGTTATCTTGGGAGAAGAGCCACTTTATGGTGACTCAGGGGACGGTCCTTGGTCATATCGTCTCCAACAGGGGCATGGAGGTCGATCCGGCCAAGGTGGATATCATCAGAAAACTCAATCCACCGTCTAATTTGCGTCAGTTACGGTCTTTTCTGGGGCATGTCGGTTTCTACCGACGGTTCATTCAGGATTTCAGTCGAATTGCCCGACCGCTCACTGACTTGCTGACGAAAGACACCGAGTTTATTGTCAATGATAAGTGTCTTGAATCCTTTGAGACTCTCAAGAATATGGTTGTCTCTTGTTGGACATGTGAGCCCACGGCGAGCCATTATGCAATAAATGTTATTGCATATATCATTCCCTGATCTGAAATGAAGAATAAATAATTTGCATAATAGGTCCCTCTGTACAATTAGGGTTATGTACCATGGCTGTCTTAATGATCACACAGCTGTTGATTCAATTATTGAATCATAGAGGCTGGTGCTTGGATGAATATCTAAAGGGTTAGATTGAGGACTCATCAAGCATCGTCAAATGATTATTAAGATGTGATCTCCAGCCTGAGTAGGAGATGGCAATCCTTTCTCACATAGGCTGATATCTGACCGACCTCTTGATGCAGGTCCTCTGCATAGGAATAGAGATTCGGAGGTGTCAGATTAGTTAGGTCAAAGAGTTGACTTAACGAGATCGAGATAACCTAAGTCCTATGTTGAATGCTGTCACAGCATAGGCACGCATCCTCTGACCGGAGACAGATGTATTGCTATATGTCTGAGTATGTACATTTGACAGACCAATAGGTTGATGACCTAACCAAGGTCTATACACCGGCGCGTTGGTGTGCATATAAGGGCATATGAGTAATACGATCTCTCAAAGGGATCATACAGGTTCACTATTGAACCGGAAGACATGAGCTCACTCATGAGATATTGGGAGGAATCAAATTCCGTGCACGGTCGTCTCGCTTTGGAAGCTTGACTGAATTTGTAGGTTTGATATATACTTTTGGAAAGTATATGATCAAGACCTAGGTATGATATATGCTTTTGGAAAGTATATGATCGATACCAAATCCCAATGATCAAATGAGAAACTAGGTAATCAAACCCTGAAGAAGACAGTGTAAAATAGATCTTGATCTTCGGGTTGACCACGGGTCTTCCAGTATGCAGGATGTACAGGTATTGGGAATACCTGAAGGGTGATGTGATCATAAACGATTGTATATCCATGACGCTTCCATTCCGAGGGAGTGATGAAACAGGTCTGGATTTTAGTGACTCCTTTCAGTAGAGAAGCGATCCGATCTTAGTCCAAGTATTGGACATTGGTCTGAATGAGATTCAGATTCAATGAGAAGATTGGATTTGCGGTCTTGATTTAATCAAGCATCTATGGGAGGTTCGTTCGATCTGGATTTGAGATTAGATCTCAACATCCAAGTCACTATACATGGAATAATACAATTGCCCTGTCCTTATCTCCAAGTATCTGCGGAGAAAGCACATTATTCTTGAAAGGGTTCAAGAATAATTTTTTTGATGAAATATCCAAGCAAGGACTTGATGATTGAATATGATTTAGTCATCAAGCTTAAATATGAATATGATTCATATTGAGAAAATGATTATCTAAGATAATTAAATGAGATTTAATTATCAAGGATTAAGGGAATGTGGATAACACTATCCATGATATATGTGTGTTATAAATATGATTTATAATATACATATATAAGAGAGAGAATTTATGTAAATAGCATTTGTTAATTAATAATGTGGATTGGATTCACATTTGTTAATTAATTGGAAATGCAATTTACTAACTAGTTTGGGTTGTGAATATGATTCACACAATATTCGATGGCATGATTGAAATATTCACAAATTAATTTGGAATTAATTTAGTGAATATTTTCTTTTGTGATTAATTAAGAAATAATAAGATAAATAAAAAGGGAGCCAAAATAACCACCATCATAGGTGGCGTCACCCATGAATTGTTCATGGGTGACGCCCCCTATTTTTAGGGTGGTTGTTGACTCCATTTTAATTATCAAATTATCTCTTAATTGGTTAATGATAATTATGTTGAAATTGTTGCAACATATTTTAATCAATCATAGCCATTGATCTCTCATGGACCAAGCATATCCCTTGGATCCATGTGTCCCATGGATTGAGATCCATTGGACCCTAAACTAGTATAAAAGGAGGGCTAGGGTAGCCTCTCCAAGGTACATCATTAAGAGTTGTGCAAGGTCACAACTCTCTCTCTCTCTTTCTCATTCTCGCCCTCTCTCTCTTTCTCTTCTCCATTAAGTGGCCGTCCACTTTGTGTTGAGAAAGGAGAGACTCTCGGCTTCTTCTTCGACGACTCGTGGATCTCCATCTTCTTTGGAGTTTCTTACTCTAAAGGAAGACGACGGATTTCGTTTGACGAAATCGGGGGAGCCATCGCTTGGATCTTCATCGAGGATTGCGGGAAGGATCGTGACTCATCATCGCGCCCGCAAGTGCGTTCTTCGTGGATCGGACTTAAGATAGGAGGATCTCTACTTTGGGATCTCGCGATCACAACCACGCTTCAAGAGGTATTCCTAATACTTTGTGGTTTGATGAAACGATCCGAGAAGTGTTCTCGTGATCATGTGGTTTCATCTTTAAAGTTAAATTTTTAATTTCCGCTGCATCTAGCGACTAGTGCGACTAGTTGCTCCGATTGCATACGATGCGATCGACACGCTTCCGTGATGCGCTTGAGGATTCACAATATCCTTCAAGTGGTATCAGAGCCAGGTTGAATAAGGTTTTGGATATGATCCATACACCTTAGACGATTTGGTTCTTGAAAGGGTTGCGAAACGCTTGCTGCATTTCGGTTTTTCGCACCTCTGTCTAATTGATTTTTTCCGTACTGTTTAAAATGTTTAAACACGAAAATTTCAATTGGATTTTGTTCCCCATTAAACAAGGAAACCATAGGACTTGAGTTTACTAAATTTGGACTTTATTTGCTCAAGATATGGCCTTTTGAATATGACTATATCCACTGTTGCGGGAACTGCGGATTTGAACGTAATTAATGAGTTGATTACGGTTTTAATCCGCCTTTAAATGCGTGAATTATCACTTGGGTTCTTTAATAAATCAAATAGACAATCTTTGGAAACTGAGTTTGCATTTTTTGGATTTAAATTGATCAAGATAAGTTAGTTTTAGTGATTGGGGGTCACTGCTGGAAATTAACAATTTCTTGATCTTGAACCTTGTGATATGTCATTTAATTATCATGATGAAAATTAATTGTTAATTTTCTGGAATAATTAGTGATAAATATTTATGAAATATTTAAAGAGATAATTATTTCATTGAATGACACTTGCCTAAACCACAATGATGAGATATTAGATCTTGATCATTGGTTCATCAACAAACATTGCTTTCATGAAAACCATAGTTTATCCTACAATTGTTGTAGGACAACTTTTACATGAAAAACCTCTTGCTTGAATAGGATTGGGGATTTGTCTAGCAAATCTCCTTATAATCAAAAATGTTTTGATTTATATTATATGGTATAATTTCGGTTGAAAAACCGATGAACATCTCAAAGTACATGATGGTCTATCTAGTATTATCCTTTCCCGAGGCGGATGTGGTGCCTAGTCGGAGAGCATTGGGGTCGCGGGTTGCAACGTATGTGGTCCGTCCCACTCTCGTCGGTACTTGCCATGACAGCGGGTAGGGATTGTATAATACCAGAGACAGACAATATGTATTTTTCTAATTATTAAAATTCGAATAATACGTATTTTGAGATTATACCTACTATTCAAGTAAAAGACATGTTTGTTGATGTTTGGATTAATGATTAATTTAATATGATTAAATTAGTCATATCCAATAAACACTCTATTTTGAATAGATGTGTATTTCCCTTGGAAGAATTAATTATGTGAATGTGATTCACAATAATTAATTATAAAATTTGAATATGAGGTGGAGGATCACATAAGTGACATCCATGGTCTCCCGTCAAGGCCAAAGGATTTCGTCGCCAGTTGTTGTGTATGGGAGACGCCTGTCCGAAGTGACAGATCCTGTGCATGATTTAATTGGTTCGGGTTCTTTGCTTCTCGAAAGAGTAAGGCCGTATACGTAGTGACCCCAATATCGAGTCCTCATATTATTGGGGCGATATTGGATTGCGTATAGCGAGTATTAAGCTTGTTCACGGTTGGTTCAATTAATGACGGGTCAACATCACCTTAGGGGTGGTGGGCCCGGGTGTTAAAGACCGAATTGGGAAATGCAAGTTGGACTTGCAAGGCGGAATGAGTTCCCGCTTCTTTTTATTGGAGTCGTAAGTTCTCATATTATTGGGATGCGACAAAGATAGGAAAGGAGATCCCAGATCTTGCTAGAGATATAATGGTAAGAATATCTCTTACATTGAAAGTGATTAAGGGAATGAACTTTCAGTGTTGACAAGGCAAGACAACTTTGATATAAAAAATTCCTAAATCAAAGTAAAACAAGTATATATATTATATATACACTTATGCAAATTTCTTATTTCAGATAATTCTTCATTAAACCCACTCAATGTTATACTCAATAATAACCAGTAAAAATATCTTGGATTGGACTCATGATCCAGATATTGTACTTGCAATTGGACACATATTGTATGTGGTTGCAGTGTGCAAGCTCCCTCAACATAATGAGGAAGGACAATTAAATAAGACAATAAGACATCGCCTTAGGGTCTGTATGTCTCTATAGTCTTGATCTTTCATCGAGTGTACTTTGGAAGTGACATGTCGATGGTGATCGTAATTGTCGAATAATCCTTATAAAATAAAAGAAGATATTTTGGCATACATATGTGCTCTAGACATTTAATCATGAATGACATGGTTCTCTGTATTATGCAGAATGGTGGCTCGAAAGAGATGATGTATTCAAAATGTTTGAATACCTACCTGAACCTAAGTCTCTAAGAGTTAAGATGTATGTAGATATGATGAGTGCCATCATTCTATTATCTATACTCTAGTCATTCATGAAGCTTCATAATATTCATATTGTATGAATTTAATGAAGCATGTATAAATGTTGAAATGCTCTTACGTTGAATTCCTTTTGAATTTAACATAAGAGATTCTTTGTCTTGAACAATGGTTGTTTATAGATGAAGAGAGCGCAGTGGAAGCATGGGTCGGACCCGAGTAAGAAGGAAAGTCAAAGAGTTGACCTACTTCTGTGACTTCCATATGACATCCAAAGAGTTGGATGAATGCCAATACTGCAATATGTTGATGTGTTGATAATATGACTATCAAGTCTGTCTAAAATCCTTAGTGAAGGACTCAGATAGAGCATCAGAATAATCTACATATAATCATTGACTCTGACTTTATTATTTCATAAGATAAAGTCTGACAATTGTATCCCAATCTTCTAATGACATTTGCAATTGGTTGCATATATATTAGAAGATTAGAAATTTGATCTTAAGGTTTAGTAGTCATCTACATGGATATTGTTGTAATTGTTGCAGCAATCTCTACTGGATAGATAGACTTCATATTCTCAGTGGGAGAGCCCTTAGTCTTAGAGAATGTCTCTATGACCTAGATATTAGAATACCCCATTGTTTTATTTCTAAATGTTGGAAATAAACATGAATTCTGAGATAGAACTATCATAAAGAGTTATGATGGAAATATTTCAGATAGTAATCTAACATCTAGTGGACTCCACAAAATTAGAAAATTAATGAATGGTTCATTAAGATTTCTAATACTGAAAAATAAACCTTGATAGATCAATAGGAGGATGAAGATCATTTGATAATGATCTGGCATCAAGTCTTGGACATATGTCTATTGATATGATCAATAGACTAGTAAGATATGAAACTTTAGAATGTCTAAAATTTCAAATCTTACATACTTGTGAATATTGTATTCAAAAGTAAAATGTCCAATACACCCTTCTCTGGGAATGGTGTTAGATGTCGAGGTATTCAAGATCTCATACATATTGATGTATGTAGATCATCTATATCATAGTAAACATTATTGATATGTGATATCTATTGATGATTATGTATGATATGAGATTTCTTCTCTTCACCTGAGAAACCTTTGAAATGTTCAAAGATTTCACAATTTTGGTTTAGAACCAAAGTTTGAAGGAAGAATAAATGAATTTGATCTAACCAAGGTAGCAAGTACCTGTTAGATAAAATTCAAAAGAATACCTTATGGAGATATGAATATCATTTCTATCTCACTCCTCCTGATAAACCTAAACTCAATAGAGTTGTAGGGAGATACAATTGGATCATGTGTGACATGATTTGATCAATGATGAATTTTAGCATAATTATCCTCTTAGTTTCCTGGTATATATGTGTAGTAGAGACTACAATATATATCCTTAATAAGGTTCCATGGATCTAAGCTGGAATCTAGCACTTGAGAGTGTTACTTCATTAGGAAAATAAAGTATGGTATTGGATACCTACTTTATGACCTTCAGATTCTTAAAAGATCTCATCTCTGAGAATGTGATTCTTGGAGGATTGAGACTCTTGAGAATCAAGATGAAAATGAAGTGAAGGAACTCATTTAATCTTGAAATGACAATGAGGCTCCTGAAATCGGAAACTAAAAAGGATAATTAAAGATGAAGCACTGATACCTCTTCAAATAAGTTTGAGGATGTATTCCATGTGTCAGTTGAGTCTGACAATGATCGGACTTCATGTGATGAAGCTCCTGAGGATCGTGACATGGAAAGATGGATATTAGCAATAAAGTCTAAAGTAGACTTCATATACAAATGTTGTATATGAACCCTAGAGGATCCACCTATAAGGGTTAGACCCATTAAGGTGTAAATGGATCTTCAAGAGAAGAGGGAACCTGATGAGAAGGTAGAGACCTTCAAAGCTCGGTTCGTAGCCATGAGCTACACATCGGAAGAGAAGACATTGCTTGCAATGAGACTTGCTCTTCGGTAACCATTCTTAAAATCATCAGAATATTGCTAACCTTAGCTACACAACTTGACTATTGCATCTTCAGGATGTAATTCAAGATTGCATTCCTCTAAGAATACCTCTCGGAGGATATTTACATGAAGTAACCCCAGGGCTTCATGATTGAGGAAAGCAAGGTGTGCAAGCTAAAGAAATCCATCTATGGACTCAAATAAGCTTCTTCTTGTTGGAACATCATATTTGATGAAATTATAAATGTTATGATTTCAAATGGAATCTTGATGTACCATGTGAAGCTTAGTGGGAGTGCCATTGTGTTCATCGTGCTAAATGTAGATAATATCCTAATCATTTGGAATGATATAAGGATGATAATAAGTGTTTTATAGACTGGCTATCCCATACCTTGAGATATGATCTCAAGAATACCTCTTAGATCTTAGTTCTGAAGTTGTTCAGAAGCAAAGAAAAGAGGGTATTGGGACTGTCACATTTGTAGTACACCTTGGATGTATTCCATTCTTGGAAATTCCAAGAAAGGCTTCCTTCCCTTGAGATATGGTACTGATCTATCTAAAGGGATAGCACCTCAAAGAGTTGAGGAAGTGAATGCTAGAACTGCTTGCACTTGTGCATCAGTTACGAGAAGCTTAGTGTATGCTAGATGTGTACAAAAGCCAGATATCTGCCATGCAGTGGGAGTAGTAAACTGTTACTAATCCTACTATGGAGAAAGAACACTTGATTGCAGTAATAACGATATCTTCAAAGTTGACAAGGCTTTAGAGATGGTGATCTCTAAGTCTTATCTTCAAGAGCTTAAGACTTTATAGATAGAGATCTAAAAGATCTTAACTGTGGATACCTTGAGAGATAGTGATCTCCAGGAATAAGGGTATTCTGATAAGGATTATGGAAATACTGGTTATAATAGTTATTGAGCAATAGTGTCAAGGACACTATAACTGCTTTGACTAGATTGAGTATAGGTTGCATTAGATGCAACATTTGCATTGGATGCGAGCACTGTTACCTAGGGATATGCAAGTGCCGTAAAAGGACTTGGCATAGTCTTTTAGGAACAGAGTGACTGATCAGCTTACCTAGCTATTTCTAAATAGCCTATGATTGTCACATGAGTGTGGGTTTAAATGATTAGCCCATTAATGGCTCTTTGGGCTAGTGGGAGATTGTTGGACATGTGAGCCCACGGCGAGCCATTATGCAATAAATGTTATTGCATATATCATTCCCTGATCTGAAATGAAGAATAAATAATTTGCATAATAGGTCCCTCTGTACAATTAGGGTTATGTACCATGGCTGTCTTAATGATCACACAGCTGTTGATTCAATTATTGAATCATAGAGGCTGGTGCTTGGATGAATATCTAAAGGGTTAGATTGAGGACTCATCAAGCATCGTCAAATGATTATTAAGATGTGATCTCCAGCCTGAGTAGGAGATGGCAATCCTTTCTCACATAGGCTGATATCTGACCGACCTCTTGATGCAGGTCCTCTGCATAGGAATAGAGATTCGGAGGTGTCAGATTAGTTAGGTCAAAGAGTTGACTTAACGAGATCGAGATAACCTAAGTCCTATGTTGAATGCTGTCACAGCATAGGCACGCATCCTCTGACCGGAGACAGATGTATTGCTATATGTCTGAGTATGTACATTTGACAGACCAATAGGTTGATGACCTAACCAAGGTCTATACACCGGCGCGTTGGTGTGCATATAAGGGCATATGAGTAATACGATCTCTCAAAGGGATCATACAGGTTCACTATTGAACCGGAAGACATGAGCTCACTCATGAGATATTGGGAGGAATCAAATTCCGTGCACGGTCGTCTCGCTTTGGAAGCTTGACTGAATTTGTAGGTTTGATATATACTTTTGGAAAGTATATGATCAAGACCTAGGTATGATATATGCTTTTGGAAAGTATATGATCGATACCAAATCCCAATGATCAAATGAGAAACTTGGTAATCAAACCCTGAAGAAGACAGTGTAAAATAGATCTTGATCTTCGGGTTGACCACGGGTCTTCCAGTATGCAGGATGTACAGGTATTGGGAATACCTGAAGGGTGATGTGATCATAAACGATTGTATATCCATGACGCTTCCATTCCGAGGGAGTGATGAAACAGGTCTGGATTTTAGTGACTCCTTTCAGTAGAGAAGCGATCCGATCTTAGTCCAAGTATTGGACATTGGTCTGAATGAGATTCAGATTCAATGAGAAGATTGGATTTGCGGTCTTGATTTAATCAAGCATCTATGGGAGGTTCGTTCGATCTGGATTTGAGATTAGATCTCAACATCCAAGTCACTATACATGGAATAATACAATTGCCCTGTCCTTATCTCCAAGTATCTGCGGAGAAAGCACATTATTCTTGAAAGGGTTCAAGAATAATTTTTTTGATGAAATATCCAAGCAAGGACTTGATGATTGAA
The DNA here is from genome assembly GCA_037367405.1 of Ottelia alismoides. Lineage (NCBI taxonomy): Eukaryota > Viridiplantae > Streptophyta > Magnoliopsida > Alismatales > Hydrocharitaceae > Ottelia > Ottelia alismoides. The sequence goes on along the minus strand of JAZKJV010000540.1, from coordinate 503,229 downwards.
TATGATTTAGTCATCAAGCTTAAATATGAATATGATTCATATTGAGAAAATGATTATCTAAGATAATTAAATGAGATTTAATTATCAAGGATTAGGGGAATGTGGATAACACTATCCATGATATATGTGTGTTATAAATATGATTTATAATATACATATATAAGAGAGAGAATTTATGTAAATAGCATTTGTTAATTAATAATGTGGATTGGATTCACATTTGTTAATTAATTGGAAATGCAATTTACTAACTAGTTTGGGTTGTGAATATGATTCACACAATATTCGATGGCATGATTGAAATATTCACAAATTAATTTGGAATTAATTTAGTGAATATTTTCTTTTGTGATTAATTAAGAAATAATAAGATAAATAAAAAGGGAGCCAAAATAACCACCATCATAGGTGGCGTCACCCATGAATTGTTCATGGGTGACGCCCCCTATTTTTAGGGTGGTTGTTGACTCCATTTTAATTATCAAATTATCTCCTAATTGGTTAATGATAATTATGTTGAAATTGTTGCAACATATTTTAATCAATCATAGCCATTGATCTCTCATGGACCAAGCATATCCCTTGGATCCATGTGTCCCATGGATTGAGATCCATTGGACCCTAAACTAGTATAAAAGGAGGGCTAGGGTAGCCTCTCCAAGGTACATCATTAAGAGTTGTGCAAGGTCACAACTCTCTCTCTCTCTTTCTCATTCTCGCCCTCTCTCTCTTTCTCTTCTCCATTAAGTGGCCGTCCACTTTGTGTTGAGAAAGGAGAGACTCTCGGCTTCTTCTTCGACGACTCGTGGATCTCCATCTTCTTTGGAGTTTCTTACTCTAAAGGAAGACGACGGATTTCGTTTGACGAAATCGGGGGAGCCATCGCTTGGATCTTCATCGAGGATTGCGGGAAGGATCGTGACTCATCATCGCGCCCGCAAGTGCGTTCTTCGTGGATCGGACTTAAGATAGGAGGATCTCTACTTTGGGATCTCGCGATCACAACCATGCTTCAAGAGGTATTCCTAATACTTTGTGGTTTGATGAAACGATCCGAGAAGTGTTCTCGTGATCATGTGGTTTCATCTTTAAAGTTAAATTTTTAATTTCCGCTGCATCTAGCGACTAGTGCGACTAGTTGCTCCGATTGCATACGATGCGATCGACACGCTTCCGTGATGCGCTTGAGGGATTCACAATATCCTTCATCTCTGCTCCTGTCCTTCAGCCACCCGATTGGTCTCTCCCATTCGAGATCATGACGGATGCTTCAGATTTTGCCGTTGGGGCTGTGCTTGGACAGAGGAGGGATGGATTACCTTTTGCCATTCACTACGCCCAGCCGGACCTTGGATGCCGCTCAGCGGAATTACACTGTGACTGAGAAAGAAATGCTGACCGTAGTTTTCGCTCTTGATAAGTATCGATCTTACATTCTCGGATCTAGAGTGACCATCTATACTGATCACACCGCCATCCGATACTTAATGGCTAAGAAGGATGCCAAAGCACGTCTTACCAGATGGATCCTTCTACTCCAGGAATTTGATATTGAGATTAAGGATAAGCCTGGAGTCAAGAATGTGGTGGCGGATCATCTCTCCAGATTGGAGAATCTTGAGGAATCTGAGCCCAGCGCACCTATCACTGAGACATTTCCAGATGAGGCGGATCTTGGCTGTCACCTCACTCCCTGGTATGCTGACTTTGTAAACTATCGTGTTGCCAAGACAGTCCCTCAGGGTTGGACCAGACAGAAACTTGAGACCTTCCTAGCTAAGGCCAAGTTTTATCATTGGGAGGATCCCGTCCTTTATCATGAAGGAGGAGATAGTATCTGGAGGAGGTGCATTCCTCAAGAAGAGCAGCAAAGCGTCCTCACATACTGCCACAAGCTTGAGGCAGGAGGACATCATTCTGGAAAAAGGACAGCACAGAAGGTGCTTCAATCCGGCCTATGGTGGCCTACTCTCTTCAAGGATTCTGATGAGTTCGTGAAGAGATGTACTGACTGTCAGAAAATAGGAACCTGCGGACAGAGAGACATGATGCCCATGCAACCCATTCACTTCTGTGAGGTTTTTGATGCATGGGGGATTGATTTCATGGGCCCATTTCCTAAGAGTCAGGGATTCGAGCATATTTTGCTTGCTGTGGATTATGTCAGCCGTTGGGTTGAGGCCATCCCCGCCCGAGCCGCAGATGCGAAAACCGTGTGCAAATTCTTGAGGAAAAATATCATTTCACGGTTCGGGGTACCTAGAGTCTTTATTTCAGATGGGGGGTCTCATTTCATCAATGATAAGGTTAGGGCCCTTGCAGACGAGTTCGGCATTGATCACCGGGTTGCCACTCCATATCACCCTCAGACTAATGGTCTTGCCGAAGTTTCGAATCGGGAGATAAAGACTATCTTGCAGAAAGTTGTCCGCCCAGACCGAAAGGATTGGTCACAGCTCTTGGACTCGGTCTTGTGGGCTTATCGGACTTCTTTCAAGAATCCATTGGGGACATCTCCCTTTCGTCTCGTTTATGGCAAGCCGTGCCATTTGCCAGTGGAGATCAAGCACAAATCCTTTTGGGCAGTCACTGAGTTACTGTTGGATCCGGAGAGTATAGGAGACCAGAGAAGAGCAGAATTGGCAGCCCTGGAAGAACTGAGAGACACAGCTTTTTCGAACAGCCTACAGTATAAAGAGAAAGTGAAGACATGGCACGATTCGCATATCAGCCATAAACAGTTTGAGCCAGATCAGAGAGTATGGTTGTTTGATTCCAGGCTGAAATTATTCCCAGGGAAGTTGCAAAGCAAGTGGAAAGGTCCGTATGTGGTTAGGAAGGTACATGACAATGGTAGCATCGACATATCCGAACCGTCATCCTCCTCTACCTTCCGCGTCAATGGTCAACGCCTGAAACTTTATCTTGAGCATGATCCACCGACCATTGACGTTGCCCCCATTCTTCTGGTATGAGATGTGCCCTTTGACTCATATCATCTGCATCTCATACATGATGATCACTTTTATCTTCCGCTGTACAGATCATCTGTCCATATCACTCTTTCATTGGTCGATATATTTTATTCCTTTTTCTTCTTTCTTCTTCTACCTTCTTCATCTATCAAAAAGATGCAGCCCTTATAGACAGTTTCCATACTTAGGACGTACTTTGTCCTAAGTATAGGGGGGTGTGCACCCCGAGTATTTTTATTCTTTGATCCTCTCCATTGTCTCCTCTTCTTGTCTATACTTAGGGATATCTTACCCTAAGTATAGGGGGAGACAATCTGAGTACGATCTATTCATTCCCACCCTTGACCCTCCCTGCGTTGTGTATAGTCTGCTATACTTAGAATTATTTGATCCTAAGTATAGGGGGGACGGTCAACTTCTCATTCATTGATTCATTCATTCTTTAGACTTGTCTATACTTAGTACGAGTTATGTCTTCTCTTTTCTCTCCGATCTATGAGGACATAGCTCAAGCTAAGTATAGGGGGGTCGTATATACTACGTATATACTTTAGCCATAACTCGTACTTTCGTATTTTCCTAACAAATATGGATAATAATTCTTTAAAACTCATTAAAAACCCTTAATAAAAAGATGTGGTTATTCCTCAAATTCTTTTCTTGTATATACTGAGTAATAAATCAGGCGAAACAGGTTTTGCAAAATGTTTGAAAAATAGTTTGAAAATCTTTGTGAACATCTATTGAAAACTATTTTGAAAATGTTTTGTTACATGTTTTTAACCTGTGTAAAAATTTGTGGTTTGTAAAATTTATTTTCTTTGTGTGAAATAAAATGTTTGAAAAATGATTTGCAAATGGTTTGAAAAATGGTTGCAAAAATATGTGAAAAATCTATATATACTGTTTGGAAAACCGATTGCAAAATGATTTTCAAATGTGTGTACATGTTTGTAAAATGTTTGTGAAAATTATTTTGGACTATAGTTTTCAAAAATTATGTGAAAAGCTTGTGTCAAATAAGTTTGAGGGATACACACATCACACTAAAAATCCACTATATATATATATGTATAAAACTGACCACTTACCCTTGTAAATTCCTAAAATCCACTTCTTGTATATATAAGAAGCACTCCCATGTACATAGTTTTCACCTAGTTTTCAGCCAAAACCTTTTGTTTTCAAAAATCCCAAAACATTTGCAAAACTAAAATCCGAAAAACATTTGAAATATCTTTTTGAAAAATACAAAAATGCATCTGCATACGCATACATCATCTTTTCAAAAATCCATAAAAAGTTCAAAATCTTTGAAAATTGCATCACAAAAATATTTTCTGCATAGCACTGCATGGCATGAGCATTTTTCGGATTGAGTTTGATAATTGAACAAGTCTAAGTAAAATCCGGAGATTGGAGCTTGATTGGACCTTAAAATCTACCTAATAACAGGAACCGTATAGGAACTGAGTTTGAGGTACTTCAGGTCTAGTTGACTTAATTCTTTGAGGATCACGGGACTTGGTTCAATGGATTCTTGACTGCCTAAGTAGAGTATTTCGGAGCACACGCACGACTCTTGTTGATAGTGACCTAACTTGGACACCTGCACCTTTCACATAGCTCTCCATGGATGAGGTGGTGAGGAGGCAGCTTCCTTTGGCTTGGGGTAGCATATGAGGGTAGTACTTCTAGGCGGAACCTCTCTTCTTCTTATAGTGAAGGAAGTGCACCTCAACTTGGTCTAGTGGTGATGAAGGCTAAAGACAGAAGCCGTGGGTTGCAATAAAGCTTCAAAAGAGGGATAGTCTACTGGCTCAAGAGGAAAATTTCTTGTATATATGATGCACCATGTAGATATGTTGTACAGAAGTCCTTGAAAAAAATGCAAAATGCAAAAAGAACTCCAAAAAAGTGGTGGGTCGGATTGAAAATTTAATAACCCCACCGGAGTGTATATAGTTCAAAAAAGCAAAAGCTTATGGTATCCATGTTACATCTCATGAAGCTTGCAGCGGGAGACTTAGCTACACTGGCTAAACTTCCAAAAGTCTATACTTCTTCCCCCTCTTCTTGAGCCGGTTGCACTTGAACTTATAAGGGAATACCCAGCTTCTCGAGGAAAGAGTTGCTAGACCGAGGCATTAGAGTTACCAGGTTGGGGGAGGTTGTTTCTTTGTCACTTCTGAGGTGGGGAGCTACATATCACTTACACTGTACAAGTCAGATTCATAGTCATAAGAGTTTGCGAATGAGTTGAAGTATTTCTGACCTGGCTATTGAGGAGACTTGGACAGAGTTTTGGGATTCTCAAGGACTGTTGGATTTCAAACTTGGTTCTCATTAAGGTTCCGACCGCACTAAAATTCCTAAGGTCCGACTTAAGCTCCAAACTTTGATTCTGTGAAGACAAGTTTAATAATCAAATTAAATCCAAGTTTTTTCTTTTTCTTTTCTTTCTTTTCTTTTCTTTCTTTGCACTTATTGCATAAGTGTTTGCTAGGGACTAGCAAAGGTAAAGTATAGGGGGATGATGAATCCACATTTCATCATCTTTATTCTATCATTTTGGCACCAAAAACCCTAGCAAATGCCTGTAAATACCCTTAAATAGAGCATATTAGTATCCATGCATGTGCATTCAGATAAGTGTCTAAAATACTATAATTAAAGCGAAAATTATAGAATAAATAAAGAAAAGAAAAAGAATAAAATATTGTAAATATTTTATGACCCAAAACCCCCGAGACCTAGGCATCTTGATGAATAGGTCGACAAGGAATAAAGTAGGGGGAGATAAGGTCAGAAACACAGATAATATACCTATACATTTTATTCATTTCTTATTCATTTGGGGACCTATTTTTGGTTCCACTTTTTATACATCAAATAAAGAAACTTTGTACATGAAAGTTGTAGATAATTTTATAAATAAAAATACAAAATTGATTTCACAGAAAAATAATGTACAGATAAAAAGTTATGATCTGAATAAGAATCCAGAATCCCAACTTCCCAGACCCGTATCTCACAAATAAAAAACTCCAAATGCAGTATACTCACCTTTAATTGTATATAGAAGAAAATAAACTATTTAGTGGCGGTGGTTTCGCATTTGGCGGAGCTACGGTTTGAAAGTTGAGCTTTGGACCCCAATTGTATATTTGTACAGATTAAAATATTCAATTTATTCTTTATTAATCATTTATTTATTTTTATATTTTTATAATATTACTTATAATAACTATGTACATTAAGAGTGGAATAAAAACCAAAATAAAAACAAAAATAAAAATAAAATACTTGTATATAGAACACATAGATACAATACTCATATAATTTATTAAATATACAAAACAAATCAGAAAAATAAAATAAAAATATATTTGTGTATATAAAAGTACTTTATAATTTTAGAAAATCATAAATAAAAATACTAAAATTAAAAATACCTAAATAAAAATAAAATACTCAAATATATAGATAATATACCTAAATAGGGGTATAAATGCAAACTTGTGAAAATATACTCCATAAAATAAATTAAAGATCATAATAAAATACTACACAAAATTTTGAACATTTTTTTATTCTTTAACCAAAAATTAATTCGGCCTTTTTCTATTTTTAAACGAATTAATAAAACATTCTTATATTCTTTTTCCTGGTTGGTCCACGTGGACCAACCAGGAGGCCAGAAAAGTTGACCCCGGGTCAACTCCTCGGCCCTAGCCCTGCGCCTCTTGTTGGACCTTCCCGAGGTTCAACTTTCTCGATTTTTTTCGCCATGATCCGTTGCTCGAGGGTGGTCGATCTCTTCATGAGATTTGTTCACTGTCGATCCATCTACCTCGCCGACCTAGTAGATCTTCCTAGATCTGCTCCATCCACCCGTGATCCCTCATCGAAAACGCGCGCCTACCATGCTTCAAATACAAACACCCCACTTCAATCCTCGGTTTGAGCCCCTTCGGTCCACCCTTCTGCGCCATTTTCGTGCTCCTAAGCTCCGTGGAGGTGACAGCTCCACAGCCAGCCCTTCAGCCTTAGCGTTGGAAGTCGAGGGTGTCTCCATCACCTCCGCCAACCTCCGGCGTCGAGGTACGTTTTCTTCCTCTGGCTCCGGCCATTGAGGGCCATCCCCCGCCTTTTCATTTAGCCCATTAGCTTCCTGTCATTCTTATCTTCAAAAACCCCAAAGAAATCTGAAGTGCAATCATCTATATCGCCCAATCAAACCTCTTGGCCGGAGCGCACCTCCGGCCGATCATCTCCCCGTCGATCCACGCATTCCCAAGTCCATCCAAGGGTCCAGGCAGTTTTCCCTGGACCCTTTGACTCTTTTTGCAGGTCAAAGCGGAAGCGACGACTCTGGAGCTCGAGTTTTGAGCTCGCCGGAACCCAACGAAGCCTCCCAGCTCCGCCAGGTCCCAGCGAGCACCACGGCCACCGCCGTGGCCTTTTGAAGACTCCAGGAGAAAGAGGAGGACCTGAGGAGACAGCATCCCAAAATTTTGAAGCCAAAGCTCGTCAGAGTGCGGAGATCTGGATTGAGGAAGTTCGCCTCGCCGGCGTTCCTCCTTGTTCTTCCTCTGTGCGCCTGCACCGTCGGATCAGGGAGCTGCCCCAAATATCACAGCAGACGTCCGATCATCAGCGCTCAGCCACCGTTGATCTCAGCCGAGATCTAATCTCAGACGTCCACCAGCGAAGCGTCATCGGCCGTCCAGATCGCGCCACGTGTCTAAGTGGCTTCTTCATCGCCGTTGGATCGCGCGCCGAGGGTATTTTGCATCCTCACCCTCGTGCCTTTTTGTATTTATATTTTAGTATTAAAACTTTTGTCCGTAGTGTAATAGTTTTGTAATATTTGCGAAAACGCCCCTGTAGTTTACTTATTTGCGTACAGGTCCCTCGCCACGTCACCTCACGTGACCAGTTCACGTGCGGTGTGGGCATTTTGCACGGGCACCCTCGGCCTTTATCGTATTTTGCTTTAGTACTAAAACTTTGGCAGCATGTGTTAAATTTCTGGATATTTTGCAAGTAAACCCAAGGGTTTTGGATTATTACACTCTAGTCCTCGCCAGGCGCGTGCAAGTCACGCGCCCTGGTTGGACAATTGCTAAGGTACCCTTGCGGGTTTTGTAATTGCTGTTTGACCCTAGAAATTGAACGTTCAGTATAAATTTTATGGAAAATTTGCATGTATGCCCCTGGATGTTTTAAAAATTGCATATATACCCCTGTCAGGACTGTTTAATGTTTGGATGCTTGTTGTCATTATTTAAAATATCATTTTAAGTCCAAAAATTCCACAAAAATAGACTTAAGCTCCTGGACCCTTGCACTTGCATGCCATAATTCCACATTGCATTTTTATTGCAATTTCACATTTATTAAAAACCAAAAACATGCATTTATTTCACTGTCTGCATTAGAAAACCCATAAAAATTATAAAAACGTTTCGAAAAATTCCAAAAAAATTACCTAGTGTCTATTTTAACCTATTTTAGTGTCAGTCCAAAAATCACTAAAAACCTCAAAAGAAAAACCTTAAAAATTCGAAAAGACTCAAAAACCTCAAAAAAAATATAAAAATTCAAAGCAAACCCTAAAAATTACAAACTCTGTTCCTGTGTGTTCTTTATTATATTATCTTTACTCAAAAATTAATTTGGGAAAATGTTGACTTAATTTGCTATTTTTCTTTCCCATTTTAACTTCGGCCAGCAACTTTTGTTCACTGTTTTCTTTATTTAGCTCTTTAAAAATACCAAAAACATTTTAGAAATTGCCCAAAAATCACAAAAACAGTAGAAAACCACAAAAATACCAAAAAGATTTTATTTCTGAATTTTTGAATATTTTTGCACTCATTTATAAATATTTTATCTTGTCTTGTATTACATTGTTTATAACTTCCAATATTGAAAAGAAAAAAAATTATAAAATATAAAATATAAAAAAATCAGAAAAGTAAAAATCAAAATACAAAATTGGAAATTAAAATAAAAAAAATATATAAAATTAAAAACCCACAAAAATATCGTTGCTTGCTTGCTTAGTGTAGACACTTCACATACACACACTTGTGCACACACTTTTGTGAATTGCCCTGCTTGCTCCCCGTGTTCGAACTCTCTGCATACTTGTCACTATACACCATTTGTGCAGAGTTAAAAATAAATTTTAACTCCACATTATTTCTAATTTATTGATCTTTAGTTTGGGTTAATTGTTGATTAAATACAGGTTTCATTTGAGAGTCGCCACAGCGACGGTTGTCTTTACCTTGTGTGAGACACCATTTAGGCTCTCTTGAAATTTGCGTTTATCACTGCACCATATAGGTAGTTTCTTTCCTGTCTTTACATTTATACGCGGATCATATTGCATGTAGAGTGCTGGAGTCAGGTACGCCTTCCTTACTTTGCATGCATCATTGATTTCCTCGTGCATCGGCTTTTTCGTCTTCTCCCCCCTGTTTTGGATTAAATAATCAGGAGAACCGAAAAATTCGTTAGGCGTTTGTTTGATATTTGAAAAATATTAAAAAAAGAAAAACCATAAAATTGGGATTGGTTAACACTATTGATCTTAAAAAAAGCTCACCCTAATAATTTTGTCTTGGGGAGAGCAACCCCCTCATTGTATGGTTTGGATGCGCGAGAGAGTGACCCGCACCCTAGGTAGAACCCGCCGGTGCTAGTCCCGACTGATTACTGACTCTTCCGTGCGGGCCAGTCGGTTGGGTTAGCATCGGGTATCCTAACAGGTCACGTAAGCGCTCTGATATCTTGTGTGTTCACCTAATAAAATCGACAAGATAATTTGACCGAACTTTCACGGTCTTCAGCTCGTGTTGCATTGGTGAACCGGGGGTTTGTTTTGTGATCATAGTTTCTCCAGATCTCATCCGCACTACTCGCCAGATCAAGATGATGGGTAGACGCTCTCTTAGGCAGCCTCTGGCTGCACCGCTTTCGGGCACGTCTATCCGATCATCTAGGTTGGCCCGCGAGAGCCGAGACCAGCTCTCCGAGCCCGAGTACGACTCCGCCCTGTTCCCCCTCGATCCCCTTTCTCTTGGTACTGAGAGACATGAGCCCGAGGAGAGATTAACAGATTTGACAGCACCTGAGTTGGGCTCGTTTGATTTTGCAGACGTCACCATGGCCGGCAGTTCAGATGATCACCCCCGTCAGCCCGAGCATTTTGTACTAGACCAGGGGGCGATTAACTCTACCCTGATCGCATCACTTGATACAGTCCAGCAGCAGTTACGCGATCAGGGAGCGTTTATGATTGAGATGAGGAGAGAGTTGGAGAGGCTCAGAGCAGAGTGAGACCAGCAGAGCGAGCCTGAGGAGATACCTGATGCAGAGGCACGAGCCGCAGCAGCCGCAGCAGCAGCAGCAGCAGCCGCCGCCGCAGCGGCAGCCGCCGCGGCAGGAGGACCACCTAGACCGATGCGGGAGTTGCACAACCCCGGAGCTACACTGATGCACCATTGGGTGGTGGTACCTGCTATCGTGGGGGACTTCAAGTTCCCCCCGAACACCCTGCAGATGCTTCCCCGTTTTCACGGACTTGCCACTGAGGAGCCCAACCTCCACCTTCAGGAGTTTCTGATGATTTGCAGCACTGTCCACGACCGCCATATGGACCAGGACACGATCAGGATGATCGCCTTCCCCTTTTCACTGGCAGATAGAGCAGCCACCTGGCTGAAACACTTGGGGAAGTTTGTCTACACCTGGGAGCAGCTCCGCACCGAGTACTTGAACAATTACTATCCACTCGGGCGGACCAATGCAGCGAGGGCCCTGATCAGCAACTTCTCCATGCTCCCCAACGAGCAATTTCACGAGGCATGGGAGAGGTTCCGAGAGCTCACAGACAGATGCCCGCACCACGACATCACGAAGCCGAACCTAGTTCAGAGCTTTTTCAGCGGGTTGACGCCAGAGCTTCAGGGTCTGGTGAACGCTTCTTGCGGCGGGTCCTATTTCGCCAAGGATCACGACCAGGTCTGGGCCATCTTCGAGGAGATGGCCGAGAATTACATGGTGATGTCCCAGACCCGTTTGTACACACAGAGACCTCAGCCGCAGCAGCCAGGACCAGTGCAATACCAACGGATAGCACGGGTAGATGCAGGTCCATCCAGTTCATCCGCAGTCGCAGCAGCACAGTTAGAGTCGTCCGCTGCGGACATGAGTATCATCAGCGAGAAGTTGGACCGCATGGAGCTGATTCAGAAGAAGCAGTGCCAGGGTATCACTCAGATGGAGTAGATGGCACAGACTCTGAGCGACATGAAGACCCAGCTCTTGTGTCTTCAGGAGGCACAGACGGCTTCTCAGCCCCGTCTTCAGTCGCGAGGCGACTCCGGCAGCAGCAGCAGCTCGTCCCAGCGCTCCAGCACCCTTGTGCAGCCTAGACAGGTTCACCTTGTACAGGCGGAGCCGTACCAGCAGCCGCAGCCCACCTACCAGTCCCCACCATCTCCAGAGATGCAGATGGTGGTCTACTAGCCGGATCAGCCTCTGGCAGTACTCCCGCCGTCCCCCTACGATGCAGAGCAGTTGATGGATGTTAACGGGATTTGGTATGACTGCCCCCAGCCTGGGATCCGACGAGACCACCCCGGATTCAGGTGGGGGAGTGGAGATACCCAGCCCCAGCAGCAGCCGTCAGGTTAGGGAGGGCAGTACTCCCAGCAGAGAGATCACCAGCAGCCGCAGCAGCAGCCCCCAGCATACCAGCAGCACCAGCCATCATCCTTCGGTCCGCGTCCCTACCAGCAGCAGGGACAGTCATGGAGACGTGAGCATCAGGCTCACCCAGTTCAGCAGCAGCACCCTTCCTCATACCCCTCTTACCACCAGCAGCAGTTCCAGCAGCCTCATCTCCAGAGAGGCTACCCGTCGGGCTCCCACGAGAGCCCCGCGTTGGATGATATCGCCTGCCTCCTCACCGACCAGCAGGCCACAATCAGACGGGAGATGGACGAGTTCCGTCAGGAGATGCGGGACTTGGTGAGAGGGAAGGCCGCCATCCCTGCACAGATCGAACCGAACCCGAACAACCTCAAGAGGAAATCTGAGCAGGTAGTACATACTGAGCTTGCCACTCCTAGTGACCCATTTGATGATATGTCTTCGGATCTATTTGATGCTGATTTTGTCACACTTAGGAGCGGTAGGACCCCAGCAGGCGGCGGCGCCTCATCTGAGCTTCACCACGAGGATACTTCCGGGGCGCCACATGAGGAGGAGGAGAGCGGTACTGAGGCCGCTCCTGATGACGACGGTGGCACTGAAGCCACCAAGGATGTTGATCCCACCGGCGGTACTGAGGCCGCCGCTTCACCAGTTCGAGGAGGTGGTACTGACGCCACCCGTTTAGCCGAGCCAGCCCGCGGTACTGATGCCGCGAGACGTCCAGCAGTAGCAGTAGCAGAGCCAGCCCGAGGTGGTACTGAGGCCACCGGTGTTTGTTGTGATAGAGATCTTGTCTTTCCTTCAGTTCATGTACCTCAGAACACTGTTGTGAATAAAGGAAAAGGTTTAGTTTCTTCTGGTCCCACTGTGGTGCATGATGTATGTGTGGATCCGGTCGTCGAACCGTCTAGGCCTTTTCCTAGTCCTTCATCTGCGAAGGACCCTGTGATCCCCTTCCCTAGAGCCCTTCAGATGGGGAAGGGGAAGAAAAAAGAAAATCCAAAAAAGAGAGAGCTTGAGGAGTTCAGCCAGAGCATGATCGATCGATTCCACATCCAGCTGACCCTTCAGGAGGCTTTGCAGCACATCCCCCTGCTCCAGCGTTCTTTGAGAGACAGAACCACGGTCAGGAGGAGGAGGAGGAACCACACTTCAGAGATCCATGTGCTGACGAAAGCCACGTGTTTCGCGATCCAGAACCGACTGCCAGCCAAGAGGCCAGATTCAGGGCCCCCGTATGTCAGATGCCAGATTAGTGAGCAGAGATTCGACCGTACTCTACTAGATAGCGGATCGATGATCAACCTGCTTCCGACAGCCCTTCTCGACCGCTTCGAGTTGGGCACTCTTCGACAGAGCAGGACAGTCCTTCAGTTCGTTGATCGATCTGTCAAGAGGCCGAAGGGGTTGTTACGAGACGTTATAGTCACGATTCAGGGCCTGAAATTCCCCGTGGACTTCGTAGTGTTGGACATGGAGATCCCTGAGTCAGTGGCAGATACCCCCATCATCCTTGGTCGTTCGTTCTTGGCCACAGCCAAGGCGGTGACTGATCATGATAGCGGGAAGGTGTACTTTCGCGTCGAGGGCGAGAGTATACAAATAGAGACGGTCGAGGACTACAGAGCTAGAGAGAGAGCCCGCTCAGATGCGAGTACAGATTCAGAGCAGCTGACAGACGCGGAGCCAGACATCCACCAGGACTGTGATTTTGTGATCACAGACGATGAGGCAGCTTGGGCAGATCCTGCAGCACAGACCATCCTCTCATATTCAGATACAGCTGATGCCGAGATGAGAGCAGAGGAGAGTCTGGAGAGCACAGCCCTGGTTCAGGATACCACAGAGGCAGCAGAGCCGGTCCTTGATCGCGACACGATGTTCAGTGATGGTGGTGCTGAAGCCACCTTGCTGTATGGTGGTGCTGAGGCCACCTGGTGTTACGGTGGTACTGATGCCACCGCGTTTGATGCAGATCCCTCGGATTCAGAGTCTGATTGGGCAGATTGCGTCGATCAGATGCCAGACCTGAGTCCACCTGAGCCACAGATGAGGAGGAGGCAGATGCAGAGCAGACCAGAGGCAGTGCAGTTGAGCAGCCTTCTCCCGATCCAGTTTGCGAGAGTGCGCTTTCTTTCTCCCAGGCAGATTTGGCATACTTAGCAGCGTTCACTCAGTGTCTTCCGCAGCCAGATTTGCCAGCACCCAGCATTCCAGAGCTGAAGCCGCTCCCTACTTCGCTGAAGTATCGATTCCTTGCGGGCGATCCAGAAATATACCCAGTCATCATCTCCGCCGAGTTGACTGGAGAGCAAGAATCCCGTTTGATGGGGGTTCTTGAAAAAAACCGCAAGGCGATCGGATGGAGCGTAGCAGATCTCCATGGGATTAGTCCATCAGTGTGCTCCCACCATATCTATCTCGAGGAGGGGGCGAAGCCGTCGCGTGAGTTCCAGCGGCGACTGAACCCCAACCTGAGAGAGGTCGTGATGAAGGAAATATCGAAATGGTGGAGTGCAGATTTTATTTATCCCATTTCAGACTCCAAGTGGGTCAGCCCCTTGCATGTGGTGCCCAAGAAGACGGGCATCACGACTGTGATCAGTGAGTCAGGAGAGGAGATCGCTACACGAGTACCCACCTCTTGGAGGGTTTGTGTTGACTACAGGAGACTCAACCAGGCCACCAAGAAGGACCATTTCCCCCTACCTTTTATTGACCAGATCATTGAGAGACTGGCAGGGAAGAGCCATTATTGCTTCCTGGATGGGTACTCGGGCTACAACCAGGTGGCCATCGCTCCTGAGGATCAGGAGAAGACCACCTTTACCTATCCCTTCGGCACATATGCTTTTCGACGCATGCCATTTGGGCTATGCAATGCCCCTGCGACTTTTCAGAGGTGCATGCTGTCGATCTTTTCGGACATGGTAGGGGAGTGTTTGGAGGTCTTCATGGACAATTTCTTGGTCTACGGCGACGGATTCGACTCCTGTCTTGACTGCCTAGACCGAGTACTCCAGTGATGTTTGAGTACCATTTGGTTCTATCTTGGGAGAAGAGTCACTTCATGGTGACTCAAGGGACGGTGCTTGGCCACATCATCTCCAACAGGGGCATGGAGGTTGATCCGGCCAAGGTTGATGTCATTAGAAAACTCGCACCGCCGTCCAATTTGAGGCAGCTACGGTCATTCCTGGGGCACGTTGGATTTTATAGGAGATTTATTCAGGATTTCAGCAGGATTGCCCGACCGTTGACTGACCTCTTGACGAAAGACACCGAGTTCCTTGTCGATGACAAGTGTCTCTCGTCCTTTGCGACTCTCCAGCAGTGTGTTATTGAGGCTCCTGTTCTCCAGCCGCCTGATTGGTCTCTCCCATTCGAGATCATGACGGACGCCTCCGATTTTGCCGTGGGGGCAGTGCTGGGACAGAGGAGGGATGGAGTTCCATTTGCCATCCACTACGCTAGCCGCACATTGGATTCCGCCCAGCGGAATTACACGGTCACAGAGAAGGAGATGCTAGCCGTAGTGTTCGCCCTAGATAAGTTTCGATCTTATATCATTGGATCTAGAGTGACTTTGTACACAGATCACACCGCCATCAGGTACCTCATGGCAAAGAAGGATGCCAAGGCCAGATTGACTAGATGGATCCTTCTACTCCAGGAGTTCGACATTGAGATCAAGGATAAGCCTGGAGTCAAGAATGTGGTGGCGGATCACCTCTCCCGTTTAGAGCAGCCTGAGGAGTCCGAGCAGATTGATCATATTAGAGATACCTTCCCAAGTGAGGTGATCCTTGCTATCGCCTCACTCCCATGGTACGCCGATATTGTGAACTTTCTCGTTGCTGGGAAAGTCCCACAAGATTGGCCCAGGCAGAGGCTTGAGACCTTCCTTGCGAGGGCCAAGTCCTACCACTTGGAGGATCCCATCCTTTACCACGAAGGAGGGGATAGCGTCTGGCGTCGGTGTATTCCTCAGGAGGAACACCATAGCGTCCTCACTTACTGCCACAAGCTTGAGGCAGGAGGACATCATTCTGGGAGGAGAACGGCACAGAAAGTACTCCAATCCGGCTTGTGGTGGCCTACCCTCTTCAAGGACTCTGATGAGTTCGTGAAGAGGTGTACTGACTGTCAGAGGATGGGCACTTGTGGACAGCGTGATATGATGCCGATGCAGCCCATTCACTTCTGTGAGGTTTTTTGACGCATGGGGCATCGATTTCAGGGGTCCATTCCCTAAGAGTCAGGGATTTGAGTACATTCTGTTGGCCGTAGATTATGTGAGTCGTTGGGTGGAGGCTATCCCCTCCCGAGCCGCTGATGCGAGGACCGTTTGCAGATTTTTGAGGAAGCACATCATCACGCGGTTCGGGGTTCCACGAGTTTTGATATCTGATGGGGGATCTCACTTCATCAACGACCAGGTGAAGGCACTTGCTAGCGAGTTCGGCATAGATCATCGTGTTGCTACACCTTACCATCCACAGAAGAATGGTCTAGCCGAAGTGTCGAATAGGGAGATCAAGACTATTCTGCAGAAAGTCGTCCGCCCTGACCGAAAGGATTGGTCACAGCTTTTGGACTCGGTCTTGTGGGCATATAGGACGTCTTTCAAGACACCTTTGGGCACATCTCCCTTTCGCCTCGTGTATGGCAAGCCATGCCATTTACCTGTTGAGCTGAGGCACAAGTCATTTTGGGCAGTTACAGATATTTTGATGGATCCAGATGGTATGGGAGACCAGAGGAGGGCAGAGTTAGCTGCCCTGGAGGAGCTTAGAGATACAACTTTCTCAAACAGCCTACAGTACAAGGAGAGAGTGAAGGAGTGGCATGATTCTCATATCAGCCACAAGCATTTTGAGATTGGACAGAGAGTATGGCTGTTTGATGCGAGGCTTCGTTTGTTTCCAGGGAAGCTGCAGAGCAAATGGAAGGGACCCTACTTGGTCAGAAAGGTACACGACAATGGTAGCATTGATATATCCGAGTTGTCTTCTGAGAGTACCTTTCGAGTGAACGGCCAGCGGCTCAAGCCATTTCTAGATCATGAGCCGCGGGACGTTATTGTTGCCCCTATTCATTTTGCGTGAGATGTGGTCTCTTGACTCACATCTTTTGCATCTCACGCTTGATTTTCACTATTCCTCCGCCTTGTATAGATCCAGTTGTCCATATCATCCTATTCTTTAGCCCCACATCCCTTTTCTCATCTTATGATTATGCTATACTTAGGGTGTACTTTACCCTAAGTATAGGGGGGATGTAGGACCTGCGGGTATTCTTTTCATTCGTTCTGCTCCTGTTTTGCTGTCTATACTTAGGGATATTTTACCCTAAGTATGGGGGGCAGACTCTGTATCTTCTTCACTCGGATTTCCCTTCATGTACAGCTTGCTATACTTAGGATTAGTTAATCCTAAGTATAGGGGGAAACCACCGAGTCCCTCTCATTCTATTCACTTATTCGTTTCTGTACTTAGCCATTCCTTTTCACTCCCCTTTTACTAAGCACGAGTTATGTCTTCTCCATCGCTCTTGGTCACTCTGAGGACATCGTTCGAGCTAAGTATAGGGGGGGTGTGTATATATTTCATATATACTTTAGCCATAACTCGTACTTTGTGTGAGTGTGTTAATAAATAAAATGGCTAAAAATCACAAAAAATTAAAAATTTTTCATGTACATAAACTTCTTTTATTTGCACATACATAGCTAGTGTACAAAGTATTTTTGTAAAAATGATTTCAAAAATCTTTTGTGTAAAGTTTGTGTAAATATTTTTGTATCAAAATTATGTATATAGTACAAAATTTTTCTAAAATGTTTTGAAAATCAAAAGTTTGCAAAAATCTTGTGTAAATATGTGTAAATATCTTTTTGCAAAACTTGC
The DNA here is from genome assembly GCA_037367405.1 of Ottelia alismoides. Classification (NCBI taxonomy): domain Eukaryota; kingdom Viridiplantae; phylum Streptophyta; class Magnoliopsida; order Alismatales; family Hydrocharitaceae; genus Ottelia; species Ottelia alismoides. Next base: position 485,612 of record JAZKJV010000540.1, on the reverse strand, counting down.
ACCTCATGCATCATTCATCCATGATTTCAAAACATTTTTCAAAAATTTTGCACGATTGTAAAATTTGTGTAAATAAGCATCTTGTGTACCTATGTATATAGTTTTTGCTGGATGAGAGTTGACATTTAAACTAAGCCTGGAATTAAATTGAGAAATGGAGCTTGAATAAGATCTTAATCCACCTAACTTTAAGAGGAACCTTATAGGGCTTAGGGTTAAGGCTTTTCAGGTCCATAAGGACTTAATTCTTTGAGTCCACTAGGCTATGAGTATATGTCATCTTGATAAGCCTAAGTAGAGCACTTAACAGCACACGCATGAATCTTAGAGACAATGGCTTGACTTGCACCAGCACTTTACACATGGCTCTCCACGGATGAGGTGGTGAGGAGGCAATTTCCTTTGGCTTGGGGTAGCATATGAGGGTAGTACTTCTAGGCGGAACCTCTCTTCTTCTTCTAGTGAAGGAAGTGCGTCTCAACTTGGTCTAGTGGTGATGAAGGCTAAAGACAGAAGCCGTGGGTTGCAATAAAGCTTCAAAAGAGGGATAGTCTACTGGCTCAAGAGGAAAATTTCTTGTATATATGCTGCACCATGTAGATATGTTGTATAGAAGACCTTGAAAAAAAGCAAAAAGAACTCCAAAAAAGTGGTGGGTCGGATTGAAAATTTAATAACCCCACCGGAGTGTATCTAGTCAAATAAAGCAAAAGCTTATGGTATCCATGTTACATCTCATGAAGCTTGCAGCGGGAGACTTAGCTACACTGGCTGAGCTTCCAAAAGTCTATACTTCTTCCCCCTCTTCTTGAGCCGGTTGCACTTGAACTTAGAAGGGAATACCCCTCTTCTCGAGGAAAGAGTTGCTAGACCGAGGCATTAGAGTTACCGGGTTAAGGGAGGTTGTTTCTTTGTTACTTCTGAGGTGGGGAGCCACATATCGCTTACACTGCATGGAAAGATTCATGGTCATTAGAGTTTGTGTATGTAGACTTGTTCTGATCTGGTTTATTGAGGAGTCTTGCCCATAGATTAGTGGAACTTAGAGACTGTTGAGTTTTAAGCCTAAGTCTAAATAAGGTTCCGACACATTAATAATCCAAAGATCTGATTGAGCTCCATACCCTAATTTAATGAAGGCAAGTTTAATAATCAACCTTGATCCATGTACATCCTCTTTTTCTTTTTCTTTCTTTCTTTTTCACTTCTTTTTCAAATAAGTGTTTGCTAAGGGACTAGCAAAGTTAAGTATAGGGGGGTGATGAATACCCATTCATCACTCTTTATTCTTATATTTTAGCTACAAAAACCTTTGCAAATACATGTAGATATGTGTAAATAGGAATAATTACCAAAAGCATGCATTGTGTAAAAATCTATAATTAGCATGTTTTTGTGCAAAAATAAAAGAATAAAGATTAAAAAGAAAAAGAGGGAAATATTTAGAATAAATATTGAGCAACCTAACCCAAGGAAGGGCTCAGCATGGGCCTGACCGCATAAAAGCCAAGGTAGAGGGAGATAGGGGCTCATGTGTAAATATTTGTGTAAATAAATAAAACTATATTTTCCTCACCCAAAAATATGCTTGTAAATACTTGTATATATTTATAAAAATAAAATAAAAAGTTAAAAATCAAAAAGATCAAAAATACTCCCTTTTATCATGTACATAATCCACACCTATATATTTATTTAGCTTTGTAACTATATAAAAGTAATTTTTATAATTTTTGTAAATAGTCTATGTTATATATTGTAAATAAATAAAATAAAAAAAACAATAAAAAATCAAAACAAAATAAAAATAGAAAAATTCAAAATATAAAAATACATTGTACATATACCATGTATATAGATGTATATATATTTATTTTACCTATATATATATATAATAAAAATAAAATAAAAATACCTTTTTATTCCTTATTTTATTCTATAAATAAATAAAATATAAAATAAGGATAAAATTGTATAAAAATAATAATTAAAAATCAAAAAAATTCAAAACCCTATATATTGTATATACCTATATATAGTACATACTATGTATATAGCCTATTTTCATTTCAGAAAAATAATTAAAAATCACCAAAAAATAGAAAAAAAATAAAATAAAAATAGTTTGTGTTTTGAGTTTTTGCAAAATCGGCCCTAGCTACCTTAATTTTGAGCTTCAAGATCCTGCCACGTGGCCCATCCTCATTGGATCCTGGGAATGTTGACCGCCCGGTCAACTAGCCCCCCCAGGACCACTTCTCACGGGTCTGAGCAGCGGACCCGATTTCTCCAATTTTTGCCCGCTCAACCCGATCACCATTTCATCAAACCCCGGCTCCGAATTGCTCACGTCACATACGTCAACCACGCCGGGGTATCCACCTCGAGATCCGCGCTCCAGAATGCCCTACCCGCGCTCGTCTTCTCGGACCCCTCCGGCATATATAAGCGAGCTCCGCCACCTTCTATCGCTATCTTTGGCCATTCACCTCCTTCCCTGTGAGCTCCAGAGAGACCGCGAGAGTGACAGCGAGCGCCTCCACCTGTTGCAGCGAGGCGAGGAGGAGGATTCCACTGATCCGGCGACGTAGCCGCCGCAGCTCCGCCACCTGAGCGAGCTTCGAGCCTCGGGCCGAGACGACCCTCGAGGCGACGACCAGGAGCACCCCCTGCTCTCCCCCAGTCTCACCGTTCATCCAGGTAGTCCCGTAGCTCCGCCATTTCGTCCGATTTTCGTTTACCCCCAATCTGCGCCGCCGTCGTCTTTCTTCGATTCACCCCGGTTTCGACCACCATCCGACCATCGGACCCAACCTTCACGTTCGCCTTCCTCCGACGCACGTTCTCCACCCGCTCACGCAATCCAGCTCGCACAGGAGCTGGGAACCGGGCTCCTCCGTCTACCACCTTCGCCGGAGCCCGCCATCCCGACGCACCAACCACCTCCACATCGCCTAACCGGGTCGAGGCAATTTGCCCTCGACCCGCGAGTCTTTTGGTTCACTTTGCAGGTCAGAACGAGGGCCATCTGAGGCTCTCCGTCATTCGACCAGAAGACCAGCTCCGCCAACCGCCCCCGAGCGCATCCAAGCTCGGGTCGACCATCGGAGCGCCGCAGCAGACGCAGGAGCGCACCAGCTTTCTTCTCCGATCATCAGAGCGCTCCGAGGAGGAGGCCAGCACCAGCACGAGCCCGGCGAAGCTCGCCGGGGCCCAGTTCTTCCAGGACCCTCCAGCGTCGTTGGATCAGCCCCCAGCTCCAGACGCCATCCTGACCGTTGGTTCCTGGAACGTCCCTCGACGTCAGATCTGAGGAGACTGATCCGGACCGTCAGATCCACACGTGTCCTGGCCTAGACCGTTGGATCAACCAGAGCAGTTCCAGCGCTAAGAGCCGCCCCCGTTTGGACCGTCCGATCTCCACGTGGCAGTCATCCAGCCGCTCCGGTTAATAAAGGGTAATTTACCCTTAGGCCCTTATCTTTGCTTTATTTCGTATTAGTCCTGTAAATAGTTCAGTCAGTTGTTTAGTTTTAGGTTTAATTGCATAGAGGACCCTGAGCTTCAGATATTTGCATTTATACCCCTGCCTGTTGTGAGCCACGTGCTTCGCCACGTGATATTTTGGGTTATTTGCAGCATATGCCCTTATAGTTCTGGTTGTTATGAAATGAATGAAAGTTTATTTTAATTGCAGTTATACCCCTGTGAATGCTTTATTTCCGCATGTGCGTTTTATTTTGGGTAAATTGCAGATAGTACCCCTGGACTTTTGGTACCTGTTACCAATAAGCCCTCGGGACTTCTTTTTGTTACATTTAGGTCCCTGAGTGCCCCAGGCACGCGCTTGGCGCGTGTTTTGCTGGGTTAATTGCACCGGGACCCCCAGAACTTTGGGTATTTGCACTTTGGTCCCTGTGCACAGTGCCCTCACTCTATTTTTGAATAAAATATCAAATCACCTCCAAATCCAACGAAAATTTGACACATGGCTCCTGCCATGGTGTAGGATTTTTGTGGATTTTTGAGGACATTTTGGATTTCGTTTGATATTTTTAAAAATTAAAAAACAATCAGTTTTGCTACTGTCTAATTTGAAAATTCACAAAAAAATGTAAAAACTCCTTCAAAAATTCCCTAAAAATCAGCTACTGTTTAGTTTAGTTTGTTTGAATTTTCAGCAAATTTTGGCTATTTTTCATTGCTAAAAACCACTAAAAACTTAAAAACACATTAAAACCCATAAAAATGCTAGTAAATAATTTAAAAATCCAAAAACAATAAAATAGGTACCTAAATTTTCCTTGTTTTGTCATCTTTACGGGAAAATTACCTCCAGACCATTTTAAGGCCCTTGGATATTTTATCTAGGGACTTTTGGCTTGGCTGGACAGTACCACTGTTTTTAGCTACTGTTTGATTTTTAGAAAATAAAATAAACATCAGAAAATTATCAAAAATTCACCAAAAACATAAAAAATATAAAACACATAAAAAATTTTTGTTTTGATTTTTGGTTGATTTTTGGTGCTTGAAATAATTTGTTAAATTGTGTTCTTCCTTGCTTTTCTTATTTTCTTAATAAACTTAAAAATCCAAAAAAAATATAAAATAAATTGAAAAACCACTAAAAAGATTTTCTCCCTTTATTTTGACTACTTCGTAGGCCTCTCAGCCAATCCGTGCTCCTTGAGTTCGACCCTGGGTGCTATACCAGGTTAATCACATAGCAGGACCGCTTATTCGTGTTTCGATCGATTTTATTTTCATTAGTGGTTCATTTTTCTTGATTGACACATCGTCTGAGTGACCGAGGTCGCAACGACCATCTAAACACCTTTACCTTAGTCGCTCGGTTTTTCGTGTCGTCAACTCTCTTTAAAGACATGCTGTATTTCTCGGGAATGAAGTTTTCTCGGGAATGAAGTTACCGTCAACACACAATATCTTGTATCACTCAATATAGCCTTTAAGTCATTGATTGATCTGAAACACTAACTTGTGATTGACCTTTTTTGGAACATTAAGGAAAATCTACAAGTTTCCACTCTAAGATATCCATTTTATCTCTTCTTCTACAATAACTAACACCTTTTTAAAATTTTCATTCGTCAAGGTTTCATAAATTAGTGAGACAAGAGCTTAGGGTACACTACTTGATATATATTGTGAAAGAAGGGATAGATATGACAGAATATGTAGCATGAATGAAGAATAATACAAATCAGAGATATATGGAACAATATTAGTTGTAGAATAAGAAAATGATATACTTATTTCAAAAATAAGAAAATCGGGATAAGGAGAGAAATGTATGGATTTCATCTCTTATTCTCCAAGCGAACACAAATTCCAGATTATTTACTTATTTATGTGTTCTATTTGATAACACAATTCCAGTTTCTCCCTGCATTCAATCAACTAGCTAGTTATTCTGTCAACTCTACTTGGTAAACTCCATCACTGATATGTCGACGAGGCGGCATACAACTGTGGCTCCAGAGAAGCCATCCTTCTTAGCCAATGACTTCAACTCGGCCTCAGTTCTCTCTTTACCGCCTGCGAAGTGCGTCAGCATGATCATATCCATATGAAATGACGTTTGCGCGGCCAGATTATGCTCTGGTGCAACCGGAAGCAACCCTTCCACGACAATCACCTTCCCATCATCTGGCAATGCTTTGTAGCAGTTCTTCAACAACTTCAGACAGAGGTCATCGCTCCAGTTATGAAGGATCCACTGCAGCATTACTCGTGCAAAAGGATTACTTACATAATATAGTTTTTATAGGATAAATCTTTTACAGAAGACTTGATTCTATATTGTTGTTTGAAGGCAATGATTACAGAAAAGTCCTCATGTGATATCTAATGAGATGTAAATGAGTGTAGAAGATAAGTAGAGTACCAAGTTGATAGATACATCATATAAGTTCGATGGTTGTAGTGTTTGTTGAAACTCATAGTCAAAACTGAATGAATAGTTGTTGGTAGATATAATCATTGCTGATATAGTCATTGGATCTTCAGCCTAACCCTAACAATTTAATCCCACCCTTTACCCTACAGATTCGAGAAAAGCCTCGGGATTTTTAAGTGGACACATATCGATCGAAAAAGGTTTGTGAAGTGAACGGACGATGATGGAGGGGATGGTCCTTCCTATGATGAGGAATTGGAGGAGGAGAAAGGGTTGAATAAAAAATATAAATAAATAAATAAAATGCCTTACACGTGAAACGCATACGAACGACACCGACAAGTCAGGTGCTCGAGATCTATAAAACACGTGAAATGTTGTTTCAAGTTCGAGGGACACGAAACATGCACTAGTGATCCCAAGAAAGTAAGCGAGAGGATCCTCTATTGTAGACTCTACAGTAGGGCCTGGAGCCGCTCGATTTTGATCGAGCGGGCGGTTCATAGGGCTTTGCACTTTTTGTGGAGTCCTACCATGCAAATCCATGCGAACTTCTCAATCAAGATCGAACGGCTCCAGCCCCTATTACAGAGTCTGTTGTAGCAAGGGCTACAATAGTAGCAAGGGCTACAATAGACGATCGCCCAGAATGTAAACCACTGGCTTACTTCCAGTTCGTCTTATTCAGTCTTTTGTAGTTGCGTTGAAACTCATCCATCACAAGGAAGTGAATAAGTTTTCGGGAACAAATCGAAATAATTCCACATCGACCATTTATGATTATAAAAATGTTTATATATAAATGTAGTTTCTTTTTCTCTGAAGACTTGCATATTATAAGCGACGTGATCATCTCATATATCTATGGATTAATATAATTATGAGTTCCTCTCTCACCTTCATGAAGATGGCATCACCGGTGGGCACGCTCTCGAACATGTCCCCGCCAACATGTTGCACTCCTGCAGGAATAATTAAGCATGTGCACTTAGAACAAGACACCCAAGTAGAACCAATTAGCATCATCGCTCATTGATTCCCGCTGTCACGTACCAGGGAAGGAAGGTGCGTCGACGATCACTTGGGCGAGGTCGAAGTTGATTCCCTTGAGCTCGGGATACTTGCCGATGATCGAATTGAGCGAGGCACCTACACCGCCGCCTACGTCCACCAGTGTTCTCAACCCATTGAACCCAGTGTACGCATTGAGTATATTGTTCACGGTGATAGCGGAGTAATTGGACATGGCCGCATTGAACACCTTGTTGAACCTCACGTCTTTGCCGGTGTACTCGAATGCACTCATCCCGTACGCTTTGTTGATCGGGATCCCCCCCTCCATCACCGCATCCTTCAAGTAGTACCTGGATGACATGCAACTAAGACTATCAAAAAAATCGCAGGTTTTATATTTGATTTAATTTTATGTAATAGAAGTCTAATCAAATTCGGTTTTAAAATAAAGAAGCCGATTCTAAACATCGATTTAGACACGTTTATATAAACGAATTGAACCTGAAGGTGGTAATTTCTCCCAGGTTCCATACGTTTATACCCATGCGAGCGGTCCAACAGGAATTTGTCTTATAAGAGAAATTCAGAGGCATGGATTTTAAAAAAATATATAATTTACCAGCTTTCCATTCCGACTTTGTCTTGGATCAGTAGGCAAAGAGCAGACATGGTGACTCCATCTTGGTTCTTGGTCAGGTACTTGCACACAGGTGCTGGGCCGTAGCTCCTCGCAACGTTACCGTCGGCAGGGATGGTGTCGAGGCGGTAAGTGAGGATATTGTAGCTGGCGAGGAGGCGAAGGATACGGTCGAGCATGACGGGCGCATCAGGGTTGGAGGTTTGGAGTTGGGAGGCTATCTCCACGGGGGAGAGGAACCTGCCGGCCGCGGCGATGATCTCCAGCACACCCAGCTCAATGGCTGCCTTGAGGGTCATGGGGAGGACGGAGGCGCTGACCAGCTGAAGCGCGTAGAGGTTGGCCTCCTCCTCCTCCTCCGGCGTGGTGGCGGAGAATGGGGTGACGATCTGGTTCTCCGACAACCCCATGGAAGGCTTGGTGGCGCGAGTGTGATGGCCGAGATCCTTTGTAGCGAAAGGAAAAGTAGTGTGCTTTAGTTGGATAAAGGGAAATGTTGTGCACAATATATAGTTGAGGAGGGCTGAGTTGGCGCTTGTTGATTGGAGGAGCACATACAAACGATGATGACCTTCTCACCTTGTAATCGACAAACCCGAAGTCACATCTCACCGAACTCAAACTCTTGGCCAGACCTCAGATGGACAAGCCAATAGGACGTGGCTCAACCCATAAATCCAAGTTCAGTCCCGTGAAGCAGAGGGTAGACTTTTTCTGAAAAACAGTTATTAATTTAATCTGAATTAATCAAATATGCATGAAGATTCAATAGCAAATTTTTTAGGTACGTATCGGCACTACTAGAAGTTAATTTGGTAGAAATCCCAAAATCGAAATTAATATGGGTTCATGAGTTAACTTTTTTTTCAATTTCTACGAATTACAGTAGATGTCCTATAATATTTGATATATTTATTTTTGTAATTTTGATTTCCAAAATCCAACTTCATCGATTATATTCTCTATTAATGTTCCACATATTTTTTAATTTTCGCTCAAATATGAGAGTATTTGTTATTTTATCTTTATGATAAAAATCTGATTCTTTTTAATGTGATTTAAGTTGCTTAAATATTGACGGACCTTTTACCATTGAGATAAATTAGCAAATGCCTTCGGATTTAAGCGATATTTGAAGAATATGTTGAACATTAGTCAAAGATATAATCCATAGGGTTAGATTTTAAAAATCAAAATTACAAAAAAACCAATTACTGCACTTCTGTTGTAATTCCCATTACAACGGAGAATATGTACCCGGGTGAACAACATATATAAAAAAAAGGAAAAACAATCCTCGACCACGATTTATTTACATTTCCAATATATATATATTAAGCAGTGTCGGTCTATTACTTTTTGCATCGAAAATTCCATTTACGTCCTTCCCGTCTCCCCTTATCATTCCAGAATTGCCCTTCTCTGTTTTAATAATGTCTGTCCCGTCCTGCTACGCTGTGATGAGCAGAGGCGCGAGGCCCTCCGGGTCGTCGAGCTCGAGAGGCGCTTCGGGGTCTTCGACGAGCTCATACAGAGGGCATCTAGGTTGGTCTCCGGTGAGGAGGGGGTGGGAGAAGGGGAAAGATCGAGTCTTAGCGCGGTTGGGCTGGTGGAGGCGAAGGGAACGGTTGGGACGGGGATGAAGGAGGAGAGGCGGGAGGAGAAGAGGGATCTCGAGAGGGAGGCTATCCGTGACGCTTCGCTGAAATCCGTGATCCCTCAAGGTACGTCTTGATATCGATTTCGTTTTTGGGCTTTAGAAATATTGGATTTGGGGGTTTCGGTGTCTTCGGGTTTTCTCTCTCTGGATTTTTACGATTTTGATCTTTGTTCAGAATTGAAGTGGGGAAAAATGGAGAAAAATCAAGATTATTAAGTAGACAATCGAATGAGCTGAATAGAGTGGTTGGAACTTTTTATTCCGGGTGTAGTTCTAATGCACATCTCGATGTTGATGTCCTTAGTGAGAAGTGTTTGATTGGACTTGATGTCTTCATTTTTTGGGTCGTTTGGATTTTTATTCTGAAATTTAATAGCACTTTGTTTTTTTGGCGGGTAGGTTTTCAATCTCGATTTTTTATGAGGATGAAGTGAGAGGCAGAGAGGGTGACAGCAAATGGGCGGGTGGCGTAGGGGACGCCGTAGACGAGGTTGAAGGAGGAGGGAGACGAGGACAAGAGGTGGGATATGCGGCGACAGGAAAGGTAGGAGACGATGAGGCGGAGGTCAACGTAGATTGGGGAGGAGATGCTTGACTTGAGCATCAAGCTTCCGAACATGACGGTCTCGATTTTGTGGATATCGAAAATTTTTGCTTATCTGTAGAAATTATTGGAAGATCTTCATTTAGTTCCCATCCTCGTCGGAGTTATTTTTAATTTTTTATTCTTTTGCTAATAACTCAGTTCACATACTCGAAGAGGCATCCTCGAGAGTGATTACATGAAGGGCTTAGAATAAGTGCGAGCATACAAAATAATTGACATGTAGTATGTCAAATGGTGGATTGATACCTCAGCAAATAATGGACAATCTTTTAGAAACAAACTCCAGATGATAAACACAGAAAACACCCAAGTTAAAGAGCGCTCACCTCCATTGTTGAGCTTATTGTTGCTCAACTTGGTCGACTTTACTCGAGACTCCTACGTTGGCAGCTTCTTTTTTTTCCTTTACCTGCTTAGTACAAAAGTATTGAATAATTTAAACACAAGATATTTGCTAAATAGAGAACTGTTAAATCACCACTTACTGCACATTATATGGACTTCTATCTAAAACCGGATTCAGTTTAATCGCCACTTATTGTCCATTACAGGGTTCTGTCTAAAATCGGATTGAGTTTCTATGCAAATATTCTTCCCATTACCTCAATTGAGCTTTTACAAAGAAAATATGTCCTTGATGATATCATCCATGGTTCATGGATTTGTAGTAATCCCTCCCAAATCTTTGAACACTTAACTTTGATGTACTTTTGCTTATTGTTTTCCCATGCATATATTATATTGTTGCTACATATGCTACCTGCCTTTTTTACAAGGTTTTTTAGGTTGTTTTGTCACAATTTACCTTGATGTTGTGATGTTCAAATCTAATGATATTATGCTAAATCAGACAACCTTAAATATCATTGAAGACTTTCACTGTTCTTTTGATTAAATATGCATAAATGGTGGCACGAGATTTTCTAAAGAATTGTCGAAGAGTGCTGGTTATTCGGATGAAAATGATGCATATGTTTCAAATCCACTTATGTAATTCACCCTTAAGATCTTACTCAAACCTTATTCTGACTTTCTACCCTTTCCAACATAAGTCCAATAACACTTAAGGCATCTAATGCTCATTAAATGGAGCATTGGGTTCCTCAAATGTTAAGATCATGTCGCTTAGTCTCTTTCTTATCATAAATTCTGCTCTTCTCTTTGTCCCCATCAAAAGAACATGCCCATAAATTGAATGTCTACTAAATTGGAGGTCTTCACAAAAGCATTCGACTAGAGAGGGTACTCCTTTTATCAACTACTCTTGGGTAAAAAAGTTGATAAAAATGTTCGTCAAGTGTAAAGCTAAAATGCATGGGGCTCGGAGTAGATACCAAAACACATGTCTACTCCACGAGATCCGTAAGCTATGTCTCTAGGAATTTAGCTTCTGTTAATACATAGCAGTGTGGAACACTTAAGCACACTCTTTCCAAGTAGTTTCCCTTGTATTTTAACTATGACCTCAGATAGTCCAAAAGCTTACTCTTAATTACCGTTATTATACTATATAAAGTTATTATCTTAAATATGCATGCATTATACAACCTATATGTAAAAAGATATTAAATACATTTACTTCATAATGGTTGTATGATAATGATGATAGAAGCCAAAAAACTTTATTATATATGATTACAAATAAAATCTTTGATAGAAGGTATCATTCAGGTTAAATATGTCAGAAATGATAAGGAAAATGATTGCGTTTCTAAAGAGGGTATAATTTAGAAATATAATTGATTATTTGAACATGTTAACTATATCACTTAGCATTTTTTACCCGTGCATTTTTCTACCCGTGCTTTTGCACGGGTTCCCTACTAGTATAACATGGGAAATGATTGTTTTTTATTTTTTGGTTTGCCTCTTCACCCGTTGCTTGCATCAAGCACTCAGACATCTGTTTTTTAAAAGCTATATTTTGGGAGACTTTATAATACAGTTAGAATGGTGGTTGCATGTTATTATTTGTTTTGGTAGTGTGTCCGTTATGATTCAAGAGACGTGAATCTGAATCAATTATAAGATATACGCGTAAGGTGCTTAAGTAGAAAAAGTGCTTTTCTCACTCTTGGATGGGGTTTCCCTTTAAATGTGGGATAGCACGGCATTTACTTTCAAAGAAATACAAATCTTCCTATTTTTTTCAACCCCAAGAAAAAGGACTGACATTAATTCCCCCGAATATACAAATACTAAAGACTGTCGAAGGTATGGTACTTGATTTGAGCTCTCAATTTGAACTTTGATTGCCAGAAAAATGAGCATATGGACTATAAATGTTGCTTATGTTGGTAGACAAAAATTATTTTTCATAGCTGGGCTCTCAATCCATCATTTTTTGCTTGGCAGAATCATGGAAATCCTACAAGCCACAAACCTGAGCTAGTGCTTAATAATTTCACCACTCGTCTTGGTCATCGAATTGGAAGGTAAGTGATGTAGGTCAAACACCATTGATTCCTCTAGAAAACATTTCATATTATCTGTTCAGTCTCTTTAGTTTGCATAGTGATTTCTAAGATTATCTTAGTGTTTCCCCACTAAAGTTACTTTAGAATCTGTTTAATTCCATCAGGTTAATACAATCTCTCTTTCCGCAAGATCCTTATTTCCGTGGTCGAAGAGTTGTCACTTTTCACAATCAACGAGACTTTATATTCTTCCGACATCACAGGTTCTTTTCGTTTTTGATTATTTTATTACTCACGGTGTCTTTCTTGATTTCTCTCATGGCTTATGTATTTTAGCGACTAAGTGTATTAAATGATTTTTGATGGGCTAAAATATTTCTTTCTAGTAATCTATTCGTGTAGGGTAGACTGTTGGGCATATAGACTATTAGAACTTATATGATCATTCCAAAATTTATTCTATACTGAACTGCAAATAGTGCTGCATTTTAAGGAAGGCACGCAAGAAACAAATTGCATATAGATATGCAAGAGCTAAATGGTGGAATCTTAAAAGGGAAGCATTCAACAACTAATTGTGTTTGAAATTGTTAACGAAGTTTAAAGCATGTTCTCTTCCTGACCAAATATCATGATTTTGGTCATTCGAAGACTATGAGATTACACTTTAAATTTGATTAGGCAATGATTTGAGAATTTGATAGTATGGATCTAGTACATGATTATATGTAAACTAAACATTTCTCCTCAAGTTGACCATGAATATTGTGCATATCGAATTTATCCACATTATTCTCAAAATTCAATTTTGATCAGCAACTTAGATCACTTGTCTTAATGTAATGAACTCATAATTAAAGTTTCAGAAAAAAATTCATTTTCTTATAAGATGCATATCCACTCACTAGTACAAGAACGTCCACTTACGGCTAGGGATGAGCATTGGGCTGGGCCAGCCCGGCCCAGCCCGAAGCCCAGCCCAAAAAGCCCGGCCCGGCCCAAGCCCAAACGAACATTGAGCCGGGCTTGGGCCTAATTTTTAGGCCCGAAATTCTTTGGGGTCGGGCTCGGGCTTGGCTTGGCCCAGCCCGACCCGGCCCACGAGCCCGATCCGAAGAGGGCCCGAACCCTTCCCATATCCTGCATGTATGGAAACTCTCACCTGTCATGCACACTCTATTTATGTATCCTATCTTCATACAATGTTTACAAATCAAGAAAGTCATGTGTGTGACATATGAGTTGATGATCATTGTATTTCATTTCAGAATGAATTTTTCTTAATTAGTCTGTCTTAGATTCTGGTGGTTGTTCTTGAATTTTTAGTGTTTATTTTTTCCATTAGAATATTTTCTATTATTTAACCTTTACCCAATACAAGCATTATGCTAATTTTTTTAACATGTAGTGCCTGGTGCACCTGTTCTTGTCTGTGTAAACTTGATTCACCCTTTTAAAGTATGTAATGAGAGATGTTTATGGTATATAACATTGAGTGGACTTGTATAAAATGAGAAATCATCTCCGGTAGAATGGAGTTTGAGTTGTTTCACAAGTATTGTGGCATATGTTTTAAACAATTTTAGCTCGTCTAACTTGAATTGAGATTGATTTTAAACACAAACTCAAAGTTAAGAATATATAATGGGTTAAGATGGGCCGACCCGACCCAAGCCCAGCCCATAGGAATTGGGCCGGGCCTGGGCTTGGGCCGAACCAAAAAAAAATTTTGCGGGCCTAGGCCCGGCCCAAGGCCCGAAGTTTTTAAGTGAGCTTGGGCCCTTCAGGGCCTGGCCCAACCCGACCCATGCTCATCCCTACTTACGGCACACCATCTTTGACCCTTTCTCAATAACCGTCGACCCTCGTTATTTACCTCAACTAGCAAATAAACCCGCGCTATGCAGCGGGGTGTTTTTTTAATAAAATTTTGTATTAATAGCATATTTATTGCACAAAATTAATACGCCAATAACTTAAAATAGGATCACACTATTTCTATGTTTTAGTTTGGACAAAAGCATTTAAACATCACAAATTGAAACTTTTAAGACTCCTCAAATATTCAGTTTATACTGAATATATTAGTCATTTATAACAAAACATTATTATAAAATTCAAGTAAATTAATTATTTTTTATATTTTGTATTGTGCAGCAATAAATTTACATTGTTAATGTTGAGTAATAATTTTAAAAGTGCTCTTATAATTATTCATTATTTACATATTTTAAACTTGAAATTTGTGTCGTATTTTCTTTAGGGAGTTCAATAATGAAATTTGGATTTTGAGATTTTATAAAGCTATATATAATATAAAATATGATACAATGATGCGTTCTTTAGTTTCCAGTGTACAACAATGGAAAAAAGATAGAACATGTAGTTTTCTCCCAGTTTATTATACATTGTAATAGCTCTTAATTTTCACAATTATTGTCTATATAAATTTTATAAATTTATTTCTAATTTGTGGAAGATTCTTGTTACGATAATATATAATTGATACAATATATTTTACCGAAATAACATGCTTAAAAAATCTTAAATACTAATTGATAGTTATAAACTAATAGCATATGTTATTATATCATTAATAATTATTGCTTCGTATGAATTTCATAATCTTTATTATTTACATAACAAAATCTGATAAAAGTTACCAATTCATCCATCCGAAATCATAAAAAAACACTATATATATTAAATATTTCTCTTATCTGGTGTTAAGTTGCATCACATACGTGATAATCTTTGTGATTAGATATGGTCCCTTTAAATTACCACATAACCTCTTCCATTTTGTTAGCTCTTACATCACAATCTCTGGACATGAACATATATGTAAATAGGGCAAATTTAGATAGGTCCTAGTATAATTACAAAGATTTTAGGGCATATTGTGTAATTGTACATAATTTTAGATATTGAAACCTAAAAATCATTTAATACATTAAGATTACATGACACACGTTAAATTTCTAGATGCAGTTAATGGAAAACTACCTTTACAAAGCGGAATCTAATTGCAATGTACCAACTTGTCTATAATATTACTAACTCTTTAATAAGCATGATATGATTAATTCATGAGACACAAATTGTCTAGGAACACAACTAATACAAATATTTTCAGTAACTAAAGAATACTAATATTTCCATACATGATACAACTTATCAAATAATTAGAAGTTTTGTAATTTTAAACAATATGAGCGGCTCCCTTGTATAAAATTTCGATTGATTAATGCATTAATAAATCGAGAATTTAGATAAGATACTTTGTTTTTCTCGACAGTGTTACTTATCATTAGTGTTACTTATCATTAATTAAAGGTAAATATACAGAAGTATAGATAATATTATCTAACATATTCAGATAACCGTTGTTATATGTTTCGTCGCTAGCAATATAACAATGAATATTATATTGCAAATTTTCAAATCAAAGATAATTTTACAATGAATAATATCTATTGATAAAATATTAGTAAACTATATAAAAATAAATATTCAAAATTTTTATTGTGATATATTTTAATATGGGAAAAATGGTGCTGCCCCCTAGGGGTAGCCAACATGGCTGCCCCCACCCCATTTTTCGCAAAATTTTTTTATCTTTTTGAAAAAATATCACCATGTATATTCATCCCTATATCCCTCCTATACGTCATTCGAATTTCGTCTGAAACAGAGACTCCTACGACCTCTATCTAGACATCATTTTTTTAACGGTCGCAGGATTTTTTAAATTGACCCTGTCTGGATGGAGGCCGTAGGAGTCTCTGTTTCTGATGAAATTCAAATGACGTATAGGCGGGATATAGAGATGAATATACATGGTAATATTTTTTCAAAAAAATAAAAAATTGCAAAAAATAGGGTGGGGCAGCCATGTTGGCTACCCCTAGGGGGCAGCCCCATCAACCCCTTTTAATATTCCTAAAGGGAATATATGTGCATATTTCTAAATAAAAACATTTTAAGCACATATCTTTATATCCTTTAATCGTGAATTATAATCCTATTAATTTTAAAAGTGCAACTACATTTAATGCTGTAGCCATTAGATTTGAAATCCTCATTTAGAAAAAAATGGGAGGGAGAATAATGGGAAGATACTCTTAAGAGGACAATGGAAATTTTTATACTTATTTAATTGTGAAAAAAAAGAGACGTGTAATGTGTGTGTGAGAGAAGGCGTCCAAAAATAGAGATGTGAGGAGAGAGGGAAGAAGTGCGAGAGTTAGTGTGTGAAAGGAAAAAAGAGAGGCGTGTGTAAAATGGTATGAATGCCACGTGGAGAGAATAGGATGAATGTTGGAATGGACCCAGCTTTAGTTATAACTAGGATGTTACCCGCGCTTCGCGGCGAAAGAGAGCCATGATGATTCGATGTAAATTGAAATATTTGATTGCGGTGCCTACTTAAACAAAAAATGATTGTAATAAAAGGAGAGTAATGGGAATAAACCCATTATTCAAAGGTCAATTCCTCATTACTATAATTTTAATTTTAAAATTTTATAAAAATATCTATATCTAAATAATAATTATTTGTTAAGTATTTATGTGAATATAAACATTCTATCCGTAGATATTTAAACATAAATAAATATTTAAACATAAAAAATATAACCTAGATACTTAAACGTAAAAAAATTATATTACGAAGATCAAAGGCATAAGAATATTTGTTCTATGCTTTTGTTCCATATGTTTAAATATGTGAATAGAATTATACTGTCATGAAACCTAAACAAACTAATATAATTATAGGACTATTTGTAATGGTACAAATATTGATTTAGAAAGTTGTTCTTCTTCAGATACCGCTTTTTACAACCTTATTACTAAGAAACCTTGAGTCATGTGGTTCACTTCCTTTGTATGCTCTTGAATTGTGGGCTTTATTTGGCATATAGGCTTCATTTTCTTGAGGCTTAATTTGCTGTCAGGATTTGAGTTTCTCTTGATAGTATAGAATAACTAAAGTAATAACATTATTTTTAGATGCAAAGGACAATAACTATATTTATGTCTGTATTTAGAACAGAAATAGAAGGAAACATACATCATCAATTTTTAATGATAAAATTGAAAGTCTGCACATTGATTTCTTAAGAAGTTTCTAAATTGATAGAATATGTGAACCTACTAATCTGCAATTTAATTTCTTCTAAAACATCCTAAATTGCCACTACGTTTCAAGATTTTCATATTTTCATTGATAGAATGTACATTTGTTATGAAGTACTATCAAACACACATGCTCTGACATCAAAGAAAGATATCAGCATGCATAATCATTTCAATATCAAAGAATAAAAAAAATCAGAAATGTTAGAAGAGAAACAAATCTTCAGAGAACCCTGATGACACATTGGGAACCTCGAACAAAGACGGATACTCCCAAGCAATAGAGAAATGGGGAGAATTGTGGGCATGGAATTTTGAAAAATAATTTTTTGAATTGTTTTTTATTATTAAAAATAGATACATTTTTGTTTTTCAAAACTGATTTAATATAGTATAAGTTAGATTACAAAGTATTTATGAGTATTCTTGTTTTGTTTTTGATATATGTATTATATTTAATATCGAATATATTGAAATTTATTTACAGTAATGTATAGGGGACTCGAAGTCATAAAATGAAACTATAAGTATAAGAGAGCAATAAAGGAAAAGCAGCCGGGTGCGCTCTGACGATCACGTTACAGACCATGTGAGTTGCTTCGACATGCAATTGTACATAGTATCAAAACATTTCAAGTCCGAGCTTGTAGTTGACCACCAACACGTAAACATCATGATTCCACTATAATCGGACCTATAAACAAATGTTGAAATGTTTGAGGATATTGCAAAATTCTTGATGTTGCAAGATGTGACTAAAGCGGTTGTCAACTCTAATTAGGCGACGGATAATATTAGGTGGTTCATCTTCGATAATGTGGCGTGGCGTAATGCATCATATTACAAATGCATATCCAGCCGTTGTGATTGTGGATCGATTTAATGGTAATGAAGCTCTTCAGTCGGATGATTGCTTAACATTTCAGACTCGAGCATGTTCTTCCCCAATACTTTGCATCTCCAGACGACACTTTTATCATGAATCTCTTTCGGTATTCTATCGATGGCTCAAGTTGTGACGACGAAAGTTATTCATTTCCATATTTTCTCTCTGATATCAAAAGAAATTGACGATGATATATCTCCAAACCATGCTATTTGATCATCAACGAATGGTTCACAATATACAAATATGCAAAATTGACATCTAGATGATCCAAAGAGGAGATGAAAGCTATCATCTATCTTTACATTGAAGGCAATTCTGACTTCTATCTTCATCAATAGGAGTGCTCCGGGTGATGGTGCTTTAGAGCCATCATGGGCTTCGAGTGATTATTGTGATGCCATTTGCTCTATAGGTGATGATGTTGCTTATGTACGCTCTAGAAAAAAGAATCGCTCCTTCTCGATCTTAAGATTCTCTAGTTGTGGATATCAGATCTCCAGCAACTCACAATATGATGTTACTCAATGATGCTCAGATGGTGGATCTCCCACAGTGTTCGATTTTAGGTTGCGCGGATTGGAGGTATTGTGATGCTTGACGGGACAGAAGCTATTCTCTAGGCGATTCCAGATCTTCAGATATTATTCGATCAAATCTTACGGTGGTAGCTTCAATATTTGATGGTGTTTCGGCTCCACGTTCTATCATTTGCTTCTTCTCCTCAATCTCATGTGATGGTTTTTTGCAAGATCTTCGGCAATTGTGGTGAAATTCTAATTTTCAACTCCTTGTGTTTTGCCTTCAGATGAAGCGGTGGAGATTGATGATGATGCTCTTATTGTGTGTCTCCTCTAGGTGAATGTGTCATATATATGGTGCGATTAGATCTATGTAGTGGAAGTCGATTATGATGCTCCTCGATCTGATAAAACGGACGGGATGGTGAGGCGATCATGATCAAAATAAAATCAGAGAGAGAGAGAGAGAAAATGGAGAGAGAAATATGTATCAGAAAAAAGATGGAGACAGCAGTAGAGGAAATACATGAGGGGAGAGCAGGGAGAAGGACACATGTCCCATTCAGAGGAGTAGAGGGGAGGGACGTGAAGAAGACAATTAAAAAAGGCCGCATTCAGAAAAAAGACCAAACATGTGTGTATACATGTTTTGAAGTTTGCACTATCATAGATATGGTGAAGTATTGAGCTCGACCCGACCCAATCCGGAAAAGCTTGGCTCGGGCCCATCAAATTTCTTTGAGCCTTGGGCCGGGTCAAGACCTACATTTTTTGTGAAATCTAGGACCTGGACCTGCCCCAAGGTCCACAGGCTCGGGCCCGGGTTCGGGCAAGGTTCAGCTTTTCATTACGTTGGACATTTGAGAAGTGTGATGACAAATTTGATTAATTACATATGATCAGTAATTTGATTTCAATGCATTGTATTATGCGTACATGGTGCACTCATTTTATGTTAAAAAATATATGTTTATACGAGGCGTATCTAAGTAAATTAATGATGATTATTTATAACCTGTACGGGATTAGTTATCCCTGGATAATATATTGATCATGCACACGAAGTGAAAATACTCGATTGCAAACAATACTAAATGTTAAACCAAAATCCAAAATATCCAAAAATAATTATACAATTATTCAATCGAAACCTGTACAATTATTCAATCGAAATGCAGGTGATTGAAGTAATACACATATACGAATTTATTAGTGCAAATCATATCAATATAAATATATTATAATACACGCAACATGATACGAGAAGGGGTGTGTATGATGTAAAATTGCAATGAGGGCATTCTGGCAGGCACGGGTATGCTGTATGCTGAACAAATGTGAGTGAGAACGGGTCGGGTTGGGCTAAATCGGGCTAGTATGCTGTATGGGTTCAGGTTGGGTCCTTCCCAAATTTGATATTTCTGAAATATGACAGAGTCCAACCCACATATACATCGAGTAAGGATCGAGTCCGGATTTTTGTGAGTCATGTCATAATCGGGTCAATGCTCCACCTTAATCATAGATACATTTACCATTATAAAATAACAAAACTCCGTAACTTGTGGAGGTAAATAGTAAATCGGGTCTTCCGATGCCGTTAACCTCATATCAAAGGAAGCCCCAGCAACGTCACGGCATCGAAATTTCACCCTAGTTTCAGGAAACCGCACTTTTCAACTCTCCATGAGGTAAAAATCCATGTGAAACCCCGATGGCAAAAAGGTAAAAACAACCAATTCAACTCAGACCCATCAGCTCACCTGCTCCTCTGTCCAGTCCTGTCTTGTCGTCTGCACTTAAAAGACTTAAAAAAAGGGAGGGGATGACATGGAAGCCCGAATTCCCCACTCACATGATTATATTATTTTTAATCTAAGGAAGAAAGTCGGTGCAAATGCAATGCAAACCCCCCGTGTCAGCCGTGACCTACTTCCTTTTTCAGTAGAAAAACAAAGATCATACACTGACCCACGTGTCAGCAGACCGAAAAACTTACTTTTCTTCTTTGGCGGGTTACAGATATAAAAGCAAAAGTATGACATGGATACATGAGGAAATAAATAAATATAGTGGGTTACAGATATAAAAGTATAATTATGCCATGGATATATGCGGAAAGAAATAAATATAGTGGTATAAATTGAACGATGAACATGAGTGAATTCAAATGGAAAATTGAATGTACCGCAAATGCCTTTGGTAATTAACTAATGCATAGCTAGCAATGTTGATATTGAGTAATTAAAAAAAACTATTACATTTACCAAATGTGAATCATCACACATAACAGCTTAGAATAGTTGATTTCGAATTCAAGCTTAAATCAAGATAAAGTGGCAAATGTTCTTACGTCTATCATTGTTCCTAATTAGTTAAAGCTCCAGATGAAAAAGCTCTAGACAAATACACACAATAGAGATTAATACATACAATAAATGAGCTTATTAAATACGCATATTGAAATGAGGAGAATAAATTAACTAACGTACAATATATTACTTGAGAATGATGGAGAAATCCCAAACTAATACATACAAAATAGAATGGTTGATATATATATATACAGGGTAAAATGGTTGATATATATTAGCTCCCCCTAGGGGGCATACACATTTTACCCATATATATATATATACATATATATATATAATATGAGTTCATTATATGCACATTTCAAAATGCAAAGAATAAAATATCTGAAATGCAATATATCACTCTAGTATTGTATTGCAAGCTTTTTCTAATAAAGAATATCTTGATAAAAAATAAAGAAATCAAAGAGATACCTAGTTAGTATATGGTATGATTAAATAACTCGGCATCATTAGAATAAGTGAAATAAACATTTTATATTTATTTCCAAATGACAGAAAATCACTTGTCCACTGAGTATCACTCCACATGCATGAATAACGTGTGTGGATTAGTTGTATTCCTGAAGAGAAGAGTGAGAATCAGATGTCTTGCTGAGAAGGAAAAGGAAATGCCAAAAGCGGCAATTGCTAGAAGTCAAAGAAAATGCATAGCCACGTGCCCATGCCTTGCCGAATACATACCACCGAATTCAAAAAAAAATCGTGTGTAACCGAGTTGGGGGAGAAATAAAGACTCTAGGGAGAGCCGCGTGTCTTCACACGGGTGAAAAACCCGGAATTAGCAAGATTTATAGAGATAGATGTGAGGTCAGAGAAAAGATGGGATGAAGCAGGGAAACGGAGGCCAGAGACATGACCACGTGTCAGAAAAATAGCAAAAAACCCAACTTTAAAGTAGTTACTAGTGGTTATACCCGCGCTTCGCAGCGGAGGGAAAAAAGCCAATAATATTTAGCAATCTGATATTATATAAATAAGGTTAAATGGGGTTGTCCCGTAGTGGAGGAGCTAATTTGGTTCCTCCCGTCACATTTTTCTCATTTATTTATTTTTTTCGAAAATTTCTTCCATGGAATTTTACCACTATATCCCTATATTATGTCGTTCAAATTTCGTGTGAAACACACCCTTTCGGCCTCCACCCAGACAGTCATTTTTAACGGTAACAGAATTACTAAAATCGACCCCATTTGGATGGAGACTGTAGGAATCTCTGTTTCACACGAAATTTAAATGGCATAATATAGGGATATAGTGATGAAATTACATGGAATCAATTTTCAAAAAAATAAAAAATGATAAAAATAAGACGGAGAAATCAAGTTACTTCCCCCTCGAGACAACCACATTTAACCCATATAAATAACATAATATTTATATTCTTCTTTCAATTGATACAAATAGACAGAATGTTACACTGAAATTCTATTATAATCATACTATTGATAATATTAGGAATATATTATTAAAATTTGGTATGACCATCTTGTTTTAGCTAAAAACTACAACCACAACAAACATAAGCGGAAAAAAACATAGATACATTCTATATTCTATAACCACCACTAATATTTTGGTGATGACAATGCATTCGTGTAGCACTTCTCACCATTGTTGATTACATTGGCTACGATCATGAGCTTTATTGGCAGTTTTTATGCCACCAAAAGCCTAAAACAAAACTATAAAAAAGAGCCTATGCAAGGTCTCTCTTATTTCCTCCCTTCTCCTCCAATCTGGACTCATGACACTACTTCTCAAACAACGCAGGTGGTGGGTACTCCCTTTAGACCCCTCAACTACTCACAATGTTACCAATGAAGACATGTCGAGATGGTACATCACCTTATTTTTCACCAATTTATGGAAAAGGCTCACAACAATTCATGGAATTTCTCTAAATCGAACCGAAGACTAATATAAAACCTTATTGCAATGGTAAGATCCGGTCAAACTATAAAATCAAACTGGTTCAATTGTATGATGACATCTCGACCTTTAAAATTAAATTAAACTGAATCAGTGAGGGAAATGTGGTCGAATCAGCTGATCAAATCAAAATAAATTAAAGTATGTATAAAAATACATACTCAAATATACTTAAAATGTAGTTAAAATACATAGTAGATGTATATTTCTTAATGTTATATAAATCATTTTTTAATATATATTTTCAGAAGTTATACATATGATTCTATTTAATTCAATTTTAAATAAAATACTTTATAGAATAATAATAATATTTTATAGTCAATTGAATCATGGTCTAATCAAAATTTGGACTATTTCGATTGAACTGTTAGAATCGGTTGACTATATCGTTCCAAGTCAATTTCATCGATCCAACTCGTGCAACTGATTGTTCCAATCTGATTTTCAGAACATTGATCAGTGGCCTAAATCAAGAGCAACTTATCTACATAGGGACTTTTATAAATGGGCGTGAATACATTCCAACCTCATATCCAAATAATTACTTTGGCAACCTTGTGATATGGGCCTCCCCGACGTTCAAGACATGAGAGCTTCTAAAACTGAGCTATGCTCATGATCTTCATACGATAGTAAAAATTATCGTATATTTCAAATCGTTCATTCACTGTAGGGAGATAATGAGGACAAAGGGAGGGAGGACATTGTTATCCAAGAAGTGACGGGGAACATGATCTGCCACGATCTAGAAGCCGATAGATGGTTTAGTTCGACTTTCATGTAGGGATGAAAATGGATCGGATACGGATCAGATATTATTTCCATATCCATATTCGTTTCATCTCTATCAAATACGAAAACATATACATATATGATTCGGATATGCATAAGCACACAATTTTCTTAAAAATACGGAAACGAATTTAAATCATATATTTATCGTATCCGAATACGGATCGAATATATAGCGGACTCTAATACGGATCGAATAAGGAGTTAATCTAAATACGAATCAAATAAAAAGTGAAATCCAAATATGGATCCAATAAACATGGAATCCGAATATGGATCGAATGATTACATACGAATTGACTTTTTTTATCAAAGTTCATGATGATTTTAAAAAAATGGTAATGAAAGATAAGTTGCATCATGACAAAAGAGAGAATCAAGGTGTCATGCGTTCTTGACTGAAAGCAAAAAGAGAGATAGAGTTTCGTAACTTTTGTCCATGCCCATCGACAAACAAATGGAAGTTTATTAATATCATTAATATATTGTATTTTCACTAAAAGAACTGCTAATGATGTTTTTTTTTCAAAATCCGTCACTAAGTTAGCCGTTGTTAAATATATGATGATGATATTATCCGTTGTGAAATGACTTTTCGTACTCGAAATTAGTGACAAATGTCATATATGTCGCTATATCATTAGCAACGGCTCATATAGAGATGCTTATTCGTTGCTATTTTTTAAACTTAGAATTAATCGTCATTAGATTCTTAACTAAAAAATAACGACGATTAGTTGATATTTTGAAAAATAACAACGGATAAGCATCGTTATATGGACTGTTGCTAATGATATAACGACATATATGATATTCGTTGCTAATTTTGAGTAAGAAAACTCATTTTGCAACGAATAATATCGTCATTATATATTTAATAACGATTAATTTAGTTACAGATTTTGAAAAAGCATCACTATAACTCAATTTTGTTGTTGTGTTTATAATGTATAATACTAATATAATAATACATGGTTGTGGCTTGTATTATATTAACTAATATATAATAATATTAAATAATGAATTTGGGTATCCGGATCCAGATTCGAATATCCAAGCCATATCTGTATTCATATCCGAAAATTTTTTACAACCCATATCTATATTCGTGCCGTATTCGATTAATATTCAGATATGGATATTTGTATCTGATAATTTTCCAAATACGGTAAACGTATATTATGACATATCCGTATCCGTTTTCATCTCTACTTCCAAGCCATCGACATTGACGGACCTCCTACATCTGTGATGTCGTCTTATAAGGATATACTAATATTGGTGTTACCATTTTGTACCAAGAAGGTAAAATATGCACAGTTCGTGTTGAGTTATTTACTTCTACTTTTCTATCTTAGTAAAATCAATCATATCTAGAGTGATATCAAATAAATAGACAACAAAATTTCAAATAGATGATAGCGGAGATTGAAAAATTAGGTAAATCATCAAATGGGTGTATGGAATTAAAATAAGGATCAAACTGGGGATCTAACACCCCGACTTACTCCAATTAATAGAAATTTAATACTACTTGGTAATTCTAAGGAAATAATAATTTTTAATATAGATAAGCTTGAAGAATAATGACTTGCTCTTGGTTGTATGGAGATAAAGAAGTAAGATATTAGATGGGGGAGAAGAAAGAAAGAGGAGATTAGGACGCATGTCCTATGAAAGGTGACATAGAGATGGATTGAGAGATAGGGAGGGGCTGATGAGGAAAGAAGGGAAGGACAATTGACAACTGTCATCCGGGAAAATGTGCCCAGCAATGGTGAGAGATTGAGGGTTTACGTAGAGAGAGAGAGATCAGACGAATTGGGCGTGACAACTGACAGCGTGCGGGAGATGCGAGAATGTGAGGAGAGATCAGGGAGAGAGCCATGTGTCGGAGAGGAAGAGCTGAAAGGGAAAGGGAGGGACTAGATTGACGGGGAAGAGACAAGCTCAGTAAAATTAAAGTATATAAAGTGTGAACATTTTCTATTTGTTGGAACAATACATCAGGGAACATTTGTATTGGTATTTTATCTTAACAATAATAACTTAGATAATTTAGAATCAAAATTCTTAAATTATACAATTTAAAATTTTTATCTCACTATAGAAGAGGAAAACATAACATTAAATTGTGAAACACCAAACTATAGAAATAGGAGATGAGAAAAAAGGATCTTTTTTCTTCAATGGGAAAAAACTGTGAAATTGTAAGTGAAAAGAAATGTATATAAGGACTCCAAGTTGATGTTATTGTAGCAAGTAGAAAGAATTTTCTGAGTAGTTATAATATTTCACCTACCGTACATAACCGAAAGTAAATAAGGAAGCTAATTAATGGAAATTCAAGCTACTGATATGTCACCATGAATTTTTACACAGTTTGAAAATAACAACTTATTTTGAAAGCATTGTAGAAAAATCGTGTGAGGGAAATCTCAAACATATACCTTAGACAGTTTTAAAAGCATAATTATTAAGTCTCACACTTTTCTGAAATTTCACTTAAAATAGTGGAGGAAAAAATAGTAGTCAATTTAGGCACTCTAAATTATAGAAAAAACACATGAAATTAAAATATAGGACTTTTTTATTTTCATTGTAAAAAATTATAAAATTGCAAGTGAAAATAAAAGTATCAAATAACATATAAGAGATAAAATTATAGCAGTAAGTGGAAAGAACTTCTTGAGTAGTAATAATATTTCACCTCATAACGACCAATTTTTTAGATAGCTTTCAATTATATTTGAGATATATATGTTTATGTAATTTGAATACTCTGCTTGATATAATCTCTCTTGTGATATTTGATAGTAACTTTGATATCAATATTATTGATATTCTTTAAAAGATCATATAATTGCTTATCTGTTCCAATGACCCCTTTCTGCAGATACTCTTGGAGTTCTCTCTACATGCATCTCGAGGTGAAGTCTCAAGTTGTGCTGCAGCTAAGCTCATATGCAGTTGTGGATTTGGTGTTTGATCTAAAGTTGTGACTTTGGTGTGTGCTCCAAAGTTGTAAGCTACTCAACTTGTAACCGATTGAGATATTCGTGCATCCGAAACATAAATCCTGATCTCCTAGGGTTTCGGATCATATCCAAGACCTCAACAAAGGTTCTGATACCACCTAAAGGATAAGGAAATATCCTTAAGCGTATTACGGAAGCATGAAGATCGCATCATATGAAAGTAATTATTAGTAAAATGTCATTTTAACCAGTGAAACTCTTATTGCTTGCCCATAAGTATACACGTAAAGTTGAGAGAATCTAGGATCAAAAATAGGAATTACATGTAATCAACTAAACAAAACATAAATGAATGACTAATGCAAAGGGAATATATAATTATTAGAATATCATGTGAAGATCAAATGTACAAAAAATCTTATAGTACACCTGAGAGTAGTTAAATCACTTCCTTGAAAATTCACTAAGATTGTTTAAGTTGCTAAGAGATATAGGATTGAAAATAGGAAATTATAACTAATCTATTAATAAAAACATAAAATAATGACTAATATCGATTGTGAACACTACTAATAACATGCAGTTTGGACATAACTATAAAATCAAAATAAATTAAATTAATGGACATCACCTTCAAGTGCTAATACCATCATTTGTTTCTCCATGAGATGTTGTGATGCCTGCAAAGACTTACGACTTCGAGATCTTGTACTTGGAGACTGTGAAGAGAAAAACATCAATCGACTTCTTATTCAACAAAAGAATACAACCAAATTGAAATTAATGATAAAAAATCAATGCCTCTCTACTCCCATGGGTGGAGACAAAATATTTATGGCTAAAGATCTTCTCTGTGTTATTCATCTTTTTCGTTGGAATTAGATCTCCCTTAAGCACGTACATATCACACATCATCTTTTTAAACAAACAAATTACTTCTAAGAAGAATGGAAATCCGACAATAATGATTACATTATTAGAATGAGAATCTTTCTCCTGAACGGATCTTTCAAAATCTCATGCAGACTAACATACCCACAAAAAATCAAAGTTTAAAACAAAAACAAAAAGACCCAAGAATAGGAGATGGGAATGGCACACTAAGGATGACTTTGATGTCCTTGATGGAGGCTTGACCAATAGTTCCACTGGGGGATTCTTGGGGTCAGACAGAGATTCTGGCATTGTGTGCGGAGCGAGTAGAAAGGAGTTCAATTTATTCTTCTCCTTTAGGTTTAAGAATGTCTAGGTTACATAAGCAACATAACGAATATCATATCAGCATTATCGTCATCCATTATAAAAAAAATTGGCAACATATGACATTCACATCAACATATATGCGCAAAGAGATAGAAAGACTTGTCTATGCACACCAATTACATCATAGAGGCCTCTATATCTTCTAGTCCTTCGCAAGATTCAACGGAAAATACAGCTCGTTTCTAATTGGATTTTTCAGTATCTTTTTAGCCTTTAATAAGATTATTTGTGTAAAGTAATAAGTTGGAAAGAACATGAAAATAATTTTAATTTGAAAAATACCACTCCATAACCAAAACAATTCCATAATTATGGAAACCATTACTAAAGCTAGGGTCATCACATCCAACAAAATGAAGTGTAAGGAATAATGTAATCTAAATTGTGATGTCGAATCGATACTGAACAAAATCAATAAAACTGACCTGCTACGCAGGGCGCAAATGAACATCTTTAGAGAGTATCACACATACTTGGCATTTGATTGCGATCTTCCGTAATGGATAAATATGATATCCCTCCATCAATTTTAGTTATGAAAACCAATTAGGGGCACTTTCCTATACTATATGCTAGAGAAGTTAATATTCGATTTCGTCATAAATGGATTCCCATTTATAAACGTCAATTCCCTTTTTAATTTCTATAGACATGACATGTAACTATACTATATACAACCACTGGGATTATAGATGAGAAATTAATATATTATAGATATTGTTAATCAGATATATAGTCATAAAATCAACCTACTTGAATAAAGGAAAATGGAGAAGTCTCACTTCGTCCAACATACTTGAGTTGTTTCAAAACGAAAGCATTTAATCATAAAAATAGCTGGAACATCTTATTACATACTTTGTTTAGAGAGAGAGGAAAAAGGCAATTATTGTAAACATAGGAGAAAGGTGACACTTACATGTGAATTTTTTTTAGAAATAGGTAGCCTTGGAGTAGCAAGACCAACCAACCATAGCACACATGAGAAGGAGGAGATGATCTTCGCGCAGAAGAGTGACATCAAAACGGTAACCAAGGTGATAATGTTCGGAAGATTGTGCACATGGAATAAGAAGTTAATATATTTGACTATGGTACGTGAATAAATATGCAACTCTTGCTCCGAAGCAGAAGATGATGAACACACAGACTCTACATTTCCCATTCCGACGCAAATATGAAATACTTGTTAACACGAATAAAAGTTAAGATGATAAGCAAATCAATATATATTTGACAGTACCTCTAGATCCACGTTTGACCATCATTTGTTGTGCAATTTCTCCCATTTCTTGTGCATCTCAATACTTTCATGGGTTTCCAATAATTGCACGTATGCTGTTGCTTTATGTCAGCCGAATCAAACAAAGATGGAGGTAATACCTTGGTTGGGATTAAACGGGTTAGAAAAAAGCTCCAGAAATATAGGTATTAGTTCACTCCATACCATCGACATAAAAAAATCTAAAAAAACATGCCAATCTCTATATCAATGATTCGGACAAACATGCAAATAACAAAAATGCATTTGTTGATATATAGATATGTCCGTAAAAGTATCAGGACCTTATTTAGAGTTATGCATATTTAAACATGTACACTGCTTCCGTTGTTCAACAACCAACAGAACCTCCCATATACTCCTCCTCTCCCCCATCTCATATTGATCCTCCCCCAATCTTCTTCCATTGCTGCCTTTTGCTTCCCACATATATATAGACACAATGCTTCTTTGTGCAAGGCCTTAAAAGTCGGATTTCGGTTTCGTTTCGGTGAGGGACCGAAACGAAATTTCGGCCGAATTTCGGTCGAAATTCGACCGAAATTTCGGTCATTTCGGTGGGTTTTTGAACTAGACCCCCCAAAATTTCGACCGATATAGCCATTTCGGCCGAATTTCGGTCACCTACCGAAACCGAAATTCGACCGAAATTCGGCCGAATTTCGGCGAAATTTAAGGCCATGCTTTGATGTCATGTAAAATTTGTCTTTAGTAAAACATTCGTCAATTTATTAGACCACATCAAATAAGTTATTCATGAAAAATAACATTGTATTGTAATGCTTCCTCTATGACGGATATGCTGTTTTGTATTTTGGATCATAGTGGCATTTTCAAAGACAAATGCTCCTATGATCTAAAATACCAACCTGATCTGCATCATTTATCTTAAAAATCCTACTCTATCTAGGATACAAAACTTGTATGCATACATTACGTTATACATACACATGCCTACCTGTATTTTCCAGTACAACCATTTCATCAAACACCTTACGGACACCATGGAAAAGTCATCCATTTTTCCACGAGTCTTATTCATTCAACGATCTATAGTTCTAACTGCAGAGACACGATGTGAGCATCAAGCTGTGGATAAAGCAGCATTAGAACTGATGGCGGGCGGATGTAAGCTGGAGAGGGCTCCAAGAGAGAAACTTTGGAATACGATCGGATCGTGGTGGGGAGGGGTAGGAAGAAAAGAAGGAGGATGAGTAGGAATAGGAGGAGCAGGGGTATACCTGGGAAGACGGATGTCACCGGGTGTTTTATTGTACTCTTGCACACCGCCCTTCACCTCAAAAGTTCCTAGCAAACCGAAACCCTCCGCCGCCGCTTGCAACTCTTGGCCTCCACGATGGCAACAATGAAGCATGTGCCGGTCTCGACAGACCTGTCATCTTGCTACGTACGGAGGGGAAGGACTTTAAGATGGAGAAAGCAAAGAGGTTGTGCACAAAATGTGGGGGAGAGTTTTTAATAGGGGATAATGAACTCCTCTCGCTGTGAGTAGAGACATAGAGAGTGTGCCCTCACCACTATTGCTGAGCTCCTCTCGACAGGTGGAAGATGACGTGTAGAACGTGTCTTACTGCTATCGCATGTGAACGACACCTATGACAGAAAGGAGGAGAGAGGGAGGTGTGAGAAAGGGCGTGCGGGAAGAGCGCAATAGGAGAGGCTCGATTGTGAAATAGGAAACGGAGAATCAGTCCGTGTGTCAGCATAACCTTGAAAAACCCAGTTTTAATGAAGGTATATAAATTATAGATGGTTCCGCAGACATACAGCCGCAGATGGCTGCCTACATTGGCGATAGTTTCATAACGGCTACCGATTGCTGAACACCATCGTGGATCTATATTGTTCGCCGAAGGTTATAGGAACCATCGAGGTAAACTTAATCTCAACGATTAACTTCCCGTAACAAGAGTCTTCCAGATACAAGTAAGTCCTGTATGTTGCCGGTCGAGATTTTTTGTGAAGCCTGTCTACTTGTCCCGGACGGTTTGGCAGTTACTTGAACCGATGGGGCTAAACCTTAACTCGTAAGGAAGATGTTGTATCTAAAATGGTTATATACAACCAATAGGGCTAACCCACAACCGAAGACAATGAGAACAACAATGCATTATTAGTCATAGAGTAAAGATGCGATATAACTACACTATCCGAGGAATTAAAATATGTCACCATTATCTGACGAATTGTGTTTTTCGAGAACACTAGCTAAGCACTTGCCACGAGTAGACTATTAATCGAGGGTCGGAAGGAAGGGTGCAACCAAGCACAGACCTAGACGAAACCTTAAAAATGGAGGAGGGAGGAGTTATGCAACTCTATGTTACTATATTGCAGTAACAAATGTAAAACATAGCACAATACCTTTTGTGGCGATGGAGTCCAAAGGTTAGAAGAGAGGGGGTGCAATCGGTGCCCTGATGGAACCGTAGAAGTACGGGAGGAGGAGAGAAATCAGAACGAAGGAGAAGGAATGGTGGTGCGAAAAAGAAAAGGGAGAGAAATCATAGGGATGTAAATTCTATAGATGAGTAGAGAGAATGGAAAGCATACACATGTGATAGGAAAATGACGATCCATAAAAAGACCTAATTAAACTAGTCGAATTATTGTAGTAGAACAATCAGTATCAATCAAAAATAAACCATACGAATAAATTATCAATCAATCAAACAAGTGCAATTTTATGTATTTTTAACCTGACCAAGCTTCATAGTTGACTCAAGAAGGCAAAGGAATAATTTATGGTTCAAATCAGATCAATTAATGTACGATTAAAGAGGATTTTTGGGTATTTTTCATGTGATATGAATGCAAATGCAAAAATGTGAATGAATTAAATTCTTAAGAAAAATAAGCAACTTAGCCTAATTATTTTTTAATTTAAAATTAGATCAAATTAGGAAAGTGTTATTTTTCATGTAAACTTAATTCCATCATGCATGCAAATTTTTTTTTTGGAATTTTTTATTTTAAAATGCAACGATGAAAAATGAATGATTTTAATAGGTTTGATTCAATTTTGTGAACAAAAATATGCAAAAATTATGAAACTTGGGAAGAAAATCAAATATGATGAAATGAACATACTGTAGTTTTTAGATTTTTTTTGATGGTATCTCATTTTATAATTTTTTTACTGAAAGGGAGTTAAACTGAGTACTTAATTCTTAATAAATCCACAATGAAAAATCACGCCAAACTAAAATTATCTCAAAAAGATATTTTAATATTAATTTGGAGAGAAATGAGGACCAAATTATTTCACTCAACAATTAATTTATGTGGGAAAATATTATGTGGGAATCAAATTAAAAATCAATTACAAATTCCATTTAACAATTTATTTCAAGAACATTACACCTTCTTTATCATGAAATCTGGGTAGAAGTTTGAGCACAAGAAAACACATAATATCTAATTTTTGGAATTTTTCTAAGCAAGCAGTGACTCAATATAACTTTCAGAGCACAAATGGTAAAATACCAATGAGTTTCAGTCTCTGAATTTTAGTAACTCAACACCAAGTCATGAAAGTATAAATCATATCTATGTTGAATGACATGGTGAACATCAACATATTTTTTGTTTAACAAAATGATTAAACATGGTTCTAAAATCAAGCATGAACATATGGGTATCAGTGCAATACATGAAAAACTAATAAGAATTACTAGATGGATTGAGGTGTGGTTAGAAGAGGAATGTATGAGGAAGAAGATGATGACTAATAAAGGAGGAAGAAGAATGGAGAAGAAGGTTCAAAGTTTACCTAGGATTTAATGAAAGAAGATGCTTGGGGATGAAGTTCGAGGTGGAACTTCTTGTCCTCGCTCCAGGATCAGCTACTCGAGCTCGAGCATCTCATGAAGGCGGCCACGACGTTGGTGGGAATGCCAACGGATCTCACTGGAGGAGAGGCCAATCTTCACTCTACCAAGGTGATTTCACTGTCACTGAAATGACTCAGGGAGCTTAGGGCTCTCTCTCACAAGGGTAGATAGTTGGAATTTGGTGGTGGCCATGGCTTTTGTTGGGGTGAGAGGGAGAGAACATGGGTAGGAGGGTGTGCTTGAGGATGTGGCTGACGGGGAGGAGAGAGTGGATGGGACAGTTATGAGGCGTGGACAGTTGAGGGATCGACATGGAGGAGGAGGGAGGGGTAGTTATGGAGAGGGGAGTTGGGTTGCATGGGAATATGAAGGAAAACATCGAAGTTTGGGGAGTTAACCTCAGGTCAATAAAAGAAAGAAGGTGATTGGTTGATGGGTGAAGGGGTATTTTGGAGGGGATGAGGTAGATAAGTGAGTAAAGGTGGACCAATGGGGTGCAGCCAAGTAGTCATTGACCTTGACTCAACATATAAAATGAAGTAGAAAATATAAAAAGAAAAAAGAGGAGACTCTAAATAAAAAAATCATAAACATAAAAGTTTTAGATCTCAATGAGATTTATAACTTTTATGAAGACACCAAATTCAAAACATGAACTACATAATAAAATACTTTTTAAAGTATTTTAAAGTATTAAAACACTAATTATTGAAGATTTTATATTTTTTCTTTAATTTCAATAAAGAACTATATACAAAAATATAAATTTAATTACAAAACACATATTTACACTTAAAACTATTTTTTATTTTTAATTATAAAGAATAAATGAAATAAAAAGGAGGAAGGAACAATATTTACACTATATACAAAATCACTTTGTATTATTTTCAACATTAAAATCATTTATTTTGATTTTTTGTAATTATGTGCGTTATTATAATATACAATAAAGAAATTGAGTAAAGAAGAAAGAAATAAAATGAGTTAAATTTGTACATAATATGTTAGTGTCAAGTTAGTAAATATATAGTGTGTCAAGTTAGTAAATATATAGTATACATCCAGGTCCCAAAATCAACATATTACAAGCAAACCCCAATTTTAATTAAATCACTTTCATTGGATGGATAAATGTCTAACTTGAAATCTAAAAGTGAGTTTGGTGAATTTAGAGTTCATATAGAGCTGGAATTTAGCCAAGAAATTAGACTTTACATTTTTTCGATTTAAGATCTAAAAGTATTTATTCAAGGTGGGAATTGTTTTGTATTTTTGTATTTTATATGCATTTATATACAAGCTAGAAAAAGAATTAAGTTAAAAGGAGTTAGTATGAATTTATTAAAAATCATGGAAGTTTGGGTATTTATAGGAGATTATATACATATTTTTCGGCTCTTTATTTTCATGGTTTTTATTCTAAATTGGTTCATGGACTTATTTACAAGATAAATATACATTATTAGTCCATTTTTAATAAGAACTAAATTTTGTTAATTTATTTAATTTTATATATTTATTTGATTTTTTCTTCATGAAATCAAGCTAAGATTAATATATTAATATGATGAATCACAGATTCATAACCCCCTATACTTAAACTTTACTGGTCCTCACACAAATAAAGAATGAATAAGTTGGTTTAGTCTCTGACTGTGCATGTGAAATACAAGACCTAATCTCGATTTAAGTGATCCTAAGCTCTAAGATGAAATAATACATAGTCAAAAGGTATCCAACTTCCCTAATCTTGAGACTCTCTTTGTATATACATATAGCATAAGGATATGACATTAAGTGCAGAGTGCAATTACAAGAGTAGAGTCGAAGCATAACCCAACGTTTTAATTCAAGAAACTCTAATAAGAACCCAATCCTCAACAATGGGGAATAAATCATTTATTGCATCCAATTCACCGTCTCTTTAGTTGTCAGTCTTAAAAGTGAATGTGGAATGCCAATTGATGGAAGGGATAAGATGTTGTCTCTTCTTCTCTCCCTCTCACTAGAATAAGGATCCTTTAGAGTGCCTTATTAACTTAACATATGTATATTTTTTTGTTGTTGATCAGTGTGTTCGTAAAGTGATCGCTGAGTTTTCTACACTTGTTTTCCTGGGAATGCAGCATGATGTGTCTCTTTTGAGTTTCTATCATGCCTTCAACACCCATACTTGTATCACTATACGATTGATGAACTCTAAAATCAAGGAGGGCTTCCATCATTCGATCTAAGAGGGTTTATGGTGATCAACAAGTCGGGTCATACAATCATTGTGTCGACCGATCTCTCTGCTCTCAGATATCCTCAATCAAAGAGTTGCAATCCATAATTAACCTACAATGTCTCCAGCAATGAAGAATAGTAAGCTAAAATTTATTATATATAACAATATGATATGTATAGTATGCAAATGTAGGGTTCGAAACAGAAGAGTAATAGGAATAGACCAAAATTGACAAAAAATGCAATAAATATTTTTATGTTCTTATAGTATTTTAAATTTCATGTGTATTTTTAATATTTTAATTTATTTAGATTTATAAACTATATTTATATTTTTTAAATTTTATTTTTAAGTTTATAATTTTTATTTTCTTGTTCTATTTTCTAATTTTTAATTTTCTTTTTAATATATGTAATATGTATATATAAGTATATATAAATAGTATGTATTATAAAATAGATATATAAGTTATAAATATATATATCATAGAATACACTAAGTACACTCCATTTTAATTTTTTATGGTTTTAAAATATTTCGGGTAATAATAATAATATAAATAATGACATAAGTGAATATAACTATATATAGAATATAAGCTTATATATATAAACTCTAATAAGTCAAAATAAAATATTTTTCTATTTTTTTAATAATTTGTTATAATTTTTAGATTTTCTTTAAATTTTTGCCAATTCTTTTAAATTTTAATTGAAAAAAAGCAAAATAATGAATATAAATACGAGATGATATTTGGATTTTAAAAGGGAAAATGTGTATGCGCCCTAGGGGGAGCTAACTTAGGGTTTAGCTTAGGGACAAAAAAGGCAATTCTTTTTCACAAATTTTTTATTTTTTTTGAAATCTAAAATCGTGTAAATTCATTATTAAATCCCTATATTATGTCATTCTAATTTCATGCGAAACAGAGACTCCTACGACCTCCATCCAAATGGGGTCGATTTAAAAAATCTTGTTACTGTTATAAAATGACTATCTGGATGGAGGCCGTAGGAGTCTCTGTTTCTCAATATAGGGATATATGATGAATATTCATGGAAGAAATTTTCAAAAAAAATAAAAAAATGGTGAAAATGGGGGCGGGGGGAGCCAAGTTAGCTCCCCTTAGGGGGCCGCCCCATTTATCCCTTTTAAAAATAGGCAAATAATCAGAATTCCTAAACTATTTTCAATATATAGTATATAATATAAATAGGAAACAAAAATAGAAAATGATGTTTTTGGGGTTTTCAGTAATTTTTAATACTTTTTATATGTTTTTAAGGGGTTTTTCAATTTTTAGTGTTTTCTTTTGAAATTTGTAGTGTTTTTAATATGGAATTCTAAAATACATAAATAGATATAATGTATTTTTTTAGAATTTTTCAAAATATTTTTGTAATTTTTTATATTTTTAAGTGTAAACAAGAAATAAATGTAATGTTTTATAATTTTAAAATATAGAAAAATATTTTTAGTTGTCTTGTGAAAATTATATATCATTTAATATACTATAAGGCACTTAAAATGATTTTTCTACAATTTTTTTGAAAAATGATATTTAAACAAAATAAATACATGAAATAAAAATTTTAATGCTGATAAGGACCTTAATGCAATTAATATTAACTAAACATGCATTCTAGAATAAAAATACAAAGTTTAGGGGAATAAGAACAAAATTTCTTGAATATTCAATTAATATTGTGATGGCAATGACATAAATGTTACATGCAAGAAGCGACAGTGCATAGAAGCAATTTTTCAAAAAAATATAACACATATTTATAAACATCCTGGATTAAACAATAACAACAACACGTAAGGGGCTCCCTATAAAATACATGTGGCCTCACGTATATGTGGACGTAAGGTGACGTGGCAAGGGACCAAAATGAAAATAAAAGAAACATAGGGGTCTTACTGTAAATTTTACAAAAATATTATAATTACTGATAAAAATTTATATAATAAATAGAAAATACAAAAACCTAGGGGATATATTATAAATTTACCCCCAAAGGTACACAGGGTGTTGACACAAATCACTTCACTATACATGTGGTGCACTCCCAACATTGGGTGATGGCACGCTAATGAACGGTGCTGATTAGATCTCCACAAGAGATCGATCGGTCGATGGTGCTCATATCGAATGACGGAGCATCAATCTGGAGTAGGAGGTGGATCAGAGAGTGGTGCTCTTCCTGAAGAACAAGTAAGAACAACCCTGTAGGCGAGCTTCGGTCGTCGATCTTCTCCTCATATCGTGGTCTTTGATAGTACTCCAAGTCTTGAAACGATCCTCACATCTATCCATAACAGTTGAAGGCATCAAATGGCTCCAAGAACCTCGAATGAGGTCTTGGGAGGTCGAATAATCCTAGGAGTTGCGGGAGCAATCCAACCAGCCACAGTAGCTTTACTTTGTAAGGTAGTTAGTAATCTTTTTGTGTATTTTCCTTCCAGCTGATGTACATGTAAATGGTTGTAGTGGGACAATGAATCATGTGAACTATATTTTGTGAATGGAAATATGTTGAAATACTTCCTTCTGAGTATTTTTATTTGCAGTCTGTTTCTGAATATTAGTTGTGATTGTTGAATAAATTATTGCCGAGTAACCAGATCCGGTTATGGGAGGATTCGATGACCCAAGAATCGGGGTCGCAATAGTTTGGTATGAGAGCCAGGTTACTCCAGTAATTTATTTAATAATTGACTACTATGAGTGGTATTCAGAAACTAAGATTGTATTAAGATCCTTTGATCTTAATAATTTACTATAGTACCATTCACAAGTCATTGTCCCTTATGTACATCATGCTAAGACATATAGGATCTGACCTTTGGCCTTGACTTATCCTGAGATCATGGCAAACCAAGACGTGTCTAGGCAATTAGCCACCATGATGATAATGCTCCAAGACATGGGGTAAAGGCAGCAAGCATTGGAGGAGAGGCTCAATGCACAAGCTGAAAGACCTGAGGCATCCAAACCTGTGGATGCTAGAGTTGAGGAATCTGTTCATTTTTCTAAGGAAGAATCGAGTTACCATCCTTCCTCTGAGTCTGCTCCGACCCCAGATGAAGGAGCAATGGAGAAAGCCCTTCTTAGACATCAAAAATTACTTGACAATTATCAAAAGAGAAAATTCCTCCATTCAAAGGTGTAGAGACACCAGCCGAGGCTGACTTATTGCTCAATGACATTAGTAGGATGTTAAGGATAATCTGTGCACCAGTTGACATGTGGGTGCACTTTGCTGATTACTCCCTAGAAGATTATGCACGACGATGGTGGAGAGCAATTTCCAAGAAATTAGCAGATCATGTTGCATGGTATATCTTTGAAGATAGGTTCGAAGCTCACTTCTGTCCCTCTCATTTGGAAGAATTAAAGAGGATGGAGTTGGCTTCTCTGAACTAGGGTTCTAAGACCGTACAAGATTATCACATCCACTTTACCGAGCTACTACGTTACTCACCAACTCTAGAAGCTTCACCACAAGAGTATCTTACTAAAATTTGTTAGCGGTCTTCAAGGAGATCTACGAGAAAAGCTTGCTGATTTTAGAGGTAAAACCATAGATGAAGCAATGGACATCGCCTCTCATATTAAGATGGAGAGGGATGAAAATTGCCAAAGAATAAGTTTCCACTTTAATGGTGGACCATCCAAAGACAAAGCACATTATAACCGTAGAGATCATTGCTATCATCCAACCGGTTCCAGTATAAGCTCACCACGGACCTTGGGTCAGGAATTATCAAGAAGAGGGAGTTTCTCTAGACCTCTACTATACCCCTGTAACACGACACCATGAACTAGTACCTCTGTGGTTGGGTCTTCAGCTCAGACAGAAACATGTGCATGTTATCACTGTCATCAAGAATGTCACATTAGGAAAGATTGTCCGTAGTTGAGAGGTTTAATATTTAAACCAAGTCCAATTAACAGTATAACATCCACCCCGAGTAATGGAACAACACGCAGAGGAAGACATGGCAGAGTTTGTGGCTCACAAGGAGCATCTACTACACAGTAACCACCACAAAGTGTTGTGGGTTCTAGCTTGCCTATTCCTAATGTCCATCTTAATGCAATCACTAAGGAACAAGCCTACAACTCAGGTATGGTACCGTTACTATTCATGGCTTTTCAGTACATGTCTTATTTGATTCTGGTGCTTCACATCCATTTATTACTCGACGGTTAGTACCCATATTGGGTAAGATACCAGTAGAAGTACAACAGTCCTATCTGATCAAGGGACCTAGAGGACAAGTATTTATAATATGAGAAATCCTGGATAATTGTATAGTACTGATAGCAAGACATCAGTTACCTCTTTCACTACTACTAATCGAGATGGAGGACTTTGATCTTATCCTAAGGATGGACTGGTTAGAAAGGCATCATGCATGTCTTGACTGTTTTCAGAAGACAGTAGTGTTTCACCTTCCTAACTCAATAGAGTTCCAGTTTATTGGAAAGACATCCAGTGATGATGCCAAATACGTATCTACTCTAAAGGCTCAACACCTGTTAGAACAAGGGTGCCAAGGCTATTTAGCTTATGTATCCACTACATCAGGGATAGATAGAATGATAGAAGATGGGCCTATAGTGTGCGAGTTTCCTGATGTATTTCCAGAGGAACTAACTGGATTACCACCTGAGCAAGAGATTGAATTTAAAACATCTCTTATACCTGATACTCAACCTATCTCTATCCCTCCATATAGTATGGCACCAGCTGAGTTAGCACAGTTGCAAGAACTGTTAGATAAAGGATTCATTCGTCCTAGTACTTCACCATAGGGAGCACCGGTCTTATTTGTCAGAAAAAAGGATGGGTCAATGTGGTTGTGCTTTGACTATAGACAGTTAACAAGAGGACAATAAAGAATAAGTATCCTCTACTAAGAATAGATGATATCTTTAACCAGTTACATGGTTCGACTATGTATTCCAATATTGACTTAAGATTTGGATACCATCAGTTGAAGATAAAAGATGTGGATATCCCCAAGATAGCTTTCGAACTAGATATGAACATTATGAATTCTTAGTTATGCCGTTTGGACTGACAAATGCCCCAACAGCTTTCATGGATCTCATGAATAGAGTATTCGGGGAGTTCCTAGATCACTTTGTAGTAGTCTTTATTGATGATGTGCTTATTTACTCCAAGGATAAGTATCTACATGAATACCATCTCAGATAGGCAATTGAAGTATTAAGGAATAACAAATTGTATGCTAAATATAGCAAATTGACTTTTGACTATATGAAATATCTTTCTTAGGCCATGTTATTTCTGGAGAAGGTATATCAGTTGATCCTACAAAGGTTAGTGCAGTGATGAGTTGGGAACGCCCGAAGACTGTCAAAGAAATACGATCTTTTCTGGGTTTTGCTGGATATTATAGAAGATTCGTGAAGGACTTTTCATGAATAGCATTTCCAATGACTAGGCTAACTCAGAAGGAAGCCCCATTCATATGGTCTGACACATGTGAAGCTAGTTTTCAGACACTGAAAGAATCCCTAACATCTGCACTTATCCTTACTCTACCCTCAGGGTGTGAAGGGTTTACAGTGTACACTGACGTATCTAAAGAAGGACTTGGGTAGTTCTTATGCAACATAATAAGGTAGTTGCGTATGCATCATGACAGCTTAGGACACATGAGAAGAACTACCCAACACATGACCTTGAATTAGCTGTCGTAATTTTCGCTTTAAAGACATGGAGATATTACCTCTATGGTATTACTTTTGAAATCTTCACCAATCATAAAAGCTTGAAATATCTGTTTGATCAGAAGGAGCTCAATATGAGACAGAGACGATGGTTAGAGTTGTTGAAGGACTATGATTACACTATCTCCTACAACCTTGATAAGGAGAACGTTGTAGCAGATGCCCTTAGCACAAGAACTTATTCACCTGGGTTGGTGAGTGCTATCCACTTCTGGGGTTTACTATCAATGAATGAAAACCACTTGATAGTAGTAACGATAGTATAACTATTCCTCACCGATACAAACCAGAGATCTGGGATAGAATAAAGAAAGGACAGGAGGATGATACAGTCCTTACAGACTTGAGACAACAACTTGAGAGGAATGAGGTAGAGGGATTCCGGATACAAGATGGGTTACTATATAACCATCACAGAGTTTGTGTACCAAACACACCTGAACTAAGGAAAGACATCTTACGAGAAGCGCACTGCTCAAGATTATCTATTCATCTAGGAATTACAAAGATGTATAAGGATCTTCATTCATACTTTTGGTGGTCGGGAATGAAGAAAGATGTTGCTGAGTTTGTGAATTCATGTTTCACTTGCCAATAGGTAAAAGCTTTACACCAAAAGCCACCAGGATTGTTACAACCCCTCCCCATACTTGAGTGGAAATTGGAAAGCATTTGCATGGACTTTGTTACTGGCTTTCCTCAGACGACTGGTGGTAAAGATAGTATTTGAATTATAATATATCGTCTGATGAAGGTAGCACATTTTATTCCAATAAGCTTATCTTTCACTCCAGACCAGCTTGCTGAGTTATATATTACACATGTGATTCGTCTCCATGGCATTCCAAACTTAGTAGTTTCCAATCGAGATTCACGATTCACCTCACATTATTGGGATAACTTCATGAAAGCCTTAGGTACACAACTATGCTTGAGCACAACAGATCATCCACAAATAAATGATCAATCAGAACGTACTATTAAGACTTTAGAGGATATGTTATGAGCATGTGCCTTAGAATGGAAAGGATATGGTTGAAACATTTACCTCTTGCAGAATTCACATACAACAACAATTACCATACAAGTATTGGCATCGCACCATTTGAAGCACTTTATGGACGAAGGTGTATGTTGACACAAAATTTCGATGCGACTAAGGTGGAAGATAAATCACAATGTCGTTGTCCTCAACCGCACAATTCGGTCAACGGAAAAATTTGTAAACCACTCAGAAAATCAAGAAATTCAATGTAAGCGGTCTTTTCGCTATTCTTTTTACTTGGTATAGCGACCAGGGTCGAACACAAGGAGCACGTTTGAAAAACTCGGCAGTCAAATTTCAAAGTTAAAATTTTTAGTGGTTTTTGAATTTTTTTATTTTTTTTGGAGTTTTATAAATGAACAATGCACAAAAATTGGTCCGAAATTAAAACTCACCAAAATACACCTACAGTAATTTTAATGGAATTTTTAGGCAATTTTTCTAATTTTAATGAATTTCACGATTTTGGACAGACAAAATATCACTGTTTTTTTTATTTTTAGATATACCAAAAGGCAATAAAATGATGAAAAATTTATACAATGAGTAACATAGCAGCAGGAGCAGATATGAATTTTCTCACAATTTTTAGATCAATAAAATCCTTTATTCAATCAATAAGATCATGCAAAGTTCAAATCATAAATGCAGGGACTGAATCGCAATTACACAAAAGTTTTC
Organism: Ottelia alismoides; assembly: GCA_037367405.1. NCBI lineage: Eukaryota > Viridiplantae > Streptophyta > Magnoliopsida > Alismatales > Hydrocharitaceae > Ottelia > Ottelia alismoides. Next base: position 442,606 of record JAZKJV010000540.1, on the reverse strand, counting down.
AAAGTGAATGCAAACATAAATAAAAATGCGAATCAAAGATGCAGTTTACCCAATTAAACATGTGCATGGCACATTACCATTTAGAGCCTGGAGTCTGTTATGCAAATCTTGAAATCTCCCAAGGAATTTTTTGTAATTTACCAATATTTTATCTCAACAAGTCCTTAGGGCTTCCTGGAGGCTTCGTTTCTCAACAGCAACGAGGGCAAGGGGCATGGAGGCAAGCCGCCGCCGCCCCTTAAGATCTGGAGCGCGCGGGGCGCGCACGGCGTGGCGGCGTTGGGCACCTGCGCGGAGGCGCGACCGGAGGAGACGGAGCAGGAGGGAGGGGCGTCGCACGTGGCACCGCGCGCGCGAAGGAGATGGGGCGCCGACGGGGATGGGACTCCGCTGCTGGGCTGAAGGCGCGGGGTCGCGCCGCCGTGGCATTGAACGCTGGCCGCGTGAGCAGGAGGATGGACCAGGTGCGCGTGGCGGTTCAGGGAGGACTGGTGGCGGCGCGTACGGAAGCAGGTGCGCGGGTGCACGGCTGGGGCTGCGGAGCGGTGCCGCTGCCCGGGGGTCGCGCGTGGGCGCGCCGCGGCGTTGGAGGGACTTCGGCAGAGGAGGAGGGGCGCGCGTCCGGCGCCCGCTGGAGGAGGAACGCAGCCGCCGCCGCTGAGAATGGCGGAGAGGAAGCGGGACGGGGTTGCGCCTGAGGGCTGGTGGCGGTGGGGAGATGCTGAATGTTTTTTTTTTTATTTTTTTGTTATTTTTTTTGATCTGTGACCTGCAGGAGATGTTAGTAAAGAAAATGTATTTTTTTATAGTTTTTGTATTCTTTTAATCCTACAAAATAGAAGTTAGGTAAATTTTTTTATTTGTATGATTTATTCCTGCAACACCAAGGTTAGAAATAAGACAAATATATGTTTTTATTATTATTTTTATTTTCACCTGCAAAACAAAATGTTAGAGATAGAACAAAGTTTTTTTTAATTTTTTTTCTTTCCTGCAAAAACAAGTGTGAGATGAACAGGAAAACAATTTTATTTAAATTTTTTATTTATACACAAAAAATGGGAACGGTGAATGGGAGGATCTTGACGAGGTGGGAGAAAGATCCGTTGCTCCGATCACCGTGCGTGATCGGAGGTGGAAGGTTGCGCGAGATAGAAAAAGAACTGGCGAGATAGCGAGATGAGATGAAAATCGGTGTTGGATGTGGATTAGAGTGTGGTGGAAATTTTTGGGATTTTTTTAATCTAAAAATTACTCCCTAATCCTACGCTAAGATCTAAGCCTACAATTTACCTAGGAAAAACGACAAGTAAAAGTGGATCTCACCTCGGGGATCGGACAAGCCATGATGGCCTCAACGAAGCTCAAGCCGCTGTCACCGACTGGATCGGAGGCTAGGACCCTCTTCAACAAGAAACCTCTCGGAAACCGGGCTCCTCTCCGCCAAAGATCGATCACGTGTGAATGAGGGAGGAGGAACCCATTAAAAAGAGAAGAAAATCAAAAATAGAAGATATTCACAAATGAGGAAAGTGTTTATTTGTTAATTAAATAAAATAATTGAATAAATAAAATAAATAATTAATTAAAAACGAATTTCGTAATTAATTAAAATAAATAAATTAAATAATTCCCAAAAATCAATTAACCACCTTAATGGTGGCTATTTAAGGCACAAAATCAAATCTTTACATAAAAGGTAAGTTATCAAATCAAATGAATTCAAATAAATCCAATAAATTAAATAATTACATATGATTTTCGTAATTAAATAAATTAAATTAATGTGAGACAATTAATTTTTTTGGTAATTTTTATTTAGGGAAATTAATTGTATACATATATTATACACATATAATACAATATACATAGGTACAAATAAGGAAATATTTTTTTAAAAGATTTTTTAAATTTTTATCTTTTTTTTTAATTTTTTTATTTTTAATGAAAGTAGTATTTACAAATATATACATTATAAAAATAAATATGAATAAAATATATACAACAAGTATATGGGAAAACTGTACAAAACACCCCAGAAAATTGAATTTTTAACCGTAACTCCAAAAAGTACGAAACCACAGCCATTTGAAAGATAATTTAATTTATAGTATGATGGAAGTGAGTTTGGTTCAATTTGAGCTTGTATGGAGCCGGAATTGATGTTTCAATTATCACTTTGTGGCTTTTTCTGGGTGTAATTATTTGCAATATATATAATATTTTATTTTACAAATATTTTTATTATTTACAACACAATTTTATTTACAACTTTTATTTACGAAAATAATTAGTTTGAGGTCACATTATGTACAGATAAAATAATGTAAGTTTTGTACAAATGTACATGAAAAATATTTACAAGGTATTTTTGATTTTTCTGACAAACGACCCTATCTCCCCCTACTTTATTCCTGGTCGATCAGGTCAAGTCTTGACCTTCTCTCGGGGTTTGGGTCAGTCTGTATTTATTGCATAACTACATCCTTTATTTTTCTTTTCTTTTTCTTTTCTTCTTTATTCTTTTATTTATGTACAAAAAGTGTTAAAAATGCAATTTTAACAAATGCATGCAAAATGGTAAAATTATGAAATTAATGGGTATTTACATGTGTTTGACTAAGAAATTGAAGCTAAAATAAAAGAATAAAGGCGATGAATCGTGGATTCATCATTCCCCTATACTTTACCTTTGCTAGTCCCATAGCAAACACTTATTTGAAAAATAAGTGAAAACAAAAATAAAGAAAAGAAAAAGGAAAGAAGTTAGAATAATGTTGACTTTTAAGCTTATCTTCATAAAAATGTAGTCTGGAGCTCTGTCGGACCTTTGGATTATTAGTGTGTCGGAACCTTAATGGGATGTGGATTTAAAACCTAACAGTCTCTAAGTTCCACAAGACTCCTATTCAAGTCTACTCAACAGTCAGATCAGAACAAGTCTACATACACAAATTATTAGGACTATGAAATCTTACTTGTACGGTGTAAGTGAATATAGCTCCTCATCTCAGAAGTAACAAAGAAACAATCTCTATCAACAAGGTAACTCTAATCCCCCGGTCTAGCAACTCTTTCCTCGAGAAGCGGGGTATTCCCTTCTAAGTTCAAGTGCAACCGGCTCAGGAAGAGGGGGAATAAGAGGTATAGAATTTTGGGAGCTCAACCAGTGTAGCTAAGTCTCCCGCTGCAAGCTTCATGAGATGGAATCCATGAGTCTTTAAGCTTTTGCTTATTTGCACTATATACATACTCCGGTGGGATTATCATTTTCTATCAGACCCACCACTTTTTTGGAGTTCTTTTTGCTTTTTGCTTTTTTTTCTTTTTTTCTTTTTTTTTCAAGTGCATCTGTACAACATATCTACATGGTGCAGCATATATACAAGAAATTTTCCTCTTGAGCCAGTAGACTATCCCTCTTTTGAAGCTTTATTGCAACCCACAACTTCTGTCTTTAGACTTCATCACCACTAGACCAAGTTGAGACGCACTTCCTTCACTAGAAGAAGAAGAGAGGTTCCGCCTAGAAGTACTACCCTCATATGCTACCCCAAGCCAAAGGAAACTGCCTCCTCACCACCTCCTTCATGAAGAGCTACGTGTAAAGTGCATTGTCCAAGGTAAGCCACGGTCTGAAAGAATCATGCATGTGTTGTTAAATATTCTACTTAGACTCATCAAGATGACACGTGAACATAGTCGTGTGGACCCAAAGAATTAAGTCACTAGGACCTGAAAAGTCTTAACTCCACATCTTATAAGGTTCCTCTGAAATTAAGTGGATTAAGGTCCAACTAAGCTCCATTCTTCAAATTTATTCAGACTTAGGTTAATTATCAAGACTATCCTGAAAAATGCACATGTCAATGCAAGAAAATATGTACAATGCGAAGAAAAATAAAAATCTTTTTGTGAAACAATTTTCAAAATTTTGAAATTTTTATAGATTTTTGAAAAATGATGCACATGCAAAAGTTTTTTTTTGCAAATAGTTAGAAATATATACAAGTCTATACAATTTTATTAAAGATAAAGGTTAGGGATTATATGCACATATTTACAAAGGAGTGAGTCAATTATTTACAAGAGTCATGAGATAGGATTTACAACTTGAGTAATTTATACAAGCATATACATAGTTGGTTTTTTTAGTTTATTTCTTCTCTTTTTTTTAATGATTTTTTTGTGATGCATATATTCCTCAAATTTATTTGAAAATAATTTTACAAATAATTTTCAAAACTATAGTCCAAAATAATTTTTCACACAATTTTACAATCATTTACAATCATTTGAAAATATTTTACAAACATTTTTCAAACAGTATATATAAATTTTTCAAAATAAATTTTCAACCATTTTTCCAAGCATTTGCAAATAGTTTTACAAAAATTTTTTTTCACACAAAAAGAAAAAATTTTACAAGGTGCAAACTTTTTACAAAGGTTGAAAATGTTTTTCAAACATTTTTCAAATGGTTTTCAAAAGATTTTTCAAAAAGATTTTCAAACTACTTTCAAAATATTTTTCAAAATATTTTAACCTGATTTATTAGTCAGTATGTACAAGAAAAAATTTTGAGGAACTTTCTGCATCTCTTTATTGCTTTTTTTAGTATTTACACAGTATATTAGCCATATTAAAAATAAGAAAGTACGAGTTATGGCTAAAGTATATATACAATATATACGACACCCCCCTATACTTAGCTCGAACTATGTCCTCATAGTGATCAAAGAGCTGGAAATAAAGACATAACTCGTGCTTCGTATAGAAAAGTGAGAAGAATAGTATACTACAACGACGAATAAAAAAATAAAATCAATAGAAGTCGGTGATCCCCCTATACTTAGGATCAAGTAATCCTAAGTATAGCAGACTGTACACAAGGGGAAAACCGAGGGGTAGAATGTACTGGGTTTACCCCCCCTATACTTAGGGTAAAATATCCCTAAGTATAGGCAGCAAAACAGAGGTAAAAAGAATCAAAAGAATAATCACACGTCTGACACCCCCCGATACTTAGGGTAAAGTACACCCTAAGTATGGAATAATCATGAGATGAATAAGGGGTGTGAGAAAGAATGGATGTATGATATGGACAGATGGATCTATACAGATGTGATCATTGTTGAGGTGCCTCTCAACGAGCGCTAGAGTTTACGCCCCTAGCTGGGCGCAAATGCTAGAACAACGCCGTATCGAGGTTCAGGACGGCATCTGTCAGACGAATACCGTACTGTCGTCGCAGTCTCGGCGGGAGAATAACGACGAGTTCAACAGAGTAAATGATAACACCCAGATAATCAGTCAGGCGGGTGTTTGCTACCGAATCAAGATATGGGCAGATGAAGTCGGGCTCCGGTAGCACAAAAGAAATCGTCGGCTCAAGGTCTATATAGAGTGACAGGGCAGAACCGAAGAAGTCGAACGTGGAGAAGGAAGGATCTGTCAGGGAATCCTCCACGTCAATCACAGTCTCGAATACATATGGAAGATCAAGATCAAGAGACTCACTAGAAAGGTGGATATCCGATGCATATAATGTAGACAAATCAGTGAAATCATCGAATACCTCAAAGATCGGGTCATCCTCGCGAGGGTCGTCGAGGAGAGAATCATCAAACTCATTATCAGAAATATCAAAATACTCGGTCTCGTGATCCGACAGATCGGATGCACTCCCAGAAATTGAAACCGAGTACACATGGTCCATGGCATCCTCCCGCAGATAACCCTCGGGGAGTAATGCGGAATCATAAGGAAACTTGGGATCAATGCTGTCGAATATCATGTCCTCGAAAAATGTATCGATCTCATCAAAAGGGAGGACACATGGCTCAAGTACGGGACTATCAAGTTCTGTAAAATCCAAAATTGGTCCCTCATCAAACTCTCTATGCTGAGATGAATCCAAATGTATCTCCGAATCTGAGAAGATCTCCTGAAGACAAGACACTGTATCAACTACGTATGGATACTGGAAAGAATCAGAGGATGGCTGAGAAGTGGGTTCCCCTCTATCTCTTGGGATCCTAGCAGATCTAGAATCGAACAATCATCATTGTGGAGGTGCGGGACTGGCTCAAAATCTGATTGTAAATCCAATGGGTCCTCAACCAATGTCCGACTCTGGGAACTCACAACAGTAGGCAACACATCGATCAAATGAAAAGTATAAGCATCCATATCCTCGAATTTGTGTGTGCTATCAAGATCAACATGGTGTGTCACACACTCAACTGTTGTCATCTCTCCCTCGTGTGTTGTCCCAAATAAATCATCTGGTGTATATGCAAGATCAGAAAGTGTATCCAAGATGGTCTCAACAAAATCCAAGTCAGGACTGTGGTGTGAACCCCCACACGAGGTAATGACATATGCAATCTGCTCTACGGTCCTCCCCCTCATGGCGATATGGATAAGGTCAGTCATCGAAAATCCATGATCTGGAAATCGCCTCACAAGTTCTCGTAACCTCAACCATGAATCTATCAACGGCTTTTGGGGGTTAACAGAAAAATCACGAATACACGACCGCATCATCTCTGCTCTACACTGGGGGTAGAATTTCTTCAAAAATAATGATCGTAAATCTCCCCATGTAGTAATCTTCCTTCCCAATCGTCTATGCCAACTCTTGGCTCTACTCTGAAGTGTAAATGGGAAGGTGATCAACATCATGTCCTCAGAAGTGATATCCAAATATGATCGTGATACACAAAAATCCTCAAATTCATCGATATGCAAATAAGGTTCCTCGTGTATTTCCCCAAAAAACTTAGGCAGTAGATCAATTAACTCTAAATCCAGAACAAAGGGTCTCAAGGTAGAAGCAGACTGGACTTCATGATCTGTGTACTCATCCAATGTCCTAGGATACAAGTCATCTAAAGCTCGCAACTGCCCCATTCGATTGCCTATGGGATGCACTCTCATCTCAGTAATGTGAACACCCATGTCTCGTGTTTGGTCAATCTGGTCTCTGTGGGTGTCACTCACAGCACGTCCCAAATGGGAGGGTGGGTAGGGAGAAGATGAGAAGTCGGATGGGGTTCCGACCTCTCGAGAGAATGAACGTGAGTGATGGGCATGAAATGAAGAAGCCGCAAAATTCGGCTGGAATGGAAAGTGGCCCATCGTGATGAGAGGAAACTGAAGGGGGGGGATGGAGGGATAGAAGGGAGTGAAAGAAAGAAAAGGCAGGAACGAAGAGAGAGATAGAAGGGAGGGAGGATGGTTTAGAGACAGAAGGTGACTGCTAATGATAAAGGAAGACGATTGTAACCGACTCACACCAAAGACATATAAAACACAAAGCAAACCCCCATTTCACCAACTCAACACAAAGTGAAGACCGTGAGATTCGGTCCTTTATCTTTTCAATTTTAGAGTTAAGGTGATCAACGAAAGTTGTACAAACACTTAGGAGGCTTGAATAGGATTTGGGCACTACTCCTTAGTGTGTACGCGAGCGAGTAAAAGCGCAAACAATGAGGGGATTGCTCTCCCAATACAATGAAGTGGTCAATTACGTTTAATTTTAGGGTCAAGTTCAATTAGCAGTCCCAATTTTTTTTTAATTTTTGATTTTCTTTTTTTTTGGATATTTTCAAAAAGAACGCCTAACGAGCTTTCCGATTCCTCTTTGATTAATTTGAATCCAAAAACAGGGGGAGGAATCGAGAAAGCCAATGCACGATCAAACACAATGATGCATGTAGAGATAGAAAATGCGTACCTTACTCCAGCACTCTACATGCAATATGATCCGCGCATAAAATCAAAGACAGAATATAAACTAACTATATGATGCACGAAGAAATCGGCCTTAGACAAGCAACTTCTATTGATCGTGAAGAACAATAGTTAGTTAACCGAATCGAGTCCGGAGTCCGATCTTGAGAGTCACTCGGTGCCCGCCACAACGGGTCCTGCCAGCGCTGTATGTGACTCCTCACGGCACGTGGTCTCAAATCCAATTAAACTAACTTTTTCAGTGAATTTTAGTAAGGTCCAATTACGTTCTATAGGAACAGATATTCTATTAGGTGTTGGGCCTTAGAAATTTTACGTCACAATCAACAAAAATCCTACGTCTAGGGGCCAAATCCGCGCGAATCAAGATAGCAAGTTATGACGTGAAATCAAAAACACGGAAAACAGCGGTGAGGTCCCCCAAGTGCACCAGCACGTGGCGAAACAGACCCCGAGGAAAGTCCAAGTCCACAGGTTCAAAGTCCTAAATTATTACAAGAATAATTGTTCTCTCAAATAAAAAAAATCTTCTTCTCCTCCCTGCTCTTCTTCTTGTGCGGGTCCTCCAAATAGTAAACTCCAAGTCGTCCAAGCAATACCTCGCATAAAAATCAAAGAGAGAAGGTCAGAAAGCAATTATGATATAGAGAGACAAGATAGAAAAATGACTACAAAGCCGTGCTCCCCGGCAACGACGCCATTCTGTTGACACGAAATATCGATGCGACTAAGGTGGAAGATAAATCACAATGTCGTTGTCCTCAACCGCACAATTCGGTCAACGGAAAAATTTGTAAACCACTCAGAAAATCAAGAAATTCAATGTAAGCGGTCTTTTCGCTATTCTTTTTACCTGGTATAGCGACCAGGGTCGAACACAAGGAGCACGTTTGAAAAACTCGGCAGTCAAATTTCAAAGTTAAAATTTTTAGTGGTTTTTGAATTTTTTATTTTTTTGGTGTTTTATAAATGAACAAGCACAAAAATTGGTCCGAAATTAAAACTCACCAAAATACTTCTACAGTAATTTTTATGGAATTTTTAGGCAATTTTTCTAATTTTTATGAATTTCACGATTTTGGACAGACAAAATATCACTGTTTTTTTTATTTTTAAATATACCAAAAGGCAATAAAATGATGAAAAATTTATACAATGAGTAACATAGCAGCAGGAGCAGATATGAATTTTCTCACAATTTTTAGATCAATAAAATCCTTTATTCAATCAATAAGATCATGCAAAGTTCAAATCATAAATGCAGGGACTGAATCGCAATTACACAAAAGTTTTCAAAGTGAATGCAAACATAAATAAAAATACGAATCAAAGATGCAGTTTACCCAATTAAACATGTGCATGGCACATTACCATTTAGAGCCTGGAGTCTGTTATGCAAATCTTGAAATCTCCCAAGGACTTTTTTGTAATTTACCAATATTTTATCTCAACAAGTCCTTAGGGCTTCTTGGAGGCTTCGTTTCTCAGCAGCAACGAGGGCAAGGGGCATGGAGGCAAGACGCCGCCGCCCCTTAAGATCTGGAGCGCGCGGGGTGCGCACGGCGTGGCGGCGTTGGGAACCTGCGCGGAGGCGCGGCCGGAGGAGACGGAGCAGGAGGGAGGGGCGCCGCACGTGGCACCGAGCGCGCGAAGGAGATGGGGCGCCGACGGGGATGGGACTCCGCTGCTGGGCTGAAGGCGCGGGGTCGCGCCGCCGTGGCGTTGAACGCTGGCCGCGTGAGCAGGAGGATGGACCAGGTGCGCGTCGCGGTTCAGGGAGGACTGGTGGCGGCGCGCACGGAAGCAGGTGCGCGGGTGCATGGCTGGGGCTGCGGAGCGGTGCCGCTGCCCGGGGGTCGCGCGTGGGCGCGCCGCGGCGTTGGAGGGACTTCGGCAGAGGAGGAGGGGCGCGCGTCCGGCGCCCGCTGGAGGAGGAACGCAGCCGCCGCTGCTGAGAATGGCGGAGAGGAAGCGGGGCGGGGTTGCGCCTGAGGGCTGGTGGCGGTGGGGAGATGCTGAATGTTATTTTTTTTATTTTTTTGTTATTTTTTTTGATCTGTGACCTGCAGGAGATGTTAGTAAAGAAAATGTATTTTTTATAGTTTTTGTATTCTTTTAATCCTGCAAAATAGAAGTTAGGTAAATTTTTTTATTTGTATGATTTATTCCTGCAACACCAAGGTTAGAAATAAGACAAATATATGTTTTTATTTTTTTTATTTTCACCTGCAAAACAAAATGTTAGAGATAGAACAAAGTTTTTTTTTAATTTTTTTCTTTCCTGCAAAAACAAGTGTGAGATGAACAGGAAAACAATTTTATTTAAATTTTTTATTTATATACAAAAAAATGGGAACAGTGAATGGGAGGATCTTGACGAGGTGGGAGAAAGATCCGTTGCTCCGATCACCGTGCGTGATCGGAGGTGGAAGGTTGCGCGAGATAGAAAAAGAACTGGCGAGATAGCGAGATGAGATGAAAATCGGTGTTGGATGTGGATTAAAGTGTGGTGGAAATTTTTGGGATTTTTTTTAATCTAAAAATTACTCCCTAATCCTACGCTAAGATCTAAGCCTACAATTTACCTAGGAAAAACGACAAGTAAAAGTGGATCTCACCTCGGGGATCGGACAAGCCATGATGGCCTCAACGAAGCTCAAGCCGCTGTCACCGACTGGATCGGAGGCTAGGACCCTCTTCAACAAGAAACCTCTCGGAAACCGGGCTCCTCTCCGCCAAAGATCGATCACGTGTGAATGAGGGAGGAGGAGCCCATTAAAAAGAGAAGAAAATAAAAAATGGAAGATATTCACAAATGAGGAAAGTGTTTATTTGTTAATTAAATAAAATAATTGAATAAATAAAATAAATAATTAATTAAAAACGAATTTCGTAATTAATTAAAATAAATAAATTAAATAATTCCCAAAAATCAATTAACCACCTTAATGGTGGCTATTTAAGGCACAAAATCAAATCTTTACATAAAAGGTAAGTTATCAAATCAAATGAATTCAAATAAATCCAATAAATTAAATAATTACATATGATTTTCGTAATTAAATAAATTAAATTAATGTGAGACAATTAATTTTTTTGGTAATTTTTATTTAGGGAAATTAATTGTATACATATATTATACACATATAATACAATATACATAGGTACAAATAAGGAAATATTTTTTTAAAAGATTTTTTAAATTTTTATCTTTTTTTTTAATTTTTTTATTTTTAATAAAAGTAGTATTTACAAATATATACATTATAAAAATAAATATGAATAAAATATATACAACAAGTATATGGGAAAACTGTACAAAACACCCCAGAAAATTGAATTTTTAACCGTAACTCCAAAAAGTACGAAACCACAGCCATTTGAAAGATAATTTAATTTATAGTATGATGGAAGTGAGTTTGGTTCAATTTGAGCTTGTATGGAGCCGGAATTGATGTTTCAATTATCACTTTGTGGCTTTTTCTGGGTGTAATTATTTGCAATATATATAATATTTTATTTTACAAATATTTTTATTATTTACAACACAATTTTATTTACAACTTTTATTTACGAAAATAATTAGTTTGAGGTCACATTATGTACAGATAAAATAATGTAAGTTTTGTACAAATGTACATGAAAAATATTTACAAGGTATTTTTGATTTTTCTGACAAACGACCCTATCTCCCCCTACTTTATTCCCGGTCGATCAGGTCAAGTCTTGACCTTCTCTCGGGGTTTGGGTCAGTCTGTATTTATTGCATAACTACATCCTTTATTTTTCTTTTCTTTTTCTTTTCTTCTTTATTCTTTTATTTATGTACAAAAAGTGTTAAAAATGCAATTTTAACAAATGCATGCAAAATGGTAAAATTATGAAATTAATGGGTATTTACATGTGTTTGACTAAGAAATTGAAGCTAAAATAAAAGAATAAAGGCGATGAATCGTGGATTCATCAGTGTACTACTCCTTTGTGTTTGCAAAAAGTTAGGATAGAGAACCTTTATGATTTAGATAGACTCCAAGAGACACGGGAAGCTATAGATCTTGCTCGAAAAAGACTTTTGACTGTTCAGAGTCGCCATAAAAGCTATAGTGATGCCAGGAAAAAATATCTTGAGTTTGAAATAGGTGACTTTGTATTCCTCAAACTATCACCTATGAAGGGAGTTCAGAGGTTTAGCTTGCATAGAAAGTTGGCACCCAGGTCCGTGGGTCCCGTTGAAATCATTCAGCGGATTGGAAAAGTTGCATATAAACTTTCGCTTCCTCCACATCTTTCGGCAATACATGATGCTTTTCATGTATCAAATCTGATAAAGTACATTAGGGATCCAGAGCATAAGATAAATTATGATGATTTTCATGTTGAGCCAGACCTGACATACCAAGAAATGCCTATGGAAATACTAAGTAGAGATATCAAGAAGTTGGGGAATAAAGAGGTGCCTCTAATTAAAGTATTTTGGCGGAACCAAGAGTTTAAAGAGGTCACATGGGAACCTAAGGCGGAAATATGAGATAAATACCACTACTTGTTTGAGTGATAACACTATGTATTGTATATCTTCTTTATAAATGAAATGGTGTCCATTCTCTTTAAGGTTGTCATGATTTCAATCCTCTTTAAGGTTGTTATGGCATCATTATAAATCTCGAGGATGAGACTTCCTTTAAGATTTTTATAATTGTAAACCTTGAACTCGGAATCTCTCGGATCCTATATTATAAGATCCGGCTTGTCAAGAGGAAACCAACGGATTTTGTTACGTATGAATCAGACTTCGTTTGGAATTCTTATGATTTTCGAAAGACAGAGAAGTAAAGAGGTTTAAGATGTCATTAACCCATAATGGCTATCGTTAAGACTAATTAAACATAATTAAAGAAACTAATGACCATTAGCGAACAATAATCAATAGTTAGCAAAAGATAAGCCTAAGCCGTGAAAGTTAAATCGTGATCAGTGAAAGTTAATCACGATTACTGTTAATTAAGCATCATTAGCAAATCTAGAATCATCTGGAACGTTCTACTTAAGCCCCAAGTTTCAGATAAGTTTTGGCCAAAACCATGGGCCAAAACCGTGGGCCGCTAACTGCGTTTATGGGCTAAACCATGGTTTACTAACCATGGTTAGTGGTTTTCTGGAGCCTATAAATACCCCCTACCCATTCATTCTTTACGATTTGCACTTCCACCACCACCCCAAGGGATATGGTTGAGAGGTCGGGAGGAGGAGGGGTAGGAGGCGGGGAAAGAGCGCTAGCGAAGCACTTCCAGGAGAACGAGGAGGAGGAAGGTATGATCCTCTCTTAGTTTGCTTTGTAAGATAGGGATTCAGTTCATCCTCTTTTCTTCCAAGCTTTGTTCTTAGTTCATCTTTCTTTCCAATTTATTTTCTGTTGTGGTTCGAGGAGAAATCTATGTAACACCCTACTTAGGTGCGGACAGGTATGTACGTTAGTGAACCCTGTGATTTGTCACACATTTACTCACCTAAGATGCGTGGTGTCTACCAATTCTCCATCATTTATGTTTATATTCTTATTCAATTCTACTTTTGTAGTTATTTTGATGGAGAAATCTATGTAATACCCTACTTAGGTGCAAGCGGTTGTGCTCGTCAGTGAACCATGTGATTCTTCACACATTCACTCACCTAAGATGCGTGGTGTCTACCGATTCTTCATCTCTTGTTGTTTGAGTATATTCTTTCATTTTCGTTATCGTTTTCCTCTCAATGATTTTATATAGGAAACTCTTTCCATTTTTCTTATAAAATATGTCTCGATATAAGGGAAAACTCTGTCAAAATTTTTATAAAGATATGTCTCGATACAAGGGAAAACTCTGCCGAAGTTTTTCTATAAATATCACCCTATATAGGGGGAAGTTTTGCCAATGTTTTAAGAGAAAATATGTTCTTTGCATTCTTTGTGTTCCTCGTGTGTTCTTTGCGTTCTTCATGTTCTTCGCATGTTCTTTGCGTTCTTCATGTTCTTCATTCATTCTTCGTGTTCTTGGCACGTTCTTAATGTTTTTGATACAAAAATGAAATTCGATTCATTTCAGGAGCTATAAATCTTTCTTTTTTGAAAAAGAATCACGATAAAGCCCTGTATACATGCGAGAGAGATCGATTAGGTAATGAAATCATACCTTTTGATGTTGAGTTTTCATATGAGATCATTGAAATTTCTGATTTTATGTTCTTTACTTTGAAGAACCCTAATTTTGGCTATTTTTGAGAAAGTATGAAAAGATGCTTTGTGATTCCCACTAAAATAAGGTTTAAGCATCGATTCGATGCAGTGGCTTGGAAAGTTAGGGTTTGGGAGTTAAAATAAGCATAAATACGAATATATATACATATGAATAATATATATGAGTCTATATTAAGTGTTGATGATTATGCAAATCGAAGACTTAACGAAAGAATTGCATCATGGGATAATTGGATTCCTGAAAAGGATCAGTGTGTCCACGTTAAGGAATGATTGGGGAGTAAAAACTACAGGGTCGGACATGCAATCTGTAGGTTTGTCGGAGGAACCCCGTATTGGCATTTCCCTACCTAGGTGGTTGATGAATCCACATTTCATCATCTTTATTCTATCATTTTGGCCACAAAAACCCTAGCAAATGCATGTAAATACCCATAATTAGAGCATCTTAGCATCCATGCATGTGCATGTAAATAGTGTATAAAACACTGTACTTAAAGCCAAAATTATAGAATAAATAAAAGAAAAGAAAAAGAATAAAATATTGTAAATATTTTGTGACCCGAAACCCCGATACCTAGACATCTCGATGAATAGGTCGACAAGAATAAAGTAGGGGGAAATAAGAGCCAAAAATACAATAAATACCTTTTATTCAATTCATTCTTTTTCATTTTGGGACCTATTTTTTGGTTACACTTTTTATACCTCAAATAAAGAAACTTTGTACATGAAGTTAGATAATAAAATAAAAAATACAAAATTGATTTCATAAAAAATAATGTACAGATAAAAAGTTATGATCTGAATAAAAATCTATAATCCCAACTTCCAGACCTGTATCTCCCTAATAAAATACTCGAAATACGTCAAACTCATCTTTAATTGTATATAATTTAAAATAATCTATTTAATGATGGTGGTTTCGCATTTGGCGGAGTTTACGGTTTGAAAATTGAATTTTGGACCCCTATTGTATACTTCTACATATTAAAATATTTACTTTGTTATTTGTTCATTATTTTTATAATTTTGTATTTTTTATAATTGTTTAAATATTATTTTGTAATTATATATACATAAAACAGAATAAAACACACATAAAAACACAAAAATAAAATACTTGTCTATACTACACCTAGGTATAATACCAATATATATACTTATATTAACCATACTCATATTATATTAAGTGTACAAAACATATCATAAAAATAAAATAAAAAATATTTTTAAGTTTATAAAAATACTTTATAAATTTATAAAATAATAAACAAAATAAATAAAATTAAAAAAACACAAAAAAAATAAATTAATAAAATATATAGGTAATATACCTATAAAGGGTATAAAAGGAACTTGTAAATTATACCCCATAAAAATAATTAAAAATCATATCAAAATACCTTATAAAATAATAAACACTTTTTATTCAATAACCAAAAATTAAATAAATCATTTACTATTTTAAATTAATTTTTTAATGTGTTTTCAAGAGGTTTTTCCCTGGTTGGTCCACATGGACCAACCAGGTGGTCTGGCTCGTTGACCAAGGTCAACAGTCTGACCTCCCTCCTGGGCTTTTGTAAGAACTAGGTTTTGACCCATTTTCAAGATTTTTTGGGGGCCACGCCTTTCACCATCTCGCGATGCTTCCTTCTTGAAAGTTTTTCCTCGATCGGTGATCATACACGCCTAAGGTTCTCCTTGGGCTGTGGATCACTGTATCGAGCTGCGCGTCTCGATTTGTGAGCACACTCCACCATCCCTTCAAAATAATACCCCCGTCGCCCCCTTCCTCTTTGAACCTTCTTTTGGGCGCCTCAGAACTCCGGGTGCGGGTAGAGGTATGCTCCGGTGACAGGGGAGTTTCCCCCCATCTCCGTCGAGTACGGCGAGGGCCTGAAGGTCGGCTTCCACCTCCATCTTCTGCCTCCTGGCCGTGAGGTTTCATATCGGGCACGCATCCTTGAGGTCATTTTTCGCTCTTTTTCTTGCATTTTCTTAGCTAGCGTAGCCTTAGGATTAGTTCAGCAACCTTCCTTCTCGATCCACACCCATTCATTCACCGCGCCACCACCTCGCCAGATCAAGCTCCGGTGAGATCCATTTTCGCCAAAACCGCCATCATTCCGTACGCCCTTGCCCGGGGGAACCTCTACTGTCGTTGTGTGTTTCTTGTGCAGGTCCCAGGTGCTGAAAGATCCCCTCCTGGGGTCGAATTTTCGCCAAAGAGTGAGGTACCTGGAGCCGTGACTGGACCTCGACGCCGTGGTGGTTCACAGGTGGTCTACCACCATTTTGATGCCGCCGGTGGCTCGGGGGCTCTCCAGCAGAAAGTCCGGCGTTGTTGGAGCTTCATTGCACGTCGGAGGGAGCGGATAGGCCGGTGGAAGCTTGCCTTGGCCGGGGAGCTTCCCTGTTCTTCCATCGCCCTCCGCAACCGTTCGATCTCCGGTGTTCTTCCAACACTAGCCGCAGCCGTCGGATCGTGATCTTTCCCATCCGTTGATCAACCTCAGACGTTCTGATCTCAGCCATCGCAGACGAAGGGGCATTGGGCGACCAGGAAGTGACACGTGTTTAAGTGGCATATATCAGCCGCCCGATCCGAGGCGCCGGGGTATTTTGCGTTTTCTCCCCTGCCGAGTTTTGTATTTAAATTTTACTTTTTAAACTTTCCTCTGCCATTAAGGTATTTTGTAAAATTTGCGTAACGACCCCCATAGTTTTGTGATATTACATTTTGCCCCCTGCCAGTCACGTGCTTTCAAGCACGTGAGTTGGTGATTTTGTAGGGCACCCTTGGGGGTTTTCCATATTTAGTTTCAGTCCTTGAACTCTCATATGCAATTATAAGTTTTCTGGATTTTTTGCATCAAGGCCCTCGTATTTTTGGAATATTACATTTATACCCCTACTAGGCGTGCGTGCCTAGTCACGTGGGCATGGCGTTTTTGCGGGGAAGGGCTTGGAAGTTTGGATATCTGTAATTGGTCCCAGAGAATTTTATATTGTGTTATATGATTTTTGGATAATTTACAGACAAGCCCTGACTGTTTGCTTATTTATACTTACACCACTGCCAGTGTGACTTTTCCTTTTTATTGTATCTATTTATTTCATGCATCGATAAAACTCTAAAAAATCCACAAAATTAGTTTAAGCTCCTGTTACATTTCTCATTCACGCCATATTTTATATTGCATTTTCTCGCATTTTCATATTTATTAAATAAAAAACATGCATCTTTACTATTGTTTGCATTAGAAAATACCAAAAAAATATTAAATCTTTTTGAAAATTCCAAAAAAAATATATTTCGTGTATTTCATCATTTTTTAGTATCAATCAAAAAATCATTAAAATTTCAAAACAAAAACCCAAAATTAGAAGACTCCAAAAATCTTCCTAGAAATTTAAAAACTTCAAGCAAAATCCCAA
Source organism: Ottelia alismoides (assembly GCA_037367405.1). NCBI lineage: Eukaryota > Viridiplantae > Streptophyta > Magnoliopsida > Alismatales > Hydrocharitaceae > Ottelia > Ottelia alismoides. The sequence continues at coordinate 425,166 of JAZKJV010000540.1, read as the reverse complement.
AAATATAAACTCAGTTTCTGTATTTTCATTATTTTATTACCTTTATTTTAAAATAATTTGAGGAATTTTGGATACTGTTTGTTATTTTTAATCCTCATTTTGATTTCGGACAGCAACCTAGTTCACTGTTTTCTTGTATTTTGACTTCTAAAAAATACCAAAAATATTCTGAAAAATCTCCAAAAATCATAAATATAGTAGAAAAATATAAAAAGACAAAAAAAATTTCATTTTCTGAATTTTGGGCTTTTTTAACATATTTTTAAATACCTCATCTTTCTCTTCCTTACTTTGTGTATATATTCTATTATTGAAAAAGAAACATAAAAAAAATAATTACAAAATATAAAAAGAAAATTCAAAATCAGAAAATTTAAAATCAAAATACAAAAATATAAAATCAAAAATTAAATAAAAAATCTATAAAATTAAAAACCCACAAAAAATTTGCATATTTGTAGACACTTAATCACATTTGGCAATTTTTGCACTTGCTTGATCTATCCTGCCTTGCTCCTTGAGTTCGACCTCTACATACTTACACCTATACATCTTTTATGTAGAGTTATAATAAATTTGACTCCACATCTTGATTTACATTGTTTTATCATTATTGTGGTTCATTGTTGACTAATTAGGGATTTTTGAGCGGTCAATACACCGACTGCGATTTCGCCTTGTGAAACCGTATGACCCTCGGATTTCCCTGTTATGATAAGTGCGCACGAAATGAATGATTTGCAACGCATAGTTCCGGTAGCCAATATTTTCGGGTTGAACGACGAAAGATGTAGTCGTGCCCATGTGGAGGCACTGGTGGTTCAATAGGGGCTGGGTCACAATAACATGTATTTAAATCCGCTTTGTTATATGATTAAATGATAGGCTAAGGGTTAAGCAACCGAGTCCTCAAGGACGGTGTGCTCCTTTGTTTTCCAGGTCGAGGGTTTGAGACTCTGATTAATAAAAGAAATGGAAATTGTCAGGGTAGTATTGGCGGATTGGTTGGAGGCGACATTTGGCTGCATAATCTCATCAAATCAACGCAATCTCCATCCCGAAGTGTCCACAGCTTCGGAGTCCTCCAAGAATCTAGTGGGGTTCTACCCGGACTAATCCCTGACGTGGAATAGAGAAAGGAATATTGACTTAAATGATGAGAAGAATGAAACTTTTTGTGATAACAACTTTTTGAAAAAATTACGCAATTTGTTTGCTTTTCTCTTCTTCTTTACTTAGCATTTGCTAATTATTATCCTATGATTTATGGAAAACTCAATAGGTGTCGGTGAGCCATCGCAAGGACTTTAGTAGACATCCAGCCAATCACAGTAGCTTTACTTTGTAAGATAATTAGTAATCTTTTCGTGTTTTTCATGTACATGGTAAATGGTTGTAGTGGGACAATGAATCATGTGAACTATATTTTTGTGAATGGAAACGTGTTGAAATACTTCCTTCTGAGTATTTTTACTTGCAATCTATTTCTGAATGTTAGTTGTGATTGTTGAATAAAGTATTGCTGAGTAACCGGATCCGATTATGGGAGGATCCGATGACCCGAGAATCAGGGTCGCGACACATGTACTTCCTCTTCCGTCAGGATGGTAGTGACATATTAGAGCTCCGACGTCACAGCCAAATCTCCTTTGAGCTCCTGATGAATACCCATTCATCACTCTTTATTCTTACATTTTACTACAAAAACCTTGCAAATGCATGTATATTCATGTAAATACAAATAATTATCAAAAACCATGCATTATATAAAGTTTAATAATTAGCATGTTTTTGTGCAAAAATAAAAGAATAAAGAGTAAAAAGAAAAAGAGGGAAATATTTAGAATGAATATTGAGCAACCTAAACCCAAGGGAGGGCTCAGCATGGGCCTGACCGCATAAAAGCCAAAGTAGAGGAGATAGGAGCTCATGTGTGTAAATATTTATGTAAATAAAATAAAAGTATTTTACCACAAAAATAGACTCAAATTGGCTTGTAAATATTTGTATATATTTATAAAATATAAAAACAAGATAAAAATAGAAAAAATTAAAAAAGAAACAAAACATCACCCTTGTATATAGTCATCATGTATATAAAACATCCATCTTTTTATTCATTTAGCTTATAAATAAAAAAGTAATTTTCAAAAATTGTGTAAATATCCTATGTGATATGGTGTAAATAAATAAATAAAAACAATTAAAACAAAAAAACAAAATAAAAAGAACAAAATTAAAAAAAATCAAAAATACTATTGTAAATATACCATGTATATAAATGTACATATGTATTTATTTACCTATGTATATAAATAATAAAACAAAATAAAAATATCCTTTATTCCTAATTTTATGATATAAATAAATAAAATACAAAATGGGAATAAAATTGTATAAAAATAACAAATTAAAATACAAAATTAAAATCCCTATATGTTGTATATATATACCTATATATATAACCCTACTATGTAAATACCTTATTTTACTTGGAAAACTTAATTAAAAATCACAAAAATAGAAAAAAATTAAAATATAAATATTTCATGTTTTGACTTTTTAATAATTCTGCCATTTACTATTTTATAATTGATTTTTCAAATCTTTTCCACGTGGTAGCTTCTCATTGGTCCACGGAGATGTTGAACTCGGCAACTCCCTTCGCGGACCTTCTTCTCCAGCGGACCTCGCGCCCGACCGACTTCCCCTCTTTTTCGCGCTCGATCCGCTCGCCGTCTCCCTAAACCCCGGGTCCTAATCCTTCTTTGCAGATCCGAGATCACCTGCCCCGGGGTGGATCTAGGGGTCCGTGCCTCGACGTTCGCACCCGACTCCCATTTAGCCGGACCCTAGCCACTTAAATACCCAGCTCCCGCCGCCCGATTTCTCCGTCTTGGCCATTCGTTCCACCCCCCAGTGAGCTCCTGTGCGTGCGTGAGAGTGACAGCTCACTCCAGGTGCTGTCGAATGCGATGAGAGGAACGTGTGCCACTGATCCGGCGAGTAGCACCGCCGTGCTCCGCCCTGAGCTGGAGTTCGAGCCTCGGACGTCGGGCGCTCCGTGAGGCGAAGACCCAGAGCTGCGCAAGCTTCGACCACAGCCCATTCGTCCATCTAGGTATACCCATTTCGCTTTCTCTTTCGCTAATTTTAGCTAGCCCAATTCACTGCTCCGCCGTTCACCGTCGATTCCGATCACGTCTCCGACCACCGTTCGACCATCGGGCTGTGCCATAGCCTCCGCCTTCCTCCCGCGCACCTTCTTCCATACCTCCCATCCAACCCAGCACTGTACAGGAGCTGGGAATTCGAGCTCCTCTGTCCCCACCTTCGCCGGAGATCGCCCATTCGACCCTCCCGATCACTTTCACTCCGCCTAACCGGGTTGAGGCAGTTTGCCCTCGACCTGAGAGCCTCTTCTGGTTTGCTTTGCAGGTACATCCAAGCCCACTGAGGGCTTGGACCCATTCGGTCTAGGAGCCCTGCCTCCGCCAACCTCGCCGGAGCCCTCCAGGGCTCGGCTGGGTCATCAGAGGCTACCATCAGCTGCGGAACATCATCGCGGAGCGTTTCCGATCTTCAGGAGCAGCAGAGGAGGTCAGGAGCGTGCGCCTTGGGCCGGCGAACTTCGCCGGCGAACTGTTCTTCCTCGACCTTCATCCACCGTCCAATCAGCCTCTCGCTCCAGTTTTCATTCGGAGCCATCCATCCCAGGAGCAGCAGCCACCGCCCGATCTTTGGAGGACTGATCCCAGCCGTAGATCCAGCGGGTTTAGCCCACTGACGCCCTTCACCGTCAGATCTGACACGTGGCTACACCTCCGCCGTTGGATTCGCCCAAGGGCTTGGCTTTGGAGCCCCAGCCATCCTTCACCATCAGATGCACCACGTGGCGCGCATCCATCGGCTCCATTAATAAAGGGGTAAATTTACCCTTAGGCCCTCCTGTTTCTTTTATTTCGCATTTAGTCCTGTAATTTATATAGTTTAGTTGTTTATTTTTTGGGATATTTGCATAGTGGACCTGCCTCTTTATTTTCTTTGCATATATGCCCTGTGTGTTTTATGTAGCACGTGCTTCGACACATGGTTTTCTGGGTTTTTTGCATGTTATACTTGTAGTTCTGGATGTTATGGATTGAATGAATACTTTTTAGAATATTGCATTTATACCCCTTGTGCGCGATTTATTAGTGCATGTGCGTATATTCGTGGGTTATTTGCAGACTACCCCTTGGACTTTTGGTACCTGTTACCAAATAATCCTCGGAAGTGTTTTTCTTACATTTGGGCCCCTGAGTGCCTCAGGCACGCGCCACGCGCGTGTTTACCTGGGAATTTTGCACCAGACCCCTCAGGACTTCGGGTATTTGCGTTTTGGTCCCTGTGTACTGTGCCCTTGTGTGGGATTTTAACAAAATAGCAAATCAACTCCAAATTTGATGAAAATTGGATACATGGCTCCTGCCATGATGTAAAATTTTCTATAAATTTTGGAGACATTTTAGACACTGTTTGATATTTTTAAAATTCAAAAACACGTATTTTCTTCACTGTCTGATTTGAAAAATCACAAAAAAAATATTAAAAATTCATCTAAAAATTACAAACAAATTACTTACTTTGCTTGCTTGATTTTCTAGCCAATTTTGGCTATTTTTCCTTATCTAAAACACCTAAAAATTGAAAAACACTCAAAAACTCATAAAAATTCTAATAAATAAACTAAAAAACCAAAATAATAAATTAGGTGCCCAATTTTCCTTGTTTTCTTCTCTATATAGGAAAAATATCTCCAAGCTAATTTGGGGCTTCTAGATATTTTATCTAGGTCCCTTTAGCTCGGCTGGACAGTACCTACAATTCCAGTCCTTGTTTTATTTTGAAAAATTAAATAAAACATCAGAAAAATCTCAAAAATTTCACTAAAAACAGTAAAATTATAAAACACAAAAAATAGTTTTATTAGAATTTTTGTTTTTTTTAGTGCATTAAATAAATTGTTGAAGTGTGTTGTTTAGTTGCTTTTCTTATTTTCTTTAATTAATTAAAAATCCAAAAAAATCTAAAAAGATTTAAAAACCACAAAAACACCTTTTCTTCTTCTTCTTGACTACTTTCGTAGGCCGCGAGGCCATTTCGTGCTCCTTGTTTCGACCCTGGTCGCTATACCAGGTTAAAATAATAGCAAGACCACTTTTGAGATTCAGTTGAGTTTATTTGATATTGGGTGGTCTTATTTTTCTTAATTGATCGAGTCCGAGTGATTGAGGTCGCGATGACCATTTAGTACCTTTACCTTAGTCACTTGGTTTTTCTCGGTCATCAGAATGGCGTCGTTGCCGGGGAGCACGGCTTAGTAGTCAGTTTTTGAGTTTTTCCGCGGTTTTTCTTTTCGCGGCTTTTGTATAGATTCCTGTAGATATATTTTTCTGACATTATTTTTTACAATAATCTGGTCGACACTTGTCTTCTTTCTTGCGAGGGCCCTAAGATCGCGGAGGTGACTTTCGAGGAGCCGGCGCAACCGCGGGATTCGGAGGCAGCTCCTTTCTACACGGAGCCGCAGGAGAGAGCGAGAGAGGAGCTGAGTGAGAGAGGAGCTTAGATTAGTTTTATTTCCCGTATATTTTTGAACTGTTTTATAATACAAGTACTCAGAGACACTTGGACTCTCGGGTCTGTTTCGCCGAGCACCGGTGTGCTCGGGGGACCCATTTTAGATTTTTCGCGGCTTTTTCGCGGTTTTAGCTTTTTAGCTGCCTTTTACAATTTTCAGCGGTTTTTCTCGAGCCCCTAAATTTAGGATTTTCTGCTTGACTGTGCCGTAATTAGTAGGATCCCAACACTTAATTGTCTTGCCCTACTCCTATAGAACGATAATTGGACCTACTAATATTCACTAATAAAAATAGCTTAGTCGTTTTCCTGAGAGCCTACGCACGCGAGCCTGCCCCGTCAAGCGTTACTCCTGAACTCGACCTGTCGAGAAGAGGAGGGGTGGGTCTAGAACGGACTCTTTGGATCGAGGGCGAGTGGCTAAGCTAGACGTCTGTCGAGTAGAAATTGTCTGTTTAGGACTCGGTTTTCACCGTGCACCATATAGGTAGTTTCTTTTCAGTCTTTACATTTATGCGCGGATCATCTTGCATGTAGACTGCTGGAGTCAGGTACGCATTTCTATCTCTGCATGCATCATTGATTTATCGCGCATCGGCTTTTTCGTCTTCTCCTCCATGTTTTGGACTAAAGAACCAGGAGAACCGAAAATTTCGTTAGGCCTTTTGCTTGCATTAAAAAAATATAAAAAAGAAAAACCATAAAATTGGGACTGCTAAAACTATCGACCCTAAAAGACACCTCACCTAAAAAATCTATCTTGGGGGAGAGCAACCCCTCATTGTTTGGTTTGCTTGCGCGAGAGAGTGACCCGTCCACTAGGTAGAGCCCTCCCGGTGCTATTCCTGACTGACTACCGACTCTTCGTGCGGGCCAGTCGGTTGGGGTAGCATCGGGAATCCCAACAGGTCACGTAAGCGCTCTGATAGATTGTTTGTTCACCTAATAAAATTTGACAAGATAATTTGACCGAGCCTTTATGGTCTTCAGCCGTGTTGCGTTGTAAACAGAGGGTTAGGTTGCCGATCATAGTTTTTCCATATCTCATCCGCCTTACTCGCCAGATCACGATGATGGGCAGGAGGTCTCTTAGGCAGCCTCTGGTTGCACCGCTTTTTAGCACTCCTGATCATTCATCTAGATCGGTTCGTGGAAGCTCAGACCTGCTCTCCGAACCCGAGTATGATTCCACCCTGTTCCCCCTCGATCACCCTTCTTCTGATTCAGAGATACTGTTGAACAGGGAAAATCGCAGAGGTCGTGTTGACTCACAAGGCGAATCAACAGTCGCTGATTTGACCTCCAACGAAATCCCTATTCAAACAACAATTAACCCACGACAAATATATCAAGCAATGAAAGTAAATGTGGAGTTAAAATTTATTATAACTCTACAACAAGATGTGTATAGGTGCAAGTATTGTAAAGGTCGAACACAGGGAGCAGACAGGTAGATCAGGGCACTAAGGTTCAAAATGTGTGTGAAAGTGATCAAGTGTCTACTATGCTAATTTTTTGTGGGTTTTTAATTTTATATTTTTTTATTTAATTTTTGATTTTATATTTTTGTATTTTGATTTTTAATTTACTGATTTTATATTTTCTTTTTATATTTTATATTTTTTATTTTCTTTTTCAATATTGGAATATAAAAACAATGTAATAAAAGGGAGAAAGAGATATTTATAAAAATAGATAAAATGTTCAAACATAAGCAAATAAAATCTTTTTGGTCTTTTTATACTTTTTTACTGTTTTTGTGATTTTTGGGTAATTTTTAGAATGTTTTTGGTATTTTTAAAGGGCTAAATAAAGAAAACAGTGAATAAAAGTTGCTGGCCGAAATTAAATTGAGGATGAAAAATAGTAAACAGAGTCAAAAATTCCTCAAATTAATTTTCCATAAAGAGAATAAAATAGAGAAACTACAGGAACTCAGTTTATATTTTTAGGATTTTTCTAGGGATTTTTTAGATTTTTAGGAAGGTTTTTGGGCTTTTCTAATTTTTAGGAGTTTTCTTTTGTATTTGTTAATGATTTTTGGCCTGGAGCTAAATGATACTAAAAGGAACAAAATATAATTTTTTTTGGATTTTTCTGGAGTGTTTTTATATTTTTTTGGTATTTTCTAATGCAAACAGTGCTGAAAATGAGTGTTTTTGAATTTTTATAAATATGGAAATGCAATAAAAATGCAATGCAAAAAGGTGACGTGTAAATGCAAGTTGACAGGAACCTAAGTTAATTTTTTTGTAGAATTTTTGGAAATTAAAAATGATGCCCTAATTAATTAATACAAGCACACAAAATATCACAGCATGGCAGGGTATAAGTGCAAATATCCAAAAGTCCAGGGGCACATATGCAATTTTTCCACAAATGTATAACTAATGAAAATAGTTCCTGCACTAAATATAATTACTTAAAACCGCACGGGGTGTTTGCAAAATCACCTAGAAACACGTACGTGAGCACGCGCCTCTGGCAGGGGTGATTCAGCAATTATCAAAAATCCGAGGGTTGAAATGCGAAGTTTCCAAAAAAGTTATACTACTATAGAAAAATTCACGAACTGAAAGTAAATACAATAATGTCTGGAGGTGCTCTTGCAAAAATGGCCAAGTCCCGCGTGACTTGCACGCGCACCTGGCAGGGGCACCGATGCAATATTACAAACTTACGGGGGTTCAGTTGCAAATAATCCAAAAATAAACAAAGGCAGATGAATGATTTTAAGGTCTAATATTAAAATGCAAAAAGATCCAGGGTGAGGTCGCAAATACCCACGGCAGGGGCGCATCTGACGGTTGCCCTTTGCCACTTATACACGTGTCGAAGCGAGGGGCCGCGATGCCCCTTCGCAATCTGCGGTCCAGATCAGAAGATGGATGAAGATCGGACGGTGCGGCCGTAGGTGATCTGATGGCTGCTGCTATGCCTGGGCGAAATGTGTGATCCAACGACAAGGAAGGCGCGTTGGAAGAACTGACGAAGAACGGCTCCAGGCGAGTTTTGAGTTGGTGATATTCCCTTCTCCGCCGGCCTGAGGCCCAGCCAAGGGGTTCCTGACGTTGCTGCGGCTCCGGCGAAGCTTCCAGGTGGTTCTAATGGCTTCAAGGGATGCGGAGCAAGCCCCTGGAGCGAGTGCTTCTCCAGCCACCTGGGCGTGGACGGCGAGATGGCACTGACCTGCAGAAGGGTCCTTCAGATCCTGCAAATACGAAAGAACATCCAACAGCACAAGTGGACAGTGATCTGGCCTTTATTAGTGATTATTTGGCGAGTTATGAGTGGAGAATGGTCGCTGGAGCTCGAGAGCTCCGGTATGGTGTTCGGTTGCGGATGGTGGGCAAAGCAATCGATTAAACCACGAATAAATGCACAACACGAATCCTATGGCTAAGAACTACCTAAGCAGCTAGAAAATAACTAAAATAGCGACCTCGAAGGTTGAAGAACCTGAGATGGGACCTCATGCGGCGTCGACCGTCGGAGATGGATGGAGACCTCTCCTCGACCCTCGCCTGGGCTTGCCTAAGCCAGCTGGAGACGCTCCTGTCACCAGCGTCGATCCGGAGCTGGAAGAGAAGCTCAAACAAGGGGCCAAAAAGGGTTCAAATTGCAAAGGGGGGAAATGGGTTGCTTTTGAAATATGGCCGAGGAGCGACCTTCGAGGCAAGATCACGGGCGGATGGAGAAGATCCAAGAGGATCTGAAAGGTCGGCGCGAATCCTGGATGTACAGGGTACAACTTTCATGAAGGAAGCGTCTTCAAAGGGTGAAAGACGCGCCCTCGAAAAATGGGCGAAAGAGGGGCATGGGCGCTCTGTCGCAGCTACAGGAGTAGGGCCAGGGAGTTGAGCCGAGGTCAACTCTTCTGGCCCCCTGGTTGGTCCACGTGGACCAACCAGGAAAACTCCTGAAAAAGATTAAAAAAATGATTTAAAAATAATAAATGACTTTATTTATTTTAGGTTATAAAATAAAAAATGCTTATTATTTTATATAGTATTTTATTCCGATTTTTAATTATTTTTATGAAATATATTTTTACAAGTTGCTTTTATACCCTTATATAGGTATATTATTCTATGTATTGTATTCTTTTGTTTTTATTGTATGTATTTAATTGTTATTATTTTTATTTAGTATTTTATAAAATTATAAAATACTTTTATATACATAAATATATTTTTAGTTTATTTTTCTGATTTATTTGGTATACTAATAAAATACAAGAGTATGTTATATAAGTATGTATATAGGTATTGTATCTATGTATTGTGTTTACAAGTATTTTTATTTTGTATTTTATTTAGGTTTTTATTCTAATTTTAATATACATAATTATTATAAGTAATATTTACAACATTATAAAAATATAAAAATGAATAAATAATTAATAAAGAATAAATTGAATATTTTAATATGTACAAGTATACAATGAGGGTCCAAAACTCAACTTTCAAACCGTAGCTCCGTCAAACGCGAAACCACCGCCATTAAATAGCTTATTTTCTTCTATATACAATTAAAGGTGAGTATGCTGCATTTGCAGTTGTCGTTTGTGAGATACGGGTCTGGGAAGTTGGGATTCTGGAATTTTATTCAGATCATAACTTTTTATTTGTACATTATTTTTCAGTGAAATCAATTTTATATTTTTCTTTATTTAATTATCTACAACTTTTATGTACAAAGTTTCTTTATCTGATGTATAAAAAGTGGAACCAAAAATAGGTCCCAAAATGAATAAAGAATGAATTAATAATTATAGGTATTTGGACTGTGTTTTTGACCTTATCTCCCCTACTTTATTCCTTGTCGACCTATTCATCGAGATGCCTAGGTATCGGGGTTTCGGGTCATAAAATATTTACAATATTTTATTCTTTTTCTTTTCTTTTCTTTATTCTACAATTTTGGCATTAAAAACCGTATTTTATACAGTATTTAAACACCTATGCATGAATGCTAAAATGCATGAATTAATGCTATTTACACGCATTTACTAGGGTTTTTAAGGCCAAAATGATAGAATAAAGATGATGAAACGTAGCTTCATCATCCCCCTATACTTTACCTTTGCTAGTCCCTAGCAAACACTTATGCAATAAGTGCAGAAAAAGAAAAACAAAGAAAAGAAAACGAAGAAAATTGGATGAAGTTTAATTATCAAACTTGTCTTCACAAAATCAAAGTTTGGAGCTTAAGTCGGACCTTTGGAATTTTAGTGCGGTCGGAACCTTAATGAGAACCAAGTTTGAAATCCAACAGTCCTTGAGAATCCCAAAACTCTGTCCAAGTCTCCTCAATAACCAGGTCAGAAATACTTCAACTCATACGCAAACTCTTATGACTATGAATCTGACTCGTACAGTGTAAGTGATATGTAGCTCCCCACCTCAGAAGTAACAAAGAAACAACCTCCCTCAACTTGGTAACTCTAATGCCTCGGTCTAGCAACTCTTTCCTCGAGAAGCGGGGTATTCCCATCTAAGTTCAAGTGCAACCAGCTCAAGAAGTGGGGGAAGAGGTATAGACTTTTGGAAGCTCAGCCAGTGTAGCCAAGTCTCCCGCTGCAAGCTTCATGAGATGTAACATGGATACCATAAGCTTTTGCTTTATTGGACTATATACACTCCGGTGGGGTTATTAAATTTTCAATCCGACCCACCACTTTTTTGGAGTTCTTTTTTTTTTCTTCTTTTTTTTCAGATGCATATGTACAACATATCTACATGGTGCAGCATATATACAAGAAACTTTCCCTCTTGAGCCAGTAGACTATCCCTCTTTTGAAGCTTTATTGCAACCCACGGCTTCTGTCTTTAGCCTTCATCACCACTAGACCAAGTTGAGGTGCACTTCCTTCACTATAAGAAGAAGAGAGGTTCCGCCTAGAAGTACTACCCTCATATGCTACCCCAAGCCAAAGGAAACTGCCTCCTCACCACCTCATCCGTGGAGAGCTATGTGAAAGGTGCAGGTGTCCAAGTTAGGTCATTATCAACAAGAGTCGTGCGTGTGCTCCGAAATACTCTACTCAGGCAGTCAAACATCCATTGAACCAAGTCCCATGATCCTCAAAGAATTAAGTCAACTAGACCTGAAGTACCTCAAACTCAGTTCCTATAAGGTTCCTGTTATTAGGTAGATTTTAAGGTCCAATCAAGCTCCAATCTCCGGATTTTACTTAGACTTGTTCAACCATCAAACTCAATCCGAAAAAATGCTCATGCTATGCAAATGCGATGCAGAAAATATTTTTGTGATGCAATTATCAAGATTTTGAATTTTTTATGGATTTTTGAAAAGATGATGCATGCGTATGCAGATGCATTTTTTTTGTATTTTTCAAAAAGATATTTCAAATGTTTTTGGATTTTAGTTTTGCAAATGTTTTTGGGATTTTTGAAAACAAAACGTTTTGGCTGAAAACTTGGTGAAAACTATGTACACGGGAGTGCTTCTTATATATACAAGAAGTGGATTTTACGAATTTACAAGGGCAAGTGGTCAATTTTATAAGTACATCTATATAGTGGATTTTGGTGTGATGTCAGTATTCCTCAAACTTATTTGACACAAGCTTTTTCACACAATTTTTGAAAACTATAGTCCACATAATTTTTACAAACATTTTTACAAACATGTACACACATTTGAAAATCATTTTGCAAAGATTTTAAAAACAGTATATATGGATTTTTCAAAGGATTTTTGCAACCATTTTTCGAACCATTTGCAAATCATTTTTCAAATCTTTAATTTCACATAAAGAAAATGAATTTTACAAATCACACATTTTTACAAAGGTTGAAAACATGTAACAAAATATTTTCAGAATAGTTTTCAATAGATGTTCACAAAGGTTTTCAAACTATTTTTCAAACATTTTGCAAAAAACATTTTCACCTGATTTATTAATCAGTAATTACAAAAAAGAATTTGAGGAATGATAACACCGTTTTATTAATGATTTTTAATGAATTTTAATGAATTATTAGCCATATTAGGAAAATACGAAAGTACGAGTTATGGCTAAAGTATATACGTAGTATATACGACCCCCCTATACTTAGCTTGAGCTATGTCCTCATAGATCGGAGAGAAAAGAGAAGACATAACTCGTACTAAGTATAGGCAAGTCTAAAGAATGAATGAATCAATGAATGAGAAGTTGACCTTCCCCCCTATACTTAGGATCAAATAATCCTAAGTATAGCAGACTGTACACAACGCAGGGAGGGTCAAGGGTGGGAATGAACAGACCGTACTCAGATTGTCTCCCCCTATACTTAGGGTAAGATATCCCTAAGTATAGATAAGAAGAGGAGACAATGGAGAGGATCGAAAAGAATAGAGAAACGCGAGGTGCACGCCCCCTATACTTAGGACAAAGTACGTCCTAAGTATGGAAAACTGTCTACAAGGGCGGCACCTTTTTTTTGATAGATGTAGAAGATAGAAAATGAAAAGAAGAAAAGAAGAAAAGAGATCTGAAGATGGGAGGATAGATCAGAGGATATACACATCGCTCCCCCTATACTTAGGGTAAAAGACGCCCTAAGTATAGGCAACAACAGGAGCGATGACACGGAACGAAGAATGAACACTCAACTTATCTACCCCTCTTATACGTAGGACAAAGTACGTCCTAAGCAAGGCAAACACGAGAAATGGGTAGACAAGCAAAAACAAGAGATGGAAAGAGAGTCACGGGATAGAATCTACAACATAAATGGGTGATCATCAGAAGGTGGAAAGCAAACCTTCTTGCGGGACCGCTGAGGGATAGATCGGATATGGTGTATGTCGATATCGGGGTCCACAGTGGACGGAAGCCGATCAGGGTCGACACGGTGAAGGCCCTCAGTGGAATCAAAACGGAAAGGGATGAACTGATCAATGGAAGCGGTATGGCTGGGTTCTCCCTTGGTGGTCCTATGATGTGAAGGCGCAGACGGGTGAGTGGAAGAAGTACGACTAAGTCCGGCCTTGGAAGTCTCGCCGATATCAAAGTGAAATGGGACAAACTCATCGTCCTCAGAAGAAGTGTAATCGGAGTCGTCCTGCGAGTCCTCGTCTAGGTCAAAATCAAAAGGAACGAAATCATCTGTGGAAGTATACGAACTCTGTTCGTCCTCTGTAATCTCAACCGGATCATCTTTCTCATCAAAAGGCCCAAATTTCTGAAGAAAAGCGATCAAATCAACTTCGGCCTCTGGCCCATCAGAATCAACATGGACAGGAGCGGACTCATTAGTGGAAGTAGTCAAAACAGGTCCGTCCTGTCTAGTCTTACATGGGTCATTTGTTTCCTTATGAGGTCACTCAAAGTAATGGGCAACATCATAAACGTCCTCAATTATTTTGGTATCTGCCCACTGCTCAAATGGTTCAATCACATAAATACTCTGGATCTCATCAACACATCGCCACACACCCGGAGGAGGATTAGTGAGGTCCATGCTTTCCGACTTCCTCCCCTTCGGGGGATCCGTCGGGTCTCATCAGGGATCGCTAAGGAAGTATCTCTAGTAGCATCAGGTAGGTCACAGGCCTCAGAGTCAGCTATAATCGGTGAAGGTGCCTCAGGTGCAGGTCTCTGGTCAACTATGGGTGTGGTGATCAACATTTCGCTCTCGTCAACAGGGCGGAAGCGAATCTCTCCTGATCCATAGTCAATAACGACCCTCGCAGAGGCGAGGAATGGTCGTCCCAGGATGATTGGAGATGGCTCCCCTGTGGAGTTCTCCATGGGCAACACGACAAAATCAATATTGTGGCTCGTGCCCTGAATAGAAATGACGGCGTTTTCAAGGATACCGTTTGGCCTCTTGATAGATCCATCAACAAATTGAACGATCATCCTGGTTTTCTTGAGAGGCCCTAAGTGAAGAGACTGTACCAGCGAGAAGGGTAATATGCTAATAGATGCACCGTCGTCTAGGAGAGTGCGATCACATGTATAGTCAGAGATGGTGCAAGTGATGAAAGGTGTAGCTGTGTTCTTCTTCTTGGGAATGGGACGGTGTGTGATGGCGAGGACAGTGGCCATGGTCAGAATGTAACGCTCAGATCTGGTCCTCCGCTTTCTCTTCTTGGGAAGAGGAGCAGATGAATCAGTCATGGCCTGTTGAAGTGGGGCACGGATAATCTCATGAATAGTAGCCACCACTTCGGGTTCAGTCAACATTTTTTTGAATTTTTGGACTTCCTCCATACAAGGGAGGAAGTCGGAATCAGCATATACATGAGGCATGCCAAGAGCAGTCTGTACAGCGGCATCCTCGGGGTCAAAGGTGGGACCGGGTGTGAAAGGCTGTGTGGTCAAAGGATCTGGCAAGTGGTACCTCTCCTCACAGTCTGGCTCGATCATGTGTCTCCCAATCTCTTTTTGTGTTTTTAAATTTTTCTCATTTTTTTGTATTTTGGGCGATTGCAAGCTCTCATGGAAATCCTCGAGTGAACCCATATCATCAAATGGTGGAACATCATGGTCGCTCTTATTGGTACTAGTGAGGTGGTCAATCCTCTGTCTCATATGATCCATCATCTGGGTCATGTGCTCAAGGGTGGACTCCATGAAAGGTGACTCCAACAGCTCGGCCTCGGGTGGATGTGAAGGTGGAGAATACGGAAGTGGAGGAGGGTGTGGATAGAAATCCGAGTCCTGATACTACGGCAGAGGTGGATATGTACAAAAGTCAGGAGCAAAGTCCTCCTGGAAAAAAGGAGGTGGACCGGCTGGAGTGAACGAGGGATCCGCAAAGTCCGGATAAAACACGCTCCAGGGGTCCATCTCGGAATCAAAAGACAATGATCAGGAGAGCACGATGGTCAAGTCAAGAGAAGTGGAGAAAAGGTGCAAATGCACAGAGACGATCTAGAATGCACACAACAGTCACAGACAAAAATGAAAACAAGACAAACCCTCAATTCACCTACTCAACTCGGTAGAGACCACAAGAGCGGTCTTTTTATCTTGTCTGTTTTAGAGTTAGGTGAGAAGTCCAAAAGTTACACAAACACTTAGGGGCTCAATGGGATTTGGGCACTAATCCTTAGTGTGTGTGCGAGCAAGTAAAACGAAGACAATGAGGGGATTACTCGCCCCAAGACAAATTTTTCTTTTTGGTGGTTTTTAGGGTCAAGTAATATTAACAGTCCCAATTTTATTAGTTATCACTTTTTTTGGATTTTTAATAAGAAATGCACGAACCTATCGAGGAGTCAATTTTACTTAGCACCTAGGTGATCAAAATCAGAGGTAGAGGAGCAGAAAAGCAATGCAAGCGGCAAAACGATGATGAATGCTAAAGCATAAATACTCACCTTGCCTCCAACACTCTACATGCAGGGATGCTCAGCAGAATTGAAACCTATCTATATGCAAATGCAAAGCCGATGAAATCGCCCTAAGTTCAGAAATTGCTATTATCGTGAAGAACCACAAGTCGGCCACTTATCTTTAACCTAAGAGTCCGGTCTTGGCTTACCCCTCCTCTTCTCGACACACTCGAGTTCAGGAGTAGCGCTTGATGGGGCTCGCTCAAGGCACACGGGTTAGAAGATGATGACGCGACTGTTTAAATTTGACTAAGTCCAAAACGCACTATAGGTACATTCAATGGTTATTACTGTGTTTGGACCTAAGTCTATCGCAAGCAACTCCTAAATCTAAGGGCTCAATCACACAAAGTGAAGAAAACAAAATCGGAAAACAAAGTCAAAGAAAATGCGGAAAAGCCGACAAAACTGCGGTGAGCCCCCAAGTGAACAAACACTTGGAAATTAGGCTCAAGAGTCCAAGTCCGGGGGTACCTGTATTATTACAATATAGTGGTCTCTCTCTCACAAAAATTACAAAAATAAGTGCAGGAAATGAATTCTACAACTAAAGCAGAGCTCAGTCTTCAAAATTTCCTCTTCGTCTCCTCGGTGCTTGGCTGGCAGATGCTGGCTTCACGTGGGTGCGTAGGCGCCAAGGGTGGAGCGCCTCCCTCGATCCGCGGTTCCTCGCACGAAGTCAACAAAAGAGAAGGTTAGACAGCTCAATAGATATGAAAATAGAGAAAATAAAATAGCAAAAATGAAAGCCGCAAAATAGACAATAAATCACAATCACAAACAAGAACCCGAACTACGCGTTGTTGCTCCCCGGCAACGGCGCCATTTGTTGAACAGGGAAAATCGCAGAGGTCGTGTTGACTCACAAGGCGAATCAACAGTCGCTGATTTGACCTCCAACGAAATCCCTATTCAAACAACAATTAACCCACCACAAATATATCAAGCAATGAAAGTAAATGTGGAGTTAAAATTTATTTTAACTCTACAACAAGATGTGTATAGGTGCAAGTATTGTAGAGGTCGAACACAGGGAGCAGACAGGTAGATCGGGGCACTAAGGCTCAAAATGTGTGAGAAAGTGATCAAGTGTCTACTATGCTAATTTTTTGTGGGTTTTTAATTTTATATTTTTTTATTTAATTTTTGATTTTATATTTTTGTATTTTGATTTTTAATTTACTGATTTTATATTTTCTTTTTATATTTTATATTTTTTTTATTTTCTTTTTCAATATTGGAATATAAAAACAATGTAATAAAAGGGAGAAAGAGATATTTATAAAAATAGATAAAAATGTTCAAACATAAGCAAATAAAATCTTTTTGGTCTTTTTATACTTTTTTACTGTTTTTGTGATTTTTGGGTAATTTTTAGAAAGTTTTTGGTATTTTTAAAGGGCTAAATAAAGAAAACAGTTAATAAAAGTTGCTGACCGAAATTAAATTGAGGATGAAAAATAGTAAACAGTGTCAAAAATTCCTCAACTTAATTTTCCATAAAAGAGAATAAAATAGAGAAACTACAGGAACTCAGTTTATATTTTTAGGATTTTTCTAGGATTTTTTAGATTTTTAGGAAGGTTTTTGGGCTTTTCTAATTTTTAGGAGTTTTCTTTTGTATTTGTTAATGATTTTTGGCCTGGAGCTAAATGATACTAAAAGGAACAAAATATAATTTTTTTTGGATTTTTCTGGAGTGTTTTTATACTTTTTTGGTATTTTCTAATGCAAACAGTGCTGAAAATGAGTGTTTTTGAATTTTTATAAATATGGAAATGCAATAAAAATGCAATGCAAAAAGGTGGCGTGCAAATGCAAGTTGACAGGAACCTAAGTTAATTTTTTTGTGGAATTTTTGGAATTAAAATGATGCCCTAATTAATTAATACAAGCACACAAAAATATCACAGCATGGCAGGGGTATAAGTGCAAATATCCAAAAGTCCAGGGGCACATATGCAATTTTTCCACAAATGTATAACTAATGAAAATAGTTCCTGCACTAAATATAATTACTTAAAGCCGCACGGGGGTGTTTGCAAAATCACCTAGAAACACGTACGTGAGCACGCGCCTCTGGCAGGGGTGATTCAACAATTATCAAAAATCCGAGGGTTGAAATACGAAGTTTCCAAAAAAGTTATACTACTATAGAAAAATTCACGAACTGAAAGTAAATACAATAATGTCTGGAGGTGCTCTTGCTAAAATGCCAAGTCCCGCGTGACTTGCACGCGCACCTGGCAGGGGCACCGATGCAATATTACAAACTTACGGGGGTTCAGTTGCAAATAATCCAAAAATAAACAAAGGCAGATGAATGATTTTAAGGTCTAATATTAAAATGCAAAAAGATCCAGGGTGAGGTCGCAAAATACCCACGGCAGGGGGCGCATCTGACGGTTGCCCTTTGCCACTTATACACGTGTCGAAGCGAGGGGCCGCGATGCCCCTTCGCAACCTGCGGTCCAGATCAGAAGATGGATGAAGATCGGACGGTGCGGGCCGTAGGTGATCTGATGGCTGCTGCTATGCCTGGGCGAAATGTGTGATCCAACGACAAGGAAGCGCGTTGGAAGAACTGACGAAGAACGGGCTCCAGGCGAGTTTTGAGTTGGTGATATTCCCTTCTCCGCCGGCCTGAGGCCCAGCCAAGGGGCTCCTGACGTTGCTGCGGCTCCGGCGAAGCTTCCAGGTGGCTCTAATGGCTTCAAGGGATGCGGAGCAAGCCCCTGGAGCGAGTGCTTCTCCAGCCACCTGGGCGTGGACGACGAGATGGCGCTGACTCGCAGAAGGATCCTTCAGATCTTGCAAATACGAAAGAACATCCAACAGCACAAGTGGACAGTGATCTGGCCTTTATTAGCGATTATTTGGCGAGTTATGAGTGGAGAATGGTCGCTGGAGCTCGAGAGCTCCGGTATGGTGTTCGATTGCGGATGGTGGGCAAAGCAATCGATTAAACCACGAAATAAATGCACAACACGAATCCTATGGCTAAGAACTACCTAAGAACCTAGAAAATAACTAAAATAGCGACCTCGAAGGTTGAAGAACCTGAGATGGGACCTCATGGCGGCGTCGACCGTCGGAGATGGATGGAGACCTCTCCTCGACCCTCGCCTGGGCTTGCCTAAGCCAGCTGGAGACGCTCCTGTCACCAGCGTCGATCCGGAGCTGGAAGAGAAGCTCAAACAAGGGGCCAAAAAGGGTTCAAATTGCAAAGGGGGGAAATGGGTTGCTTTTGAAATATGGCCGAGGAGCGACTTTCGAGGCAAGATCACGGGCGGATGGAGAAGATCCAAGAGGATCTGAAAGGTCGGCGCGAATCCTGGATGTACAGGGTACAACTTTCATGAAGGAAGCGTCTTCAAAGGGTGAAAGACGCGCCCTCGAAAAATGGGCGAAAGAGGGGCATGGGCGCTCTGTCGCAGCTACAGGAGTAGGGCCAGGGAGTTGACCCGAGGTCAACTCTTCTGGCCCCCTGGTTGGTCCACGTGGACCAACCAGGAAAAACTCCTGAAAAAAGATTAAAAAAATGATTTAAAAATAATAAATGACTTTATTTATTTTAGGTTATAAAATAAAAAATGCTTATTATTTTATAT
Source organism: Ottelia alismoides (assembly GCA_037367405.1). NCBI lineage: Eukaryota > Viridiplantae > Streptophyta > Magnoliopsida > Alismatales > Hydrocharitaceae > Ottelia > Ottelia alismoides. Next base: position 405,577 of record JAZKJV010000540.1, on the reverse strand, counting down.
AGTATTTTATTCCGATTTTTAATTATTTTTATGAAATATATTTTTATAAGTTGCTTTTATACCCTTATATAGGTATATTATTCTATGTATTGTATTCTTTTATTTTTATTGTATGTATTTAATTGTTATTATTTTTATTTAGTATTTTATAAAATTATAAAATACTTTTATATACATAAATATATTTTTAGTTTATTTTTCTGATTTATTTGGTATACTAATAAAATACAAGAGTATGTTATATACGTATGTATATAGGTATTGTATCTATGTATTGTGTTTACAAGTATTTTTATTTTGTATTTTATTTAGGTTTTTATTCTAATTTTAATATACATAATTATTATAAGTAATATTTACAACATTATAAAAATATAAAAATGAATAAATAATTAATAAAGAATAAATTGAATATTTTAATATGTACAAGTATACAATGAGGGTCCAAAACTCAACTTTCAAACCGTAGCTCCGCCAAACGCGAAACCACCGCCATTAAATAGCTTATTTTCTTCTATATACAATTAAAGGTGAGTATGCTGCATTTGGAGTTGTCGTTTGTGAGATACGGGTCTGGGAAGTTGGGATTCTGGAATTTTATTCAGATCAAAACTTTTTATTTGTACATTATTTTTCAGTGAAATCAATTTTATATTTTTCTTTATTTAATTATCTACAACTTTTATGTATAAAGTTTCTTTATCTGATGTATAAAAAGTGGAACCAAAAATAGGTCCCAAAATGAATAAAGAATGAATTAATAATTATAGGTATTTGGACTGTGTTTTTGACCTTATCTCCCCCTACTTTATTCCTTGTCGACCTATTCATCGAGATGCCTAGGTCTCGGGGTTTCGGGTCATAAAATATTTACAATATTTTATTCTTTTTCTTTTCTTTTCTTTATTCAACAATTTTGGCATTAAAAACCGTATTTTATACAGTATTTAAACACCTATGCATGAATGCTAAAATGCATGAATTAATGTTATTTACACGCATTTACTAGGGTTTTTAAGGCCAAAATGATAGAATAAAGATGATGAAACGTAGCTTCATCATCCCCCTATACTTTACCTTTGCTAGTCCCTAGCAAACACTTATGCAATAAGTGCAGAAAAAGAAAAACAAAGAAAAGAAAACGAAGAAAATTGGATGAAGTTTAATTATCAAACTTGTCTTCACAAAATCAAAGTTTGGAGCTTAAGTCGGACCTTTGGAATTTTAGTGCGGTCGGAACCTTAATGAGAACCAAGTTTGAAATCCAACAGTTCTTGAGAATCCCAAAACTCTGTCCAAGTCTCCTCAATAGCCAGGTCAGAAATACTTCAACTCATACGCAAACTCTTATGACTATGAATCTGACTCGTACAGTGTAAGTGATATGTAGCTCCCCACCTCAGAAGTAACAAAGAAACAACCTCCCTCAACCTGGTAACTCTAATGCCTCAGTCTAGAAACTCTTTCCTCGAGAAGCGGGGTATTCCCTTCTAAGTTCAAGTGCAACCGGCTCAAGAAGTGGGGGAAGAGGTATAGACTTTTGGAAGCTCAGCCAGTGTAGCCAAGTCTCCCGCTGCAAGCTTCATGAGATGTAACATGGATACCATAAGCTTTCGCTTTATTGGACTATATACACTCCGGTGGGGTTATTAAATTTTCAATCCGACCCACCACTTTTTTGGAGTTCTTTTTTTTTATTCTTTTTTTTTTCAGATGCATCTGTACAACATATCTACATGGTGCAGCATATATACAAGAAATTTTCCTCTTGAGCCAGTAGACTATCCCTCTTTTGAAGCTTTATTGCAACCCACGGCTTCTGTCTTTAGCCTTCATCACCACTAGACCAAGTTGAGGTGCACTTCCTTCACTATAAGAAGAAGAGAGGTTCCGCCTAGAAGTACTACCCTCATATGCTACCCCAAGCCAAAGGAAACTGCCTCCTCACCACCTCATCCGTGGAGAGCTATGTGAAAGGTGCAGGTGTCCAAGTTAGGTCATTATCAACAAGAGTCGTGCGTGTGCTCCGAAATACTCTACTTAGGCAGTCAAACATCCATTGAACCAAGTCCCATGATCCTCAAAGAATTAAGTCAACTAGACCTGAAGTACCTCAAACTCAGTTCCTATAAGGTTCCTGTTATTAGGTAGATTTTAAGGTCCAATCAAGCTCCAATCTCCGGATTTTACTTAGACTTGTTCAACCATCAAACTCAATCCGAAAAAATGCTCATGCTATGCAAATGCGATGCAGAAAATATTTTTGTGATGCAATTTTCAAGATTTTGATTTTTTTATGGATTTTTGAAAAGATGATACATGCATATGCAGATGCATTTTTTTTGTATTTTTCAAAAAGATATTTCAAATGTTTTTGGATTTTAGTTTTGCAAATGTTTTTGGGATTTTTGAAAACAAAACATTTTGGCTGAAAACTTGGTGAAAACTTTGTACACGGGAGTGCTTCTTATATATACAAGAAGTGGATTTTACGAATTTACAAGGGCAAGTGGTCAATTTTATAAGTACATCTATATAGTGGATTTTGGTGTGATGTCAGTATTCCTCAAACTTATTTGACACAAGCTTTTTCACACAATTTTTGAAAACTATAGTCCACATAATTTTTACAAACATTTTTACAAACATGTACACACATTTGAAAATCATTTTGCAAAGATTTTAAAAACAGTATATATGGATTTTTCAAAGGATATATAATCTCGGGTCGACCTTGACACACCGCTGAGTGGTACTTCCAGCGATCGTGGGGGACTTCAAGTTCCCCCCGAAAACCTTGCAGCTCTTACCTCGGTTTCACGGTTTGGCGACAGAGGAGCCTCATCTCCACCTGCAGGAGTTTGAGATGATATGCAGCACTGTCCACGATCGTCAGGTGGACCAGGATACCCCAAGATGATTGCCTTCCCCTTTTCCTTAGCAGACAGAGCAGCCACCTGGCTGAAGCACTTGCGGAAGTTCGTTTACACCTGGGAGCAGCTCCGCACCGAGTACTTGAACAAGTACTATCCACTCGGGCAGACCAATGCAGCGAGAGCCCTCATCAGCAACTTCTCCATGCTCCCCAACGAGCAATTCCATGAGGCATGGGAGAGGTTCCGTGAGCTGACTGATCAATGCCCGCACCACGACATCCCGAAGCTGAACCTTGTTCAGAGCTTCTTCAGCGGGCTGACACAAGAGCTTCAGGGCTTGGTGAACGCTTCTTGTGGCGGGTCTTACTTCGCCAAGGATCACGACCAGGTCTGGGCCATCTACGAGGAGATGGCCGAGAACTACATGGTGATGTCGCAGACCAGGTTGTACACTCAGGGCAGACCCCAACAGACAAGACCCGTGCAATTCCAGAGGATAGCACGGGTCGACGCCGGTCCTTCCAGTTCATCCGCAGTAGCAGCAGCACAGGCAGAGTCATCCGCTGCGGATATGGGTAAAATCAGTGAGAAGTTGGATCGGATGGAGCTGATCGAGAAGAAGCAGTGCCAGGGCATCACTCAGATGGAATAGATGGCACAGACTCTGAGCGACATGAAGACCCAGCTCATGTGTCTCCAGGAGGCACGTACGGCTTCACAACCCCATCTTCAGTCGCGAGGCGATACCGGCAACAGCAGCAGCTCGTTCCAGCGCTCCAGCTCACACCAGCAGCCTAGACAGGTTCACCTTGTACATGCGGAGCCGTACCAGCAGCAGCAGCCCTCCTACCAGTCACCACCATCTCCAGATATGCAGATGGTGGTATACCAGCCGGATCAGCCTCTGGCAGTACTCCCGCCATTCCAGTACGATGCAGAGCCATTGATGAATGTCAACGGGATTTGGTATGACCGTCCTCAGCCTGGGATCCGACGAGACCATCCCGGATTCAGGTGGGGGAGTGGAGGTACCCGGTCCCAGCAGCAGCCATCTGGCCAGGGAGGCCAGTACAGCCAGCAGAGGGATCATCAGCAGCAGCAGCCCCCAGTTTACCAGTCACAGCAGCAGTCTTCCTTCGTTCCTCGTCCCTATCAGCAGGGACAGTCTTGGAGGCGAGAGCAGCCTCACCAACCACACCAGCAGCAGCACCCTCCTACATACCCTCTCAGCAGCAGCAGCACCAGTTGCAGCAGCCTCATTACCAGAGAGGCTACCCGTCGGGCTCTCATGGTCCACCATACGAGAGCCCTGCCTTGGACGACATAGCCCGCCTCCTCACGGACCAGCAGGCTACTTTCATACGGGAGATGGACGAGTTCCGCCAGGAGATGCGGGACATCGTGAGAGGGAAGGCCGCCATTCCTGCCCAGATAGAGCCGAATCCCAACAGCCTGAAGCGGAAGTCTGAGCAGGTAGTTTGTACTGAGTATACCACTCCTAGTGATACATTTGGTGATATGACTGGATATCTGTTTGATACTGACTTTGTCACACTTAGGAGCGGTAGGATGCCAGCAGGCGGTGCCTCGTCTGAGCGACAGCATGAGGATACACCTAGAGTGCCAGAGGAGGAGGAGGAGAGCGGTACTGAGGCCGCACATGATGATGATGGTGGTACTGATGCCACCAAGGATGTTGATCCCCCAGGCGGTGCTGAGGCCGCCACTTCACCAGTTCGAGGAGGTGGTACTGGCGCAACCCGAGTTGCCGAGCCAGAGCGTGGTACTGAGGCCGCGAGTCTTCCAGCTGAGCCAGCCGATGGTGGTACTGAGGCCACCAGAGTTCATGTAGAGAGATCTGTTGTTTTTCCTTCACTTGATGTATCTCTGAACAGTTCTGTGAATAAAGAAAAGGGTTTATTTTCTTCTGGTCCCACTGTGGTGTATGATGTATGTGTGGATCCGGTCGTCGAACCGCCTAGACCCTTTTCTAGTCCTTCTCTGAGAAGGACCCTATGATCCCCTTCCCTAGAGCCCTTCAGATGGGGAAGGGGAAGAAAAGAGAAAAAGATCCAAAAAAGAGAGAGTAGGAGGAGTTCAGCCAGAGCATGATTGACAGATTTCACATACAGCTGACCCTTCAGGAGGCTTTGCAGCACATCCCCCTTCTTCAGCGATCATTGAGAGACACGACTACAATCAGGAGGAGGAGGAGGAACCACCATTCAGAGATTCATGTGCTGACGAAAGCCACGTGTTTCGCGATCCAGAACCGTCTGCCGGCCAAGAGGCCAGATTCAGGAGCCCCATATGTCAGATGTCACATTAGAGAGCAGAGGTTCGACCGTACTCTATTGGATAGCGGATTGTCTATCAACCTCCTTCCAGCAGCCCTTCTCGACTGCTTCGAGTTGGGCACTCCTAGACAGAGCAGGACAGTCCTTCAGTTTGCTGATAGATCTGTCAAGAGGCCGAAGGGGTTGTTGCGAGATGTTGTCGTCACTATTCAAGGTTTGCAATTCCCCGTGGACTTCGTAGTGTTGGACATGGAGATCCCTGATTCAGTGACCGATACCCCCATCATTTTAGGTCGCCCGTTCTTGGCCACGGCCAAGGAAGTGACCAACCATGATAGTGGGAAGGTATACTTTCGCGTCGAGGGAGAAAGCGTACAAATAGAGACGGTCGAGGACAGCAGAGCCAGAGAGAGATCATGCTCAGAGACCACTTCAGATACAGAGCAGCTGACAGATGCAGAGCTAGACATCCACCAGGACTGTGACTTTGTGATCACAGATGACGAGGCAGTTTGGGCAGACCCAGCAGCACAGGCCATCCTCTTATTTTCAGACACCGCTGATGCAGAGATGATAGCAGAGGAGAGCTTGGAGAGCACATTCCTGGTTCAGGATACTACAGAGGCAGCAGAGCCGGTTCTCGACCGCGACACAGAGTTCAGTTACGGTGGTACTGAGGCCACCTTGCGTGACGGTGGTACTGATGCCACCTTGTTTGATGCAGATCCCTCGGAGTCAGAGTCTGAGTGAGTAGATTGTGATGACTACATGCCAGACCTGATTTCCACTGAGCCTACAGTTGAGGAGGAGGTAGATGCCGAGCAGATCAGAGACAGTTCAGTTGAGCAGCCTTCTCCAGATCCAGTTTGTGAGAGTACACTTTCAGTCTCCCGGACAGATTTGGCAGCTTACACGCGTCTTCTTTCGAAGCCAGATTTGCCAGCACCCAGTTGTCCAGAGCTGAAGCCGCTTCCTTCGTCGCTGAAGTATAGATTCCTTGCGGGTGAGCATGAGATGTACCCAGTCATTATCTCAGCCGATTTGACTGGAGAGCAGGAATCCCGTCTGATGGGGGTTCTTGAAAAGAACCGCAAGGCTATAGGATGGAGCGTAGCAGATCTCCATGGGATTAGTCCGGCCCTGTGCTCCCACCATATCTATCTCGAGGATGAGGCGAAGCCGTCGCGTGAGTTCCAGCGGCGGCTGAACCCAAATCTGAGAGAGGTTGTCATGAAGGAAATTTCGAAATGGTGGAGCGCCGATTTTATCTATCCCATCTCCGACTCCAAGTGGGTCAGCCCTTTGCATGTGGTGCCCAAGAAGACGGGCATCACTACAGTGATTAGCGAGTCTGGAGAGGAGATTGCTACACGAGTACCCACTTCTTGGCGGGTCTGTGTTGACTACAAGAGACTCAACCAGGCCACCAAGAAGGATCATTTCCCCCTGCCCTTTATTGATCAGATTATCGAGAGACTAGCAGGGAAGAGCCATTATTGTTTTCTGGATGGGTACTCGGGCTACAACCAGGTGGCCATCGCTCCTGAGGATCAGGAGAAGACCACCTTTACCTGTCCCTTCGGCACATACACCTTCCGACGCATGCCATTTGGGCTATGCAATGCCCCTGCGACTTTTCAGAGATGCATGCTGTCGATCTTTTCGGACATGGTAGGGGAGTGCTTAGAGGTCTTCATGGATGATTTCTCGGTTTATGGCGACGGATTCGACTCCTGTCTTGACTTCCTAGACCGAGTACTTCAGCGATGTATTGAGGTCCGCTTGGTTCTTTCTTGGGAGAAGAGTCACTTCATGGTGACTCAAGGGACGGTGCTTGGACACATCATCTCCAACAGGGGCATGGAGGTTGATCCGGCCAAGGTTGATGTCATTAGAAAACTCACACCACCGTCCAATTTGCGGCAGTTACGGTCTTTCCTGGGGCACGTCGGTTTCTATCGGCGGTTCATCCGTGATTTCAGTAGAGTTGCCCGACCGTTGACTGACCTGCTGACGAAAGACACCGAGTTCCTTGTCGATGACAAGTGTCTTTCGTCTTTTGATACTCTCAAGCAGTGTATTGTTGAGGCTCCTATCCTCCAGCCACCAGATTGGTCTCTCCCATTCGAGATCATGACGGACGCCTCCGATTTTGCCGTAGGGGCTGTGCTGGGACAGAGGAGGGATGAAGTTCCATTTGCTATCCACTATGCTAGCCACACCTTGGATTCCGCCCAGTGGAATTATACAGTCACAGAAAAAGAGATGCTAGCAGTAGTGTTCGCCCTAGATAAGTTCAGATCGTACATCATTGGATCTAGAGTGACTTTGTACACAGATCATACCACCATCCGATACCTCATGGCAAAAAAGGATGTGATGAATCCACATTTCATCATCTTTATTCTATCATTTTGGCCTTAAAAACCCTAGTAAATGCGTGTAAATAGCATTAATTCAGGCATTTTAGCATTCATGCATAGGTGTGTAAATATTGTATAAAATGCGGTTTTTAAAGCCAAAATTATAGAATAAAGAAATGAAAAGAAAAAGAATAAAATATTGTAAATATTTTATGACCCGAAACCCCGAGACCTAGGCATCTTGATGAATAGGTCGACAAGGAATAAAGTAGGGGGAGATAAGGGCCAAAACACAGACAAAATACCTATTCATTTTATTCATTCTTTATTCATTTTGGGACCTATTTTTGGTTCCACTTTTTACACTTCAAATAAAGAAACTTTGTACATGAAAGTTGTAGATAAATTAATAAAGAAAAATACAAAATTGAGTTCACAGAAAAATAATGCACAGATAAAAAGTTATGGTCTGAATAAAAATCCAGAATGCCAACTTCCCAGACCCGTATCTCACAAATAAAAACTCCAAATGCAGCGTACTCACCTTTAATTGTATATAGAAGAAAAAAATCTAATTAATGGCGGTGGTTTCGCATTTGGCGGAGCTACGGTTTGAAAGTTGAGTTTTGGACCCCCATTGTATACTTGTACATATTAAAATATTCAATTTATTATTTATTTATTATTTTTATAATTTTATATTTTTATAATGTTATAAATAATACCTGTAATAATTATGTATATTAAAATCAGAATAAAAACATCATTAAAAATCAAATAAAAATACTTGTATATATTTGATACATAGGTATTATACATACACTTATACCTATATAAAATACACTTCTATTTTATTAAATATACAAAATATATCAATAAAATAAAATAAAAATATATTTATGTACATAAAAGTATGTTATAATTTTATAAAATAAGAAATAAAAATAATAAAATTAAATACACAAATTAAAAATAAAAGACTACAATATATAGATATAGATACCTATAGGGGTATAAATACAAACTTGTAAAAATACATCTCATAAAAATAATTAAAAATCATAATAAAATAATTTATAAAATAATAAACATTTTTTATTTTGTAACCATAATTTAATAAAGTGATTTGCTATTTTTAATTGAATTTACAAATGTTTTTCCAGGGATTTTTGTGGTTGGTCCACGTGGACCAACCATGTGGAAGTTGACCCGCTGGTCAACTCCCTGGGCTGCACCTGCAGCCTACCAGCTGCGTTTTTTGTCATTTTCTCCTATTTTTCTAGGCCACGTCATCCACATTTCGACCTAGAGTCCTTCTTCACTTTTTCTCCCCATACAACCATGATACACGCCCAGTACTTGCTTTGGTCTTTAGATCGAAGATTTGCTCTATAAACCTCGATCTTCATGCCTCCTCGCCCACTCTCTGCCCAATGTTCTGAAGCTTGTCAGACTGCGTTTTTTTGGCGTTTTCTCCGAATTTTGGAGAGCGCGTCTTTCACCATTTGGCATTGCTTCCTTCTTGACTTTTGTTCACCATATATTGAGGATACACGCCCATGGTTGTTTTTGGGGAGTGCATCACTGGTGTGCTCCAGAAGCACCGTTCTTTGTGCCCCTTCGACCACTCTTTCAAAAAGACCTCCAATCCTCCATTTCAATTTTGAACTCCTTTTGCCCCTTCTTCTTCCCTTCTTTCATGTGCTGAGGTTAGAGGGAGGTGACAGCAACCTCACCTCGCCGTTAGGAGGAGAGGAGGAGCGGTGCGGAGGCGTCTCCATCCATCTCCGGCCAAGCTTGGCCGTGAGGTCCCCATCTCAGGCAACCCGCCTTCGAGGTCGTTTTCTTTTCATTTTATCGCTGATTAGTTAGCTCTTAGTTTCAGTTTTTAGTTTTCACATTTAGCTTGTTGATTCAATCATTCACTCGCCTAGATTTCTCACAAGCAAACACCTCGCCGGAGCTCCATGAGCTCCGGCCATTTTTGCCATTCCGCCACCTTCTCCACTCCACACGTTGGCCCTTGGGACCCTCTACTGTGATTCTCGTTCTTCATTTTCAGGTCCATAGGCCAAAGGACTCCATCAAGGGGGTCGTTTTTGACGCAGGCCAAACCTTTTGGAGTTTCCCCCCGTTCTTCATCACCGTGGTGACGCCCCGACGGAGCAACCGTCATTTTGAGGCCGCCAGTCGATAGGGGAGCCTCGCAGGAGCTTCTCGGCCAGCTTGGGACTTTCCAGGTTGTAGGAGGAGATCACGCCGTCAAGCCAAAACTCGCCGAGAGGCTATTCTTCGCGAGTTCATTCACATTCCTTCGCAGCCGTTCGATCGTCGGGCGAGGGTATTTTGCCCCCATTTTCCCCCGCCATTTTGTGTAATATTTATTTAGGACTCAAAGCATTCATCTGAAGTTGTGTACTTTTGTATAATTCGCATATTGGTCCTTGAACTTTGCTCTATTTTCATTCATACCCTTGTTAGGCCTTGTATTTTTGTATGCTTTCCCTATTTATTTCATGCATCTATAAAACTCCAAAAATTCTCAAAAAATAGAGTTAAGCTCCTGTTGCATTGTAGATTCACGCCATATTTTTATTTTTCATTTTCATTGCATTTTATTATTTATAAAAATTCAAAAACACTCATTTTCAGCACTGTTTGCGTTATAAAATCACAAAAAAATATAAAAACACATCAGAAAATTCCCAAAAAAATATATTTTGCTTATCTTATTGTGTTCTAACTCCAGTCCAAAAATCATTAAAAAATACAAAACAAAACTCCTAAAAATTAGAAAAGCCCAAAAACCTTCCTAAAAATCTAAAAAATCCTAGAAAAATCCTAAAAATATAAACTCAGTTTCTGTAGTTTCTCTATTTTATTCTCTTTTATGGAAAATTAATTTGAGGAATTTTTGACACTGTTTACTATTTTTCATCCTCAATTTAATTTCGGCCAGCAACTTTTATTCACTGTTTTCTTTATTTAGCCAATTAAAAATACCAAAAACATTCTAAAAATTACCCAAAAATCACAAAAACAGTAAAAAAGTATAAAAACACCAAAAAGACTTTATTTCCTCATTTTTGAGTATTTTTATCTATTTTTATAAATACTTTAGTTTCCCTTTTATTACATTGTCTCTATTTTCCAATATTGAAAAAGAAAAGTAAAAAAAATATAAAATATAAAAAGAAAATACAAAATCAGTAAATTAAAAATCAAAATACAAAAATATAAAATTAAAAATTAAATAAAAAAATATAAAATTCAAAAAACCCACCAAAATAGCATAATAGGCACTTGATCACAACACACACATTTTTGAGCACTTGTGCCCCGATCTACCTGTCTGCTCCCTGTGCTCGACCTCTACACATACTTGCACTATACCCATCTTGTTGTAGAGTTATAATAAATTTTAACTCCGCACATTTACTTTCATTGTTTGATTTATCTGTTGTGGGTTAATCGTTGTTTTAATCCGGATTTCGCGTGGTCGATTCAGCGACTGAGTTCCCGCCTTGTGTGGAACTTAAGATCACCGACTTTTTGGGTTAAACAAATGGCGCCGTTGCCGGGGATCAACAGCGCGTAGTTCGAGATTTTGTTTTGTGTTGTGATCGTTTGTCTACATTTGCGGCTTTTATTTCTGCTTGTTTTATTTTCTTTATTTTTGATATTTCTTGTTTGAATCGTCTAACCTCTCTCTTGTTTGACTTCTTGCGAGGAACGCGGATCGAGGGAGGAGCTCTATTCCAGGAGCCCCTACGCACCCACGTGAGGCGACTAGACTTTGCACGAAGGCGAGCTAGGAGAGAATTTTGAAGACAGTTCTAGTTCTTTATTCTCTTGTATTTATTTTGTAATTCGTAGTGAGAGAGAGACCATTAACTGTAATAATACAGGTACCCCCGGACTGGACTCTCTTGAGCCTAATTTCCAAGTGATTGTTCACTTGGGGGCTCTCGCGGTTTTTGTCGGTTTTTCTTCGCATTTTTTTATTTTGTTTTTCGATTTTATTTATTTTGTGTGATTGAGCCCATAGTTTTAGGATTGCTTGCGATAGACTAAGGCCAAACACCTAATACCTTGCATGCTCCTATAGTATCGTTTGGACTTAGTCAAATTTAAACAGTTGATCATCACCTTCAACCCGTCGTGCCGCGAGCTCTCCCCGCAAAGCGCTTTCTCCTACCCTCAATTTGTTGAGCAGAGGAGGGGTGAGCCTAGACCGGACTCTAGGGTTGAGGATTGGTGGTCGGCTTGTGGTGCTTCCCGCTAATAGCAATTTTTGAACTTAGGGCGATTTCATCGATTTGCATTTGCATATAGATAGGTTTCAATTCTCCTGAGCATCCTTGCATGTAGAGTGCTGGAGGCAAGGTGAGCATTTACGCTTTAGCATCCATCATTATTTGCCGCTTGCATTGCTTTTCCAACTCTACCTCTGATTTTGCCAACCTAGGATCTTAAAGGAATTGAATCCCCGATAGGCTCGTGCATTTTCATTAAAAAAATCCAAAAAAAGTGATAACCAATAAAATTGGGACTGCTAACATTACTCGACCCTAAAATCAATCAAAAAGAAAATCTTGTATTGGGGCGAGTAATCCCCTCATTGTCTTCGCTTTTACTTGCTCGCGCACACACTAAGGATTAGTGCCCAAATCCCATTTTAGCCCCCTAAGTGTTTGCGCAATTTTGGACTTCTCACCTAACTCTAAAACAGACAAGATAAAAAGACCGCATTTGTGGTCTTCACCGAGTGAGTAGGTGAATTGAGGGTTTGTATTATTTGCATTTTTGTTTGTGATTGTTTTGTGTGTCCTAGATCATACCTGCGCATTTGCGCCTTCTTCTTCACTCTTTTGATTCGACCATCGTGCTCTCCCGATCATTTCCTTTTGTTTTCGAGATGGCCGACTGGAGCGTATTCTATCCGGACTTTGCGGATCACTCGTTCACTCCAGCCGGTCCACCTCCTTTTTTCCAGGAGGACTTTGCTCCTGATTTTTGTACATATCCGACCAACCCACTATTTCAGGATCCGGACTTTGACCTTCACCAATCATTTCCACCACCTTCGCCTACACATTTCGACAACCCGCTCTTCCTTGAGTATCCTGATCCGGAATGTGATTTTTGTCCGCACCCACCGCCCACATTCGACTCACCCGATCCTGAGATTTTGGAGTCACCATTCATGATATCCACACTTGAGACCTTGAACCAGATGATGGAGCATATGAATTCGAGGATCACTGATCTTACTAGTTTAAATAAGAACCAGAATGCCGCTCCAGTCTTTGAGGATATGGAATCATTTGAGGATTATCATGAGAGCTTGCAATCGCCCAAAATACAAAAAAATGAGAAAATTTTAAAAACACAAAAAGAGATTGGGAGACTTTTGATCGAGTCAGACTTTGAGGAGAGCGCCCACTTGCCAGATCCCTTGTCCACACATACATTCACACCCGGTCCCACCTTTGACCCCGAGGATGCCGCTGTACAGACTGCTCTTGGCATACCTCGTGTATATGCTGATTCCGACCTTCTCCCTTGTATGGAGGAGGTCCAAAAATTCAAAAAAATGCTGACTGAACCCGAAGTGGTGGCCACCATACATGAGATTATCCGTGCCCCACTTCAGCAGGCCATAACCGATTTATCTGCTCCTCTTCCCAAGAAGAGAAAGCGGAGGAGCAGATCTGAGCGTCATATCTTGACCATGGCCACTGCCCACGCCATCACACACCGTCCCATTCCTAAGAAGAGGAACACTGCCACACCTTTCATTAGCTGCACCATCTCTGACCACACATGTGATCGCACTCTCCTAGACGGCGGTGCTTCTATTAGCATCATACCCTTCTCGCTGGTACAGTCTCTTCACCTAGGGCCTCTCAAGAAGACCAGGATGATTGTACAATTTGCTGATGGATCAATAAAGAGGCCGAAGGGTATCCTTGAAAACGCCGTCATCTCGATTCAGGGCATGAGATATCACGTTGATTTTGTCGTATTGCCCATGGAGACCGCCACAGGGGAGCCATCTCCAATCATCCTGGGACGACCGTTCCTCGCCTCTGCGAGAGTCGTTATTGATTACGGATCAGGAGAGATTCGCTTCCGTCCTGCTGATGAGGGCGAAGCAGTGATCACCGCACCCACTGCCGACCAGAGACCTGCACCTGATGTGACCACACCTATCTTGGCTGACCTCGAGGACCATGACCTTGATGATACTATCAGAGAATTTTGTTGTCTATTGGATTCCACTGAGACCCGAGAATTCCTCCCGGTTGAGGAAAACTTGGAAAGCATGGACCTCGACGTTCCTTCTTCTGGGACTTGGCGTTGTGTTGATGACATCCACGGGATCTACACGATTGATACCGTTGAGCGGAGGGCAGATTTAGAGACTATACAGGACGGACATGCTTTGACTACTTCCACTGATGAGTCCGCTCCTGTTCATGTAGATACTGATGAGACTAAGGCCGAATTTGATTTTGTTGCTTTTCTTCAGAAATTCGGGCCTTTTGATGAGAAAGATGATCCGATTGAGATTATAGAGGACGAACAGAGCTCGACTACTTCCACCGATGAGTTCGTGCCTTTTGATTTTGACCCGGATGACACCTCGCTGGACGACTCTGAGTACACTTCTTCCGATGAGGATGAGTTCGTCCCATTTCACTTTGATATCAGCGAGACTCCCAAGGCCGGACCTAGCCGTACTTCCTCCACTACTCCGTCTGTGCCTTCACACCCTAGGGCCCCTGAGGACTTACACCCCGTCGACCCTGATCGGCTTTCGTCCACTATGGACCCCGATGTCGACCTGCATCACACCAGATCCATTCCTCAGCGGTCCCGCAAGAAGGTTCGCTTTCTACCTTCTTGACCATCTGTATATCCATCTCTGTTGTATATTCACTGCTGTGTACCTTTGTTCTCTCTACCGTATTGCTCGTCCACCCATTCTCGTGTCTGCCTTGCTTAGGACGTACTTTGTCCTAAGTATAGGGGGGTGGACAAGCCGAGTTCGCTCTTCGTTCCGTTTCGTCACTCCTGTTGTTGCCTATACTTAGGGCTTCTTTTACCCTAAGTGTAGGGGGAGTGACGTGTACATCCCCACGATCTCTTCTTCCATCTTCATCTCTTTTCTTCTTTTCTTCTTTTCTTCTTTTCCTCTTCTATCTTCTTCATCTATCAGAAAAGTGCTACCCCTTGTAGACAGTCTTCTATACTTAGGACGTACTTTGTCCTAAGTATAGGGGGGTGTGCACCCCGAGTTTCTTCTATTCCTCTTGATCCTCTCCATTGTCGCCTCTTCTTGTCTATACTTAGGGATATCTTACCCTAAGTATAGGGGGAGACAATCTGAGTACGATCTGTTCATTCCCACCCTTGACCCTCCCTGCTTTGTGTACAGTCTGCTATACTTAGGATTATTTGATCCTAAGTATAGGGGGGACGGTCAACTTCTCATTCATTGATTCATTCATCCATTCCTTTATTTATTTATTCTTTAGATTTTCCTATACTCAGTACGAGTTATGTCTTCTCTTTTCTCTCCGATCTATGAGGACATAGCTCAAGCTAAGTATAGGGGGGTCGTATATACTACGTATATACTTTAGCCATAACTCGTACTTTCGTATTTTCCTAATAAATATGGCTAAAAATTCTTTAAAATTCATTAAAACCCTTAATAAAAAGATGTGGTTATCCCTCAAATTCTTTTTGTATTTACTGATTAATAAATCAGGTGAAAATATTCTTTGCAGAATGTTTGAAAAATAGTTTGAAAATCTTTGTGAACATTTATTGAAAACTATTTTGAAAATATTTTGTTTCGCGTTTTCAACCTGTGTGAAATTGTGTGGTTTGTAAAATTTCTTTTCTTTGTGTGAAATAAAAATGTTTGAAAAATGATTTGCAAATGGTTTGAAAAATGGTTGCAAAAATGATTTGAAAAACCTATATATACTGTTTTGAAAGCCTTTGCAAAATGATTTTCAAATGTGTGTAAAATGTTTGTAAAAACTATTTTGGACTATAGTTTTCAAAAATTGTGTGTAAATCGTTTTCAGATAAGTTTGAGGAATATTCACATCACACCAAAATCCACTATGTATATATGTATAAAATTGATCACTTACCCTGTAAATTCTTAAAATCCACTTCTTGTAAATATAAGAAGCACTCCCGTGTACATATTTTAACCTATTTTTCAGCCAAAATCTTTTTGTTTTCAAAATTCCCAAAAACATTTGCAAAATTAAATATTCCAAAAACATTTGAAAAATCTTTTTGAAAAATACAAAAAAATGCATCTGCATATGCATGCATCATCTTTTCAAAAATCCATAAAAAGTTCAAAATCCTTGAAAATTGCATCACAAAAATATTTTCTGCATTGCATTGCATAGCATTCGCATTTTTCGGATTGAGCTTGAGAGTTGAACGAGTCTAAGTAAAATCCGAAGATTGGAGCTTGATTGGACCTTAAAATCTACCTAATAACAGGAACCTTATAGGAACTGGGTTTGAGGTACTTCAGGTCTAGTTGACTTAATTCTTTGAGGATCACGAGACTTGGTTCAATGGATTCTTGACTGCCTAAGTAGAGTATTTCGGAGCACATGCACGACTCTTGTTGATAATGACCTTACTTGGACACCTGCACCTTTCACATGGCTCAACTCAGTTGGAGTGGTGAGGGGATTGGATTTGCCGGTATGAGACGCACACAGGTGGAAACATTTGTCCTCCTCTAGGGAGGGAAGTGCACCCCAACCCGTCCAGTGATTAGGAAGTCTAAAGACAGGAGGCTGTGGGTTGCGATAAAGCTTCAAAAGAGGGATAGTCTACTGGCTCAAGAGGAAAAACTCCTTATGTAAATGCTGCTGTGAATAGTATTTCAAAAAAAAAAAGAGTTCAGGCATGTACAAAAATAAAAAGCCTGCAAAGTATGTACATATGTTGTAAAGTCAATAAGCAAGCTTGAGTTCCAAAGTCATATCATGTGAGCCTGCAGCAGGATGACTTGACTACACTGGTCTTGCATCCAAGGATAGGTAGCTACACTGGCTACCGTCCATTCTTCTCTTCACCCCTCCTCTTGAGCTGGTTGCCACTTGAACTTAGAAGGGAATACCCCGCTCCTCGAGGATGGAGTCATTGGATTGGGGAATCATTGGGTTGTCGTACTGGAGAAGTCAGTCTCTTTGTCATTCTAGCGGGGGAGAGCCACCATCACTTACACTGTACAAGTCAGATTCATAGTCGTAAGGGTTTGCGTATGAGTTGAGATATTTCTGACCTGGCTATTGAGGAGACTTGAGCAGAGTTTTGGGATTCTCAGGGACTGTTGGATTTCAAATTCGGTTCTCATTAAGGTTCCGCCCGCACTAAAATTCCAAAAGTCCGACTTAAGCTCCAAACTTTGATTTTGCAAGGACAAGTTTGACAATTGAATAAAATCCAATTTCTTCTTTTTCTTTTCTTTCTTTTCTTTTTCTGCACTTATTGCATAAGTGTTTGCTAGGGACTAGCAAAGGCAAGTATAGGGGGATGATGAATCCACGTTTCATCATCTTTATTCTATCATTTTGGCCTTAAAAACCCTAGTAAATGCGTGTAAATAGCATTAATTCAGGCATTTTAGCATTCATGCATAGGTGTGTAAATATTGTATAAAATGCGGTTTTTAAAGCCAAAATTATAGAATAAAGAAAAGAAAAGAAAAAGAATAAAATATTGTAAATATTTTATTACCCGAAACCCCGAGACCTAGGCATCTTGATGAATAGGTCGACAAGGAATAAAGTAGGGGGAGATAAGGGCCAAAACACAGACAAAATACCTATTCATTTTATTCATTCTTTATTCATTTTGGGACCTATTTTTGGTTCCACTTTTTACACTTCAAATAAAGAAACTTTGTACATGAAAGTTGTAGATAAATTAATAAAGAAAAATACAAAATTGAGTTCACAGAAAAATAATGCACAGATAAAAAGTTATGGTCTGAATAAAAATCCAGAATGCCAACTTCCCAGACCCGTATCTCACAAATAAAAACTCCAAATGCAGCGTACTCACCTTTAATTGTATATAGAAGAAAAAAATCTAATTAATGGCGGTGGTTTCGCATTTGGCGGAGCTACGGTTTGAAAGTTGAGTTTTGGACCCCCATTGTATACTTGTACATATTAAAATATTCAATTTATTATTTATTTATTATTTTTATAATTTTATATTTTTATAATGTTATAAATAATACCTGTAATAATTATGTATATTAAAATCAGAATAAAAACATCATTAAAAATCAAATAAAAATACTTGTATATATTTGATACATAGGTATTATACATACACTTATACCTATATAAAATACACTTCTATTTTATTAAATATACAAAATATATCAATAAAATAAAATAAAAATATATTTATGTACATAAAAGTATGTTATAATTTTATAAAATAAGAAATAAAAATAATAAAATTAAATACACAAATTAAAAATAAAAGACTACAATATATAGATATAGATACCTATAGGGGTATAAATACAAACTTGTAAAAATACATCTCATAAAAATAATTAAAAATCATAATAAAATAATTTATAAAATAATAAACATTTTTTATTTTGTAACCATAATTTAATAAAGTGATTTGCTATTTTTAATTGAATTTACAAATGTTTTTCCAGGGATTTTTGTGGTTGGTCCACGTGGACCAACCATGTGGAAGTTGACCCGCTGGTCAACTCCCTGGGCTGCACCTGCAGCCTACCAGCTGCGTTTTTTGTCATCTTCTCCTATTTTTCTAGGCCACGTCATCCACATTTCGACCTAGAGTCCTTCTTCACTTTTTCTCCCCATACAACCATGATACACGCCCAGTACTTGCTTTGGTCTTTAGATCGAAGATTTGCTCTATAAACCTCGATCTTCATGCCTCCTCGCCCACTCTCTGCCCAATGTTCTGAAGCTTGTCAGACTGCGTTTTTTTGGCGTTTTCTCCGAATTTTGGAGAGCGCGTCTTTCACCATTTGGCATTGCTTCCTTCTTGACTTTTGTTCACCATATATTGAGGATACACGCCCATGGTTGTTTTTGGGGAGTGCATCACTGGTGTGCTCCAGAAGCACCGTTCTTTGTGCCCCTTCGACCACTCTTTCAAAAAGACCTCCAATCCTCCATTTCAATTTTGAACTCCTTTTGCCCCTTCTTCTTCCCTTCTTTCATGTGCTGAGGTTAGAGGGAGGTGACAGCAACCTCACCTCGCCGTTAGGAGGAGAGGAGGAGCTGTGCGGAGGCGTCTCCATCCATCTCCGGCCAAGCTTGGCCGTGAGGTCCCCATCTCAGGCAACCCGCCTTCGAGGTCGTTTTCTTTTCATTTTATCGCTGATTAGTTAGCTCTTAGTTTCAGTTTTTAGTTTTCACATTTAGCTTGTTGATTCAATCATTCACTCGCCTAGATTTCTCACAAGCAAACACCTCGCCGGAGCTCCATGACCTCCGGCCATTTTTGCCATTCCGCCACCTTCTCCACTCCACACGTTGGCCCTTGGGACCCTCTACTGTGATTCTCGTTCTTCATTTTCAGGTCCATAGGCCAAAGGACTCCATCAAGGGGGTCGTTTTTGACGCAGGCCAAACCTTTTGGAGTTTCCCCCCGTTCTTCATCACCGTGGTGACGCCCCGACGGAGCAACCGTCATTTTGAGGCCGCCAGTCGATAGGGGAGCCTCGCAGGAGCTTCTCGGCCAGCTTGGGACTTTCCAGGTTGTAGGAGGAGATCACGCCGTCAAGCCAAAACTCGCCGAGAGGCTATTCTTCGCGAGTTCATTCACATTCCTTCGCAGCCGTTCGATCGTCGGGCGAGGGTATTTTGCCCCCATTTTCCCCCGCCATTTTGTGTAATATTTATTTAGGACTCAAAGCATTCATCTGAAGTTGTGTACTTTTGTATAATTCGCATATTGGTCCTTGAACTTTGCTCTATTTTCATTCATACCCTTGTTAGGCCTTGTATTTTTGTATGCTTTCCCTATTTATTTCATGCATCTATAAAACTCCAAAAATTCTCAAAAAATAGAGTTAAGCTCCTGTTGCATTGTAGATTCACGCCATATTTTTATTTTTCATTTTCATTGCATTTTATTATTTATAAAAATTCAAAAACACTCATTTTCAGCACTGTTTGCGTTATAAAATCACAAAAAAATATAAAAACACATCAGAAAATTCCCAAAAAAATATATTTTGCTTATCTTATTGTGTTCTAACTCCAGTCCAAAAATCATTAAAAAATACAAAACAAAACTCCTAAAAATTAGAAAAGCCCAAAAACCTTCCTAAAAATCTAAAAAATCCTAGAAAAATCCTAAAAATATAAACTCAGTTTCTGTAGTTTCTCTATTTTATTCTCTTTTATGGAAAATTAATTTGAGGAATTTTTGACACTGTTTACTATTTTTCATCCTCAATTTAATTTCGGCCAGCAACTTTTATTCACTGTTTTCTTTATTTAGCCAATTAAAAATACCAAAAACATTCTAAAAATTACCCAAAAATCACAAAAACAGTAAAAAAGTATAAAAACACCAAAAAGACTTTATTTCCTCATTTTTGAGTATTTTTATCTATTTTTATAAATACTTTAGTTTCCCTTTTATTACATTGTCTCTATTTTCCAATATTGAAAAAGAAAAGTAAAAAAAAATATAAAATATAAAAAGAAAATACAAAATCAGTAAATTAAAAATCAAAATACAAAAATATAAAATTAAAAATTAAATAAAAAAATATAAAATTCAAAAAACCCACCAAAATAGCATAATAGGCACTTGATCACAACACACACATTTTTGAGCACTTGTGCCCCGATCTACCTGTCTGCTCCCTGTGTTCGACCTCTACACATACTTGCACTATACACATCTTGTTGTAGAGTAATAATAAATTTTAACTCCGCACATTTACTTTCATTGTTTGATTTATCTGTTGTGGGTTAATTGTTGTTTTAATCCGGATTTCGCGTGGTCGATTCAGCGACTGAGTTCCCGCCTTGTGTGGAACTTAAGATCACCGACTTTTTGGGTTAAACAGGATGCCAAGGCCAGACTGACTAGATGGATCCTTCTACTCCAGGAGTTCGACATTGAGATTAAGGATAAGCCTGGAGTCAAGAATGTGGTGGCGGATCATCTCTCCCGTTTAGAGTGCTGACCGGCCAAATGACAGAGGTAAAGGTACAGAAAATTAGGTCGTTGCGACCTCAGTCACTCAACTAAGTCAATCAAGAAAAAATCAACCACTCACAGAGATAAAATCAAGCAAGCACAAAATAGAGCGGTCTAGCTATAGGATTAACCTGGTATAGCTCCCAGGGTCGAACACAAGGAGCACAGATTGGCTAAATAGCCTACGATGTAGTCAGAAATCCGAGGGAATATTTTTTAGTGGTTTTTATTTGTTTTTATATTTTTTTTAGATTTTTTAAATGATGAGAAAATTAAAGAAGGAAAATACAAGGGAACTTCAACAATTTATTACACACACCAAAAATGATGCGAAAATTCCAGAAAATTGATTTTTAGGTTTTTTAAGTTTTTTACTGTTTTTGGTGAATTTTTGGAATTTTTCTAATAGGTAAATTATTTATTAAAAATCAAACAATGCGAAAAACAAAGGGGACTGTCCAGCAAGGCTTAAGACCCAAAAATAAAATACTCTTGGATCTCAAAAAGCCCTAAAGGTAATTTTCCTATAATCTAGAAAGAATAAGGAAAATTTAGGCACCCTAATTATTGTTTTTGGATTTTTAATTTATTTATTATAATTTTTATGGATTTTTAAGGGTTTTTCAATTTTTAGGGTTTTTAAGTGATGAAAAGTCACCAAAAATGGCTGGAAAATCAAACAACAAGCAAACAACAAATCCTAATTTTTTTAGAATTTTTAAAGTTGATTTTATATTTTTTTGGTATTTTTAAAGTCAAACAGTGGCAAAAATAGGGGTTTTTGAATTTTTAAAAATAATAAATGAAATCGAAAATGTCCTCCAAAATCTTAGAAATTCCTACACCATGGCAGGAGCCATGTGTCAAAATCTCATTGGATTTGGAGGTCATTTGATATTTTATTCAAAAATAAAGGTGGGGCACTGTGCACAGGGACCTAAGTGCAAATACCCAAAGACCTGGGGGCTCTGGTGCAAAATACCCAGCAAGTCACGCGCGTGGCGCGTGGCTGGGGCACACAGGGACCAAATTGCAAGAAAAACCAAATCTTAGGGCCTTTTGATAACTCGTATCAAAAGCCCAGGGATATGGTTGCAAAAAGCCCAACAAATAACACACATGCGCATAAACAATGCTCACAGGGGTATAATTGCAATTACTTGAAAGTATTCATGCATTCATTAACACTCCAGATCTACAGGGCAATATATGTAAAAAGCCCAAGCATACACGTGACGAAGCACGTGGTCACATACAAACAGGGGCATACATGCGATTAAAATAAAGCACGAGGTCCATACTGCAAATAACCCTACGTGAAAAAGTTTCTAAAAATGTTTACAGGACTAAACAGGAAATGAAAAACTAAGAGGGGGTCCTACGATATTTACCCCTTTAGTCGCCGACGGTCGGATGTGCGCCACGTGGTGATCGAACGGTCTGGATGTGCGGGCGCTACTCCTCTCTTCTCCTCTTCGGCTCGATCGACGGTCCGAGGGAGGCCACGTGGAAGATCAAGCGGTGCTGGGCTCGGGTGCCTCTCTCCTCGGCTGCAACGGTCCAGATGAGATCCTCAGATGGATCGACGGCTACTGCTCCTCTATAGATCGACGGCTGGGATTAGAACTGGAGCGGAGGCCTCATCGGACGGCTCTGGAGGATGGAGAAAGAACTGATGGCCGGCGAACTTCGCCGGCCTCGTGCGTGGACTCCGGTCCTCCTCAGCTGCTGCTACTGATCGGAACACGTTCCTGGAGACTTCCCGCAGCTGATGGTGTTGGCCGATGCCCCAGCCAAGCCCTGGAGGGGCTCCGGCGAGGTCTAGCGGCGCGAAACTCCGGCCTGAACTGTGAAGGAGGCTCAGACACCCCCTTTGGACCTGCAAAGTAGTCAAGAAGCTTCGCGGGTCGAGGGCAAAATGCCTCGACCCAAGAACGCGGGGTGAAGATGGTCTGTGCTGTGGGGCGAACGAGCTCCGGCGAGGCGGAGACGGTGGAGCTCGACTCCCAGATCCTGTGCGATCTGGGTTGAGTGAAAGTGCGTAGAAGGTGCGTGAGGGAATGGTGAAGATGATGGTCGGTTCGGATGGTCGAGCTATTGCGTGAGATGGCCGGAATCAAGGAAATGCGTCGGAGATACGAATTGGGCGAAATCCTAAATTAGATGAAACTAGAAGGAGCTAAGGTTACCTGGTGGCTGCAGTAGACTATGCTGGAGCTGATCTTGCTCCTGGTCGTAGCCTCGAAGGGCGTCAAGGCCTGAGGCTCGATGCTCGACGCTGGTGGCGGAGCAGCGGCGGCGAAGATCGCCGGATCAATGGAATCGCCTCCTCGCCTCACTGCAACAATGGCGGACGCTTGCTGTCACTCTCGCGGTGCCTATGGAGGTCACTGGGAAGAAGGAGATGGTCCAAAGATGGGGCACGGAGGCGGCGGAGGTCTGGATATAAATGGTGACAGGGGCGTTTAGGGTTGAGGGACGACGGCTAAGGAAGGCGTTGATTTCATGGCGAAGGATCCGGCGAGGGAGAGGGATGAACGGCGAAGAATCCGGGCATGGGATATGCATGGGAGACAGCCTGGAGACGCGTGGGAAAATCGGAGAAGGCGGGGCGGCGCGCGTCTTCCAGAAAAGGAAGGAGTCCGCGGGGGAGTTGACCGGGGTCAACAATCCCCCGTGGACCAATCAGGAGCGGCCACGTGGATGCAATTTTTGTTTATTTATTTTAAGGCAGAAATAGGCCGAATTAAAGAAAACTCAAAACATGAAATATTTTTCTTTTATTTTTTTTCTATTTTTTGGTGATTTTTAATTAATTTTTGGAAATAAAAATAGGGTAGCTATATATATAGGTATATGTACACTACATGGATTTTTATTTTTGATTTTTTATTTGTTATTTTTATGTATTTTTATGCTCATTTTGTATTTTATTTATTTACACCATAAAATATGGAATAAAATGGTATTTTTATTTTATTTTAATTATTTATATACAAGGGTGAAATAAATAGTTGTATACATTTATATACATGGTATTTATACAATGTATTTTGGTATTTTTCATTTTGTAATTTTTATTTGATTTTCGTTTTGTTTCTTGTTATTTATTTTATTTACAAAATGTAACATAGAATATTTACAAAAAGTTTAGAAAATAATTGAATTTATTTACAAGGTTAAATAAATACAATGGTGTGGTTTATGCACAAGGTGAAAGGGTATTTTTTTTTGACTTTTTGATTTTTTAAATTTTTATTTTGTTTTTGATATTTTCTAAATATACACAAAATATGTACAAACATATTTTTGGGTGAGGAAAATATAATTTTAGAAGTATATACACATGAGCTCCTATCTCTCTCTACTTTGACTTTTATGCGGTCAGGCCCATGCTGAGCCCTCCCTTGGGTTAGGTTGCTCAATATTTATTCTAAATATTTCCCTCTTTTTCTTTTTGCTCTTTATTCTTTTATTTTGTGCACAAAAACATGCTAATTATAGGTTTTTACACAATGCATGCTTTTGGTAATTATTTGTATTTACACATATCTACATGTATTTGCAAAGGTTTTTGTAGCTAAAATAGAAGAATAAAGAGTGATGAATGGGTATTCATCACCCCCCTATGCTTAACTTTGCTAGTCCCTTAGCAAACACTTATTCGAAAAAGAAGTGAAAAAGAAAGAAAAAGAAAAAGAGGAAGAGGATGTACATGGATCAAGGTTGACTTATTAAATTTTCCTTCATTAAATTGAAATATGGAGCTCGATTAGATCTTTGGATTATTAATGTGTCGGAACCTTATTTGGACTTTAAGCTTAAAACTCAACAGCCTTCAAGTTCCACCAATCTATGGGCAAGACTCCTCAATAAACCAGATCAGAACAAGTCTACATACACAAACTCTAATGACCATGAATCTTTCCTTGCGGTGTAGGTGATATGTGGCTCCCCACCTCAGAAGTAACAAAGAAACAACCTCCCTCAACCTGGTAACTCTAATGCCTCGGTCTAGCAACTCTTTCCTCGAGAAGCGGGGTATTCCCTTCTAAGTTCAAGTGCAACCGGCTCAAGGAGAGGGGGTAGAAGTATAGAGTTTTGGAAGCTTAGCCAGTGTAGCTAAGTCTCCCGCTGCAAGCTTCATGAGATGTAACATGGATACCATAAGCTTTTGCTTTATACTCCGGTGGGGTTATTAAATTTTCAATCCGACCCACCACTTTTTTGGAGTTCTTTTTGTATTTTTGCATTTTTTTTTCAAGAACTTCTGTACAACATATCTACATGGTGCAGCATATAAGAAATTTCCCCTTGAGCCAGTAGACTATCCCTCTTTTGAAGCTTTATTGCAACCCACAGCTTCTGTCTTTAGCTTTCAACACCACTAGACCAAGTTGAGGTGCACTTCCTTCACTATAAGAAGAAGAGAGGTTCCGCCTAGAAGTACTACCCTCATATGCTACCCCAAGCCAAAGGAAACTGCCTCCTCACCACCTCATCCGTGGGGAGCCATGTGTAAAGTGCAGGTGCAAGTGAAGCCATTGTCTCTGAGAGTCATGCGTGTGTTGTTAAGTGCTCTACTTAGGCTCATCAAGATGACATATGCTCATAGCCTAGTGGACTCAAAGAATTAAGTCCTTATGGACCTGAAAAGCCCTAACCCTAAGTCCTACAAGGTTCCTCTTGAAGTTAAGTGGATTAAGATCTTATTCAAGCTCCATTTCTCAATTTAATTCCAGGCTTAGTTTAAATGTCAACTCTCATCCAGGAAAAACTATATACATATATGTTCACAAGATGCTATTTACAAATATTTTACAATCATGCAAAAATTTTTGAAAAATGTTTTGAAATCATGAATGAATGATGCATGAAGTGCAAGTTTTGCAAAAAGATATTTACAAACATTTACACAAGATTTTTGCAAACTTTTGATTTTCAAAACATTTTGGAAAAATTTTGTACTATATACATAATTTTGATACAAAATATTTACACAAGCTTTACACAAAAGATTTTTTGAAATCATTTTTACAAAAATACTTTATACACTGGCTATGTATGTGCAAGAATAAAAGAGGTTTATGTACATGGAAAATTTTTTAAATTTTGTGATTTTTAGCCATTTTATTTATTAACACACTCACACAAAGTACGAGTTATGGCTAAAGTATATATGAAATATATACACACCCCCCCTATACTTAGCTCGAGCGATGTCCTCAGAGTGATCAAGAGCGATGAAGATGACATAACTCGTGCTTAGTAAAAAGGGAAGTGAAAAGGAATGTCTAGGTACAGGAACGAATAAATGAATAAAATGAGAGGAACTCGGTGGTTTTCCCCTATACTTAGGATTAACTAATCCTAAGTATAGAAAGCTGTACATGAAGGGAAAGCCGAGTGAAGAATATACAGAATCTGCCCCCCCTATACTTAGGGTAAAATATCCCTAAGTATAGGCAGCAAAAACAAGAGCAGAAAGATTGAAAAGAATTCTCACAGGTCCGACATCCCCCCTATACTTAGGGTAAAGTACACCCTAAGTATAGCATAATCATAAGATGAGAGACGGGATGTGGGACTAAAGAATAGAATGATATGGACAACTGGATCTATACAGGCGGAGGAACAGTGAATATCAGGCGTGAGATGTAAAAGATGTGAGTCAAAAGACCACATCTCACGCAAAATGAATAGCGGCAATAATAACGTCCCGCGGCTCATGATCTAGAAATGGTTTGAGCCGCTGGCCGTTCACTCGGAAGGTACTCTCAGAAGATAACTCAGATATATCAATGCTACCGTTATCGTGTACCTTTCTGACCAAATAGGGTCCTTTCCATTTGCTCTGTAGCTTCCCTGGAAATAATCGTAGCCTTGCATCAAACAGCCATACTTTCTGTCCAATCTCAAAATGCTTGTGGCTGATATGAGAATCATGCCACTCTTTGACTTTCTCCTTATAATGTAGGCTGTTTGAGAAAGCTGCATCTCTAAGCTCTTCCAAGGCGGCTAACTCTGCCCTCCTCTGGTCTCCTATACCATCTGGATCCATCAATATGTCTGTAACTGCCCAGAGTGACTTGTGCCTCAGCTCAACTGGTAGGTGACAGGGCTTGCCATACACGAGGCGAAAGGGAGATGTACCCAATGGAGTCTTGAAAGATGTCCGATATGCCCACAAGACCGAGTCCAAAAGCTGTGACCAATTCTTTCGGTCAGGGCGGACGACTTTCTGCAAAATATTCTTGATCTCCCTATTCGACACCTCAGCTAGACCATTTGTCTGTGGATGGTATGGAGTGGCAACACGATGGTCTATACTGAACTCTCTAGCAAGTGCCTTCACCTGGTCGTTGATGAAATGAGATCCCCCATCAGAAATCAGAACTCGTGGAACCCCAAACCGCATGATTATGTGCTTCTTCAAAAATCTGCAAACTGTCTTCGCATCTGCGGCTCGGGCGGGGATAGCCTCAACCCAACGACTAACATAATCTACGGCCAACAGAATGTACTCAAATCCCTGACTCTTAGGGAATGGACCCATGAAATCGATGCCCCATGCGTCAAAAACCTCACAGAAGTGAATGGGCTGCATCGGCATCATATCACGCTGTCCACAAGTGCCCATCCTCTGACAGTCAGTACACCTCTTCACGAACTCATCAGAATCCTTGAAGAGTGTAGGCCACCACAAGCCGGATTGGAGCACTTTCTGTGCCGTTCTCCTCCCAGAATGATGTCCCCCTGCCTCAAGCTTGTGGCAGTAAGTGAGGACACTATGATGCTCCTCCTGAGGAATACACCGACGCCAGACGCTATCCCCTCCTTCGTGGTAAAGGATGGGATCCTCCCAGTGGTAGGACTTGGCCTTCGCAAGAAAGGTCTCAAGCCTCTGCTTGGGCCAATCTTGTGGGACTTTCCCAGCAACGAGAAAGTTCACAATATCAGCATACCATGGGAGTGAGGCGATAGCAAGGATCGCCTCGTCTGGGAAGGTATCACAAATGGGATCAATCTGCTCAGAATCCTCAGGCTGCTCTAGTCGGGAGAGATGATCCGCCACTACATTCTTGACTCCAGGCTTATCCTTGATCTCAATGTCGAACTCCTGGAGTAGAAGGATCCATCTAGTAAGTCTGGCCTTGGCATCCTTCTTTGACATGAGGTACCTGATGGCGGTGTGATCTGTGTACAAGGTCACTCGGGATCCAATGATATATGATCTGAATTTATCTAAGGCAAACACTACTGCTAGCATCTCCTTCTCTGTGACCGTATAATTCCGCTGGGCGGAATCCAATGTGCGGCTAGCATAGTGTATCGCAAATGGTACTCCATCCCTCCTCTGTCCTAGCACGGCCCCTACGGCAAAATCGGAGGCGTCCGTCATGATCTCGAATGGGAGAGACCAATCAGGCGGCTGAAGGACAGGAGCCTCAATAACACATTGCTGGAGAGTTTCAAAGGACGAAAGACATTTGTCATCGACAAGGAACTCGGTGTCTTTCGTCAAGAGGTCAGTCAACGGTCGGGCAATCTTGCTGAAATCATGAATGAATCTCCTATAAAAACCAACGTGCCCCAGAAATGACCGTAACTGCTTCAAATTGGACGGCGGTGTGAGTTTCCTAATGACATCGACCTTGGCCGGATCAACCTCCATGCCTCTGTTGGAGATGATGTGGCCAAGCACCGTCCCTTGAGTCACCATGAAGTGACTCTTTTCCCAAGACAGAACCAAGCGGGTAGCAATACATCGCTGGAGCACTCGGTCTAGGCAGTCAAGACAGGAATCGAATCCGTCGCCGTAAACCGAGAAGTCGTCCATGAAGACCTCCAAACACTCCCCTACCATGTCCGAAAATATCGACAGCATGCATCTCTGAAAAGTCGCAGGGGCGTTACATAGCCCAAATGGCATGCGTCGAAAAGCGTATGTACCGAAGGGACAGGTAAAGGTTGTCTTCTCCTGATCCTCAGGAGCGATGGCCACCTGGTTGTAGCCTGAGTACCCATCTAGGAAGCAATAATGGCTCTTCCCTGCCAGCCTCTCTATGATCTGATCAATAAAAGGCAGGGGGAAATGGTCCTTCTTGGTGGCCTGGTTGAGTCTCCTGTAGTCAACACAGACCCGCCAAGAGGTGGGTACTCGTGTAGCAATCTCCTCTCCCGACTCACTGATCACAGTAGTGATGCCCGTCTTCTTGGGCACCACATGCAAGGGGCTGACCCACTTGGAGTCGGAAATGGGATAAATAAAATCTGCACTCCACCATTTTGATATTTCCTTCATAACAACCTCTCTTAGGTTGGGGTTCAGTCGCCGCTGGAACTCACGCGACGGCTTCGCCCCTTCCTCGAGATAGATATGGTGGGAGCACAACGAGGGACTAATCCCATGGAGATCTGCTACGCTCCATCCAATTGCCTTGCGATTCTTTTCAAGAACCTCCATCAGACGGGATTCTTGTTCTCCAGTCAGATCGGCAGAGATGATGACTGGGTACATCTCGGACTCTCCCGCAAGGAATCTGTACTTTAGCGAAGTAGGGAGCGGCTTTAGCTCTGGACAGCTGGGTGCTGGCAAATCTGGCTTCTGAAGAAGATGTGTGTATGCGGACAATTCTGCCAAATTTTCCTGGGAAAATGATAACGAACTCTCACAAACTGGATCTGGAGAAGGCGGGTCCTCTGCATTGTCTCTGATCTGTTCTGCCTCTACCTCCTCCTCATCTATAGGCTCAGGTGGATCCAGATCTGGCATCTGATCATCACAATCTGCCCAATCAGATTCTGAATCCGAGGGATCTATATCAGACTCGGTGGCATCAGTACCACCGGAGAACAAGGTGGCATCAGCACCACCATATAGCAGGGTGGCCTCAGTACCACCATCACTGGAAATCGTGTCGCGATCAAGGTCCGACTCTGCTGACTCAATAGTATCCTGAACCAGGGTTGTGCTCTCCAGACTATCCTCTGCTATCATATCTGCATCAGCTGTATCTGAATATGAGAGGAGGGTCTGTGCTGCAGGATCTGCCCAAATTGCCTCATCATCTGTGATCACAAAATCACAGTCCTGGTGGATGTCTGGCTCTGCGTCTGTCAGCTGCTCTGAATCTGTACTGCCATGTGAGCGGGATCTATCTCTGGTTCTGTGGTCCTTAACCGTCTCTATTTGTATACTCTCGCCCTGAACGCGAAAGAATACCTTCCCACTGTCATGGTCAGTCACTGCCTTGGCTGTGGCCAAGAACGGGCGACCGAGGATGATGGGGGAATCGGTCAACGAGTCAGGGGTCTCCATGTCCAGCACGACGAAATCCACGGGGAATTGCAAACCCTGAATCGTGACGACAACGTCTCGCAACAACCCCTTTGGCCTCTTGACAGACCGATCAGCAAACTGAAGGTATGTCCTGCTCTGTCTAAGAGTGCCCAACTCTAGGTGGTCGAGAAGGGCTGCCGGAAGAAGGTTGATCGACGATCCGCTATCTAAGAGAGTACGGTCGAACCTCTGCTCACTAATCTGACATCTGACATACGGGTCCCCTAAATCTGGCCTCTTAGTCGGCAGATGGTTCTGGATCGCGTAACACGTGGCTTTTGTTAGCACATGAATTTCTGCGGTCTTGCTCCTCTTCTTCCTCCTGACTGTGGTCCTATCTCTTAGGGATCGCTGAAGAAGAGGAATGTGCTGCAAAGCCTCATTGAGGGTCAGCTGAATGTGAAATCGGTCTATCATGCCCTGGCTGAACTCCTCCTGCTCTCTCTTTTTTGGATCTTTTTCTTTTTTCTTCCCCTTCCCCAACTCAAGGGCTCTAGGAAAGGGGATCACAGGGTCCTTCTCAGATGAAGGACTAGGAATAGGCCTAGACGGTTCGATGACTGGATCCTCACAAACATCATTCACCACAGTGGGATCAGAAGAAACTAAACCTTTTCCTTTATTCAAATTAAAGTTCTGAGATACATTCATGCGAGGAAAGACAACATTTCTATCAGAATAAATGTTGGTGGCGTCAGTTACCACCTCTAGCTGGCTCTACAACTAGACGTCTTGCGGCCTCAGTACCGCGGGCTGGCTCGGCTCTGCTGGTGGCGTCAGTACCACCTCCTCTATGTGGTGAAACGGCGGCCTCAGTACCGCCGGTGGAATCAGCATCTCGGGTGGCATCAGTACCACCGTCATCATGATGTGCGGCTTCAGTACCGCTCTCCTCTTCCTCATCTGGCGCTCTAGATGGATCCTCGTGTGGTCGCTCAGATGAGGCGCCGCCTGCTGGTCTTCTACCGCTCCTAAGTGTAACAAAATCAGCATCAAATATATCCGATGACATATCATCAAATGAGTTACTAGGAGTGGTAGGCTCAGTGTGAACTACCTGCTCAGATTTCCTCTTCAAGCTATTCGGATTAGGCTCGATCTGTGCAGGGATGGCGGCCTTCCCTCTCATCAGGTCCCGCATCTCCTGGCGGAACTCGTCCATCTCCCGTCTAAATGTAGCCTGCTGCTCTGTGAAGAGACGGGCTAGATCATCCATGGCGGGGCTCTCATGGGAGCCCGACGGGTTGCCTCTCTGATAATGAGGCTGCTGGGGCTGAGAGGGGTAAGAGGAAGGATGCTGCTGCTGGTGAGCCTGCTGCTCACGTCTCCAATTCTGTCCCTGCTGCTGGTAGGGACGAGGTACGAAGGATGATGGCTGGTATGCTGGGGGCTGCTGGTGATCTCTCTGCTGGGAGTACTGCCCTCCCTGACCGGCTGGCTGCTGTTGGGACTGGTTTCCCCCATTCCCCCACCTGAATCCGGGATGGTCTCGTCGGATTCCAGGTTGAGGACGGTCATACCAGATCCCGTTGACATCCATCAACGGCTCAGCATCGAAGGAGTCTGGCGGTAGTGCTGCCAGAGGCTGATCCGGCTGATATACCACCATCTGTAAGTCTGGAGATGGTGGTGACTGGTAAGAGGGCTGCTGCTGCTGGTACGGCTCCGCCTGTACAAGGTGAACTTGTCTAGGCTGCTGCAAGGAGCTGGAGCGCTGGGACGAGCTGCGGCTGCCGCCGGAATCGCCTCGCGACAGAAGACGGGGCTGAGGAGCCGTCTGTGCCTCCTGAAGACACAAGAGCTGGGTCTTCATGTCGCTCAGAGTTTGTGCCATTTGCTCCATCTGAGTTATGCCCTGGCACTGCTTCTTCTCTATGATTTCCATGCGGTCCAACTTCTCGCTGATTATCCCCATGTCCGCAGCGGCCGACTCTGCCTGTGCGGCTGCAACTGTGGACGAACTGGATGGACCTGCATCAACCCGTGCTATCCGCTGATACTGCACGGGTCCTGGCGGCTGCTGAGATCTCTGTGTGTACAACCTAGTCTGGGACATCACCATGTAATTTTCTGCCATCTCTTCGTAGATGGCCCAGACTTGGTTGTGGTCCTTGGCAAAGTAGGACCCGCCGCAAGAAGCATTCACCAGACCCTGAAGCTCTGGTGTCATCCCACTAAAGAAGCTCTGAACTAGGTTCGGCTTCGAGATGTCGTGATGTGGGCATCTATCCAGAAGCTCTCTGAACCTCTCCCATGCCTCGTGAAATTGCTCGTTAGGGAGCATGGAGAAGTTGTTGATCAGGGCCCTTGCTGCATTCGTCCGCCCGAGTGGATAGTACTTGTTCAAGTACTCGGTGCGGAGTTGCTCCCAGGTGTAGACAAACTTCCCTAGATGCTTCAGCCAGGCGGCTGCTCTATCTGCCAGTGAAAAAGGGAAGGCCATCATCCGAATCGTATCTTGGTCCACACGACGGTCGTGGACAGTGCTACAGATCATCAAAAACTCCTGGAGATGGAGGTGGGGTTCCTCAGTGGCGAGTCCGTGAAAATGAGGAAGCATCTGCAGAGTGTTCGGAGGGAACTTGAAATCCCCCATGATAGCAGGTATCACCACCCACTGGTGCATCAGTGTAGATCCGGGGTTGTGTAGCTCCCGCATCGGTCTTGCTGCGGCGGCGGCTGCCGCTGCTGCGGCAGCTGCTGCTGCGGCTGCTGCCTCTGCATCAGCGTCAGGAATGTCCTCCGGCTCGCTCGGCTCGTCTCGCTCTCTTCGGAGTCTCTCCAACTCCCTCCTCATCTCTATCATGAATGCCCCCTGATCGCGTAACTGTTGCTGAACTGTCTCTAATGACGCGATCAGGGTGGAGTTAATCGCTCCCTGGTCTAAGACAAAATGTTCGGGCTGGCGATCGTCTGAACTGCCGGCTCCAGCCATAGGGACGTCTGCAAAATCAGATGAGCCTAACTCAGGTTCTGTTAAATTAATTCGTCTTTCCTCGGGCTCGTGTCTCTCAGTAGCAGAAGAAAGGGGATCGAGGGGGAACAGGGTGGAATCGAACTCGGGCCCGGAGAGCTGGTCTCGACTCTCACGGGCCAACCTAGATGATGGAGTAGATGCGCCTGAAAGCGGTGCAGCTAGAGGCTGCCTAAGAGATCGTCTACCCATCATCTTGATCTGGCGAGTTGGGCGGATGGGATCTGGAGAAAATATGATCGCAAAGCAAACCCCCGGTTCACCAACGCAACACAATCTGAAGACCGTGAAAGATCGGTCAATTTATCTTGTCAATTTTATTTGGTGAACATGCAAGATATCAGAGCGCTTACGTGACCTGTTAGGATACCCGATGCTACTCCAACCGACTGGCCCGCACGGAAGAGTCGGTAGTCAGCTAGAAATAACACCGGAGGGTTCTACCTAGTGTGCGGGTCACTCTCTCGCGCATCCAAACCATACAATGAGGGGGTTGCTCTCCCCAAGACAAATTTTTAATGTGAGTGTCTTTTAGGGTCAATAATGTTATCCAGTCCCAATTTTTTTGTTTTTTTTTCTTTTTAATTAATTTTTTTTTTCAAAATAAATACAAGCGGCCTAACGGTTTTTCCGATTCTCCTGATGATTAAGCCAAAAACAGAGGGAGAGAACGAAAAAAAATCCGATGCGTGAAGAAATCAATGATGCATGCAGAGAAAGAAATGCGTACCTTGTCTCCAGCACTCTACATGCAAGTGATCCGCGCAGAATTTAAAGACAGAAATAAAACTACCTAAATGGTGCAACGGGAAAAACCGGCCTTAGACAAGCAACTTCTATTGATCGTGAAGAACAATAGTTAGCTAACCGAATCGAGTCCGGAGTCCGATCTTGGGAGTCACTCGGTGCCCGCCACAACGGGTCCTGCCAGCGCTGTATGTGACTCCTCACGGCACGTGGTCTCAAATCCAATTAAACTAACTTTTTCAGTGAATTTTATCAAGGTCCAATTACGTTCTATAGGAACAGATATTCTATTAGGTGTTGGGCCTTAAAAATTTACGTCACAATCAATCAAAATTCCTATGTCTAGGGGCTAAAACCGCGAGAAACACCGGAAAAGGCAGCTAGCTATAAAAACCACGATAAAAGCCGCGAAAATCCAAATGGGTCCCCCGAGTACACCGGTACTCAGCGAAACAGACCCGCTAAGTTACAAGTGTCCACAGTTCAAAGTTCAAATCCTAAATTATTACAAAAAATTGTTCTCTCAAATAAATGACATTCTTCTTCCTCTCCCTGCTCTTCTTCCCGTGCGGGTCCTCAAAAAGTGTACTCCAAGTTCTCCACGCAGTACCTCGCACAAAAATTAGAAAGAGAGAGTGTCAGAAAACAGTTATAATTTAGAGAGACAATATGGAAAAATGACTACAAAGCCGTGCTCCCCGGCAACGGCGCCATTCTGACGACCGCCCGAATGACAGAGGTAAAGGTACAGAAAATTAGGTCGTTGCGACCTCAGTCACTCGAATGCGTCAATCAAGAAAAAATCAACCACTCACAGAGATAAAATCAAGCAAGCACAAAATAGAGCGGTCTAGCTATAGGATTAACCTGGTATAGCTCCCAGGGTCGAACACAAGGAGCACAGATTGGCTAAATAGCCTACGATGTAGTCAGAAATCCGAGGGAATATTTTTTAGTGGTTTTTATTTGTTTTTATATTTTTTTTAGATTTTTTAAATGATGAGAAAATTAAAGAAGGAAAATACAAGGGAACTTCAACAATTTATTACACACACCAAAAATGATGCGAAAATTCCAGAAAATTGATTTTTAGGTTTTTTAAGTTTTTTACTGTTTCTGGTGAATTTTTGGAATTTTTCTAATAGGTAAATTATTTATTAAAAATCAAACAATGCGAAAAACAAAGGGGACTGTCCAGCAAGGCTTAAGACCCAAAAATAAAATACTCTTGGATCTCAAAAAGCCCTAAAGGTAATTTTCCTATAATCTAAAAAGAATAAGGAAAATTTAGGCACCCTAATTATTGTTTTTGGATTTTTAATTTATTTATTATAATTTTTATGGATTTTTAAGGGTTTTTCAATTTTTAGGGTTTTTAAGTGATGAAAAGTCACCAAAAATGGCTGGAAAATCAAACAACAAGCAAACAACAAATCCTAATTTTTTTAGAATTTTTAAAGGTGATTTTATATTTTTTTGGTATTTTTAAAGTCAAACAGTGGCAAAAATAGGGGTTTTTGAATTTTTAAAAATAATAAATGAAATCGAAAATGTCCTCCAAAATCTTAGAAATTCCTACACCATGGCAGGAGCCATGTGTCAAAATCTCATTGGATTTGGAGGTCGTTTGATATTTTATTCAAAAATAAAGGTGGGGCACTGTGCACAGGGACCTAAGTGCAAAACCCCAAAGACCTGGGGGCTCTGGTGCAAAATACCCAGCAAGTCACGCGCGTGGCGCGTGGCTGGGGCACACAGGGACCAAATTGCAAGAAAAACCAAATCTTAGGGCCTTTTGATAACTCGTATCAAAAGCCCAGGGATATGGTTGCAAAAAGCCCAACAAATAACGCACATGCGCATAAACAATGCTCACAGGGGTATAATTGCAATTACTTGAAAGTATTCATGCATTCATTAACACTCCAGATCTACAGGGCAATATATGTAAAAAGCCCAAGCATACACGTGACGAAGCACGTGGTCACATACAAACAGGGGCATACATGCGATTAAAATAAAGCACGAGGTCCATACTGCAAATAACCCTACGTGAAAAAGTTTCTAAAAATGTTTACAGGACTAAACAGGAAATGAAAAACTAAGAGGGGGTCCTACGATATTTACCCCTTTAGTCGCCGACGGTCGGATGTGCGCCACGTGGTGATCGAACGGTCTGGATGTGCGGGCGCTACTCCTCTCTTCTCCTCTTCGGCTCGATCGACGGTCCGAGGGAGGCCACGTGGAAGATCAAGCGGTGCTGGGCTCGGGTGCCTCTCTCCTCGGCTGCAACGGTCCAGATGAGATCCTCAGATGGATCGACGGCTACTGCTCCTCTATAGATCGACGGCTGGGATTAGAACTGGAGCGGAGGCCTCATCGGACGGCTCTGGAGGATGGAGAAAGAACTGATGGCCGGCGAACTTCGCCGGCCTCGTGCGTGGACTCCGGTCCTCCTCAGCTGCTGCTACTGATCGGAACACGTTCCTGGAGACTTCCCGCAGCTGATGGTGTTGGCCGATGCCCCAGCCAAGCCCTGGAGGGGCTCCGGCGAGGTCTAGCGGCGCGAAACTCCGGCCTGAACTGTGAAGGAGGCTCAGACACCCCCTTTGGACCTGCAAAGTAGTCAAGAAGCTTCGCGGGTCGAGGGCAAAATGCCTCGACCCAAGAACGCGGGGTGAAGATGGTCTGTGCTGTGGGGCGAACGAGCTCCGGCGAGGCGGAGACGGTGGAGCTCGACTCCCAGATCCTGTGCGATCTGGGTTGAGTGAAAGTGCGTAGAAGGTGCGTGAGGGAATGGTGAAGATGATGGTCGGTTCGGATGGTCGAGCTATTGCGTGAGATGGCCGGAATCAAGGAAATGCGTCGGAGATACGAATTGGGCGAAATCCTAAATTAGATGAAACTAGAAGGAGCTAAGGTTACCTGGTGGCTGCAGTAGACTATGCTGGAGCTGATCTTGCTCCTGGTCGTAGCCTCGAAGGGCGTCAAGGCCTGAGGCTCGATGCTCGACGCTGGTGGCGGAGCAGCGGCGGCGAAGATCGCCGGATCAATGGAATCGCCTCCTCGCCTCACTGCAACAATGGCGGACGCTTGCTGTCACTCTCGCGGTGCCTATGGAGGTCACTGGGAAGAAGGAGATGGTCCAAAGATGGGGCGCGGAGGCGGCGGAGGTCTGGATATAAATGGTGACAGGGGCGTTTAGGGTTGAGGGACGACGGCTAAGGAAGGCGTTGATTTCATGGCGAAGGATCCGGTGAGGGAGAGGGATGAACGGCGAAGAATCCGGGCATGGGATATGCATGGGAGACAGCCTGGAGACGCGTGGGAAAATCGGAGAAGGCGGGGCGGCGCGCGTCTTCCAGAAAAGGAAGGAGTCCGCGGGGGAGTTGACCGGGGTCAACAATCCCCCGTGGACCAATCAGGAGCGGCCACGTGGATGCAATTTTTGTTTATTTATTTTAAGGCAGAAATAGGCCGAATTAAAGAAAACTCAAAACATGAAATATTTTTCTTTTATTTTTTTCTATTTTTTGGTGATTTTTAATTAATTTTTGGAAATAAAAATAGGGTAGCTATATATAGGTATATGTACACTACATGGATTTTTATTTTTGATTTTTTATTTGTTATTTTTATGTATTTTTATGCTCATTTTGTATTTTATTTATTTACACCATAAAATATGGAATAAAATGGTATTTTTATTTTATTTTAATTATTTATATACAAGGGTGAAATAAATAGTTGTATACATTTATATACATGGTATTTATACAATGTATTTTGGTATTTTTCATTTTGTAATTTTTATTTGATTTTTGTTTTGTTTCTTGTTATTTATTTTATTTACAAAATGTAACATAGAATATTTACAAAAAGTTTAGAAAATAATTGAATTTATTTACAAGGTTAAATAAATACAATGGTGTGGTTTATGCACACGGTGAAAGGGTATTTTTTTTTGACTTTTTGATTTTTTAAATTTTTATTTTGTTTTTGATATTTTCTAAATATACACAAAATATGTACAAACATATTTTTGGGTGAGGAAAATATAATTTTAGAAGTATATACACATGAGCTCCTATCTCTCTCTACTTTGACTTTTATGCGGTCAGGCCCATGCTGAGCCCTCCCTTGGGTTAGGTTGCTCAATATTTATTCTAAATATTTCCCTCTTTTTCTTTTTGCTCTTTATTCTTTTATTTTGTGCACAAAAACATGCTAATTATAGGTTTTTACACAATGCATGCTTTTGGTAATTATTTGTATTTACACATATCTACATGTATTTGCAAAGGTTTTTGTAGCTAAAATAGAAGAATAAAGAGTGATGAATGGGTATTCATCATAGAGCAGCCTGAGGAGTCTGAGCAGATTGATCCCATTTGTGAGACCTTCCCAGATGAGGCGATCCTTGCTATCGCCTCACTCCCGTGGTATGTCGACATTGTGAACTTTCTTGTTGCTAAGAAAGTCCCACAAGGTTGGCGCAGACAGAGGCTTGAGACCTTCCTCGCGAAGGCCAAGCCTTACCATTGGGAGGATCCCATCCTTTACCACGAAGGAGGGGATAGTGTCTGGCGTAGGTGCATCCCTCAGGATGAGCACCATAGCGTCCTCACTTACTGCCACAACCTTGAGGCAGGAGGACATCACTCTGGGAGGAGAACGGCACAGAAAGTTCTTCAATCCGGCTTGTGGTGGCCTACCGTCTTCAAGGACTCCGATGAGTTCGTGGAAGAGGTGTACTGACTGTCAGAGGATGGGCACTTGTGGACAGCGTGATATGATGCCGATGCAGTCCATTCACTTCTGTGAGGTTTTTGTCGCATGGGGCATCGATTTCATGGGTCCATTCCCTAAGAGTCAGGGATTTGAGTACATTCTGTTGGCCGTTGACTATGTTAGTCGTTGGGTTGAGGCTATCCCCGCCTGAGCCGCTGATGCCAGGATAGTTTGTAGATTTTTGAGGAAGCATATCATCACGCGGTTCGGGGTACCTCGAGTATTGATTTCAGATGGGGGGTCTCATTTTCATCAACGACTAGGTGAAGGCACTTGCTATTGAGTTCGGCATAGACCATCGAGTTGCCACTCCATACCATCCACAGACGAATGGGCTAGCCGAGGTCTCGAACAGGGAGATCAAGACTATTTTGCAGAAAGTCGTCCGCCCTGACTGAAAGGATTGGTCACAGCTTTTGGATTCGGTCTTGTGGCATATAGGACGTCTTTCAAGACACCATTGGGCACATCTCCCTTTCGCCTCGTTTATGGCAAGCCATGCCATTTACCTGTTGAGTTGAGGCACAAGTCACTTTGGGCAGTCACGGATATTCTTTTAGATCCAGATAGTGTAGGAGACCAGAGGAGGGCAGAGTTAGCAGCCTTGGAGGAGCTTAGAGATACAGCCTTCTCAAACAGCCTACAGTATAAGGAGAGAGTGAAAGAGTGGCATGATTCTCATATCAGCCACAAGCATTTTGAGCCTGGATAGAGAGTATGGTTGTTTGATGCGAGGCTTCGTCTATTTCCAGGGAAGCTACAGAGTAAATGGAAGGGACCTTATCTTGTGAGAAAGGTACACGACAATGGTAGCATTGATATATCCGAGTTGTCTTCTGAGAGTACCTTTCGAGTGAACGGCCAGCGGCTCAAGCCATTTCTAGATCATGAGCCGCGGGTCGTTGATGTTGCCCCTATTCACTTTGCGTGAGATGTGGTCTCTTGATTCACATCTATTGCATCTCACGCCTGATTATCACTGTTCTTCCGACTTGTATAGATCCAGTTGTCTATATCACACTATTCTTTAGTCCCACATCCCTTTTCTCATCTTATGATTATGATATACTTAGGGTGTACTTTACCCTAAGTATACGGGGGATGTAGGACCTGCGGGTATTCTTTTCATTCGTTTTGCCCCTGTTTTGCTGCCTATACTTAGGGATATTTTACCCTAAGTATAGGGGGGGGGCAGACTCTGTACATTCTTCACTCGGATTTCCCTTCATGTACAGCTTGCTATACTTAGGATTAGTTAATCCTAAGTATAGGGGGAACCACCGAGTTTTTCTCATTCTATTCATTTATTCATTTCTGTACCTAGCCATTCCTTTTCACTTCCCTTTTACTAAGCACGAGTTATGTCTTCTTCATCGCTCTTGATCACTCTGAGGACATCGTTCGAGCTAAGTATAGGGGGGGTGTGTATATATTTCATATATACTTTAGCCATAACTCGTACTTTGTGTGAGTGTGTTAATATATAAAATGGCTAAAAACCCCAAAAAAATCACAAAAATTAAAAATTTTTCCAGTAAATAATCATTCTTTTATTGCACATATATAGCTAGTGTATAAAAATTATTTTTGTAAAAATGTTTTAAAAAAAGTTTTTGTGTAAAGTTTGTGTAAATATTTTCTTATCAAAATTATGTATATAGTACAAAATTTTCCAAAATGTTTTGAAAATCAAAAGTTTGCAAAAATCTTGTGGTAAGTGTTTGTAAATACTTTTGCAAAACTTGCGCTTCATGCATCCATCCATTCATGATTTCAAAACATTTTTCAAAAATTTTGCTCGATTGTAAATACTTGTAAATAGCATTTTTGTGTATATATGTATATAGTTTTCCCCTGGATGATAGTTTACATTTAAACTAAGCCTGGAATTAAATTGAGAAATGGAGCTTGAATTAGATCTTAATCCACTTAACTCTAAGAGGAACCTTATAGGGCTTAGGGTTAAGGCTTTTCAGGTCCATAAGGGCTTAATTCTTTTGAGTCCACTAGGCTATGAGCATATGTCATCTTGATGAGCCTAAGTAGAGCACTTAACAACACATGCATGACTCTTAGAGACAATGGCTTGACTTGCACCAGCACTTTACACATGGCTCTCCACGGATGAGGTGGTGAGGAGGCAGTTTCCTTTGGCTTGGGGTAGCATATGAGGGTAGTACTTCTAGGCGGAACCTCTCTTCTTCTTCTAGTGAAGGAAGTGCGCCTCAACTTGGTCTAGTGGTGATGAAGGCTAAAGACAGAAGCCGTGGGTTGCAACAAAGCTTCAAAAGAGGGATAGTCTACTGGCTCAAGAGGAAAATTTCTTGTATATATGCTGCACCATGTAGATATGTTGTACAGAGGGATTTGAAAAAAAAATTGCAAAATGCAAAAAGAACTCCAAAAAAGTGATGGGTCGGATTGAAAATTTAATAATCCCACCGGAGTGTATATAGTCAAATAAAGCAAAAGCTTATGGTATCCATGTTACACCTCATGAAGCTTGCAGCGGGAGACTTAGCTACACTGGCTAAGCTTCCAAAAGTCTATACTTCTTCCCCCTCTTCTTGAGCCGGTTGCACTTGAACTTAGAAGGGAATACCCCGCTTCTCGAGGAAAGAGTTGCTAGACCGAGGCATTAGAGTTACCAGGTTGGGGGAGGTTGTTTCTTTGTTACTCTTCTGAGGTGGGGAGCTACATAGCACTTACACTGCATGGAAAGATTCATGGTCATTAGAGTTTGTGTATGTAGACTTGTTCTAATCTGGTTTATTGAGGAGTCTTGTCCATAGATTGGTGGAACTTAGAGGCTGTTGAGTTTTAAGCTTAAGTCTAAATAAGGTTCCGACACATTAATAATCCAAAGATCTGATCGAGCTCCATAATTCAATTTAATGAAGGAAAGTTT
Source organism: Ottelia alismoides (assembly GCA_037367405.1). Classification (NCBI taxonomy): domain Eukaryota; kingdom Viridiplantae; phylum Streptophyta; class Magnoliopsida; order Alismatales; family Hydrocharitaceae; genus Ottelia; species Ottelia alismoides. The sequence goes on along the minus strand of JAZKJV010000540.1, from coordinate 364,003 downwards.
AATATTCAACCTTGATCCATGTACATTCCCCTCCTTTTCTTTTTCTTTCTTTCTTTCTTTTTCACTTCTTTTTCAAATAAGTGTTTGCTAAGGGACTAGCAAAAGTTAAGTATAGGGGGGGGTGATGAATACCCATTCATCACTCTTTATTCTTATATTTTAGCTATAAAAACCTTTGCAAATGCATGTATATTCATGTAAATACGAATAATTATCAAAAGCATGCATTATATAAAGTTTAATAATTAGCATGTTTTTGTGCAAAAATAAAAGAATAAAGAGTAAAAAGAAAAAGAGGGAAATATTTAGAATGAATATTGAGCAACCTAACCCAAGGGAGGGCTCAGCATGGGCCTGACCGCATAAAGCCAAAGTACAGGGAGATAGGAGCTCATGTGTGAAATATTTATGTAAATAAATAAAAGTATTTTCCTCACAAAAATAGACTCAAATTGCTTGTAAATATTTGTATATATTTATAAAGATAAAAACAAGATAAAAGTAGAAAAAATTAAAAAGAAAACAAAAACATCACCCTTGTATATAGTCATCATGTATATAAAACATCCATCTTTTATTCATTTAGCCTTATAAATAAATAAAAGTAATTTTCAAAAAATGTGTAAATATCCTATGTGATATGGTGTAATAAATAAAATAAAAACAATTAAAACAAAAAAAACAAAATAAAAAGAACAAAATTAAAAAAAATCAAAAATACTATTGTAAATATACCATGTATATAAATGTACATATGTATTTATTTCACCTATGTATATAAATAATAAAAACAAAATAAAAATATCCTTTTATTCCTAATTTTATGATATAAATAAATAAAATACAAAATGGGAATAAAATTGTATAAAAATAACAAATTAAAAATCAAATTTAAAATCCTCTATATTGTATATATATACCTATATATATATAACCCTACTATGTAAATACCTTATTTTACTTGGAAAACTTAATTAAAAATCACAAAAAAATAGAAAAAATTAAAATAAAAATATTTCATGTTTTAATTTTTAATAATTCTGTCATTTACTACTTATAATTGATTTTTCAAATCTTTTCCACGTGGCAGCTTCTCATTGGTCCACGGAGATGTTGACCTCCGGTCAACTCCCTCCGCGGACCTTCTTCTCCAGCGGACCTCGCGCCCGACCCGACTTCCCCTCTTTTTCCGCGCTCGATCCGCTCGCCATCTCCCTAAACCCCGGGTCCTAATCCTTCTTTGCAGATCCAAGATCACCGCCGGGATGGATCTTAGGGGTCCGTGCCTCGACGTTCGCACCTGACTCCCATTTAGTCGGACCCCTAGCCACTTAAATACCCAGCTCCGCCGCACGATTTCTCCATCTTTGGCCATTCGTTCCACCCCCCAGTGAGCTCCTGTGCGTGCGTGAGAGTGACAGCTCACTCTAGGTGCTGTCGAAGCGAGGAGAGGGACCGTGTGCCACTGATCCGGCGAGTAGCACCGCCATGCTCCGCCCTAAGCTGGAGCGCGAGCCTCAGACGTCGGCGCTCTGTGAGGCGAAGACCCAGAGCTGCGCAAGCTCGACCATAGCCCATTCGTCCATCTAGGTATACCCATTTCGCTTTCTCTTTCGTTAATTTTAGATTAGCCCCAATTCACTGCTCCGCCGTTCACCATCGATTCCGATCACGTCCGACCACTGTTCGACCATCGGGCTGTGCCATAGCCTCCGCCTTCCTCCCACGCACCTTCTTCATAACTCCATCCAACCCAGCTCGCACAGGAGCTAGGATTCGAGCTCCTCTGTCCCCACCTTCGCCGGAGCTCGCCCATCTCGACCCTCCGATCACTTTCACTACGCCTAACCAGGTCGAGGCAGTTTGCCCTCGACCCGAGAGCCTTCTGGTTTGCTTTGCAGGTACATCCAAGCCTATTTGAGGGCTTGGACCACTCGGTCCCGCAGCCCTACCTCCGCCGACCTCGCCGGAGCCCTCCAGGGCTCGGTTGGGTCATCGGAGGCTACCATCAGCTGCGGAACATCATCGCGGAGCGTTTCCGATCTTCAGGAGCAGCAGAGGAGGTTAGGAGCGTGCGCCTTGGGCCGGCGAACTTCGCCGGCGAACTGTTCTTCCTTGACCTTCATCCACCATCCGATCAGCCTCTCGCTCCAGTTTTCATCAGAGCCATCCATCCCAGGAGCAGCAGCCACCGCCCGATCTTTGGAGGACTGATCCCAGCCGTAGATCCAACGAGGTTTAGCCACTGACGCCCTTCACCGTCAGATCTGACACGTGGCTACACCTCCGCCGTTGGATTCACCCGAGGAGCTTAGCTTTGGAGCACCAGCCGTCCTTCACCGTCAGATGCACCACGTGGTGCGCATCCATCGGCTCCATTAATAAAGGGGTAAATTACCCTTAAGCGCTCCTGTTTCTTTTATTTCACATTTAGTCCTGTAATTAGATAGTTTAGTTGTTTAGTTTTTGGGATATTTGCATAGTGGACCCTGCTCTTTATTTTCTTTGCATATATGCCCCTGTGTGTTATGTAGCACGTGCTTCGACACGTGATTTTCTGGGCTTTTTGCATGTTATACCTTGTAGTTCTGGATGTTATGGATTGAATGAATACTTTTTGGATATTGCATTTATACCCCTGTGCGTGATTTATTAGTGCATGTGCGTATATTCGTGGGTTATTTGCAGACTACCCCTTGGACTTTTGGTACTGTTACCAAATAGTCCTCGGAAGTAGTTTTTCTTACACTTGGGTCCCTGAGTGCCTCAGGCACGCGCCACGCGCGTGTTTACCTGGGAATTTTGCACCAGACCCCTCAGGACTTCGGGTATTTGCGTTTTGGTCCCTATGTACTGTGCCCTTATGTGTGATTTTAATAAAATAGCAAATCAACTCAAAATTTGATGAAAATTGGACACATGGCTCCTGCCATGATGTAAATTTTCTGTAAATTTTGGAGACATTTTAGACACTGTTTGATATTTTTAAAAATTCAAAAACACGTATTTTCTTCACTGTTTGATTTGAAAAATCACAAAAAATATTAAAATTCATCTAAAAATTACAAAAAAATTACTTACTGTTTGTCTTTGCTTGCTTGATTTTCTAGCCAATTCTGGCTATTTTTTCTTATCTAAAACACCTAAAAATTGAAAAACACTCAAAAACTCATAAAAATTCTAATAAATAAACTAAAAACCCAAAAATAATAAATTAGTGCCCAAATTTTCCTTGGTTTGTTCTCTATACAGGAAAAATACCTCCAGCCTAATTTCGGGCTTCTAGATATTTTATCTAGGTCCCTTTAGCTCGGCTGGACAGTACCTACAATTCCAATCCTTGTTTTATTTTTGAAAAATTAAATAAAAATAAGAAAAATCTCAAAAATTCACTAAAAACAGTAAAAATTATGGAACACACAAAAATATTTTTATTAGAATTTTTGGTTTATTTTTAGTGCATTAAATAAATTGTTGAAGTGTGTTGTTTAGTTGCTTTTCTTATTTTCTTAATTAATTAAAAATCCAAAAAAAATCTAAAAAGATTTAAAAACCACCAAAAACACCTTTTCTTCTCTTCTTGACTACTTCGTAGGCCGCGAGGCCATTTCGTGCTCCTTGTGTTCGACCCTGGTCGCTATACCAGGTTAAAATAATAGCAAGACCGCGTTTGAGTTTCAGTTGAGTTTATTTGATATTGGTGGTCTATTTTTCTTGATTGATCAAGTCCGAGTGATTGAGGTCGCGACGACCATTTAGTACCTTTACCTTAGTCGCTTGGGTTTTTCTCGGTCGTCACTCCCCCATCTCCGTTGATGTCCGTGGACCTTCGTGGCCACCTGACAAGGATGGTCAGTGGTCGGAGAAGTGCCAGGGTAACTGTAGGAGGCAGTTGAAGTCACCTCGTCCGAGAGGTTGCTCGAGATCGGAGATGCGCGCGTGCTCCGGCCATTGAAGATGTGGGTATCTGCAAGTATTAGAGAATAGACAAGGCATGCGTGCGAATGGTTGGGAGTGAAATGGTGGTCCGTGAGGTGAAGGAGCAGGGGACCAATGGTCTACATCTCCAATGAAGTAGAGGTAAGGTGGAGCGACATGATAAAGTCATGGAGAATAAGGAAGGATGATCTGAGGTGTTGGCGAGGATGACAGTGATATGGCGGAGCTTATGGGGTGGCCGGTGGCCCATGTTGGTGAGGATGAGTGTCAGAAAACAAAGGAGAAAATTCAAAAAAAATGATGGGGGAGGTGGTTACCTGATCAGAGCAGGTGATTGGCAGAGGAGGCAATGTGTGATGAGGTTCCATTGGACCTTGGAGTCGTCGCACGACCTGGACGATCATTCCAGGGGGCTCTACGGCATCTGGGGGAAACCTCTACATGGTTGAAGGGCCATGAATCATGCTGGGGACTTGTTTCCATAATCGCAACAACATGTCACCCTCCGTTGTCAGCGGAGGGCGGAGGAAGCTAGGTCGTAGCATCTTGGTTGGTGGATGATTGTAGGCAGAAGTGGAGGAGAGCTATTTGTAATGGTGGGAGTAACCATTACAAGTGGAGGTGTAGGGTTTTGAATGGGAGAATGAAGGGTGCGTGGAGTGATGGTGAGGGCATTGGGGGTTACACGAGGGAGACATAGGAAACGACTACAAAGGGCGACCATTAGGGGTCAGAGAGATGGCCAGAAGTGAGGGCTAAAAATGGAAGGGGGCAGGTGGTTCATGAGGCGTAATGCCTGGAGAAGGGACGTTCTGGAGGTGGAAGACGAGGCGGAGCCGTTGGATCTCACGATCCAACGACCCAGATGAAGGAGTGGATCTACGCTTTAGATCAGATCATATGATATGATGTAACAACAAGGGTAAAAGTGGGGGCAGGCGATCTAGATGGGGGTTGGAGTCCCATCCAACGGTGAAGATGAAGCAGGCGACATGGTGATAATAGAGCCGTAGGATGAATGATGATCCTACGGTTGAGGGGCAAGCGGGTGTGAGTGGCTAAGATGACATCAAGGGGGCCTCATCTAACGATGGAGAAGAAAGTCGTGATGAGTGGTAGCGATGAAGGCAGGATTAAGCAGATCCAAGGGTGGAGGAAACAGTTGGGTGGCGGAAAATGGTGCTGCCATGTGGGTGGTTCTGGAGTGCATGATGGAGGTCATCATGCGGTGGAAATGAAGGCAGAAGTGGACGGTTCTTATGGGATGCTAGAGGATGATCAGATGGCCAAGAATCAAGCAGGAACCAATGGCTAAGATGGAGTTGGGTTAGCGATGATCTAACAGCCTAGAAGACGGCCGGGTGGCGAGAGGAGGAGCAGGCCATGTGGGGACCTAGTGGGCATCACGTGGTTGCATAAGAAAATTTAGAAAATATAAAAATAAAGAAAAATCTAAAAGAAATAAAAGGAGTCGAACTAGAAAAAAATTAAAACATGAAAGTTGTAGATCTTGATGAGATCTACAAGTTTCATATTGTATAAAAAGTCAAAAGAGGGCATTTATACAAAGATAAAATTTTGGAGCATTTTTAGGAGATAAAAACATTATATTTAAGTCTTTGTGATTTTTTGTATTTTTTATTTCTTTAAAAAATAAGATAAATATCGACAATATTTACTATAAATTTTATGAGTTTTTAATAAAATAGGAAAACAAGCAAAAAAGTTCGTAATTAAATACAATAAATTAGAGTTAGCTTTTAGGTTAATTATACATATGATATAATACAAGTTAAGATTAATGAATTATTAGTGATTTTTATTGAATTTTAGCTTGTGGATTAATAATTGGATTAGCATGATGAATCTGAGACTCATCACCCTCTCGCTCCCGCAAGAAGGTCTGTCACAAACCATCTAGGTCTTTGTATATTCTCACTCCTTGTATATTCTTTCCCACCCTAATCGGTCCCCCAATATTGTATTTTCTCTAATACGTAGGCTGACCAGATCCTAAGTATAAGGGAGTCGATGCTCATTGTTTGTTCTCCCATGCTCTTATATTCTTCTTCTCTTTTATTCTTTCAACTCAATTATTCTTAGTACGAGCTATGGTTTTTGTCACCTACTGCCATGAGGACATAACACATGCTAAGTATAGGGGATTTGTATATATTACATACATATGTTATATATAGCTTGTACTTTGACTTGTTTGTAATTAAAATAAGGGGTTATGAGTAAATTGTTGGAAATAAACAGCATAACAAAAAAAACTTTTTCATAAAATAAAGCTTTTTCAAAAAAATAAAAATAAAAACTCTCCTTTAAAAAAATACATTTTTTGAAAAAAACAAAAAATATTCAAAAAAACTTGTTAAAAAATGTTTTTCTTCCTCCTTATTTTCAAAACAAAAAAAATGTCTAAAAAAATTTTGAAAAAAAATAAAAATGCTTTTTCTCAAAAAGAAAAAAAACCTTTTTTTCATTTCTTTCTTTTCAAAAAAAAAACTTTTCCTTTTTTAAAAAAATATTCACAAAAATTAAAATCATAAAAAAATAAATAATGAGTTGGTTTAGTCCCTGATAGTTTTACATTCACACAAGACAAGTAAAGTTCAAGAACACTTGGTTCATGAGGTCTTGAGATTTTGAGTTAACCAGCTTAAGTCATTAGGATGTTTGAGTTTGGACCTGATTTATGGTGCTCGAGGATGGGGATAAAATCAATGAAGGCTTCATGAAACCTGAGTGTCATCACCTTTATCCAGTATGAGAACATGGTTCTTGTACTATATCTTGACAATAACCTATGTGCTAGGGTGTGATGAAATCTAAAAAATTATTGATCAATGTACGCCAACTTTTGGAAAAGGAGTGGAGCTATAGCAATACTCAAAAGCAAAGAAAAGAAAGAAAGAAATGTTGAAACAAAATCTCTCACCATACAAAGTCAAATATCAAAGAGCTTCCACCAAAGGCGAGCGTTCCCAACCATTTCAAGGTATCCACATAGACAACAACTATTAGGGCCAGGAGTCGAACTAGCACCCAAAAAGGGCTCTGCATCGTAAATGCTACAAGTCTAGGTATAGAAGGTATATTAGATACTCATAAAAGGCACATCCCGGAGTACTCATAGGAAAACAAAGTGCAGACGACTCCAACTTCTCTTAACGGACACATTGATCAACAACCAGAAAAATACATGTGTTGAGTTAATAAGACACTCGAGAGGATCCTTCTTCCAATGAGATGGAGAGAAGAAATAACACAATCCTATGCCCTCGATCAACTGGCCTTCCATATACTCTTTTAAGTCTGACAACTAAAGAGACGGTGGATTGGATGCAAGAATTGCTTTATTCCCTAGTGTTGAGGATCGGGTTCTTAGGAGAGTTAATTAGACTGGAACCTTCAGTAAAGTTGCGGCTCTACTCTTGTAACCGCAGTCCACACTTAATGTCATATCCCTACTATATATGTATATAGAGAGAGTCTGATGATTAGGGAAATTGGATACCTTTTGACTAGAGCTTGGTTCAGTTTAGAATTTTATGATCTCCAAAACCGAGAGTTCTTCAACAGATCAAGTCTTGTATTCACATGCGTACTCAGGGGTTAATCCAACTTATTCATTCATTATTTGCTCGAGGGCCATAAAGTTCAAGGATAGGGGAGTGATGAATCCATGATTCATTATCTCAATATATTAATCTTAGCAAAATCCCTGAGTAATGTCTCAAATAAATGTTCATAAAATCAATAAAGTAATAAAATGACCCTTGTAAACAAAATACACTAATTATTTATTATTATATTTTATGAAATAAATTAATAATAATAAACTGCAAAATGAAGGAGTTTCTTCACCTATAAAGTGCCAAAACCTCATGTATCTTTAATAAATTCATTTCAACTCCTTTATCGTTATTTTTTCTGACTTGTTTATAAAAGTATATATAAAAATAGAAAAAGTAAAACAAATTTCACCTCAAATAAATACTCTTAAATCCAAAAAGAGAAAAAAGTCGTAAAGTCCAACTTCCCGGCAAAATTCCCGCTCCGTATGAACTCCAAATTCACTAAAATCACTTTTAAATTTTAATTTCAAAAAATATCTATCCAATGAAAGTGGTTTCATTAAAATCACAGCTCTTTGTAAAATATGCGTTTGGGATCTCGGTGTACATTGCATACATTATAAATATTCTTTTTTTCTTTTTATTTAATTTATTAATTACTAAACATCCAAAAAAATCATTTTTGCATTTTATTTTATTTCTAGTATTTTATTTTATTTTTATATTAAAATATATTTTATTTAGAATACAAAAAATTACAATTAGAATAGTAAAAAACATGTACATATTGTTTGTTTTATTTTGTAAATTTCCCACTCTCTTTTCTCTTTATTTTATTTATTTAGTAGCCTATTTTATTTTATTTTATTTTATTTTATTTCTTTTATTTTCCCTTTCTCTACAATAACCTTCCATTCTACTCCATCTCCTCCACCATTTTCAATAACCTCCCATTCAACTCCACCATTCCACCATATTTCTAACTTCCATTTTTTCTCTTTTTGCTCTTCTCTTTATGCTCATTTTTCACCAACCGTAATTTTTAGAGAAAAAGAGAGAACTTGGAGTGTTGTGTCCGTGATAGTTATATATCATCTTCCTCAAGCGACGACCTTCTTCAGGCAAGATCCGTGGCGACCATCATTGTCGTGTCACAAGTTTCCCATCAAGCTCGCATAGCTTCTCCGATCTTTTTGCCAATCGGATCGACGACACGACAGGAGTCCAACGTAGCTACTCCAAGAATCTGACAAACCTCAGGTAAGTATTCCCTCTCATTTCCCTTGTTATTTTATTTTATCTAACATTTTGTTCTTTTTTTCCACCACACCACAATCACCATTATCATCATTCACCAATCACCTCCCATTATTCTCTTCTTCATTTTTATTCCCTATTTTAGAAAAAAATTTCAAAAAAAATTAAATCAAAGCGGCACTTTTATAAAAAAATAAAAAAATCCCGCACCATTTGTCATTCTAAGAGAAAAAGGAGAGAGCTTAGAGTGTTTTGTCGGTGACAGCGGTTGAGCATACTCCTCAAGCGATGGCCTCCTTTCAGGCGAGATCCATGGCGACCACCGTCCCCGTATCATGAGCTTTCTGTCAAGCTTTCATAGCTTCTCTGATTTTTTTCTAGTCGGATCGAAGCCATGACAAGAGTCCAGTGTAGCTGCTCTGCAAATCCGGTGAATCTCATATAAGTATCCCCATCCTCATTTCCTTGTTATTTTATCTATCGTCAGTTTTTTTTATCATAATCATTTTTTTAATACCACATCCAAATCATATCACAATCACTACATCACCGTCACCACCATCATCAAACACCACATCCTCCTCCATCATCATCATCTTAGTTTGATTTCATGTTTCAAGAAACAAAACAAAATTAAGAAAATTTAAAAAACAACAAAAATAAAAAAATAAACATGAGGAGTAGAAAGACCGCCGCCACTGCTCCCCCTCGTCCGTGCGCCACTGCCACCTACAGCCACCTCCAGCATGCGACCGCTCGCACCATCTCCCAGCCCGCCCGCAGCCGCACCTCCCCCGCAGCTCGGGTGCTCACCGCTGCAAACCTCCAGGCCGTGCAACTTCCTCCGCTTGCCGCTGATTCCACTGCACTGCCCATGACGCCACTCAGTCCTCCAGTCGCGACCCATCACCACAAACACCGTCGCCCGTCCCCATCCATCTTGTGCCCTAATTTCCAACGAAGAAGATGGTTAACTTCGTCTCAAGTTTTTTCTAATTGTAAAATTTGCAAGTTCTTCTCGTATACTTTTTGTAATTCTAAAAATGTCCCCGAACACATTTGTATTATTTAAGTTCATTTCTGAAATTGCACAAATACTTCTATGTTTTGATGGTAATTTGGATATTCATTTCGCATCATTTACATCAATGAAAAATGTCACGTTGTTGAGCAGCTAATTCTTTATCATTTTAATACTTATTTGGATTTTTGTGATCTCTAGGTAATTAATTAAAATTATTTTAGTGAAATATTGCATATATTTTCCAATCTGGGATCTTAAATTCATCATGCAAAATTCAGAAATTACGCTTCTAAATATGCTTAAATTACTGTTCAAATTTCATCTAAATTGGAGTTTTCATGTGCCTTAAATAAATTATAGAGTGATTTTAGTAAATGATTTTTAACTAAATCTACACATATTATTTTTCTGAAATTCAAAATCTCCTAGATTGAATATTAAAATATCTTTTTAGATAATTTGTTCTCAGGATAAATTAATAATGTATATTTATTAGAAATTAAATAATCACAATCACTCTGTTTTCATTAAAAAATCATAAAAAATTCATATGTTGTTGAAAATTCCAAAAAAATGTGTAGCTTCATTGTATCATGTTGAAGTTCTTGTAAAATTTTTGTGTGAAAAATTATGTAAAAACCCATAAAATGTGTGCATTTTCATTGTTGCATTTTAACCCGTAAAATTCCAAAAAATATGTTCTACATTCATCATTAGATTCGATTTTTAGGAAAAAAAATATAATTTTATCATAATGGGATAATTTCACATTAAAATTAATTTGGCTAAGTTATGTGTTTTTTATTAACTTAATTCACCCGCATTTTGCATTCACATTATTTTTGATTAAAAAAATGCGCACTGGAAACCTAGGCCTATGTATTCTGAATTAACCCAAAGTTGTTTCTTTGCCTCCCTGTGTTCGACCACGAACTTCCTTAGGATATAAATTTAAGCTAAGACACTCTTCACAGAGATCTTTTCTTGGATCTGATTAATTGGTTGTGACTATTATAATGAGTATGATTAATATACTCACTCAGGCGATTTTATTAGTTGTTCACCACCTTTAGGTGGTTTGCTGCAATCTTCTTCCAACTTCATAAAATAACATTATCTCATTAAAACTCCAATCATTTACAACAACATTTGTTGTAAATTATCTCACAAAAATAACTCATAATTATCTTGTAAATATTGAAATCATGCTATAGAAAATTTGTGAATCACATTCACAACCCAAAATAAAATATAAATCACATTTTCAATCAATGTCAATCTAATTCACATCAACACCTAATTCGTAAATGTTATTTACAAATATCTCTCTCTTTTATATTGTAAATAACATTTATAATATATGTTAATTATATGGATAGTGCTATCCACATTATTCATATCCATGATAATTAAATAACATTTATTTATCTTGGATATCTATTCTCATGTGTCCAAATAATATGAATCACATCTTTTATAATTAAATTATCTTAGATAACTCTCCTTCTAATATGAATCAAATTAATATTATTCATGATAATTAAATCACATTTAATAATCAATTTTCTCAATGCTCGGATACATATATCGATAATGAAATTATCCTCGAACTCTCTCAAGGATAACGTGCTTTCTCCGCGGATACTTGGAGATAAGGAAAGGGCAATTGTATGTTCCATATATAGAGACTAGGATTTTGAGATCAAATCTAAAATCCAGATCTTGCGGACCTCCCATAGATGTTTGATTAATCAAAACTGTAAATCTAATATTTTCATTGCATCTGAATCACATTCAGATCACTGTCCAATATTTGGACCAAGATCAGATTACTTCTCTATTGAGAGGAGTCATTAAAATCCAAACCTGTTTCATCACTCAATAGGAATGGAAGCGTCATGGTTATACAATCGTTTATGATCACACCACCCTAGGTATTCCTAATACATGTACATCCTGCATACTAGAAGATCTAGAATAAACCCAGAGTATTAGATTTGTTTAAATTGTCTTCTTCATGGTTTTATCATTATCGATCATTGGGAGTCGGTATCGATCATATACTTTCCAACAGCATTTACCATACATTGTTATTGATCATACACTCTCCAAAAGCATATATTAAACCTTACAAATTCAGTTAAGCTTCTAAAGAGAGTTGGTTGTGCACAGAATTTGGTCCTTCCCAATATATCATGAGTGAGGTCATGTCTTCTAGTTTAGTAAATGAACCGGTATGATCCCTTTGAGAGATCATATTACTCATATGCCCTTGTATGCACACTATCCTGTCAGTGTATAGAGCTTGATTAGTCCATAAACCTATTGGTCTGCTAAATATACATTCTTAAACATTACATTTGTCTATGGTCATAGGGTGTGTGCCTATATTGTGACAACATGCGACATGGGTTGTGGTTATCTCTATCTCATTAAGTCAACTCTTTGACCTAACTTATCTAAGACCTTCAAATATTTATTCTTATGCAGAGGACCTGGATTAAGAGGTTGGTTTAAATATAAATCTTTAGAGAAAGGATTGTCATCTCCTTCTCAGGTTGGAGATCCTATCTTAAAAATCATTTTACGGTGCTTGATGAGTCTTAAATCTAGATCTTTGGATATTCATCCAAACATCGCCTCTATGATTCAAAAATTGAATCAACAGTGGTATGATCATCAAGATGGCCATGGTACATAACCCTAATATGACTATGGGACCTATTACGTAAATTAATTATTCTTCATTTCAGATTATTGAATGATATTCGAGAAAATATTTATTGCATAATGGCTCGTCGTGGGCTCACAAGTCCAACTAACCGCTCACATATCCTTCGTTCGGACAACAATTAACCCATAATAGACAAAACAATAGAAGAAAACATAAATGTGGAGCTAAAATATATTATAACTCTACAAATTATGTATATAAGTGGAAGTATGTGTAGTATCGAACACAGGGAGCAAACGGTAGATCGGGGAAATGAAATCTAAAATATGTGTTCATATTGTCTTTGTATTTTTGTATGCCTTTTTAACTTTATGTATTTTTTTAAAATTTTAATTATATTTTTTTGAATTGTTTTTAATTTTATAATCTTTATTTTATTTTTATATTTTCAGATTTTTAATTTCCCTTTCATTTTAATTAAGTAATAGAGGAATATTTAATGCTATATATACAAGGTAAGGTAATTTAATTATAAATACTAAAAAACAAAATTGCAAAATAAAATATTTTTGGGTTTTAAATCTTTTTACTATTTTTATGATTTTTAGTTAAACTTGAAAATGTTATTTATTTCAAAGTAAAAAATATCCCAAAACAAAGATTAGATAAATAGGTGGAATTATTTGCAAATTTAAAAAAAAAGCAAAAAGTATACTATATTTTCCAAATCAATTTGAATAGATAAATCATAATATAAAGAAATTTATAAAATAAAAATAAATATTTTTGGAGTTTTTAGGATTTTTATATTTTTATAAAAGATTTTGGAGGTTTTAATTCTATTTTTTTAGAATTTTAGTTCTGGAGTTAGAAAATTCTAAAATAAATGAAACAATTTTTGGGGGGATTTTTCAAAATATTGTTATATTTTTTTGTAATTTTTAATTCAAAAAGAGGCAAAAATGTGCTCTCTTGATTTTTAGTGAATATTAAAAGCACCTAAAATAAAAATATGATGTTAAACTAGATGCTAAAAAGTACTTAATCCTATTTCTTTATTTACTTATTTATTTATGTTGGAGCACTGATGGTAGTTTTAATAACTTCAAAACTTGTAAAAAAAATAATGAACGGAATTTATAATTAAAAATAAACACAAGGGTATTTCTACAAAATACCCAATTTTATACTAATTTCTTGAACATAAATAAAATAAAAATACCCATGAGGGCATACATGCAAAATCACCACCTCATATAAGACCGTTTTGTAAGGTGATGTGGACTGGACCCTAAAGCAAATATAATAAAGTGTATTGGTTACAATGCAATTTTTTCAATATATTTATGCGTTTGATGAAAGTTTTTATACTAAGTAATAAAATACAAAAATGAAGGGGTGGAAAGTGCAAAATACCTCCATTGTATGAGCTATCTGACGGTCGAGGATGATTCTTTTGATGCGTGGCGAGCTGACGTTGCGTAATGACACTTCACCGTGGATGGAGGAGATTAGATCTACTGATGGAGATCAATGGTCAGGGTACGACTCATACAATGACTGCTAGAAATTCTGGAGACGAAGCTCAATCTGATGGCTCTGGACTGATGAATCTTGTATTCATCATGCTAAAAGTCGCAAATTAAACCCCTGTCTTGTCTAAACCAATAAAAACCACCTTTAATTCTTTATTTTTATCTTGTATTATATTGTGTATAATTTACCATTAAATTATTGTATTTAATTTTTCATTATTTTTCTTGTATTTATTTTATCTTCAAAACCCCCTAAAAATTAGATAGAATAATTATCTATAAATTACTGACCTTTAAAAATCCTAAAAATACAAAAACAACTCAAAGAAAAAAATTTGGTGTTTTTATCCCTCTAAAAATACCCCCAAAAATACATTTTGTACAAATGACCTCTTTTGGCTTTTCGACCAACATGAAAGTTATAGATCTCGTCGAGACAAGCAACTTTCATGTTTTGACTTTTTCCTAATTTTACCTCTAACTATTTATTTTGTATTTATCTTTATATTTTTACTTTGAAAATTTCTGATTGGGCCACGTGGCGCCCTCAAGGCCGCCCACGTGGCCCGCTTCCCCTTTTGCCACCCGGTGCCCATCTGAGCCGTTGGATCACTCCATCTCCGCCCCCATCTCCACCGTCCAACCTCGCCTCGCTCACTGCCGTCAGATCTGACTCTCAGATCTGATCTTAACCGCACACATCCGCCTTAACATCAGCCGCCCGATCTTAATATCATCCAACGATCCCCCTCATGCCACGTCACCCTTTCACTCCAGCCATCCGATCAGGCGCACATCCTACGATTCCTGGTCACGCCACGTCAGCTCAAGTCTACCGGTCGTTAAATCTTCACCCCCTCGCCATCTCAACCATCCACGAGCGCCTAACTCACAGCCATACGATCAGATCCTTTGATCTGATTGTCGAACTCCGATCACGCTCCCATCTTAGCCGTTGGATCACTAGATCCAAGGGCTGGGAGGTCGTCTCCTACCTCTGTAACCCCCCCCCCAGCCGTTTCATCTCGCAACCTCTCCGCCCCTTCCATTTTTAGCCATCACCTCCGTCCACCTCTCCCGCTCCTAACGGCCGCCCCATGTAGCCCTATCTTCCACCTCTCTCGCATAACCCCCTTCGACCATCTCCATTACTCCCCCATTCAATCCTCGCCCATCGAAACCTCCCTCTTCACCACATAACGGCCCAACCTTCGTCACCTATATAAGCCATCCCCCGCCGCCTGAGACCATGGTCCACCATTATTGGGCTACACCCTAGCTTCCTCCGCCCCTCCGGTGACAGCGGAGGGGCGTCGAGGCCACGATGGGTGTGGCTCTGTGTTGACCCACAAAAATTGGTGTTTTTATCCCTCTAAAAATACCCCCAAAAATATGTTTTGTACAAATGACCTCTTTTAGCTTTTTGACCAACATGAAAGTTGTAGATCTCATCGAGACGAGCAACTTTCATGTTTTGACTTTTTCCTATTTTACCTCTAACTATTTATTTTGTATTTATCTTTGTATTTTTACTTTGAATTTTTCTGATTGGGCCACGTGGCGCCCTCAGGGCCGCCCACATGGCCCGCTTCCCCTTTTGCCACCCGGCGCCCATCTAGGTCGTTGGATCACTCCATCTCCGTCCCCATCTCCACCATCCAACCTCGCCTCGCTCACAGCCGTCAGATCTGACTCTCAGATCTGATCTTAACCGCACACATCCGCCTTACCATCAGCCGCCTGATCTTAATATCATCCAATGATCCCCCTCATGCCACGTCGTCCTTTCACTCCAGCCATCCGATCAGGCGCACATCCTACGGTTCCTCGTCGCGCCACGTCAGCTCAAGTCTACCGGTTGTTGGATCTTAACCCCCTCGCCATCTCAACCATCCACGAGCGCCTAACTCACAGCCATACGATCAGATCCTCTGATCTGATTGTCGCCCTCCGATCACGCTCCCATCCTAGCCGTTGGATCACTAGATCCAACGGTTGGGAGGTCTTCACCTACCTCTGTAACCCCTCCCCCAACCGTTTCATCTCGCAACCTCTCTGCTCCCTTTTTATTTTTGGCCATCGCCTCCATCCACCTCTCCCGCTCCTAACGGCTGCCCCGCGTAGCCCTATCTTCCACCTCTCTCACGTAACCCCCTTCGACCATCTCCATTACTCCCCCATTCAATCCTCGCCCATCGAAACCTCCCTCTTCACCACATAACGGCCCAACCTTCGTCACCTATATAAGCCATACCCCGCTGCCTGAGACCATTGTCCACCATTCTTGGGCCTACTCCTAGCTTCCTCCGCCCCTCCGGTGACGACGGAGGGGCGGAACGTCGAGGCGATGATGGAGTATGTTTGGTGTCGACCCACGACCGCCACGGTCGTGCTGCGGGTGCCTCCACGCTCCGCTGAGCTCCGTGCCACGGCTGGGCACGCTCGGCGACGATCCTAGAGCTCCAACAGAGCTCAGTCCCATGCTACTACCTCCACCATCACCTCGCTCCGGCGAGGTGATTTTTCCTTCAATTTCTTCGAATTTTCCTCCGCCTATCGTCACTGTTACCCTCATCTGACCTCCGCATTAGCTCCGTCCTACAACCAGCGCCCTCGCTGACCACCTCTCCCTTTCTCCAGAACCCCTCATCGCCGATCACCTCCTTCACCGCCTCGCCGGAGAAGAAGACCCCGGGCCATCATTTCCCGACACCTCACGGCCCTCAACCCACTCACCATTCACTCACTCATGCGCTTAGGTTATAAGATAACACCTGCAGGTCAATATTTGTCAATGGCCGGAGTTCGAACCACCTCGCCGATCTCAGTCCCTCACGTCGATCACCTTCTGCCGCCTCGCCATTCCAGACATAGATGGAACCTCGCCGCGCCTCCAGGTCCTCTGCCGGACTCCTAGAAGGCTTCCTCGACCATCCGACAGCCTCACGAGGCGAGGCGGAGCCAGCAGCAGGTCGTCGGATCCCCGCCTCCTCCGGTGACTTGCGGAGGAGCACGAGGAGCAGACACCGTCCGATCCTCCTGATCGGACGGCCGGAAGATAGCACGTGGCATATCCGAGCCTCAAACCGAGCCAACAGGCTCGGGTGGACCAAACCTCGAGCCGAACCTCAAGACTTCGCCATGTGTCCCGAGCCATAGGGGTTGTCCCGAGCCTGGTCCCTCATGTGCAGAGCACGTGAGGGCTGGGAATATTGCACAAAAGACCCTGATACATTGAAGATTTGCAGAATGGTCCCCAGGCACGTGCCTCACGTACGTGCCTGGGTATTTTACAGGGAAGCCCTTTAACTTTTCAGGAATAAGAAGGTCCCCGCGCATAAGGAAAAATTACACTTGGGCCCAGGTAGTTTTCTCTATTTGCATTTAGGTCCCTCTAGAGACCTAAATGCAATATTTATCCTTTTATTTCCTTGCATTTTTATTACAATTATGCCCCTGCGTTATTTTTAGCATAACTTGAGCATCGTAGGTCCGAATTGCATGATTTTAGTGTCGTTTTTATCCTTGTTTCGTCCTCTACGTCTTAGCATGTCTAATTTTCTCATTTCTCACTGTTTTTAAAGAAATGAATTTTTATGTGATAAAAGAGACCCTGCTTTCCTTATGTTTGCTCTGATTGGACGACTGTTTTAATGATAGGATTAAAATGACTCTGATTTCTGTTTATATTTTGTTGCTCACATTTTTAGGGTATAATTGTAGCCTTTTATTTAGCATACATATAACCTTGCACAATTATTCATGCATCACTTTAACTTGTATAAAAATTAACAAAAAATGCATACATCTTGGCATTGCTTTGTAATTCATATAGAGCATCTTGCAAAACCTGAAATTGAAATTAATTCATCCTTGTGCTTCTTCATCAAAATTCGATAAACGAATTAGGTAGCCGTGTCCTTGTGTTCGACCTTGGTAGACTTGCCAAGTATAAATACTCCACAACATTTAAAGCTTGTGGTTTTTGATCGATCGAAATTCACCTCCTATACTACAATTATCGATTATTAAAGAGGTGAATTTGTCGTTCATCAAATGGCGCCGTTGTCGGGGACACGGCTTAACTTAATTATTGAATTTTGATCTTCTTTGTTGGTTAATTTCAAATATTTCAGGTCCTCATTTCATCGATCATTTCTTTGCATCATATTTGCTGATTTAATTTCTCTGAGTATTTTAACATTTCTCTTTTATGGCAGGGCCCATGATGTTCGAGGACGCTTGATCCTCATGGAGGCGTGAAGTCGGGAGCTTCCGCTAAAGAGGCTGCAAAAGACATTGTGAAGAAATTTTAGGAGTCTTTTAATCAGTCGAATTGCATTGCATATTGTAAAAAAAATTGCATCTGCATATTTATTTCCAGTTTTGCATGTTGTAAAAAAAGTAGATCACTCCATGATCTACCCCCCCCCCCCACACACACCTACACTTGCACATACACACTCACCCCCACCATCTCCCCCTGTATATTTCCCTCTCTCTCTCTCTGTGTGTATATTTCACAAACCACCTCCCCCTCAACCTTGTATCATAGAATCCCCTCCCCCCTAATTCAGACTTTACTTAGGCTATTTGTAGCCTAAGTATAGGAGGGACCCACCTGCTCCTCCTTCCCTCGCATTTTATTCTTATACTCAGGTCAATTTTTGACCTAAGTATAGGAGAGTCCCCCCTCCTCAGTTCCGCTATATCACTCGATATTTGATCGAGCCTTGGCTTCATGGCACTTATGCTATGAGGTCATTGCAAATTTTAAGCATAGGGGGGTATACCGTATATTACTGTATATTTACTTTAGCCATAGCTCGTATTTTTAAAAAATTTTGAAAATTTATTTTCAGGCTTGGTTTTTGTAAAACTTGTGAACTGAGTTCTGTAAAAACCATGTAAAAATGTTTTCTTAAAATTGAGGGTTTAAATTGTGTAAATAACCCTTTTCAAAAAAATCTTTATTTGAACTAGACTCTGACTACTAGGCTTAGTAGACACTTTCAGTACGGGAACTTCGGTCTCCCTTAGCAGAGTGGGTGGTTTAGAGGACACTGTAAAAGGCACCTTCCTTAAGGATCACAGGTACGTTTATCGGCTCGTACTTACACCCATACTGGCTGAGAGTAGATACTTTTATTCATTTGAGCATGGGCCAGTCATTGTCTCTCCAAAGAATTAAAAAAAATTAAAATCCATAAAAATCTGCAAAATTCAAAAATCACACAAAAATCACTAACTAAGGAGTTGGTGTATTCCTGACACATCTACACTCACTCAGGGCTTGAGTATTTTGAGGACACTGGATTTCTGTGATCTTGAGAGTCTAAGTTAACATGCATTAGTCATTAGGGTTTTTAAGACTTAAATATCCACACTTCCCTTGCTTGAAAGATTTGAGCTCTATATTGCACTCTTCATCTCTACCTTCAAAAAAAATATGATCAGCACAGTCACTTCCACAACTACACTATTGATGAGCTGAGTTGAGATATCACTTGAGGAACTAGGACCAGAGATTTGCGTTTAGACCTGATCTAATGATATTCGAGGATGGGATAAAGTTAATGAAAGCTTCAGAAAACTTGAGTGTCAGCAAAACCCTAGCCAGTATCTGAACAAGATTCATATGCTATCTCTTTGATATTTACCTATGTGCCAGGGTGTGATGAAACTTAATGGAAATTGTTGATCAGTGTGCGCCAACTTTTGGTAAAAGCAGAGGAGCTAGCCAACAAAAGAAATGAAATGTAAAAGAAAATGCTCTAAATACCTAAGTCAAATTACAATTAAGCTTCCACCAATGGCGAGCGCTCCCAAACTTTTTCAAAGTGTCCACTTGGACCAAGCGCTAATTAGGACCAGGGAGTCGGGCTGACACCACAAAAAGGGCCATGCATCGTAAGCGATACAAGTCTGGGTATCGAAGGTATCTTAGATACTCAGAAAAGACACACCCCGGTGTACTCCCAGAAAAACAAGTGTAGATGACTCCAACTCTCTTGACGGACACATTGATCAACAATGTAAAAATTTACATGTGTTAAGTAAAAGGCACTCGAGAGGCTCCTTGTTCCAATGTGAGGGTGAGAAAAATAGACACAATCCCAATACCTCCATCAGCTGGCCGTCCATCAACATTTCATGTCTGATAAACTAATGAGACGGTTGACAGAAGCAAGAATAGACATATTCCCTAGTATTGAGGATTAGGTCTAGAGGAGAGTCTTTGGGACTGGAACTTTGAGTAATGCATCGACTCGGCTCTCATGAAATGCAGTACACTAAATGTCATATCCTTATATTATATGTACAAAAAGAGAGTCTGATAAACAGAGAAGTTGGATTCCTTCTGACTAAGTCTTGGATAAATCCAGAATTTTAGGATCTCTTAAATTGATGGTCTTCAAAAGATTGAGCCTTGAATTTTTCACGCACACTGTCAGGAATTAATCCAACTACTTCATTCTTTAGATGCTCGAGGACGAGCATGGTTTAAGTATAGGGGTATCATGAATCTTGTATTCATCATGCTAAAAGCCGCAAATTAAACCCCTGTCTTGTCTAAACCAATAAAAACCACCTTTAATTCTTTATTTTTATCCGGTATTATATTGTGTATAATTTACCATTAAATTATTGTATTTAAATTTTCTTTATTTTTCTTGTATCTATTTTATCTTCAAAAACCCCTAAAAATTAGATAGAATAATTGTCTATAAATTACTAAACTTTAAAAAGCCTAAAAAATACAAAAACAACTCAAATACAAAAAAAATTAGTGTTTTTATCCCTCTAAAAATACCCCCAAAAATATGTTTTGTACAAATGACCTCTTTTGGCTTTTTGACCAACATGAAAGTTGTAAATCTCGTCGAGACGAGCAACGACCCATGGCCGCCATGGCCGTGCTGCGAGCGCCTCCACGCTTCGTTGAGCTTGGTGCCACGGCTGGGCACACTGGGCGACGATCCCAGAGCTCCAACAGAGCTCAGTCCCTGGCCACTACCTCCACCATCACCTCGCTCCGGCGAGGTGATTTTTCCTTCAATTTCTTCAAATTTTTCCTCTGCCTATCGTCACTGTTACCCTCATCTGACCTCCGCATTAGCTCCGCCCTACAACCAGCGCCCTCGCCAACCACCTCTCCCTTTCTCCAGAACCCCTCACCGCCGATTACTGATGAATAACCATTCATCACTCTTTATTCTTATATTTTAGCTACAAAAACCTTTGCAAATGCATGTATATTCATGTAAATACAAATAATTACCAAAAGCATGCATTGTGTAAAAACCTATAATTAGCATGTTTTTGTGCAAAAATAAAAGAATAAAGAGTAAAAAGAAAAAAAGAGGGAAATATTTAGAATAAATATTGAGCAACCTAACCCAAGGGAGGGCTCAGCATGGGCCTGACCGCATAAAAACCAAAGTAGAGGGAGATAGGGGCTCATGTGGGTAAATATGTATGTAAATAAAATAAAAATATTTTCCTCCCAAAAAAATAGATTAAAATAGATTTGTAAATATTTGTATATATTTATAAATATAAAATCAAGATAAAAATAGAAAAAAATTAAAAAGAAAACAAAAACATCACTCATGTACATAGTCACCTTGTACATAGTCCACTCATCCCTATTTATTTAACCTTATAAATAAATAAAATTAATTTCCAAAAATTTTATAAATATTCTATATGATATGATGTAAATAAATAAAATAAAAATAATTAAAACAAAAAAACAAAATAAAAATAACAAAATGAAAAATCCAAAAATACTTTGTAAATATACCATGTATATATGTACATATCTCACCTATGTATATAAATAATAAAAATAAAATAAAAATATCTTTTTATTCCTAATTTTATGATATAAATAAATAAAATATAAAATGGGAATAAAATTGTATAAAAATAACAAATTAAAAATCAAAATTAAAAATCTATATATTGTATATATACCTATATATAGCTATATAATGTAAATACCTTATTTTTATTTTGAAAAATTAATTAAAAATCACTAAAAAATAGAAAATATTAAAATAAAAATATTTCATGTTTTGACTTTTTAATAATTCGGCCATTTGTTATTTTTAATTGAATTTTTAATCTTTTCCACGTGGCATGTTCCTATTGGCCCTGGGGAGTGTTGACCGCCCGGTCAACTCCCCCCCCCCAGGACCACCCCGTCTCGGATCCGTGCCCGTAACCCGATTTCTCGCCATTTCGCACACTTGATCTGACTCCTGAATCCGTTAACCCCGGGCTCTAATCCGAGCTTGAGCATCCCTGATCTACGCCGGGATGGATTTTGGGGATCCGCGCACTGAGCTGCTTGCCCGACCTCCCGATAGCCGGACCCCTAGACATATAAAGTCCCAGCTCCGCCACCTTCATTCTCATCTTTGGCTCATTTGCTCCACCCCCAGTGACCTCCAGTGCGTGAGTGAGAGTGACAGCTCGCTCCAGGTGTTGTCGCAGCGAGGAGAGGGGCAGTGGCCCACTGATCCGGCGAAATACACGCCGTGCTCCGCCCAGAGCCGGAGCTCGAGCCTCGGAGACCGACGCTCCTTGAGGCGAGGACCCAGAGCTGCGCAAGCTCGCCCATAGTCGCTTCGTCCACCCAGGTAGACCCATCTCCCTTTCTTTTTCTTTAATTTATTATTAGCCCCAATTCGCGCCGCCGTCGCCTTCCTTCGATTCCGACCATCTCATCGTTCCGTTCGATCATCGGAATCCACCTCCGCCTCCGCCTTCCTCCCGCGCACGTTATGCACCCATCCACTCAACCCAGCTCGCACAGGAGCTGGGGTTCGAGCTCCTCCGTCCACACCCTCGCCGGAGCTCGCCCATATCGACCCCCCGACCACCTTCACCTCGCCTAACCGGGTCGAGGCAGTTTGCCCTCGACCCACGAGTCTTCTGGACCCATTTTGCAGGCACATCGAGGGCCATCTGAGGTCCTTTGACTCAGGTCCAGTAGCTCCACCTCCGCCGACCTCGCCGGAGCTCTCTAGAGCTCGGTTGGGTCATCGGAGGGCACCATCAGCTGCGGAGCTTCATCGCGGAGCTTTTCCGATCTTCAGGAGCAGCAGGGGAGGATCTCAGCGCGTGTGTCGGGCCGGCGAAGCTCGCCGGCCAACTGTTCTTCCAGCATCTTCCCCGACCGTCCGATCAGCCTCAGAGCTCCAGATCAGATCATGGCCATTCATTCGCGGAGCTGCAGATAGCGTCAGATCAGTGGAGGACTGATCCCAGCCGTCCGATGGCCGAGGTTTAGCCGCGATGCATCCCCACCGTCAGATCCACACGTGGCGAGGCCCAGACCGTCGGATTCTCCCGAGGAGCCTAGCTTTGGAGAGCCATCTGATCCGGACCGTCCATCTACAACGTGGCATCCATCCAGCGCCTCCATTAATAAAGGATAATTTACCCTTAGGCCCTTCTTTTTATCTTATTTAGCATTTAGTCCTGTGAATACATAGTGTAGTTCTTTAGTTTCTGGAACAATTGCATAGAGGACCCTGCACTTGATTTCTTTCGCATTTATACCCCTGTGTATGGTGTAGCACGTGCTTCGACACGTGGTTTTCTGGGCTTTTTGCACTTTGTACCTTGTAGTTCTGAGATGTTATGGATTGAATGAAAACTTTTGGATTATTGCATTTATACCCCTGTGCGTAATTTAATAGTGCATGTGCGTTTATTGTTGGGTAATTTGCAGACAAGCCCTTGGGCTTTTGGTACCTGTTACCAAATAACCCTCGGAACTTGTTTTCCATACATTTGGGTCCCTGAGTGCCTCAGGCACGCGCTACACGCGTGATCTCCTGGGTATTTTGCACCGGACCCCCAGGACTCTTGGTATTTGCACTTAGGTCCCTGTGCACAGTACCTCCTCTTTATTTTTGAATAAAATAGCAAACCTACTCCAAATCCAATGAAAATTGGAGACATGGCTCCTGCCATTGTGTAACATTTTCTGGTATTTTTCGAGACATTTTTATGGTGAGTTGATATTTTAAAAAATTCAAAAACACATATTTTCTTTACTGTTTAACTTTGAAAATCACAAAAAATATTAAAACTCATCTAAAAATTACAAAAAACTTGCAAATGTTTGTTTTGGTTTTCTTGATTTTCTAGCCAATTTTGGCTATTTTTCATCATATAAAACTCATAAAAATTGAAAAACACCTGAAAACCCATAAAAATTCTAATAATTAATCTAAAAATCCAAAAACAATAATTAAGGTGCTCAAATTTTCCTTGTTTCTTTCTCTATACAGGAAAATTACCTCCAGGCTTATAGGGGATTTCTAGATATTTTATTTAGGCCCCTTAATCTCGGCTGGACAGTCCCTTTATTTTCTTGCACTGTTTGATTTTTATAAAATAAAATAAAAATCAGAAAAATCCCAAAAATTCACCAAAAACAGTAAAAAACATAAAACACACAAAAATATTTTTATTAGAATTTTTGATTGATTTTTGATACATTAAATAAATTGTTGAATTGCCTTGCTTATTAGTTTTCTTTAGTTTCTTAATTAATTAAAAAATCCAAAAAATATAAAAAACCTAAAAACCACCAAAAATACTCTTTTCTTCTCTTTCATTCGATTTTTGACTACTTCGTAGGCAGCAAGGCCATTACGTGCTCCTTGAGTTCGACCCTGGTCGCTATACCAGGTTAATAAAATAGCAAGACCGCTATTGATTTTCGAGTTGATTTTTATATTGGTGGTCTATTTTCTTGATTAATCGAGCCTGATCGCTTGGGTCACAACGACCATTTAGCACCTTATACACGAGTGGTCAGAATCGATCATCAATTACCTCCTTCATTGCCTCGCCGGAGAAGAAGGCCCTGGGCCTTCATTTACCAACACCTCACGGCCCTCAGCACACTCACCATTCACTCACTCATGCGCTTCGGTTATAAGCTAACACCTACAGGTCAATATTTGTTAATGGCCAGAGTTCAAACCACCTCGCTGATCTCAGTTCCTCACGCCGATCGCCTTCCGCCGCCTCACCATTCCAGACATAGATGGAACCTCGCCGCACCTCCAGGTCCTCCGCCAGACTTCTAGAAGGCTTCCTCGACCATCCGACGGCCTCGCGAGGCGAGGCGGAGCCAGCAGCAGGTCGTCGGATCCTCGCCTCCTTCGGTGACCTGTGGAGGAGCACGAGGAGCAGACACCGTCCAATCCTCCTGATCGGACGGCCGCGAAGATAGCACGTGGCATACCCGAGCCTCAAACCGAGCCAACAGGCTCGGGTGGACCAAACCTCGAGTTGAACCTCCATACTTCGCCACGTGTCCCGAGCCATAGGGGTTGTCCCGAGCCTGGTCCCTCTCGTGTAGAGCATGTGAGGGCCTGGGAAAATTGCACAAAAGACCCTGATACTTTGAACATTTGCAGAATGGTCCCCAGGAACATGCCTCACGTGTGTGCCTGGGTATTTTACAGGGAAGCCCTTCAACTTTTCAGAAATTACAAAAAGGTCCTCGTGCATAAGGAAAAACTACACTTGGGCCCAGGCGGCTTTCTCTATTTGCATTTAGGTCCCTCCAGGGACCTAAATGCAATATTCATCCTTTTATTTCCTTGCATTTTTATTACAATTATGCCCTGCATTGTTTTTAGCATAACTAGAGCATCGTAGGTCCGAATTGCATGATTTTAGTGTTGTTTTGATCCTTGTTTTGTCCTCTACATCTTAGCATGTCTAATTTTCTCATTTCTCACTATTTTTAAAGAAATGAATTTTTATGTGATAAAAGAGACCCTGCTTTCCTTGTGTTTGCTTTGATTGGATGACTATTTTAATGATTGGATTAAATGACTCTGATTTCTGTTTATATTTTTTGCTCACATTTTTAGGGTATAATTGTAGCCGTTTATTTAGCATACATGTAACCTTGCACAATTATTCATGCATCACTTTAACTTGCATAAAAATTAACAAAAAAATACATACATCATAGCATTGCTTTGTAATTCATATAGAGCATCTTGCAAAACCTGAAATTGAAATTAATTCACCCTTGTGCTTCTTGATCAAAATTCAATAAATGAATTAGGTAGCCATGTCCCTGTGTTCAACCTTGGTAGACTTGCCAAGTATAAATACTCCACAACATTCAAAGCTTGTGATTTTTGATCGACCGAAATTCGCCTCCTATACTACAATTATCGATTATTAAAGAGGTGAATTTGACGTTCATCATGGACCCCCTGGAAGAACAGTAAAGAACATAGCTGGTGGTGAGCTTTGATTGATGAAGCAACACAACTTGGTCCACCTAGAGTGGATCCAAGGTGTGCAAGACATTCCTGGAGGCTTCCTTTGTCTGCCTGAGGGGTCAAAAAGATATGGGAATCACCGGAGTACTCCCATGAGGTCGGAGAAGCGAGATAGGTCCAGGTACTTCCAACGAGCTCCAGATTCACCTCCAACTGCCTTTGGGCTTCTATACCTATACAAGAAGAAAGCTGGGTCGAGAGCAAAGCGCCTCAACCAGCTAGGGGGCAGAATGGTCAGAAATGGGGCATGGTGGCAGTAGCTTCGACGAGTGATGGAATGGAGAAGTTGATGAGGAGGATCTGGGGTAGCAGAGTGGTCTTATGTGGAGAAGAAGTAATGGGGAGTGAGAAGGGGGTAGCTGGCGCATCGAAAAACAAGCATGGCATGATGGAGAATTCGTCGGAGTAGAACTCCCGCGAACTACTGGTGAATGATGTTAAGCTACGACGATGGTTTAAATACTAACCTAAATGCAAAAATGAAAATTAGAAAGCAAATGCTATCTAAAAAGCAAAGAAAGCGGACCTCAATTGGCCGGAGCCAAGAGATGGGGGACCTCATGGCGGTGCTCCACGGAGATGGTGGAGATCCCCTTAGGTTAGCTCCTCGATCCAACAACTACAGTGCGAGGAAGCCGTCACATTCCTCAATACATTGAGGGCAAAAGGAGGGAGAGAAGGTAGCCAAAAGGGACACAAAAATTCGAAGAAGCTCAGGTGGAGGTTTTCTACAGGTGGTGAACAGGCAACAAAGAACGAGGTCGTCTGATCGATACCGTGATCCGCTCATCGAGGAATCAGATGCATGTGAAAGATGGTCGATCGAGGAGGAAAAGTGAAGAATAAACCAACCCGAATCAATGACTACATTGATCAGGGAAAAAAGGTGAAAGATGGGTCAAACGCATGATCTGACAGGGGCTACGCCTAGAGAGGAGTTGGTTGAGGTCAACTCTTGACTCCCCATGGTTGATACATGTGGACTAACCAAAAAAAAGATGAGCCAAAATTATTTATAAATTCATTAATAAATAGTAGATAATTTTAATAAATTAATATTATCAAATAAAAAGTATTCTATTTTATGCAGTATTTAATATGTTTTTTATTTATTTTTATGGGCTTATTTAGTACAAGTTAATTTTTAGGGTTTTGATTTATAGGTATATTCATCTATGTTTTTGTATATTTTAGTTTATTTTGTTTTTGATTTTATTATTTTATTCTTTGATTTTATAAAATCATAACTTATTTCTATATATAAATATATATTTATTATATTTTTGTGATGTGTTTTGTATGCTTACACTTAAATAAATATAAGAAATATAGGTTTTCATCTATTTGTCTATATATACTATTTTATTTTATATTTTGTTTATGGTTTCATTTTATTCAAATATGTACACATACTATAAATAATATTTACAAAATTAAAAAATATAAAATTATAAAAAATAATAAAGAATAAATAAAATGAATATTATATTCATGTATAGTATATAATATGGGTCAAAAATCTAACTTTTAGATATCAACTCCAAATTAGATGAAACCACCTTCAGTAAATAGCTCATTTAAAGTTATATATAATTAAATGGTACATTTTGAGTTTTGTTGAGGAGATATGGGTCTGGAAAGTTTGGATTTTGGCTTTTTTAGAGTATAAGAATGTACATTATGTATTATTTTTGCATGAAATCAATTTTTTATTTTTATTTTATTCGTATCTACAACTTTCATGTACAAAGTTTATTTATTTGAGGTATAAATAATAGAAAATAAAATAGATCCAAAAATGCAATACTAATGAATTAAATAATGTGATTTTTATATGATATTTGACATTCATCTTCCCCTACTCCATTCCTTGTTGACCTAGTTATCAAGATGCCTAGGTCTCAAGGTTTAGGGTCATAAAATACCTTTGATATTTTATTCTTTTTTTCTTCTCTTTATTCTATAATTTTGACATTAAAAACTATATTGCATACAAAACAAATGGAATAAATATTGAATGTTAATGTGTATAAAATAATGATATTTATATGTAATGGCTAGGTTTTTAAGGCTAAGATGATAGAATAAAGGTGACGAAATGTATATTCGCCAGTATCTCAATTGGTTACAGTGCTTTGGCTCGATCCGACGGATATTATGATTAGGTAACGATGACGAAGTTGAACTTCAATGCTCCAACGTGGTGGTCTTCTCTGACCTAGAAACGATGATATAGCTCGAGATATGATTCTTCGCAAGGCATTAGTGTCATAATTTGGAAGTGTATGAGAACTCCAATAAAGGCAGGGGATTTGGAGCCCAAGCTCCAGTGCAAACTCGCTAGAGATGAACATAAATGGAAGGGAATTGTATAGAAATAAAGGTTCATGGGTAGAGGTGATCTGATGAGGATTTGGAATCAAATTTGAATAAAATCAGATATAAAAAATAGGGAGGATGGAGGATGATGATGAGAATGGGAACTCGATCTAGAAACTAACCTGGAAAATTAAGATGGATGAGGTGAAAGTTATCGTCTGGGGCTCGAAGCGAAAGAGCTCCGAGGATTGTTACCTCGACGCCCACAGAGCGGAGGATGTTCTCATGGCAGAGCTAATCTGCAAGTCAGAGAAGATGATCTCGCCGTACCTCGATTCTCAACCTCGTTCAATGGAATGGAAACCTCACTCCTGTCATGAACATGCCTCTCGCTCACAGGAGTTGTCCAAAAGAAGTTGTGCAAATGGAGGATTTTTTCGAGAAGCTCGGACGTTGGGGCTTCTATAAGGGTAATGGAGGATGAAGGAGGTTCAGGTTCATTAAACATAGATGGAAATACCAAAGAAGATGACTGGCGAAGGAGGGGGTGGTCCTGACATTATGTTGGGATTGTTATTTGGTTAGAAAATGGAGGAAGAAAAAGGATAAATAAGGAGAAGGAGGAATAGGAAGAAGAGGAAGAGGCAGAGGAGGAAGAAGGAGAAGTAAAGATGTGAAAAGTCAAAGAGGGCCAATGAAAACATGCTACGTGGTGGAGAGAGGGAGAAATAAGAAGAAAAGGACAAAACAGTGAAGAGACAAAAGAGGAATATACATTGTAAAACACCTTACAAATTAAATTAAAAACTATAAATTGATTTAAATATGTAAATACTTTAAAATAAAAAATTAATAATTTAATAAATTAATAATTATGAATTTTAATTAATTAAATGAATTATTTTAAATGGTTAGAAAATAAATAAAAAATATACAATATATGTATATTATACATTTATAATAAGTAGAATTAATTATTTTTAGTTATTTAATTTTAAAAAAATATTTTTATTTTATATTCTACTAAATTATTATTAATTTATTTACAATGTATAAAATATAAAAGAAATAACAAAAGATAAAAAACTAAAATTAAAATACAATGTACACCAATAGGGTCCCAAAACATATTTTTTACATATTAACAATGGTTCTAGTGAAATAACTTTTGTTTGATAGATAATTTTATAAAATAAACTTTAAAAGTTAGAACACCTAATTAGAGTTCACACTACGAATATATGAGGTCCGAAAGTTAAACTTCACGGCCTTTTAGTTTTGAGATTTATTGGTATTTATTAACAATTAATTTTAAATTATATTTTTATATTTTTATACTGATTTTCATAAACATTTAAAAATATAATTAAATTAAATGATATTAGGAATAATTAAATAAAAAATAAAGAATATTTATTTACATATTGTACATATATAGGAAGGGATCCGAACACCAAACTCACATGTTTTATTCTACAATTCTATGATATTTTTAATAAATTATATTAATTATAAAACAAGATTTAAAAGCTAAGTTTGGTCGATTTGGAGTTTTATATAAATAGATATGAACCGCGAAAGTTAGCTTTTGTAGCTTTCGGTTCATCATGTTTATTAATTTATAGATTAAATAATTTTTCTGGTATTTTTATAAATTAATATATATTATTATACTTTTAGAAAGGAAATATTTTTATTTGGAAATTTTCTAAATGATAAATAAAATCGACAAAAATTTGTACATGGTGAAAAATAGAGTAAATTACAAAAAAGGTACCCATCTTTACATGGATTCACAGATTAGGGACCGATCTTTAGTTTGTAACAAATAGGGGACTAAAGTATTACTTAACGTTTAAGTCCCCAACGACGTGAATGGGGGGCTCAATGACGACCGCCCGAACGACAGAGGTAAAGGTGTAAAGAAATGTAGGTCGTTGCGACCTCAATCACTCGGGCTGAGTCAGTCAAGAAAAAATAATCACTCAAATCGGATAAAAACAAGCAAGCACAAAATAGAGCGATCTAGCTATAGGATTAACCTGGTATAGCTCCCAGGGTCGAACTCAAGGAGCACAGATTGGCTAAATAGCCTACGATGTAGTCAGAATCCAAGAGAGTACTTTTTAGTGGTTTTTATTTGTTTTTATATTTTTTTTTAGATTTTTTAAATGATGAGAAAATTCAAGAATGTAAATACAAGGGAAATTCAACAATTTATTACACACACCAAAAATGATGCAAAAATTCCAGAAAATTGATTTTTAGTTTTTTTAAGTTTTTTACTGTTTTTGGTGAATTTTTGGTATTTTTCTAATGGGTAAATTATTTATTAAAAATCAAACAATGAGAAAAACAAAGGGGACTGTCCAGCAAGGCTTAAGACCCAAAAATAAAATACTCTTGGATCTCAAAAAGCCCTAAAGGTAATTTTCCTATAATCTAGAAAGAATGAGGAAAATTTAGGCACCCTAATTATTGTTTTTGGATTTTTAGTTTATTTATTATAATTTTTATGGGTTTTTAGGGGTTTTTCAGTTTTTAAGGTTTTTAGGTGATGAAAAGTAGCCAAAATTGGCTAGAAAATCAATCAACAAGCAAACAACAGTAAATAATTTTTTTGGAATTTTTGGTGGAGTTTTTATATTTTTTTGGTATTTTTAAAGTCAAACAGTGGCAAAAATATGTGTTTTTGAATTTTTAAAAATAATAAATGAAATCAAAAATGTCTCCAAAAATCATAGAAATTCCTACACCATGGCAGGAGCCATGTGTCAAAATCTCATTGGATTTGGAGGTCGTTTGATATTTTATTCAAAAATAAAGGTGGGGCACTGTGCACAGGGACCTATGTGCAAATACCCAAAAGTTCTGGGGTCCTGGTGCAAAATACCCAAGAAGTCACGTGCCAAGCACGTGCCTGGGGCACTCAAGGACCTAAATGTAATAAAAATAAGTTCCAAGGACCTATTGATAACTCGTATCAAAAGTCCAGGGGCTTATATGCAATTTACCCAAAATAAAACGCACATGCGCATAATCAATGCTCACAGGGGTATATATGCAATTACTCAAAACATTTTATTAAATCAATAACATCCAGAACTACAAGGCATGTATTGCAAATAACCCAGAATAACACGTGACGACGCACGTGGCTCACAACAGGCGGGGGTATAAGTGCAAATAAAAATAAGTACGGGGTCCTTGGTGCAAATATCCCAGAAAATAAACAACTTGAATTAAAAATTACAGGACTAAAATGGAAATGATAAACTACGAGGGGGCACTACGATATTTACCCCTTTATTAGCCGACGGTCGGATGGGCGCCACGTGGGTGATCCAACGGTCTGGATGTGCGGGCGCTACTCCTCTCTTCTCCTCTTCGGCTCGATCGACGGTCCGAGGGAGGCCACGTGGAAGATCAAGCGGTGCTGGGCTCGGGTGCCTCTCTCCTCGGCTGCAACGGTCCAGATGAGATCCTCAGATGGATCGACGGCTACTGCTCCTCGAAGAATGGACGGTCACGATCAGAACTGGAGCGAGGGCTTCATCGGACGGCTCTGGAAGCTGGAGGAAGAACTGATGGCCGGCGAACTTCGCCGGCCTCGTGAAGGTGTCTCCGCCCTCCTCTGCTGCGCCTGAAGGTCGGAGAAGATCCGGCGTGAGGTTGCGCAGCTGCTGCGGGTCTCCGATGCCCGGGCCGAGCCTTGGAAGGCTCCGGCGAGGTCGGGGGAGAAGAAGCTCCTGGGAAGATGTCGAGAAGCCTCAGACGGCCTCGTCTTGACCTGCAAGATAGTTCAGAAGCTTCGCGGGTCGAGGGCAAAGTGCCTCGACCCGGTTAGGCGGCGTGAAGGTGAAGTGTGAGTCGAAATGGCGAGCTCCGGCGAGGGTGGTCGGCGAAGGAGCTCGGTTCCCAGATCCTGTGCGATCTGGGTTGTGTGGAGGGGTGAAGAAGGTGCGGAGAGGTCTGGCGGAGATGATGGCGGTGTCGGAATGGAAGATGGGTGGTCGGAGATGTCGGACGAAGGCGGCGGAGCTACGCTAACAGTAACTGAAAAATCAAGATCTACGCTATTCTACGGCCTAAGGGTTCTACCTGGGTGATCGGAGAGACTGGGGAAGAGCAGGGGGTGCTCTTGGTCGTAGCCTCGAGGGTCGTCTCGGCCCGAGGCTCGATGCTCGACGCTGGTGGCGGAGCAGCGGCGGCGAAGATCGCCGGATCAATGAAATCGCCTCCTCGCCTCACTGCAACAAGGGCAAACGCTCGCTGTCACTCTCGCGGTGCCAATGGAGGTCACTGGGAAGAAGGAGAAGGTCCAAAGATGGGGCGCGGAGGCGGCGGAGGTCTGGATATAAATGGTGACAGGGGCGTTTAGGGTTGAGGCTCGACGGCGATGGAAAGCGTGGATTTGATGGCGGAGGATCCGGCGAGGGAGAGGAATGAACGGCGAAGAATCCGGGCATGGGATATGCATGGGAGACAGCCTGGAGACGCGTGGGAAAATCGGAGAAGGAGGCGCGGCACGCATCTTCCAGAAAAGGAAGGAGTCCGCGGGGGAGTTGACCGGGGTCAACATTCCCCCGTGGACCAGTCAGACGCTGCCACGTGTACTTGATTTTTGTTTATTTATTTTAAGGCAGAAATAGGCCGAATTAAAGAAAACTCAAAACATGAAATATTTTTCTTTTATTTTTTTCTATTTTTTGGTGATTTTTATTTAATTTTTGGAAATAAAAATAGGGTAGCTATATATATAGGTATATGTACACTACATGGATTTTTATTTTTGATTTTTTATTTGTTATTTTTATGTATTTTTATGCTCATTTTGTATTTTATTTATTTACACATAAAATATGGAATAAAAGAATATTTTTATTTTATTTTTATCACTTATATACAAGGGTGAAATAAATAGATATATACATTTATATACATGGTATTTATACAATGTATTTTTGTATTTTTCATTTTGTACTTTTTATTTGATTTTTGTTTTGTTTCTTTTTATTTATTTTATTTACAAAATATGCCATAGAATATTTACAAAAAGTTCTGAAAATAATTTCATTTATTTATAGGTTTAAATAAATACAAGATAATGGTCTATACACATGGTGAAGGAAGGGTATTTTTGATCTTTTTGCTTTTCATCTTTTTATTTTGTTTTTAATAGCTTTTACAAAATTATATACAAAAATATTTACAACATATTTTTGGGTGAGGAAAATATATAGTTTTATTTACAGAAGTATATACACATGAGCTCCTATCTCCCTCTACTTTGGCTTTTATGCGGTCAGGCCCATGCTGAGCCCTCCCTTGGGTTAAGTTGCTCAATATTTATTCTAAATATTTCCCTCTTTTTCTTTTTGCTCTTTATTCTTTTTATTTTGTGCACAAAAACATGCTAATTATAGGTTTTTACACAATGCATGCTTTTGGTAATTATTTGTATTTACACATATCTACATGTATTTGCAAAGGTTTTTGTAGCTAAAATAATAGAATAAAGAGTGATGAATGGGTATTCATCACCCCCTATGCTTTAACTTTGCTAGTCCCTTAGCAAACACTTATTTGAAAAAGAAGTGAAAAAGAAAGAAAAAGAAAAAGAAAAAGAGGATGTACATGGATCAAGGTTGACTTTATTAAACTTTCCTTCATTAAATTGAAATATGGAGCTTGATCAGATCTTTGGATTATTAATGTGTCGGAACCTTATTTGGACTTAAGCCTAAAACTCAACAGCCTCCAAGTTCCACCAATCTATGGGCAAGACTCCTCAATAAACCAGATCAGAACAAGTCTACATACACAAACTCTAATGACCATGAATCTTTCCATGCAGTGTAAGTGATATGTGGCTCCCCACCTCAGAAGTAACAAAGAAACAACCTCCCTCAACCTGGTAACTCTAATGCCTCGGTCTAGCAACTCGTTCCTCGAGAAGCGGGGTATTCCCTTCTAAGTTCAAGTGCAACCAGCTCAAGGAGAGGGGGTAGAAGTATAGAGTTTTGGAAGCTTAGCCAGTGTAGCTAAGTCTCCCGCTGCAAGCTTCATGAGATGTAACATGGATACCATAAGCTTTTGCTTTTCACTCCGGTGGGGTTATTAAATTTTCAATCCGACCCACCACTTTTTTGGAGTTCTTTTTGCATTTTTTTTTTTCAAGGACTTCTGTACAACATATCTACATGGTGCAGCATATAAGAAATTTCCCCTTGAGCTAGTAGACTATCCCTCTTTTGAAGCTTTATTGCAACCCACAGCTTCTGTCTTTAGCTTTCAACACCACTAGACCAAGTTGAGGTGCACTTCCTTCACTATAAGAAGAAGAGAGGTTCCGCCTAGAAGTACTACCCTCATATGCTACCCCAAGCCAAAGGAAACTGCCTCCTCACCACCTCATCCATGGAGAGCCATGTGTAAAGTGCAGGTGCAAGTTAAGCCATTGTCTCTGAGAGTCATGCGTGTGTTGTTAAGTGCTCTACTTAGGCTCATCAAGATGACATATGCTCATAGCCTAGTGGACTCAAAGAATTAAGTCCTTATGGACCTGAAAAGCCTTAACCCTAAGTCCTATAAGGTTCCTCTTGAAGTTAAGTGGATTAAGATCTTATTCAAGCTCCATTTCTCAATTTAATTCCAGGCTTAGTTTAAATGTCAACTCTCATCCAGGAAAAACTATATACATATATGTACAAAAGATGCTATTTACAAATATTTTACAATCATGCAAAAATTTTTGAAAAATGTTTTGAAAACATTAATGAATGATGCATGAAGTGCAAGTTTTGCAAAATGATATTTACACACATTTACACAAGATTTTTTGCAAACTTTTGATTTTCAAAACATTTTGAAAAAATTTTGTACTATATACATAATTTTGATACAAAATATTTATACAAGCTTTACACAAAAGATTTTTGAAATCATTTTTACAAAAATACTTTATACACTAGCTATGTATGTGCAAGAATAAAAGAGGTTTATGTACATGAAAAATTTTTAATTTTTGTGATTTTTAGCCATTTTATTTATTAACACACTCACACAAAGTACGAGTTATGGCTAAAGTATATATGAAATATATACACACCCCCCCTATACTTAGCTCGAACGATGTCCTCAGAGTGATCAAGAGCGATGAAGAAGACATAACTCGTGCTTAGTAAAAGGGAAGTGAAAAGGAATGGCTAAGTACAGGAACGAATAAATGAATAGAATGAGAGGAACTCGGTGGTTTCCCCCTATACTTAGGATTAACTAATCCTAAGTATAGAAAGCTGTACATGAAGGGAAAGCCGAGTGAAGAATATACAGAATCTGCCCCCCCTATACTTAGGGTAAAATATCCCTAAGTATAGGCAGCAAAAACAAGAGCAGAAAGAATGAAAAGAATTCTCACAGGTCCGACATCCCCCCTATACTTAGGGTAAAGTACACCCTAAGTATAGCATAATCATAAGATGAGAGACGGGATGTGGGACTAAAGAATAGAATGATATGGACAACTGGATCTATACAGGCGGAGGAACAGTGAAAATCAGGCGTGAGATGTACAAGATGTGAGTCAAAAGACCACATCTCACGCAAAATGAATAGCGGCAATAATAACGTCCCGCGGCTCATGATCTAGAAAAGGTTTGAGCCGCTGGCCGTTCACTCGGAAGGTACTCTCAGAAGATAACTCAGATATATCAATGCTACCGTTATCGTGTACCTTTCTGACCAAATAGGGTCCTTTCCATTTGCTCTGTAGCTTCCCTGGAAATAATCTAAGCCTTGCATCAAACAGCCATACTTTCTGTCCAATCTCAAAATGCTTGTGGCTGATATGAGAATCATGCCACTCCTTGACTTTTTCCTTATAATGTAGGCTGTTCGAGAAAGCTGTATCTCTAAGCTCTTCCAAGGCGGCTAACTCTGCCCTCCTCTGGTCTCCTATACCATCTGGATCCATAAGAATATCTGTGACTGCCCAAAATGACTTGTGCTTCAGCTCAACTGGTAGGTGACAGGGCTTGCCATACACGAGGCGAAAGGGAGATGTACCCAATGGAGTCTTGAAAGATGTCCGATATGCCCACAAGACCGAGTCCAAAAGCTGTGACCAATTCTTTCTGTCAGGGCGGACGACTTTCTGCAAAATATTCTTGATCTCCCTATTCGACACCTCAGCTAGACCATTTGTCTGTGGATGGTATGGAGTGGCAACACGATGGTCTATACTGAACTCTCTAGCAAGTGCCTTCACCTGGTCGTTGATGAAATGAGATCCCCCATCAGAAATCAGAACTCGTGGAACCCCAAACCGCATGATTATGTGCTTCTTCAAAAATCTGCAAACTGTCTTCGCATCTGCGGCTCGGGCGGGGATAGCCTCAACCCAACGACTAACATAATCTACGGCCAACAGAATGTACTCAAATCCCTAACTCTTAGGGAATGGACCCATGAAATCGATGCCCCATGCGTCAAAAACCTCACAGAAGTGAATGGGCTGCATCGGCATCATATCACGCTGTCCACAAGTGCCCATCCTCTGACAGTCAGTACACCTCTTCACGAACTCATCAGAGTCCTTGAAGAGTGTAGGCCACCACAAGCCGGATTGGAGCACTTTCTGTGCCGTTCTCCTCCCAGAATGATGTCCTCCTGCCTCAAGCTTGTGGCAGTAAGTGAGGAAACTATGATGCTCCTCCTGAGGAATACACCGACGCCAGATGCTATCCCCTCCTTCGTGGTAAAGGATGGGATCCTCCCAGTGGTAGGACTTGGCCTTCGCAAAGAAGGTCTCAAGCTTCTGCCTGGGCCAATCTTGTGGGACTTTCCCAGCAACGAGAAAGTTCACAATATCAGCATACCATGGGAGTGAGGCGATAGCAAGGATCGCCTCATCTGGGAAGGTATCACAAATGGGATCAATCTGCTCAGAATCCTCAGGCTGCTCTAGTCGGGAAAGATGATCCGCCACCACATTCTTGACTCCAGGCTTATCCTTGATCTCAATGTCGAACTCCTGGAGTAGAAGGATCCATCTAGTAAGTCTGGCCTTGGCATCCTTCTTTGACATGAGGTACCTGATAGCGGTGTGGTCGGTATACAAAGTCACTCTAGATCCAATGATATACGATCTGAACTTATCTAGGGCAAACACTACTGCTAGCATTTCCTTCTCTGTGACCGTGTAATTCCGCTGGGCGGAATCCAATGTGCGGCTAGCATAGTGTATGGCAAATGGCACTCCATCCCTCCTCTGTCCTAGCACGGCCCCTACGGCAAAATCAGAGGCGTCCGTCATGATCTCGAATGGGAGAGACCAATCGGGTGGCTGAAGGACAGGAGCCTCAATAACACACTGCTGGAGAGTCTCAAAGGACGAAAGACACTTGTCATCAACAAGGAACTCGGTGTCTTTCGTCAAGAGATCAGTCAACGGTCGGGCAATCTTGCTGAACTCATGAATGAATCTCCTATAAAAACCAACGTGCCCCAGAAATGACCGTAACTGCTTCAGATTGGACGGCGGTGTGAGTTTTCTAATGACATCGACCTTGGCCGGATCAACCTCCATGCCTCTGTTGGAGATGATGTGGCCAAGCACCGTCCCTTGAGTCACCATGAAGTGACTCTTCTCCCAAGATAGAACCAACCGGGTAGCAATACATCGCTGAAGCACTCGGTCTAGGCAGTCAAGACAGGAATCGAATCCGTCGCCGTAAACCGAGAAGTCGTCCATGAAGACCTCTAAACACTCCCCTACCATGTCCGAAAATATTGACAGCATGCATCTCTGAAAAGTCGCAGGGGCGTTACATAGCCCAAATGGCATGCGTCGAAAGGCGTAGGTACCGAAGGGACAGGTAAAGGTGGTCTTCTCCTGATCCTCAGGAGCGATGGCCACCTGGTTGTAGCCCGAGTACCCATCCAGGAAGCAGTAATGGCTTTTCCCTGCCAGTCTCTCAATGATCTGATCTATAAAGGGCAGGGGGAAATGGTCCTTCTTGGTGGCCTGGTTGAGTCTCCTGTAGTCAACGCAGACCCGCCAAGAGGTGGGTACTCGTGTAGCAATCTCCTCTCCCGACTCACTGATCACAGTAGTGATGCCCGTCTTCTTGGGCACCACATGCAAGGGGCTGACCCACTTGGAGTCGGAAATGGGATAAATAAAATCTGCACTCCACCATTTTGATATTTCCTTCATGACAACCTCTCTTAGGTTGGGGTTCAGTTGCCGCTGGAACTCACGCGACGGCTTCGCCCCTTCCTCGAGATAGATATGGTGGGAGCACAACGAGGGACTAATCCCATGGAGATCTGCTACGCTCCATCCGATTGCCTTGCGATTCTTTTCAAGAACCTCCATCAGACGGGATTCTTGTTCTCCAGTCAGATCGGCAGAGATAATGACTGGGTACATCTCAGACTCTCCCGCAAGGAATCTGTACTTCAGCGAAGTAGGGAGCGGCTTTAGCTCTGGACAGCTGGGTGCTGGCAAATCTGGCTTCTGAAGAAGATGTGTGTATGCGGACAATTCTGCCAAATTTGCCTGGGAAAATGATAACGAACTCTCACAAACAGGATCTGGAGAAGGCGGGTCCTCTGCATTGTCTCTGATCTGTTCTGCCTCTACCTCCTCCTCATCTATAGGCTCAGTTGGATCCAGATCTGGCATCTGATCATCACAATCTGCCCAATCAGATTCTGAATCCGAGGGATCTATATCAGACTCGGTGGCATCAGTACCACCGGAGAACAAGGTGGCATCAGCACCACCATCACTGGAAATCGTGTCGCGATCAAGGTCCGACTCTGCTGACTCAATAGTATCCTGAACCAGGGTTGTGCTCTCCAGACTATCCTCTGCTATCATATCTGCATCAGCTGTATCTGAATATGAGAGGAGGGTCTGTGCTGCAGGATCTGCCCAAATTGCCTCATCATCTGTGATCACAAAATCACAGTCCTGGTGGATGTCTGGCTCTGTGTCTGTCAGCTGCTCTGAATCTGTACTGCCATGTGAGCGGGATCTATCTCTGGCTCTGTGGTCCTTAACCGTCTCTATTTGTATACTCTCGCCCTGGACGCGAAAGAATACCTTCCCACTGTCATGGTCAGTCACCGCTTTGGCTGTGGCCAAGAACGGGCGACCGAGGATAATGGGGGAATCGGTCAACGAGTCAGGGGTCTCCATGTCCAGCACTACGAAGTCCACGGGGAATTGCAAACCCTGAATCGTGACGACAACGTCTCGCAACAACCCCTTTGGCCTCTTGACAGACCGATCAGCAAACTGAAGGTATGTCCTGCTCTGTCTAAGAGTGCCCAACTCTAAGTGGTCGAGAAGGGCTGCCGGAAGAAGGTTGATCGACGATCCGCTATCTAATAGAGTACGGTTGAACCTCTGCTCACTAATCTGACATCTGACATACGGGGCCCCTAAATCTGGCCTCTTAGTCGGCAG
Source organism: Ottelia alismoides (assembly GCA_037367405.1). Lineage (NCBI taxonomy): Eukaryota > Viridiplantae > Streptophyta > Magnoliopsida > Alismatales > Hydrocharitaceae > Ottelia > Ottelia alismoides. The sequence goes on along the minus strand of JAZKJV010000540.1, from coordinate 323,857 downwards.
ATGGTTCTGGATCGCGTAACACGTGGCTTTTGTTAGCACATGAATTTCTGCGGTCTTGCTCCTCTTCTTCCTCCTGACTGTGGTCCTATCTCTTAGGGATCGCTGAAGAAGAGGAATGTGCTGCAAAGCCTCATTGAGGGTCAGCTGAATGTGAAATCGGTCTATCATGCTCTGGCTGAACTCCTCCTGCTCTATCTTTTTTGGATCTTTTTCTTTTTTCTTCCCCTTCCCCAACTCAAGGGCTTTAGGGAAGGGGATCACAGGGTCCTTCTCAGATGAAGGACTAGGAATAGGCCTAGACGGTTCGATGACCGGATCCTCACAAACATCATTCACCACAGTGGGATCAGAAGAAACTAAACCTTTTCCTTTATTCAAATTAAAGTTCTGAGATACATTCATGCGAGGAAAGACAACATTTCTATCAGAATAAATGTTGGTGGCATCAGTACCACCTCTAGCTGGCTCTACAACTAGACGTCTTGCGGCCTCAGTACCGCTGGTTGGCTCGGCTCTGCTGGTGGCGTCAGTACCACCTCCTCGATGTGGTGAAATGGCGGCCTCAGTACCGCCGGTGGAATCAGCATCTCGGGTGGCCTCAGTACCACCGTCATCATGATGTGCGGCTTCAGTACCGCTCTCCTCTTCCTCATCTGGCGCTCTAGATGATTCCTCGTGTTGTCGCTCAGATGAGGCGCCTCCTGCTGGTCTTCTACCGCTCCTAAGTGTGACAAAATCAGCATCAAATAGATCCGACGAGATAACATCAAATGAGTCACTAGAAGTGGTAGGCTCAGTGTGAACTACCTGCTCAGATTTCCTCTTCAAGTTATTCGGATTAGGCTCGATCTGTGCAGGGATGGCGGCCTTCCCTCTCATCAGGTCCCGCATCTCCTGGCGGAACTCGTCCATCTCCCGTCTAAATGTAGCCTGCTGCTCTGTGAAGAGACGGGCTAGATCATCCATGGCGGGGCTCTCATGGGAGCCTGACGGGTTGCCTCTCTGATAATGAGGCTGCTGGGGCTGAGAGGGGTAAGAGGAAGGATGCTGCTGCTGGTGAGCCTGCTGCTCACGTCTCCAATTCTGTCCCTACTGCTGGTAGGGACGAGGTACGAAGGATGATGGCTGATGTGGCTGATATGCAGGGGGCTGCTGGTGATCTCTCTGCTGGGAGTACTGCCCTCCCTGAACGGCTGGCTGCTGTTGGGACTGGTTACCCCCATTCCCCCACCTGAATCCGGGATGGTCTCGTCGGATTCCAGGTTGAGGACGGTCATACCAAATCCCGTTGACATCCATCAACGGCTCAGCATCAAAGGGGTCTGGTGGCAGTGCTGCCAGAGGCTGATCCGGCTGATATACCACCATCTGTAAATCTGGAGATGGTGGTGACTGGTAAGAGGGCTGCTGCTGCTGGTACGGCTCCGCCTGTACAAGGTGAACTTGTCTAGGCTGCTGCAAGGAGCTGGAGCGCTGGGACGAGCTGCGGCTGCCACCGGAATCGCCTCGCGACTGAAGACGGGGCTGAGAAGCCGTCTGTGCCTCTTGAAGACACAAGAGATGGGTCTTCACTTCGCTCAGAGTTTGTGCCATCTGCTCCATCTGAGTTATGCCCTGGCACTGCTTCTTCTCTATGATTTCCATGCGGTCCAACTTCTCGCTGATTATCCCCATGTCCGCAGCGGCCGACTCTGCCTGTGCGGCTGCAACTGTGGACGAACTGGATGGACCTGCATCAACCCGTGCTATCCGCTGATACTGCACGGGTCTTGGCGGCTGCTGAGATCTCTGTGTGTACAACCTAGTCTGGGACATCACCATGTAATTTTCTGCCATCTCCTCGTAGATGGCCCAGACTTGGTTGTGGTCCTTGGCAAAGTAGGACCCGCCGCAAGAAGCATTCACCAGACCCTGAAGCTCTGGTGTCATCCCACTAAAGAAGCTCTGAACTAGGTTCGGCTTCGAGATGTCGTGATGTGGGCATCTATCCAGAAGCTCTCTGAACCTCTCCCATGCCTCGTGAAACTGCTCATTAGGGAGCATGGAGAAGTTGTTGATCAGGGCCCTCGCTGCATTCGTCCGCCCGAGTGGATAGTACTTGTTCAAGTACTCGGTGCGGAGCTGATCCCAGGTGTAAACAAACTTCCCTAGATGTTTCAGCCAGGCGGCTGCTCTATCTGCCAGTGAAAAAGGGAAGGCCATCATTCGAATCGTATCTTGGTCCACATGACGGTCGTGGACAGTACTGCAGATCATCAAAAACTCCTGGAGATGGAGATGGGGTTCCTCAGTGGCAAGCCCGTGAAAATGAGGGAGCATCTGCAGGGTGTTCGGAGGGAACTTGAAATCCCCCACGATAGCAGGTACCACCACCCAATGATGCATCAGTGTAGATCCGGGGTTGTGTAGCTCCCGCATCGTTCTCGGTGGTCCTCCTCCGGCGGCGGCTGCCGCTGCGGCAGCTGCTGCCACGGCTGCTGCCTCTGCATCAGCGTCAGGAATGTCCTCAGGCTCGCTCGGCTCGTCTCGCTCTCTTCGGAGTCTCTCCAACTCCCTCCTCATCTCGATCATGAAAGCCCCCTGATCGCGTAACTGTTGCTGAACTGTCTCTAATGACGCGATCAGGGTGGAGTTAATCGCTCCCTGGTCTAAGACAAAATGTTCGGGCTGGCGATCGTCTGAACTGCCGGCTCCGGCCATAGGGACGTCTGCAAAATCAGATGAGCCCAACTCAGGTTCTGTCAAATTAATTCGTCGTTCCTCGGGCTCATGTCTCTCAGTAGCAGAAGAAAGGGGATCGAGGGGGAACAGGGTGGAATCGTACTCGGGCCCGGAGAATTGGTCTCGACTCTCGCGGGCCAACCTAGATGATGAAGTAGACGCGCCTGAAAGCGGTGCAGCTAGAGGCTGCCTAAGAGATCGTCTACCCATCATCTTGATCTGGCGAGTAAGGCGGATGGGATCTGGAGAAAATATGATCGCAAAGCAAACCCCTTGTTCACCAACTCAACACAATCTGAAGACCGTGAAAGCTCGGTCAAATTATCTTGTCAATTTTATTTGGTGAACATGCAAGATATCAGAGCGATTACGTGACCTGCTGGGATACCCGATACTCTCTCAACCGACTGTCCCGCACAGAAGAGTCGGTAATCAGTCGAGATGAGCACCGGAGGGCTTTACCTAGTGTTCGGGTCACTCTCTCGCACAATCAAACCAAACAAGGAGGGGGTTGCTCTCCCCAAGACAAATTTTTCATGTAAGTGTCTTTTAGGGTCAATAATGTTATCCAGTCCCAATTTTTATTGTTTTTCTTTTTAATTTTTTTCAAAATAAATACAAGCTGCCTAACGGTTTTTCCGATTCTCCTGATGATTAAGCCAAAAATAGAGGGAGAGAACGAAAAAGCCGATGCGCGAAGAAATCAATGATGCATGCAGAGAAAGAAATGCGTACCTTGTCTCCAGCACTCTACATGCAAGTGATCCGCGCAGAATTTAAAGACAGAAATAAAACTACCTAAATGATGCAACGAGGAAAAACCGAGTTCTAGCTGAGCAATTTCTATTGATCGTGAAGAACAATAGTTAGCCAACGGAATCGAGTCCGGAGTCCGATCTTGGGAGTCACTCGGTGCCCGCCACAACGGGTCCTGCCAGCGCTGTATGTGACTCCTCACGGCACGTGGTCTCAAATCCAATTAAACTAACTTTTTCAGTGAATTTTATTAAGGTCCAATTACGTTCTATAGGAACAGATATTCTATTAAGTGTTGGGCCTTAGATATCTACGTCACAATCAACAGAAATTCCTAAATCTAGGGGCTCGAGAAAAACCGCGTAAACACCGGAAAAGGCAGCTAGCTATCAAAACCACGATAAAAGCCGCGAAAATCCGAATGGGTCCCCCGAGCACACCGGTGCTCGGCGAAACAGACCCGCTAAGTTACAAGTGTTCACAGTTCAAAGTTCAAATCCTAAATTATTACAACAGTATTGTTCTCTCTCTCTCTCAGAAATGAAAACTCCTTCTTCTCTCTCTTCCTCCTGCTCTTCTTCCCGTGCGGGTCCTCAAAAAGTGTACTCCAAGTTCTCCACGCAGTACCTCGCACAAAAGTTAGAAAGAGAGAGAGTGTCAGAAAACAGTTATAATGTAGAGAGATAATATGGAAGAATGAAAACCGACTACAAAGCCGTGCTCCCCGGCAACGGCGCCATTCTGACGACCGCCCGAACGACAGAGGTAAAGGTGTAAAGAAATGTAGGTCGTTGCGACCTCAATCACTCGGGCTGAGTCAGTCAAGAAAAAATAATCACTCAAATCGGATAAAAACAAGCAAGCACAAAATAGAGCGATCTAGCTATAGGATTAACCTGGTATAGCTCCCAGGGTCGAACTCAAGGAGCACAGATTGGCTAAATAGCCTACGATGTAGTCAGAATCCAAGAGAGTACTTTTTAGTGGTTTTTATTTGTTTTTATATTTTTTTTAGATTTTTTAAATGATGAGAAAATTCAAGAATGTAAATACAAGGGAAATTCAACAATTTATTACACACACCAAAAATGATGCAAAAATTCCAGAAAATTGATTTTTAGTTTTTTTAAGTTTTTTACTGTTTTTGGTGAATTTTTGGTATTTTTCTAATGGGTAAATTATTTATTAAAAATCAAACAATGAGAAAAACAAAGGGGACTGTCCAGCAAGGCTTAAGACCCAAAAATAAAATACTCTTGGATCTCAAAAAGCCCTAAAGGTAATTTTCCTATAATCTAGAAAGAATGAGGAAAATTTAGGCACCCTAATTATTGTTTTTGGATTTTTAGTTTATTTATTATAATTTTTATGGGTTTTTAGGGGTTTTTCAGTTTTTAAGGTTTTTAGGTGATGAAAAGTAGCCAAAATTGGCTAGAAAATCAATCAACAAGCAAACAACAGTAAATAATTTTTTTGGATTTTTTGGTGGAGTTTTTATATTTTTTTGGTATTTTTAAAGTCAAACAGTGGCAAAAATATGTGTTTTTGAATTTTTAAAAATAATAAATGAAATCAAAAATGTCCCCAAAAATCACAGAAATTCCTACACCATGGCAGGAGCCATGTGTCAAAATCTCATTGGATTTGGAGGTCGTTTGATATTTTATTCAAAAATAAAGGTGGGGCACTGTGCACAGGGACCTATGTGCAAATACCCAAAAGTTCTGGGGTCCTGGTGCAAAATACCCAAGAAGTCACGTGCCAAGCACGTGCCTGGGGCACTCAAGGACCTAAATGTAATAAAAATAAGTTCCAAGGACCTATTGATAACTCGTATCAAAAGTCCAGGGGCTTATATGCAATTTACCCAAAATAAAACGCACATGCGCATAATCAATGCTCACAGGGGTATATATGCAATTACTCAAAACATTTTATTAAATCAATAACATCCAGAACTACAAGGCATGTATTGCAAATAACCCAGAATAACACGTGACGACGCACGTGGCTCACAACAGGCGGGGGTATAAGTGCAAATAAAAATAAGTACGGGGTCCTTGGTGCAAATATCCCAGAAAATAAACAACTTGAATTAAAAATTACAGGACTAAAATGGAAATGATAAACTACAAGGGGGCACTACGATATTTACCCCTTTATTAGCCGACGGTCGGATGGGCGCCACGTGGGTGATCCAACGGTCTGGATGTGCGGGCGCTACTCCTCTCTTCTCCTCTTCGGCTCGATCAACGGTCCGAGGGAGGCCACGTGGAAGATCAAGCGGTGCTGGGCTCGGGTGCCTCTCTCCTCGGCTGCAACGGTCCAGATGAGATCCTCAGATGGATCGACGGCTACTGCTCCTCGAAGAATGGACGGTCACGATCAGAACTGGAGCGAGGGCTTCATCGGACGGCTCTGGAAGCTGGAGGAAGAACTGATGGCCGGCGAACTTCGCCGGCCTCGTGAAGGTGTCTCTGCCCTCCTCTGCTGCGCCTGAAGGTCGGAGAAGATCCGGCGTGAGGTTGCGCAGCTGCTGCGGGTCTCCGATGCCCGGGCCGAGCCTTGGAAGGCTCCGGCGAGGTCGGGGGAGAAGAAGCTCCTGGGAAGATGTCGAGAAGCCTCAGACGGCCTCGTCTTGACCTGCAAGATAGTTCAGAAGCTTCGCGGGTCGAGGGCAAAGTGCCTCGACCCGGTTAGGCGGCGTGAAGGTGAAGTGTGAGTCGAAATGGCGAGCTCCGGCGAGGGTGGTCGGCGAAGGAGCTCGGTTCCCAGATCCTGTGCGATCTGGGTTGTGTGGAGGGGTGAAGAAGGTGCGGAGAGGTCTGGCGGAGATGATGGCGGTGTCGGAATGGAAGATGGGTGGTCGGAGATGTCGGACGAAGGCGGCGGAGCTACGCTAACAGTAACTGAAAAATCAAGATCTACGCTATTCTACGGCCTAAGGGTTCTACCTGGGTGATCGGAGAGACTGGGGAAGAGCAGGGGGTGCTCTTGGTCGTAGCCTCGAGGGTCGTCTCGGCCCGAGGCTCGATGCTCGACGCTGGTGGCGGAGCAGCGGCGGCGAAGATCGCCGGATCAATGAAATCGCCTCCTCGCCTCACTGCAACAAGGGCAAACGCTCGCTGTCACTCTCGCGGTGCCAATGGAGGTCACTGGGAAGAAGGAGAAGGTCCAAAGATGGGGCGCGGAGGCGGCGGAGGTCTGGATATAAATGGTGACAGGGGCGTTTAGGGTTGAGGCTCGACGGCGATGGAAAGCGTGGATTTGATGGCGGAGGATCCGGCGAGGGAGAGGAATGAACGGCGAAGAATCCGGGCATGGGATATGCATGGGAGACAGCCTGGAGACGCGTGGGAAAATCGGAGAAGGAGGCGCGGCACGCATCTTCCAGAAAAGGAAGGAGTCCGCGGGGGAGTTGACGGGGGTCAACATTCCCCCGTGGACCAGTCAGACGCTGCCACGTGTACTTGATTTTTGTTTATTTATTTTAAGGCAGAAATAGGCCGAATTAAAGAAAACTCAAAACATGAAATATTTTTCTTTTATTTTTTTCTATTTTTTGGTGATTTTTATTTAATTTTTGGAAATAAAAATAGGGTAGCTATATATATAGGTATATGTACACTACATGGATTTTTATTTTTGATTTTTTATTTGTTATTTTTATGTATTTTTATGCTCATTTTGTATTTTATTTATTTACACCATAAAATATGGAATAAAAGAATATTTTTATTTTATTTTTATCACTTATATACAAGGGTGAAATAAATAGATATATACATTTATATACATGGTATTTATACAATGTATTTTTGTATTTTTCATTTTGTACTTTTTATTTGATTTTTGTTTTGTTTCTTTTTATTTATTTTATTTACAAAATATGCCATAGAATATTTACAAAAAGTTCTGAAAATAATTTCATTTATTTATAGGTTTAAATAAATACAAGATAATGGTCTATACACATGGTGAAGGAAGGGTATTTTTGATCTTTTTGCTTTTCATCTTTTTATTTTGTTTTTAATAGCTTTTACAAAATTATATACAAAAATATTTACAACATATTTTTGGGTGAGGAAAATATATAGTTTTATTTACAGAAGTATATACACATGAGCTCCTATCTCCCTCTACTTTGGCTTTTATGCGGTCAGGCCCATGCTGAGCCCTCCCTTGGGTTAAGTTGCTCAATATTTATTCTAAATATTTCCCTCTTTTTCTTTTTGCTCTTTATTCTTTTTATTTTGTGCACAAAAACATGCTAATTATAGGTTTTTACACAATGCATGCTTTTGGTAATTATTTGTATTTACACATATCTACATGTATTTGCAAAGGTTTTTGTAGCTAAAATAATAGAATAAAGAGTGATGAATGGGTATTCATCACTCAACCCCTAATTTTCCATGACAAAATTACCCATCCCTACCGCCCTCACCAACGGCGTTGGGGCTGTTGCCGCCCTTTTCCTTCCCACTGCAGAAGAGGTGCCCCCCTTCACCACACTTCCCGTCATTGTCCCACCTCCCACCTCTATCTCTGCTCCCATGAAACAGGCACTCCCACAATGGCCGTAGACCTGTGCTCTTCCACCTCCCCTGCCGGCAGTCCCCGCCTCTCATTCTCCCGCGACTCACCTCCTCCACAACCCAGCCATCAAGACCCACTATCCCCCTACTTCAATTTCTGCATCCCATCCTTCACAAGCATGCAAGCCCTCTTCCTTCTGGAGGTCCGGCAGGAGCACTAGTCTCAACTGCGGCGGGGGTGGGACCCAACTCGGTGGCCTCACTTGCTCCTTGCAGCTCCTGCCAAGAAGTAAATCCGCTGACTCTGATTCATGTCCAGCACCCAAACAGCAACGCAGATCGGGAAGCAGCGCGACCGCCAATTCCAAATGCCTCAAGAAGTCGAGCAGCACCTCAAAGGCGTCGCCTTTCGTCGTGCTGCAGCAGGCGCCATCGTCTTACTACTATAGGACCTCCAACAAGGGAGAGTCCGGCGTCCGGATAAGCCCAGTTCTGAACGTTCCGCCACCGTTCTATGTGAAGGGGGTGGTGGCAACGGGTTCTTTGGATTTGGGCACCTCTTCTGCAGTGGGAAGGAGAAGGGCGGCAACAGCCCCAACGCCGTTGGTGAGGGCGGTGGAGAGGGGTAATTTTGTCATGGAAAATTAGGGGTTGAGCCTCCCATTCACGGCGTTGGGGACTTAAACGTTAAGTAATACTTTAGTTCCCTATTTGTTACAAATTAAAGATCGGTCCCTAATCTGGGAATCCATATAAAGATGGGTACCTTTTTTGTAATTTACACTGAAAAATATGTCTATGTACGTTTATGATCTTGGTTTTATAATATTTTTATAGATTATGACCATTATCTCTGTTACTTATTTATTTTATCGACCAAATCAATATTGAATAGATCTCGGAGTTCGGATCAGTTTGTACAAATCTACATCCTTCTTTCTTTTAATTTTATTTTTCTCTTTAGTATATTATTTTGGATAAAATAATTATTAAATATATAATATTAACAAATAAAGTTAGAATGTTAATTAATTAGAATTAGAGAATATTTACACGTATTTTACTAAATATTTTAGCCAAAAGGAATAAATAAAGGAGATGAATCCTAGATTCATTAGAAATATAGGTATGGGAAGTTTTGTTTACAGTTTTTTTCTTTTGTTTGTCTTGGTTATCCTGTGTATTATTTTTATGTGAAATTAATTTGTATTTTTTTGTATTTTTATGTATAACTTTCATGTTGAGGATTTTCTTATTTGAGGTGTAGAAAATGGAAATAAAATAGGATAGAAAAGGTTATTTTTTGGTAAATAAAATTAATATTTTAAAGGAATTTTCTATATAATTTGAGTAACCTATCTCCCCCTACTTCGTTCTTGGTCGACCAAGTTAATATTGACCTGATCTTGGGGCATAGTGTAATTTAGTGCCTTTGACACTTCATTCCTTTTTTTCATTTCTTTCCTTTATTCTTTTATTTTGAAATTAAATAAATGTATTTATACGATATTTATATGCCAATTATTGAGTGTTATTGGTATAAATTAATGCTATATATATGCATTAAATTAGGGATTTAAGCCAAAATGAAGAATAAAGGTGATGAACTGGAGATTCACTAGTGGCCCAATCAGAAAATTTAATGAATAAAATAATCATGTAAATTAAATAATAAATAGTTAGAGTCTTCAAAATAAAAAATGCTTTAACATAAAAGTTGTGTATCGTTTCAGGATCTACAACTTTAATGTACAACTCAAAGTCAAGATACATCATATATACATATATAATATTTTTGCATTTATTTTTGATGAATTATAAATACTTCTTTTAAACATTTTATTATTTATTGGTATTTATATAATGAATAATATGCAATATAATATATACATTATTATACTAATTTTTATTGGATTTTTATTATTAAAAAGCATATAAAATAAAGTAACCTTAAACACAAATAATATGATACGTAATTATATACACTAATTAACCTTATTTATTTATATGGTGTTAAATGTTAAATATAATTAATCAATTATTAAATAAATTGATTAGTTTAAGATTGAGTGATAATTAATTGAAATAAAGATGATGAACTTGAGATTCATCAACTACCACCATAACAACACTATGAAAGAGATGACAGACATAAGACCGGGATTGTAGAGAAGGTAGAGAGCGAATGAATGAAGAAAGTTAAGTGATGATGACGATTACACATCTGATTAATATCTCCAACAATCCAAGATAATTATTATGGGGACTTATGTTTGATTTTTGGTAAACTCTCTTTAAGATGTACAGTATTTCTCGGCAATAAAGCTATCGTCAACAAAAAAAGATCTTGTATCGTTTAATATAGCCTTTAGAGTCATGATTGATCTGAAACACTAACTTGTGATCGACCTTTTTTTGGAACATTAAGGAAATTCCACAAGTTTCCACTATAAAATATCAATTTTAACTCTAATATTATAATAACTAACCACTTTTTAAAAATTTTATTCGGTATGGTTTGATAAATAAATGAGACAATGGCTTAGGGTACAATACTTGATATATATTGTGAAATAAGAGGTAGATATGGTAGAATATGTAGAATGAATGAAGAATAAATACTAATCAGATATATATAAGGAACTGTATTAGTTGTAGAATAAAAAATGATAAACTTATTTCAAATATAGAAAAATCAGGATAAGGAGAAAAATCTATGGATTTCATCTCTTATTCTCCAAGCGAACACAAATTACAGATTATTTACTTATTTACATGTTCTACTAAGTAATACAATTCCAGTTTCCCCATGCATTCGAACAACTAGCTAGTGATTCTGTCAACTTTACTTGGTAAACTCCATCACTGATATGTCAACGAGGCGGCATGCAACCGTGGCGAGGGAGAAGCCAGCCTTCTTAGCCAATGACTTGAACTCGGCCTCAGTCCTCTCCTTGCCGCCTGCGAAATGTGCCAGCATGATCATATTCATGTGAAATGACGTTTGCGCGACCAGATTCTGCTCTGGTGCAACCGGAAGCAGCCCTTCCACGACGATCACCTTCCCATCATCTGGCAATGCTTCATAGCAGTTCTTCAGCAGCTTCAGGCAGAGGCCATCGCTCCAGTTATGAAGGATCCACTGCAGCATTACTCTTGCAACGGGATTAATACATAATATACAGTTTTTATAGGATAAATCTTTTGGAGAGGACTTGATTATATATTGATTTTTGAAGGCAATGATTATTGAAAAGTCGTCATGTGATATCTATTGAGAGGTAAATGAATGTAGAAGATAAGTAGAGTACGAAGTTGATAGTTACATCATACAAGTTCGATGGTTGAAACTGATAGTCAAAACTGAATTAAGAATTGTAAGTTGGGTTTAGAGTTTAGGGTTTTACAACTCAATTAGATAAATTCTTCCCTTAAACGTAATCGTAACCCAGAATTAAGTTAATTAAGATTTGGAGTCTGTACACGCATGTCCTTGTATGTTTTCATAATTGCATTCGAACCCTCCATATGCAAACAATGCTTAAACTAATTCCAAAAAGCCCTTTTCTGCTAAAAGCTCGCAATCAAATCCAAGACCTCACTCACACCAACAACAATTCAGTGATCACATCCTTTACCCAACAGATTCGAGAAATGCCTCTGGATTTTTAAGTGGTTACATATCGATCGAAAAAGGTTTGTGAAGTGAACGGGTGATGATGCAAGGGATGAAGTCCTCCAGTTACGAGGAAATGGAGGAGAGAAAGGGTTGAATAAAAATACAAATGAATAAAAAATATAATGCCACGGACACGTGAAACGCATACGAATTAACGACACGGAAAAGGTCAGGCATTGGAGATCTCGTAGGCATTGGAGATCTCGTCTGCTGTGAGCTGCTGGAAATCGGGGAGTCGCTCGATCGAGAGGGACACGAAACAAGCACTAACGATCCCAAGAAAGTAAACCATTGGCTTAATTTGGAGAACTAATCAGTTCGTCTTATTCAGTTCTTTGAAGTTGCTTGAAACTCATCCATCACAAAGAAGTGAGCACGTTTTGGGGAACAAATCTAAATAATTCCATGCAGCGACTATTTATCATCATAAAAAATGATCATATATAAATATAGTTTCTTTTCTTCTGAAGACTTGCAGATTATAAGCGACGTGATCATCTCACATATCTATGGAATACTTTAATTATGGGTTCCTCTCTCACCTTCATGAAGATGGCGTCACCGGTGGGCACGCTCTCGAACATGTCCCCGCTGACATGCTGCACTCCTGCAGGAATAATTAAGCTAGTGCACTTAGAACTAGACACCCAAGTAGAACGAAGCATCATCGCTCATTGATTTCCGCAGTCACGTACCAGGGAAGGAAGGTGCGTCGGCGATCACGTAGGCGAGGTCGAAGTTGATTCCCTTGAGCTCGGGATACTTGCCGATAATCGAATTGAGCGTGGCACCTACACCGCCGCCTACGTCAACCAGTGTCCTCAAACCATTGAAACCAGTGTACGCACGGAGTATATTGTTCACGGTCATAGTAGAGTAATTAGACATGGCCGCGTTGAACACCTTGTTGAACCTCACGTCTTTGCCGTGGTACTCGAATGCACTCATCCCGTACGCTTTGTTGAACGCGATCCCCCCCTCCATCACCGCATCCTTCAGGTAGTACCTGGATGACATGCAACTAGGACTATCAAAAAATTTTGCAGGTTCAACATAATATTTAATTTTATGCAATAGAAGTCTGATCAAATTCAGTTTTAAAATAAAGAAGCCGAATCTAAACATCGATTTAGACACGTTTATATAAACGAATCGAATCTGAAGATGGTAATTTCTCCCAGGTTCCATCCGTTTATACCCATGCGAGCTGTCCAACAGGAATTTGTTTTGTAAGAGAAATTCAGAGGCGTGGATTTTTTTTTTAAAAAAATAGAAATTACCAGCTTTCCATTCCGACTTTGTCTTGGTTCAGTAGGGAAAGCGCGGACATGGTGACTCCATCTTGGTTCTTGGTCAGGTACTTGCACACAGGTGCTGGGCCGTAGCTCCTCATGACGTTACCGTCGGCAGGATCGGTGTAGAGTCGGTAGGAAAGGATCTTGTAGCTGGCGAGGAGGCGAAGGATACGATCGAGCATGACGGGTGCATCAGGGTTGGAAGTTTGGAGTTGGGAGGCTATCTCCACGGGGGAGAGGAACCTGTCGGCCGTGGCGATGATCTCCAGCACGCCCAGCTCAATGGCTGCCTTGAGGGTCATGGGGAGGACGGAGGCGCTGGCCAGCTGAAGCGCGTAGAGGTTGGCCTCCTCCTCCTCCTCCGGCGTGGTGGCGGAGAATGGGGAGACGATCTGGTTCTCCAGCGACCCCATGGAAGGCTTGGTAGCGCGAGTGTGATGAAGGAGATCCTTGGTAGCAAAAGGAAAAGTAGTATGATTTCGTTGGATAAAGCGGGAATGTTATGCACAATATATAGTTGTGGAGGGGTGAGTTGGCGCTTCTTGATCGGAGGAACATCTCACCGAACTCATACTCATGGCCAGACCGTTCGAACAGATGGACAAGCCACTAATAGGACGTGGCTCAATCTATGAGTACAAGTTGTAGGACGTGGCTCAACCCATAAATACAAGGTGAAGCAGATGGCCGTCTTTTTCTTAAAATAATGGATATTTACATCTTTAATCTCGAGTAGTTTAATAATTACCTTACGAACGTTTGATAACTCATAATTGTACCCATGATTTTGAATAAGTGCTCTGATTTACACTTATAATCTTCCGTTAGTTTTACTCAATCAGACTCAGTTAATCAAATCAATCCTTGATCTAGTGACTGAATTTAACCAAAAGTTAAAAGAAAAAGAAAAATACCCCACAGTTCCCGCATCCTCCTCTAGCTCCCCACACCTCCACCAATCACCTCCCCCTCCCTTTCCTCCCCCAAACCCTCACCCCTGCGATGACCTCCCCCTTGCCTTCCTCCTCAAGCTCCCCCCACCGCCGCAAAAAATGTGATATTATTCGAGGGGTAAAATTATCCAAAATTGAAGGAATCTCGTCGAAACTAATGGCGGAAATGGATGGAATTTGACACCGGATTATGCCATTAAAGGTTCAGCATTATTCAAGGTCTTGGGTGTAATTATTAATTATTGAGGGTTTTTGGAGTAATTATGAAACTACTCATAATTATGAGTGTAAATATCTCTAAAATATTACTAATTTAATCTGAATTAATCAAATATGCATGAAAATACAAAAGTTAAAATTTTAGGTTTGTATTGGCACTACTAGAAGTTAATTGGGTAGAAAGCCCAAAATCGAAATTAATATGGGTTTGAGTTAACTTTTTTTATCAATTTCTACGAATTACCGTAAATGTGCTATAATATGGATTTATTTATTTTTTGCAATTTCGATTTTCAAAATCCAACTTTATAGATTATATCTTCGACTAATGTTCCACATACTCTCCAATTTTCGCTCAAATCAAAAAGCATTTGCTATTTTATCTTTATGATAAAAAATATGATTCTTTTTAATGTGATTTAAGTTGCTTAAATATTACCCGGACCTTTTACCATTAAGAAAAAATAGCAAATGCCTTCGGATTTGAGTGATATTTGGATAATACGTTGAACATTAGTCAAAGATATAATCAATAAGGTTATATTTTGAAAATCAAAATTGCTAAAAATCCAATTACAACACTTCTTTTGTAATTCCTATTACAACGGAGAATCTGTACCGCGTGAACAACAGATGTAAAAAAAAGAAAAACAATCCTCAACCACGATTACATGATTATATGTAAAATTAACACTTCTCCTCAAGTTGACCATGAATATTGTGCATATCGAATTTATCCACATTATTCTCAAAATTCAATTTTGAGAAGTATTTAGAAATTATATCAGCAACTTACATCACTTGTCGTTATGTAATGAACTCGTAATTAAATCTTCAGAAATAATTCATTTTCTTATTAAATGCATGTCTACTCACTACTACAAGAACGCCCATTTACGGCACACCATTTTTAACCGTTTCTCAATGATCGTCGACCTTCTTTATTTACCTCAGTGGTTCCGTAGACATACAACCACTGGTGGCAGCCTACATTGTCCATAGTTTTGTAACCGCTGCCGATTGCAGAACATTATCGTGGATCTATATTGTTTCCCCGGCAGTTATAGGAACCATCGAAGTAAACTTAATCTCGACAATTAACTTCCCATAGCAACAGTCTTGCAGCTACAAGATAAGTCTTGAATGTTTCCGATCGAGAAACTTTTTTTGAAGTCTGTCAACTTGTCCCCAATGGTTTGGCAGTTGCTTGAACCTACGGAGCTAACACCAACCCGTCAAGGAAGACGTTGTATCTAAGACAGATATATAAATCAACGGGGCTAACCCACAACGAAGACATTGAGAACAACAGTGCATTATTAGTCATAGCATAAAGATGCGATATAACTCCACTATCCAGGGAATTAAAGTACATGTCACCATATCTGTGGAATTGTGTTTTCCGGCTGGCAAGAGACAACCTGGCTAACTAATACATCTTAGTAGCCAGAGGAAAAGAAAGCTAAAGCGATTCCCGTAGTAGCGGCGGAACACAGTTAAGCATTTGCCACAAGTAGACTCTCGAGGGCCGGAAGGAAGGGTGCAACCGAGCACTGACCTAGACGAAACCTTAAAAATGGAGGAGGGAGGAGTTATGCAACTCTATGTTACTATATTGCAGTAACAAATGTAAAACATAGCGCAATACCTTTTGTGGTGATGGAGTCCAAAGGTTAGAAGAAAGGGGGAGTGCAATCGATGCCCTGATGTAACCGTAGAAGTAGGGGAGGAGGAGCGAAATCAGATTAAATGAGAAGGAATGGTAGAGCGAAAAGGAAAAGAGTGAGAAATCATAGGGATGTAAATGCTATAGTTGAATAGAGAGAATGGAAAGCATACACTTGTGCTAGGAAACTGATGATCTGTAAAAAGATCTAATTAAATTAGTCGAATTGGTGTAGTTGGGCAACCAGAATCAATCACAAATAAACCATACGAATAAACTATCAAGCAAGCAAGTGTGATTTTATGTATTTTTAACCTAGGCAAGCCTTAGAGTCAACTCAAGGAGGCAAAAGAACAACTTAGGTACCATTCAGGTGACGGGGTAACCCACATCCCCCTCTCTTCCTGTGGGCTCCACTTTATTCTTTTTTTAAAAAATTAAATAAACCAATTTTACGTCATCAATCCTATCAAATAAAATAATATATTATACCATCATATCATATAAAAATTATAAACTACTCCACTTCTCATCACTTTTCCAAACTTCAATACAATCACATCACAATACCTACTTACTTTTTCAAACTTAAATACAATCATATCACAACAATCCCATTTATAATCCACCTTCAGTTTACCCTCTATCCAAACACCAAAATCCAAAAACGGGTTACCCTCTACCAGTTTAACCCGCCTTAACCCGCTAACCAAACACACCCTTAAGGTTCAAATCTGATCACTTAATGCATGGTTTTTAAAGACGATTTTTGGTATTTTTTATGTGATATGAATGCAAAGGCAAAAATGTGAATGAATTACGTTCTTAAGCAAAATAATCAACATAGACTAATTTATTTTTAACTCAAAATCAGATCAAATTAGGTAGGTGTTATTTTTCCTGTAAACCTAATTCAATTATGCATGAAAAATATATTTTTTTAGAATTTTGGGTGGTTAAAATGTAACAATAAAAATGAATAATTTTTATACGTTTTAGTGCAATTTTATGAACAAACAAAATGCAAAAATTATGAAACTTTGGTAGAAAAGCAAATATGATGAAATGCACATAATGTATTTTATATAATTTTCTGATATTTATTTTTTTATAATTTTTTTACTGATTTAGAGTGTCTCTGAGTATTTAATTCTTAATATATCCACAATGAAAAATCACGCTAAACCAAAATTATTTCAAAAAGATATATTAATATTCAATACAAGAGAATTGAATTTGTGGAAAAATATTATGTGTGGAACAAATTAAAAATTAATTACAAATTCCACTCAAAAATTTATTTCTGGGTCATTGCACCTCCTTTATCTTGAAATTTTTGCATAAGTTAGAGCACACGAAAATACATACTATCTGATTTTTGGAGATTTTTCTGAGCGAGCAGTGACTCAATATAACTTTCAGAGCACAAATGGGTAAATTACCAATGAGTTTCAATCTCTGAATTTTAGTAAATCAACACCGAGTCACAAAATTATAAATCATATCTATTTTGGTGGAGAATGAAATGATGAACATCAAGATATTTTTGGTTTAATAAAATGATTAAACATGGGTCCAAAATCAAGCATGAACACATGGGTATCAATGCAATACAGGAATAAAAATTAAACAAAAAGATGTTGTGTCTAAGGGCACTTCTTTAATTACCATGAGTTGGATGGGTGGTTTTGTATATTTTACAAAAGAAAAGACCATGCACGTAAGGGGGCTTTGGGGTTCTCTTCTTCTTCCTCCTCATGCAATAGAACAAAAGAAGATAACAAACCCACTTCTCCTCCTCTTGGCCTATTGCATGGATGGTGGTGCATGAGCAGCAACTGTGTTCTCGACGATGATAGGGCTGGAAGCTCAATGGTGGAGGTGGTGCTGTGAGCTATGATGGAGAAATATCACAGCAGCTACTCTCGGAGATGGAGGTTCTGTTGCTCCACATGTAGAGGTTGCGGCCTTGTCTTTGTGGGAAAAGGAGTGGTTATGGAGATGACGACAACTGGTGGATGAGCAACATCAATTGCTCATGGTGTTGCAGCAGCATCTGCGTACGTGCATGAAGTGTATGTGGTGTGCGTGGTGGGAAACAAGTAGGGAGAAAGAAGAAGGTAGAGAGGAAGGAGAAGATGAAGAGAAGAAGAAGAAGAAGAAATGAAGAGAAGAAGAGGAAGAAGAAAAACGTGGGTGGGTGCGGCAAAAAACCCATGTAACAACAATAATAAATTTTTTATTAATCGATTGATAAAATCTCATCCAAAATAAATAAAAATCATCATTAGATCTACAACATGTGATTTATCTATAGAAATGCAAAAAAATGAAGATTTAGTGGACAGATTGAGGTGTGGTGAGGAGAGGAAAGTACGAGGAAGAAGAAGATGATGAATCATGGAGGAAGAAGAATGGAGAAGAAGGTTAAGAAGTTTACATAGGATTTGATGAAAGAAGATGTGTGGGGAAGAAGTTCGAGGTGGAGCTTCTTGTTGTCACTTAACGATCGGCTACCCGAGCTTGAGTAGTTCACGAAGGCGGATTCGACGTTGGTCGGAATGCCAACAGATCTCTCCAGAGGAGATCCTGGTCTTA